>CAMZMU010000072.1:26112827-26724844 GCA_947311845.1 Poa pratensis | reverse complement strand
AGACGGGCGACTCCAGGAGGCCGAGGTGTGCATCGTCAGCACAGACGCACCGCCGAGGCACCTTGCGCGGCCGTCTATCGTCTGAAGCCCCCTGCCGTCCCATCGTCGTGCACGCGCCGGTCGCAGCTTGGCTGGTCGAGGCCGTGCGCCGACGCCCTGCCGCCGAGCAAGATGCCTTGCCGTGCTCGAGCTCGAGGAAGAGGAGTAGCTTCTGCTCCACCGGGACGTGTGCGCCGCGCGCCGGCGTTGACTTGGAGCTGGAGCTGATCGTCCCAAGTCCGACGAGCGCGGGCACAACGCTGCAACAAACACGCCCATAAACTGTTTGTAAGAATTGGGCGGCGCGACGGGAGGAGCACAGGCCCCAAATTCATTTATCCGCCCGGACACACCCCAAAGCACTCGTCCGGACACCGTTTAAACGGCCGTTTGGGCGGTGCGAGTGGAGATGCTATGAGGATTCCACACACGGCTCCAACCCAGATGGGTTGTCTTGTGCCACATTCATTCATTCATTTCTCGGCTGTTTTCGTAACGTAACTACTCGTCTCCATAGTACGGAGTATATATATGAGGTCACTTCAGCTGACACACACTCATGACTATCTGCAATAGGTAGCTGCGCAAGTGTGCAGTATGCATTGAACACGCGTATGCGAGGTGACCAGGCACAAGGGAGGCCTCACCTGCTGTAGCTAGTGTACGCCGTACGGTATTGCTTCGATTTTGGTAGGGATACATACCTGCCCACATATGGGCATCGAATATTTGTTTGGCCTTGTGTATGTTCAAGGAAATGGACCGTACGTTGTGATGGTTTTCTCTAGGCATGTTCTCCTCTGCGCTTTGTGACGGTTTCTAATTATGTCAACTACTGCAGAATAATGGCTAGCTAGTCGCATTGCTTTTCTTGGATGCCCGAGCTGTTTGGACTTTGGACACACCGTGGTCCACGCCTTGACGACACACTGACCGAATGCCCAAGGATATTCGGTTTGTCGTCTGTACGTGCTTATCCGTTCCCTGCATGCATGTTCCGAGTAGAATAGATTGCGTGAATCAAAATCAAGAAAGTACATAGCGTTTGTTGCATGTGTGGGAGTTTTTGTTCCTAAGCCAACTTAGTTAATTTCTCTCGAACATTAAATCGTTGAGTAAATTGTAAACACCACCACAACTGTGCTACAACTGTGACGGTTTTTCACAACGACAAAAAAAATGATGTGCGTACGACGTTCTGTATCCGATATGCATCCGACGGTTTCTGTGGGCCGTGAGATGAGCTAGCCATGGAAAGACCGACGGATCGTCGATTTGGTGATCGGACAAGTGTCAGGCACAAATCCGTCGTACATGTTATGTGGCGGCGCTTCTTTTCACAATTCTCTCTTCAGTGGTTAGATGAAGATTCTTCCTTCCTTTAAACTTGTACAAATCTAGATGTTTAGATAGATGGTCCGAAGTATCGATTTAGAAATAATTATTTTTAATCTGTTTAAAAAATAGCAAAACCACAATGCTTATACCTAGAATCTTTTAATCAACAAGGATTTTTTTTTTTGTAAGAGACACAACTACAACATAGACAAACACAACTACAACACACACGGTCACACAACGACTATTGAATATGAGAGTCGTGGAGCTTTAAGATTGAAAAAAATGGGTACAAACACCTCGTTATAGACAACACATCATCTCATACTTGAAGGGAATACTCCACTTTAATTAGACACACATGGGTGTAGTAAAAGCAGCCCTCCATACCAACCCGCCAACTACGCCCACCTTCGACAGAGAGCCGACTTTGAGAGTCCCTACCGCTCCTTGGAGTTCATGTCTGGTCCAACCTTTGATCCTCTTCGATGACACCGTCGGACGAGGAAGAGAAGGGAGAGACACGCGGTGCAGTCATGTATACGGTAGATGTAGGTATACCCTAGTGGCCCTTGGCATCATGCAGGTTTCAGGGCTTTCTCGGGCATCGACGAGCATCGCTGGGATGTGGAGGTTCTTCTCCTCTGGCCGAATCCATGGTGCATGGGGTCAGGGGAGGGGCTGGTCAAGGCTCCCTCAATAAGTTTGTCCTCTATCCTTCAGATCTCCTTCTTCTCTTCTTGAGCCATGGCCGAGAGGAGTGTGGGGGAGTTCCTCTGCATGGTGGGGAGATTATCCTGTAGTCTTTCATGGAGTTTACCACATGGTGTGGCCTTGTTTCGCTGCCATGATCTCTTGTTGTTGAGGTAACTCCTATCGGCATCAATCCAACCTCCAAGGCGGAGGCCCTTTAAGGGATTCTCGATGGCGTGCAGTGTCCTCTCTCTCCAAGTGGTTTTATCCCTAGCGACCAGCGGTGGAGTCCCAGTTGTCCATGCCAAGTTCTCTTATTTAATTTTTAAGGTTCTCTTTGCTAAATTTCAAGGTTGTGCTATAATTTTCTTTCTTTCTGGTCCTATTTACGGAGGCTGCTGGTTCAGTACGGTACTAAAGGTCCTCGGACTTCCAGGCAGTTTTCTTTTGGGTTTGTTGTGAACCCTTGGATCTCGCCAATACAGCCTCCTATGGTTTTCGATACCGAGAAACTTTTTTTAGGGATTTTTTGTTTACAAAACATAACTCCACCAACGAAGAAATTAATTCAGCACCAGACTCTTCTAGGCCTTTCCACTGTTAAAAAAATAAACAAATAAGACGCACAAGGGTATGCAACTTGACTTTGACTTCAGTTGAACTAGGGTGTAACCACCCCTAACCATGCCAACCAGTGGTTAGTTCCTGGTCACGAGCACTAACCTAAAATGCACATTCTTGAGAGATTTCCAAATAACGGCTCCATGGTAAAATTTATGTGTTAACCTAATAACCATTGTACCTTATAAATAGGACTCTGATAATCATGATCATGAACAATGTATATGATCAATTTCCATTCTCGGTTTTGCCTCGAAGAGATTTTTGAAACTAGACCCTACATTGTATGTTTTGACGACTTTTGTTGCCTTCAAAGTTGCAACTCGATGATTGATGAAGTTCCATGATGTTTGTACCTAAGTTGCCACGTGGTAACATTTCACAGAATAGGTTTGCAACTTATGTGTTTACTTTTCTGGTAAAAAAAAGTAAAGAATTTTTTTAGCGAAACTTATCAGTATGAGATATAGGTTTGAATCCCTTATCGATACGAAGTCAATAGTGAAAACAGATTGCAAATTGGAGACAGATGGTTCGAGCTACTGGACATTTTCATTTTGAAGAAACCACCTTTTAAGTTGTTTAATTGTACATTATGGAGGAAAGCTTAACTAAACCTATGATGCAAAATAGCTGTAAAAGAAACATGAAGCAGCATACACGCATCCTAGCGCACCCCGAATACCTAATACGAGTTATTTTGATGGGCGGTATTTTTACAGAAGCTTTCGGTACTAATTTAAATTTAAACCGAATACCAAAACTCTCATTCAAAATAAGGCGATTTTTGTTCGCCGGATCAAAATAAGTCATTGCGAATGACAATTAAGCAAGCCTAACCACCACCTGGGCAGTCTTAACAGCAGCCAGTTAGAGCATCTCCAGCAGACGCGCTTCGGCGCGGCGCGCTATATTTTCTTTGCAGTACCAAAAAGGCGTTTTTGCGTGCGGAGCGCCGGTTTTGCTTTTCCAGCAGCGCTATAGTTTAGCGCGCCGAAACGCAGCGCTCCAGCAGACGCCCAAAAACCGCAGCATGCGCGGCAAGCACAAACAAGATTTTTACTTCAACATACAACCAAGAAGATCAAACATACGCACAATAAATCAACAATAAATAGTTCAATTATTACAACACAAATAAATAGTTCATCACACAATAAATAGTTCATACAACAATAGAATGCATAGTTCACCAACTCATTGTTGCCCATTCCATGCCATGATGTACCAAAGCATGTCTTGATCCCAAAATCTAGCTGGCCCTCTGACAATAGCAAATTGGCCTTGCAAAATCCCAAATGCTCTCTCCACATCTTTCCTAGCCGGCGCTTGAGCATTGTGGAAATCAAGCTCTTTTCTACCTTGCGGATTCTTAACCGGCTTGACAAATGTTTGCCACTTTGGGTAGATGCCATCCGCAAGATAATAGCCATAGTTGTATGTATGGCCATTTGCTACAAACTCCACCGGATGAGTCTTACCTTTTGCAATCTTATTCATGAGTGGTGACCGTTGAACAACGTTGATGTCATTGAGAGATCCGGGCATACCAAAAAAAGCATGCCAAATCCAAGTCTCATGATCGTTCACCGCTTCAAGAATTATAGTTGAATCTTTTTTGTGGCCTTAGAATTGTCCATGCCAAGCCGCGGGACAGTTTTTCCAACTTCAGTGCATACAATCAATAGAGCCAAGCATACCTGGGAACCCCCGAGCGGCGTTGTGCTCTAGAAGCCTAGCCGTGTCTGCAACATTGGGAGCTCTCAAATATTCTGTACCAAAAACTTGCACAACTCCAACTGCAAACCGCTTGACACACATGATGGCTTGACTCTCACCCATGGCCAAGTGGTCATCAACTAAATCCGCCGGAATACCATATGCCAACATACGTAAAGCGGCAGTCACCTTTTGAAAGGTGCTATGCCCGAGCTCTCCGGCGGCATTCCTCCTTTGCTGAAAAAACCGGTCATGCCTCGCCAATTTCTCCGCAATGTGCCTGAACAACTCGATGCTCATTCTAAAGCGGTGCCGGAAATATGACTCGGGGTATATGGGATTGTAATATCCCAGCATTTAGGAGCTATCGGAGGGTAGAAATAGGAATTTGTGCATCTGCATGCATGCATTTGAAAAATCCGAATAAATTTTTCGCAAACAAAAAACCCTAGAGTGATCGGAGTTCATTCATCTTCATAAATTTGGGTTTAGTTCCTCTTAGGTGAATGCAATAAATTTCGACATGACCTCTAGGTAATTACTTGTTGTGGGAATTTTGAATCCAATTTGAATATTCAAATAATATTGAATTTGTAAAGTAATTCAAATTAAAACAATAAAGTTATAGAAACAATAATAAAGTAAATGAATTAATAGAGATTTGAATAATCCAAATTTTTACAATAAATATTACAACTTATGAATTCTTTTAAAGACAAATAAAACATTTTATTGAATTACACACATTACATGGTCTTTACAATTGAATTACAACAAATGGAAATACAAAGAAAAAGAAAATTACAAATTGTTTCATAAACTAAATGTCTTGTATGTCTTCTTCTTGATCTTTAATCCATAGTTGTTTCCTGCAAAACAAAAGGAAAAGCAAAATAGAAAATAATACAGAGGGGAATTAGAATTTGTATTACTCTCAGTTTAGCAATGAGTTGCATTGCTAATTACATCATTGAGTGTAGTATTTAGGGGCTAAGTGTTGTATCTATTCTTAATTATCAAATTTAGCCTCAGAACAATATCACTGGCCTAAATCCACTTGGCAGCAAAAATAAATAACCAAAGAGGGGATAAGTTCACCAGCCATAGCACATCCAGGTTAACTGAACCTTGGAGCCAAGCAAGCAAGCAGCACACTCATTTCCACATTCGGTGCTGTCACCAGCACAGAGAAGCACGCCAGGGAAGGATAAGAGCAAAGCCAGCCGTAGCAAATAGGGAACACACCACTGATTTCACTCACAACACTCACATCTCGAGTTCATCACTGCACAGCACATAGTTCATCCCCAAACCACAAATCCATCCAATAATCCACCACTGGATCCTTGCTAAAAGCAAGAACAAGACGGATAGAAGCACAAGGCCCAGCAGGAGCAAGGTGAGGAGGCCAGAAGCTAGAGGGAAGCTGTCTGGAGCAGGAGGAGCAGGCCAATACACTGAACAAGAGGAGATCCACAAGATCTGTAGATCAAGCATCCAGAAGAGCCACAAGCCACAAGCAACAATCACCACTAGCTCACATCAGCAGGTTAAAATCTTTAAACCTTAGCAAGGGTGTGCTAGATAAATAGGAGGTGAGCTAGGATCGTTTCCTCAGTCCAGCATAGTAGTGCTATGCTAAATCATCCTAGGAAATTAAATAAAACAGCAAGTATCTGTTCTTAATAAAATAAGCCTCAGTCTTTTGCATCATAGGCAGGGACAAGTATATCCAAACAATTTAGCAAAGGCATACAAGCAGAGAATGCTTGGATTTAAATTCTATTGAAGATAAGCAGATGCTGGGCACAAAACCCACAAAGGGAGAGGCACCTCAAACACATCTGAGCACCAACAAGAGCATTAGAAGGCATAAACGAATTTCTAAAGCTAAGAATTACAGCTATGCTTCTGTGTAACTCAAATGAGGCGTCACAGCATGCAGAGCTAAGTTAAACTTAGCCACAGAAATTATTCTACACCCAGGAATGAGCACAACCACAACACACCTGTGGCACATCTCTGAACTAAAGGGATCAGAGTAGCACACACAAACATCACCAACAGATAAGAGCAGTGGCATCAAGGGATGTTCAGAGAGCAACAGCCAAGACCTTAGAATTGGCCAAACTGAAAACCTGGGCATATAAACATGATATCACCTTAACAGTAAGGGGCATAAGCCTATATGACAAGATCGCAAGATAAACTAACTCCACAGAGATAACTACCTGAGAAAATCATCTGGAAATCATCACTGAAGCTTTCATCAGTTAAAAGGCCAAGCAGGAGATTCACACGGCACAGTTAGCTAGATGTGTTCATTAGGAACATCCAACACATAGTATCGAGATCAACTAAAGCATTAGCCAGTCCTAAATATCACAAACCACAACCAGTTCATCGGCTCACTAGCCGGTCACAGCAGGAAGCTCACCTCGAGTCGTTGTAGTCGAGGCAGTGGCGACAAGGGTGTCGATGCCGGGGTTGCGCCAGTGCACCATCCCGCCGGCACCAGAGAAGAGGAAGTCGAGGGAGAACTAAAGCTAGACCACCAGGTCCAGTACCACCATCAGCCACAACACACACCACCAAAGCAGTACCACACCACCATCACTTCTGACCACAGCCGAGGAGTGTGCCCGAGAGGAAGGAGGCGACACGGCAAGGAACCGGTGGTGGAGACCTTGGCGGAGCAGCGCCATAAGGTGGCGGCGTCGAAGACCGGGGCCGGTCGGAGCAGGGCGTGGCAGCAGCGGCGAATCGCCAGGCGGACGCCGGAGCGATTAGGGGTCGCTGGGGCTCGCACGAGCGCGGCGGCGGCGTGGAATCAATAGTCAGGAGGGAGCCGGAGCAGCATCAGCCGGCGGCGGCGCCGGGAATGGCCGGCGACGGCCGGGGCAGCCGGGCGGCGACGCATCACCCGGACGGGAACGAGAGAGAAACGAGAAAGGGGATCGAGAGAGATACGTGCGTGCGTGTACGTCCGTGCTGGGGTTCCAGTTTCAGCATACGTGTGGATGTGGTGTGTACGACTCAGCCTTTGTACGTGTGTGAGCCACTAGGCCCAGCACACATTGGCCCAATAAACCATTCAGTCCAATTAATTAATCACTAATTTCTTTCTTCAAACATATTCACAAATATTTCCTTTAGGAATTTAAATCCAAATTGAACTATTTATAAGTTTATAAAACGACATAAAATAAAACTTAGAGTGCTATTTTATGTGATAAGAACAAATATGATTTTTGAGGTATTTATATTGCTCAAACACATCTTTCAAAAATTGAAACAACCATTTCATTGTTAATTTAAAAATGAAGTAGTTGAAATACTAATTTTGGATGCATTAAATTTCAATTGAAATGTTTCACATATGTAAATCTCAAATTTTCAAAATAATTATTAAGAGAGATCTACATAATCTAAAATTGAAATCCCTACTTAATAAAATATGATCACTTATTATTACTATCTTTAATAATTAGTTTAATTTTCTATTTATTCCTTGAAGACAATACTCTAAAAACTAGAAATTTAAACATAAAATGATGTTACTTTACTTGCTTCCTTTGAAGTATGATACTTTAATAAAAGATAACTTTATAAGTGGTTTCTCTTAATACTTGATAATACTTTATCAAGTAAATAAAAATGCAACTTGTTCTACTCTATAGATAGAACAAACCATTCTTCCTAAAGAAACAAAGCTCAATAGAAAATAGTAGTATTTAATTAAATAACATAAGTACCATTCTAGTATGATATCAACAAATGTGTACAATATTTGTTCTTCAAAAGTTATTCTTTTTGCCCCATAGATAATATTACACAATTTCACATTACTTATTTATTCAAAAGTTATTCTTTTAGTATTCATAAATAATAATACTACACCAATTTCTTTAATTAATTTGAGTCAATACATGCACATTACAAACATAAAGATGTAACCAACCCTAAAACAACCATTTAGTGTTATTGATGTTGTTCTACTTTATTATTATGCTTAATATGGTACTTTAAGGCTAAAGTTTTAAACTCATCTTTCTAGTGAAGTAAACTTGAAGATCAAACAAATCTAAAAGAAATCACCAAACTTAAACAACCCTCAACCATCGAGAGTTAGTTACGGGGTTTAGAGCGATGCATCTCATACTTATGCATAATAGCATATTGCTTCTTCAAACATTAGTCCTTACCGGACCAATGATGTTCTTTCCAGATTTTGGAGTATATATTGTATCGAAGACCTTGGCTGCATAATCTTGCAGTCAAAAAGGCAAGTTCACTCTTGCTCATGTCCTACTTGATTATGTTTATCAAAGTAAATGAAAAATACTATGGTTTATCATTGCATGAAAAAGAAAAAACTATCTTCGAATGATGTGAATTGCTATATATATATATTGTTGGCTGGCAGATGGAACCATGGAATGATGTGGTTGGTGGAGGTTCCATTTGCACGGGAAAGTATTACCTAGGACTTAAGAACCAATGCCGTCAGCGTTCTTGCGCCGAAAATGAAGCGTTAACCATGAGACTTGGAATGGGACGGGAAAGTCATCTGTGATCTTTTCCCTTTCGCATGTCAACGGGCAGCCAGAGCCGTACGCTGTAGATCTAGTGCGACTACATGCACATGGGTGGGACCCCTTAATGCCCACGGACTCTGGTGTCTATGATGGTCTGCAAGGGGATGCCTAGGTATCTACCGTAAGGGGTAGAGCCAGGGGTGATTCTGCTATGCATGAATTGGGTGGGCATGCGTGGTTGTTGGAAAAGCACGGCGAATAGCTTGGATCAACGACTGGGCCTCACACCAAAGGAAGTGTGGACGGGAAAGACTCGCCCGGTTGTGCAACAAGGCGTTGGTCTCTTATGGGTAAAGTAACGCACCTCTGCAGAGTGTAAAAATGTGACATGTTACTCCACGTTCCAGGAAGGAACGGCGAACGCTGCAGGAAAGGAGGCTCCTCAAGGCCCTAGCACCTGTGAATCGATGACGGGCATAGTTTTCTGAAGATAAAATGAATCTTTTCCTAAAAATGTTTTACAAAGATATGCATGTTCATCCATGACCTTTTGGTATGGATGGTAGCTAGTGCATAAAACACCTTATTCCTGTTATATGAACTTGCTGAGTAACGCTCGTGTTGCTCACCCTTTCCTCTGTTGACCCCTGCTTAGATTATTGAAGACAGCTGAGGAAGGACAGGAATCCATAACGATGTTGGTGAGATCTTCGACAAGGAGTCAAATCAACCTGGTGGAGGCTGAAGGAGTCAACCTCTACAATGCCAATGGATGAGTGGCGACAACAGTGCAACGGTGGACCCGTCGACAACAATTCCTATGGACAAGACGACTATAATTGGATGGAGGAAAACAACTCTAGGCAAGGAGATTCTAGAAGGATATATTAGGGCTGTGACCACAGCAGTAGTGGATTAGGAGTTAGAAGTAGAGCTGGTAACCAGCTTAGTGCTTCGACTTGAGTCTTACGGAAGTTTCATTTGCACGAGACCTACTTCTGTTTGTAAAGGAGGGTCTGAGATTTTGTAATGAATAGTGTTGTAATCCTATAGTGTTATCTTGGACCGACTATGTTTCTGTTGTACTACTCTGAAGGATGTAATATTTACGGAATGGTCCTTCCGTGAGTATTATGTCAACGACTTGTACACTACAACATGCAGTGGTGTGCTGGGTCACTACAGGTGGTATCAGAGCGAACGACCTTAGGATTAAAACTCTTTTAGGAGACTTGTAGGTTGGTAAGACTATAGGGAGTTATCATATTTAACTAAACTCTATATTTATACAACTATGATGGTTATTCACTTGAGAATAATACTGTCATACTTATATACACATTTCTTTACCCAACTGGAGTAGATATTCTTATTTATTATTCTATAGGTATAATATTCATCTACCTTAGTTCTTTTCAACTTGGTATGACCAGTAAGGCTGTCTTGTACCAGTTGATACACCAAATAGATTAAATCCACGTCAGTGTTACTTATATGGTATCATTGATAATCCTATGAAGTAGAACCCTATCATAAGTTCATGATGAAGGACGTGAGGAGATGTTTGATGATAGTGAAGAATCATCGACATGCAACTATGAAAAGTATGCCAATACCCTAATAATGAAGTTCAAAGGGGATTCACTGAGTATAGTATAAAGTGATAAGGAAATTAGGAGATGCACAAACAATGACGGGAGCTACATTACTACGGATCTGGATATGTTCGCAAATAGATGTTCTAGCCAGACGGAAGATCCAAGCTACATGGAGTTTAGTTCCATAAGAAACCAAGCCATACCACAACTACTCTTTGAGTATTTGTCTAGGATTACTCTATTGCAAATGGGCAACTGGTGTAAATACTGAGGCAAAAAGTTGTTTTAGCATAGGACTATAAGGTAATATATACCTATCTTGTAGTGTATTGCATCTAAGCCTGAGTACTTGAGATGTTTTTACTCAATGTACTACTTATTTTACGGGCTTATGTTGCATGGTTGATATATAACTGCATTTGCGATTTATTGGATCTTATTGGATTTTTGATTGACTAGGTTGGTACATAAAGTTAGAATTTGATGTACAATGGCATGATTGTCACATTGAGTTCTTTTCTTGATGTTACTGATCTAGAGGTAGATAGGATTCGCGTAAGGGAGAGACGTGCTCTCAGAAGTTCCAAACAACAATGAAAGCTCATGAAGAGAAGAAAGTCAGGATGATCGAAGTAAATGAAGCTACACGTGGGGATGGACCACAACTCATATCATATTTGGATTCAAAGTCAACAATATTAGAACATGGAAGGATGGAGGAACTACGAAAGTTCAAGGAAGAGTACCATCACCATTTGGAGAAAGGTTAATCAACAATGATGACAGGAAAGCTACATGAGAATTCTACTGAAGTAGGAGAATTATGAAGTTGGAAGATCTAAATAACAGGTCCTGTCATGACAAATTTATGGTTTGGACAGTCAAATTTAAAATACTTATCCAAGGATGACGATTATTGAGTGCAGGACATCGAGCGGGAAATTGAAAGACGCTGGGTTAAGAAGCCACAGGTGTAGTCATATATAGTTGGTAGTTGTCGCAACTTAGCGGAAGAAGATGGTGTTGGAGAAACATAAGACACCATTGTTATTTGGAGAAAGTTCGAGGAGAAGATGTATAGGAATGGTATGCCTAAAAGAGCCATGAAGTTGAAGGTAGAGGAGTATGAAGCAACAATCCAATAATTAGCAGACAACAACAAAGACAGATATTTCAAGCAAGAGAAGATAGTAGTATCATCGAGAACAAGGCGACAAGAGTTCAACGTTCAGTGTTCCAAAGTACACACATCAGAACTATGGGAGATGAGTTCCTGGATTGTCGAGAGCCCAAGGAGTTAGTTATTTGGTATGTCGCCAACAGAGACATGTGTTGTCGAGATATAGTGAAGTCATCATCTATACGGGGTAGCTGTAGAGAAGGATGGATTGCCATATGATTGACATCCAAGATCCAAGGACTCAGATGGAGGTTGAACCAATATAAGATTGAAGAGTCACGTCATCTGATCACCCAAAAGGAAGGAATCAGTTCCAGCAACAGACAGATGAAAGAGTTGTATATCAGACAAATTTGGACTAGATGACCAACAGTCCGTTCTAAATTAGAGTTAAGTTATCACCAATTGCAACTAGTTTTGCAATAGTCTTTTCTCAAGACCCTAGGTGAGACAACTGGAATGCTAGTCCGAGTGAATATTCAATTTACCGGGAGATCTTATTGGTTGTTCACAGTGGTGGACTTACCAATTGTTCTTCGGGAAGTTATTGGATGTAGGAATGATATCTCTAAACCGGAGAATGTCTCGGGAATCACAATCTAGTGATAGTACCCGGTGTTCTTCGAGAGACCATAGGTATACAGGTTGGAAGTTTGAGCACAAAGGGCATAGAGAGAGCAGTTCTATTCAACGGAAAAGATCTAGTTGTTACTTGAGACTGAATGGATACAACTAGATGAATATCGACTAACAAAAGGTCAGACGAAAGGAAGCGCCCTAGCAAATTCTAAGGGGGAGAGTATGGAATACCGTAGTTCAGAGAGTAGTAAGGGGCTAAAAATAATGTGTGCATTTGCATAGCATGCATCTAAAAATCCGGGAAAAATAAAAACTTTTTCGACGAAGTCATAGAGTGATCGACCAACACTCGAAAGACTAGTTGAGAATGCACGTATATGAGCATATGAGAACTTAATATCCTAAGTGAAGACCTTATCAACTTATCATCTTAAGTCATTATTTCATAAGCACTACACATCTCTAATACAAATTGAACATTCAGCAACTAAAGTATCTTTAGATACAACTAATGGAATAATAATAAGATACAACCTTTATAAGAGGAATTGGGTTGAAAGCTAGGTAAAATCCATCATTTATGAAATAAGTACAAATCTTAAAGGAAAGAAGAATGAGAAGTTCAAGGAAGGATAATAAAATCCTAAACTAAATCTTAATCTAGATCGTCTTATTTATCAAGACCATCTTATCTTCTTATCTCCCAAACCTTCTCGAAGTCATTCTGCGAGAGAAGCCACCCATAAGGAGGAACTACGACAAGAAGACTTTGAAGAGAGATTTCTTAGGTTGGCAAAGAAGTACTATACCAGTATATCATTGAGTATTTGGAAACTCTTATATCAGAATCTATTATTATTAATCTCTCTAGAAATAGTGTGATATTCCAATGTTTGTGTTATATAGAAGAAGTTTGGTAACAAGCCTCATGAACTTGTTAACAAACCACCTTTGTATGCTCAAACAATTGAGTGTCATATATAAATAAACAGAGGGTCAGATAATCCAGTGCATTTTGGCCTCTTGAATATAAAAAGCAACTTGGAGACAAGCCGTAACCTTGTTAACAAATTCTTCCTATATGTATAGGGCAATTCGATGTGATAAAATACACACATATTCTTTTAAAACCAACTTAATTAAAGCTTTGCTAGGATTTAACTGGATGTCTTCACCAAGTGATGATTGGATACTAGATACAGAATATTAATAACTTATCATTTGGATCACCTAGATTCAAGTAGGAAAATAGGATAAGATACAACCATGATCCATACAAGAGAAAGAATAGCAAGGAGGAAACAATAAACCACATTACAACTTAGGCAACATATTCAAGTTTCTAAATAAGCAAGCTACATGGAAATTTATGGTGTTTCTCCAGGGACATGAGTTCCAACGAGGGAGTAAAGCCAAATCATAAAGCCCACATAATAATCACCTATATCTAGATATCACATCAGTAACTCTCACCTTCATACACACGTCATAACTTCGGGACGAAGTTTTTGTTAAGGGGGAAAGACTGTAATATCCCAGCATTTAGGAGCTATCGGAGGGTAGAAATAGGAATTTGTGCATCTGCATGCATGCATTTGAAAAATCCGAATAAATTTTTCGCAAACAAAAAACCCTAGAGTGATCGGAGTTCATTCATCTTCATAAATTTGGGTTTAGTTCCTCTTAGGTGAATGCAATAAATTTCGACATGACCTCTAGGTAATTACTTGTTGTGGGAATTTTGAATCCAATTTGAATATTCAAATAATATTGAATTTGTAAAGTAATTCAAATTAAAACAATAAAGTTATAGAAACAATAATAAAGTAAATGAATTAATAGAGATTTGAATAATCCAAATCTTTACAATAAATATTACAACTTATGAATTCTTTAAAGACAAATAAAACATTTTATTGAATTACACACATTACATGGTCTTTACAATTGAATTACAACAAATGGAAATACAAAGAAAAAGAAAATTACAAATTGTTTCATAAACTAAATGTCTTGTATGTCTTCTTCTTGATCTTTAATCCATAGTTGTTTCCTGCAAAACAAAAGGAAAAGCAAAATAGAAAATAATACAGAGGGGAATTAGAATTTGTATTACTCTCAGTTTAGCAATGAGTTGCATTGCTAATTACATCATTGAGTGTAGTATTTAGGGGCTAAGTGTTGTATCTGTTCTTAATTATCAAATTTAGCCTCAGAACAATATCACTGGCCTAAATCCACTTGGCAGCAAAAATAAATAACCAAAGAGGGGATAAGTTCACCAGCCGTAGCACATCCAGGTTAACTGAACCTTGGAGCCAAGCAAGCAAGCAACACACTCATTTCCACATTCGGTGCTGTCACCAGCACAGAGAAGCACGCCAGGGAAGGATAAGAGCAAAGCCAGCCGTAGCAAATAGGGAACACACCACTGATTTCACTCACAACACTCACATCTCGAGTTCATCACTGCACAGCACATAGTTCATCCCCAAACCACAAATCCATCCAATAATCCACCACTGGATCCTTGCTAAAAGCAAGAACAAGACGGATAGAAGCACAAGGCCCAGCAGGAGCAAGGTGAGGAGGCCAGAAGCTAGAGGGAAGCTGTCTGGAGCAGGAGGAGCAGGCCAATACACTGAACAAGAGGAGATCCACAAGATCTGTAGATCAAGCATCCAGAAGAGCCACAAGCCACAAGCAACAATCACCACTAGCTCACATCAGCAGGTTAAAATCTTTAAACCTTAGCAAGGGTGTGCTAGATAAATAGGAGGTGAGCTAGGATCGTTTCCTCAGTCCAGCATAGTAGTGCTATGCTAAATCATCCTAGGAAATTAAATAAAACAGCAAGTATCTGTTCTTAATAAAATAAGCCTCAGTCTTTTGCATCATAGGCAGGGACAAGTATATCCAAACAATTTAGCAAAGGCATACAAGCAGAGAATGCTTGGATTTAAATTCTATTGAAGATAAGCAGATGCTGGGCACAAAACCCACAAAGGGAGAGGCACCTCAAACACATCTGAGCACCAACAAGAGCATTAGAAGGCATAAACGAATTTCTAAAGCTAAGAATTACAGCTATGCTTCTGTGTAACTCAAATGAGGCGTCACAGCATGCAGAGCTAAGTTAAACTTAGCCACAGAAATTATTCTACACCCAGGAATGAGCACAACCACAACACACCTGGTGGCACATCTCTGAACTAAAGGGATCAGAGTAGCACACACAAACATCACCAACAGATAAGAGCAGTGGCATCAAGGGATGTTCAGAGAGCAACAGCCAAGACCTTAGAATTGGCCAAACTGAAAACCTGGGCATATAAACATGATATCACCTTAACAGTAAGGGGCATAAGCCTATATGACAAGATCGCAAGATAAACTAACTCCACAGAGATAACTACCTGAGAAAATCATCTGGAAATCATCACTGAAGCTTTCATCAGTTAAAAGGCCAAGCAGGAGATTCACACGGCACAGTTAGCTAGATGTGTTCATTAGGAACATCCAACACATAGTATCGAGATCAACTAAAGCATTAGCCAGTCCTAAATATCACAAACCACAACCAGTTCATCGGCTCACTAGCCGGTCACAGCAGGAAGCTCACCTCGAGTCGTTGTAGTCGAGGCAGTGGCGACAAGGGTGTCGATGCCGGGGTTGCGCCAGTGCACCATCCCGCCGGCACCAGAGAAGAGGAAGTCGAGGGAGAACTAAAGCTAGACCACCAGGTCCAGTACCACCATCAGCCACAACACACACCACCAAAGCAGTACCACACCACCATCACTTCTGACCACAGCCGAGGAGTGTGCCCGAGAGGAAGGAGGCGACACGGCAAGGAACCGGTGGTGGAGACCTTGGCGGAGCAGCGCCATAAGGTGGCGGCGTCGAAGACCGGGGCCGGTCGGAGCAGGGCGTGGCAGCAGCGGCGAATCGCCGGGCGGACGCCGGAGCGATTAGGGGTCGCTGGGGCTCGCACGAGCGCGGCGGCGGCGTGGAATCAATAGTCAGGAGGGAGCCGGAGCAGCATCAGCCGGCGGCGGCGCCGGGAATGGCCGGCGACGGCCGGGGCAGCCGGGCGGCGACGCATCACCCGGACGGGAACGAGAGAGAAACGAGAAAGGGGATCGAGAGAGATACGTGCGTGCGTGTACGTCCGTGCTGGGGTTCCAGTTTCAGCATACGTGTGGATGTGGTGTGTACGACTCAGCCTTTGTACGTGTGTGAGCCACTAGGCCCAGCACACATTGGCCCAATAAACCATTCAGTCCAATTAATTAATCACTAATTTCTTTCTTCAAACATATTCACAAATATTTCCTTTAGGAATTTAAATCCAAATTGAACTATTTATAAGTTTATAAAACGACATAAAATAAAACTTAGAGTGCTATTTTATGTGATAAGAACAAATATGATTTTTGAGGTATTTATATTGCTCAAACACATCTTTCAAAATTGAAACAACCATTTCATTGTTAATTTAAAAATGAAGTAGTTGAAATACTAATTTTGGATGCATTAAATTTCAATTGAAATGTTTGTAACATCCCAAATTTGTAACCCAGCTTTATTAGTCAATTTTGTGGGCCAACAAAAACTTTTGTTATTTTTGTGTGTTTGATGTTTGTGCTTGCTTGTGTTGGTTTGTTTGCTAAAACAAAAATGTAAAGAAAAGAAACATAATAAAAAGTTCCCACATAAAATCTTGTGACAAAAGTCACACAAAATTCATCCTGTCAAGAAAATAAAATTTTATTTTTAAAACAAGTTCAGAGGGGTGACATGTGATCACTCTCTCTTTGTTCTCATATTCTTTTCCCTCCCAAAAATATTTCTAAAAATCCTAATTTCAAATTCCATTTCTTTCTTTATCTTACCCAAATCACAAAATGTGCCATGTTGCACATATCCAATAAATTCTAGCACCCTACCAAAAATCCATGCTTTATACTTGTGAATCAAGTATGGAATTAAATTCAAGAAATTTGAATTTAATTTTCATTGAGACGATTCATCGAGCACATGGTGGGCACTGCCCGTGTTCATCCTCCGATCCACGAAACCGAGCTCCAATCAGTCGATTGGATGGATCCCTGCATCCATTTCTTGCTCCACACTCTCCCCCTCACTTCCCTCACTTGCCAGAGCACGAAGGGGGCGTGCCATTTGGTCGTTTTGCTCGTGGCCGCCGCTGTCCGCACGCCACCGTGCTGTCCACCCCTGGCCGTCGATGAAAACGTGCGGAGGAGGCACCCCGCTGGCCCAGCCCTGCACCACTGCAACCCCTCGCCCCTCACCGCACTCGTCTGGACGGAGGTGACCGCGCCCTGTCACCCTGAGGCGCCGTGCGCCAGCCGCCATGTCAACGCTCGCCAAGCTCTGGCCGCGCGTGGACACCGACGCCGTTCCTCTCCTCCACGCCACCCCAGCTCGCGTGGCTCGTCGCAGACGCGCCTCTGCCACCCAGCAACCTCAGGGACACGTCCCCGTCAGCCCTCGTGGCCTGCAGCAGCCGAATCGATCCGTCCACTCCGCGGACGCGCCATGGACGCCGTGCCGTGTCGAGCTCGCTCTCGCAGCCGCGCGTGCACCCCTCTACCCCTAAACCCTAGCTAGACACCCTACGGTCGTCGCCGTGCAGCACCGCCACCAATGGCGTGCTATCCCCCTCCCTAGACCACTCCTGCGCCCAGTCCACCGCACGCCATGGTTCGGCTATAAAAAGCCACCGCACCCGTGCCTCCACACCTCCCCACCGCTCACTCCAGCACCCCTCCCTCACTCTCCACCCCTCAGTGCACCGCTAGGAGAGCGGTGACGCTGTCCCGCAAGCCCAGGCCGCCTCGAGCGTCCTCGATTTCTCGCCGGAATCGAGGAAGAGGTCGAGCACGGACAGGTCGTTGCTCGCGTCCCCTCTCCCCTCTCTGGCCCATCCCAGCCTCACCATTACCCCCGCACTTACCCGCCGCCGTTTCCCCGTGTTTGGTGCACAGACGCGGAGCAGAAGGAGCACCGGAGTTGCAGCACGGCCGCGGAGGTGGAGTTGCTCGCCGTCGCCGCCAGAAGCTTCCCCAGCAAGCACACCTCATCCCAGCAACTTCCCCACGATCTCCGCCATCGATCCACCTCTTTCCGCAGCCTCCCGAGCCCTAGGTGAGTTTCCCCGTGCTTCTCGCCGTCGCCGGAGCCGCGGCGCCGCCCGTCTGAGGTCGTCGATGACCGCGAGCTCCAGGCGCCGTTCGATCGAAGATCAACGGTAGCTTACCGGTTCGCGTAATCAGTCGCTGACTGGTGGACCCCACCCGTCAGCATTTTAAATTTAAAACGCGCGCGCGGAACGTTCCGTTGAGTCACTGACGGGCGGACCCCACCCGTCAGGGTTTTCTTCTTTTCCAGCGTTTTAGAATTTCCAAATTCCACTGCTTTTCAGTACTGGTTCCAGATTAGAAATTCAATAACTTGAGTTCTAGAAGTCCAATTAAATCAAACCAAACTGCTCTGGAAAGCTTATAAAATTCTTTAACTCACCAAAGTGGTCTCATCTCATTTAATTAAATAATAAAAATGCAATAATAAAAATGCTCCAGAAGGTTTAAAACACCAAACCCTTTGTTTCTGGAGTTACATTAATCCAAATGACTTCAAACAAATTCTGGTAGCTTTGTATTAGGATCCTTTAGCTCACCAAATTTTGGTATAATTAATTGAGTGGTCTAAAATCCTTAGCCTTTGGTTGAACTTCAGTGCACCCTTCTGCACTAAACCAATTAGTGTGATTTATTAGTAGGTCCAATTAAACTCAAACCAATTTTGTTAGATCACTTACAACCAAGGTTAGTTATCCCTAAAAGGATTTAATTTTTGGAGCAACCTAATTTGTTTGGTAGCTAAAACTTGATTAAAAACCTTCTGAACTAAAACCAATGTGTAGGGAGTTTGGTAACTCCAAATGACCCCAATCCAATTGGGTGATCTTCTACACATCAGTAGCTACCCATAGAATTTTAGTTTGAATTTTTGTGACAAACATAGATTAATTGGTGAATTAATTGGTGTACAACTAGTTTCTGCCTTAGTTTGAAAATAACTAAATAAAGATTAATTCAATTAAAATTAAAAACCATCTTGTGTTGCTTGATGTGTGCAGTAGCTAATTGTGGCATTTATGATTGTAATGCTGTGTTGATGATTGAGCTAGAGTAGTGATGGTTGTTTTGCTTGCTTAAACGTTTAGACGATACCGCTGACGGATTCATCGAGGAAGGAGGTTTTGCTGAACCCGAAGATCAGGACCAGTACCACTTTGTTGAGCAAGGCAAGCTACTTCACTGAGCTTGCATTTATATACCTCTACTTTAATCTCTAGAGTTTTTCAAAAGTATCGATGATTTTGGAAAAACCCCTTTTCAAAACAATGAAAACTATTTTGCCCCCTATGTAGAAATATAGGGTAGTTATTTTACAACTATAGGATGGGAAAAACAATGTTTACTCAAAACCCCTTTGAAAGTACTTGAATGAAGGTGGAGTACCGAAAGGTCGGTATGAAGGTGAAGAACCAGAGAATGGTGTTGTTTCTGGAAAGAAAAATGCACATTGTGTCCTTGTACTTACATCCCCAGCCAAAAATCTGTGCGACCACATTTACCCACATATGGGCAAGGGCGTAGTCATATAATTTGCTCGTGTTAGTACTGGATGCCTCAATAACGAGGAGAACCTCGTTCCATGAGGGGATGGTCTGAGGACCTACCCCCTGACCTGGGTCCTCTTCATTGTAGTCTACCGGGAGCCGGTATGAACGTGTCGGAGGAAGAGGATTGAAGGGCTCCCTTGGGTCCGCCGGGCAGAACTACGAGTCCCCACACTTAGTTTCTGAGGATTTGAGTGTCGGTGGAAAGTGTCGTAGCGGCAGGGTCCTATACTAGCATGAGCAAAGGACAGGCTATGGCCGGGAACTCAACTTCGCATACCTCTGGTATGGCGGGACGTGGCTGACACGATGAGTGACCGGATGGGTGTGGGAAAAGCGTACTACCTCTGCAGAGGGTAAAACTATTCGAATAGCCGAGTCCTCGGATATGGACAGTTGGGAAGAACTACTAAGGCCATGTGCAAAGTTTTGCAAACTCTGGAGTTGTGTTGAGGAAATTGACTTGAAAAGGGTTATTTCCCACCTGTACCAATGAGTTGGTACGAGGTGGTGATGGGTTTTGGAACCATAACCAGGTTATGGTTGGATACCGGAGGAGTTCCGGAGAAACAGCTAAAATGGCGTTTTCTTAAAGGATAGTTATAAACTTCTTCTCACCCCCTTTTTATTAAAAAGATTTTTGAGAGTTTTCAAATAAAAGTTTTTAAGGAATAAAAGCTAGTGCTTACTCAAGTTGGGGTAGTTTGCGAGTACAATCAAATGTACTCATATTGGTTTCGTCCCTGGCTATTGTCTTAGCCAGATTTCGAGGAACCCTACGTTGAAGAGGAGTTTGGCGACGTCTATGCGAACTGAGATCTTCATAAGTCAGCTGCCTGTCGGGTGTTGTTAGGATGGATTAGCCCTACTACCGTAGCTTCCGCTGAATAAAGATGATTGGCCCTTGAAGGCACCTATGTATAATTAGGCCTGTATGGCCCGGTTTGTAAGACTTTAAACTCGGTATTGTATGGATGTAAACTTGATATTCAGTTCGGATTATGTGCAACGACAGACTGATCACGGGATCGTTGTGTTAAGCATAATCGGGTATTTCGGACGGCTAGTCCGGGGTCCCCACAGAGCTGGTATCAGAGCCATCCTGACTTTAGGAGACCTTAGTTAACATGGGCGTTAGTCAAGAGTTACAAAAGTTAATTTCTAAAACAAGGAAGTGAAGTATTTTCGAAAATTTCTTATCTCCCCAACCCCCCTATTTATTTAAAACCCTACACTCATTAAGAGTAATCTTTTCTTGAACCTTTAAAATTTTGCACACTTGTTACTCCATTAAGTTTACATTTTGCACTCATGTCCCTTAACTAACTTAAAATTTTGCTTAAACTTGTAGATGGCACCCAACGTCACCGAGTTCGTCCAAGTTAGGAAGGACGGCCTGCTGATGTTCGAGCAGGACTTGTACGAGTTGAGCCAGATTTTGGGACGCCCTGTTCCAGAGTTTGAGGGAACTCAGGTCGATTCCCTCGGTGATGGGAACCTGTCCTGGCTCATCAAGTCGTCCGTCCGAGGCAGGATTCAGCCACCCCGCTCCAAGGACTTGATCTACTCCACGATGGACACTACCTGGGTTGACGGTCTGACCCGAGTTATGCAGAGGCTGCTAGCCCGCCTTTGTGAGGAGCACAAGGACGAGCTGGTTGGCACTCGTTTCCAGTACTTCGGGAGGCGTGACGATGATGGAAACCCCACTTACCCCGCACAGCACACTCTCTTCGGCGAGTACATCACCGACATGGAGGTGCTACTTCACGACACCCAGGAGAACCTGCGCGATGCTAGACTCAAGGTTCACTTCCAGCGTAGCTCCCTCGACGATGCCCGAGTCCGTGAGACCCAGCTGAAGTGGGAGAATGACAATCTCCGCCTAAAGCTGGCCCGTCAGAGGAGGACTATCGTCAGGCTCCGCAAGAAGGTAGCGGAGCAGAACGAGATGATAGACGAGATGGAGCAGCAGGCGAACGAGATGGAGGAGGAGGCGAGGATCTCCGCAAGGAGAACAGTGCCTTCATCAGCGATGATGAGGACTACCTCGAGGAGATGGATTACGAGGAGGAGGACGACGAGGAGGAGTTAGTTGACGAGGAGGAGGAGCCGTCTGAGCCAGTTCTCGAGGAGGAGGATCCCGAGGAGCCACCCTACGACTCAGATGTTGAGATCGTCGAGCCTGAGGTTCCACCTCAGTAGTTGAGCAACGAAAGCACTACCTAGGACTGTGTCGACCCCTATGCGAGTAGAGTTTATGTGTTGGTTCCTAGAGAAACCATGTTGTATGTACATTAGGGTAGTAGGATGTTGTAAGCTTGATGTGTGAACTCCTTGATGTGATGATTGTGTTGAATAAATGTGATGGTCTTGTTTGACTAAGTGTTTCAACCACCCCCTTTGTGACTTCATCGTTAGCCAAAGCCTTTTTGCCTTGCCTCTTATATCTTATCTATTCCAGGATGACGAACACTCGCCACAACCAGCACGCGACACCACCACCCCCGCCGGAACCAACTGCTGCCCAACTGCTTGCGATCATCATGGAGGATCGCCAAGCTGCCCGGGAAGAGCGTCAAGCTCATCTCGCCGCCCTGCAGCAACTTGCCGCTGCCCACGCCAACCAGAACCACAATGGTGGCAATGGTAATGGCGACGAGGGTGGAAACCAGCGTTCTACCCTGAGTGACTTCCAGAAGACCACGCCACCTACCTATTCCAAGGGACTTCACCCCCTGGAAGCAGATGACTGGATCCGCACTATTGAGAACGACCTGGAAGTTGCCTCGGTGGGAGAGAATGAGAAGGTCCTGTATGCTACCCACTACCTTGCTGGACCTGCAAGAGCTTGGTGGGAGACTACCAAGACCCTCCAGCACGCAGGTCATGTCATTACCTGGGAGGAGTTCAAGGACAAATTCCGCAAGAAGTTCATCTCTAGCGGTCTTATCGAGAGGAAGAAGGATGAGTTCCGTAAGCTAAGGCAGGGAGGCAGAGATGTGGTCGGTTATCTGGATGAGTTTACCGATCTTGCTCGGTATGCCCTGAAGATACTGACACGGAAAAGAAGAAGATGGAGCGTTTTCTGAATGGACTCCATGATGAGATGCAATGTGCCTTGGTTGTCCAAGACTTCCGTGATCTGGAGTCACTAGTGGACAAGGCAATTCAGCTGGAGACCAAGCGCAAATCCATGTTTGAAGGCCGTAAGAGAAGGTGAATATTCAGGAAGGTTCCAGCAGCCAGAAACCACGCACCTTCCAGCCAGCACCCAAGCCAGTTTATCGACCACCCCCAGCTCCACGTCCCAACTATCCCAACCGTCCCAACAGCAACAACAATGTCCCCCGCCCAAACATCAACAACAACTACCACCCCAATGGCAACAATCGTCCCGGAGGAAACACCCACACTTTTACCCCTGCTGCCAGCGTTGTCTGCTTTGAATGCGGCAACAAGGGTCATTACTCCCGAGACTGCCCCAATCCCAAGAGGAATGCTCCACGCCCCAATGCCCCTGCACCTAATCCTGGACAAGGCCGAAATGGGAATGGAAATGGCAAGAATGCTGCACCCCGTGGCAATGCTGCTGTTGCCAGAGGCCGCCTCAACCACATTGATGCTGCCGAAGCCCAGGAAGCGCCAGATGTTGTGCTGGGTACGTTCCTTGTCAACTCAGTACCTGCAACCGTCCTGTTTGATTCTGGTGCTACCCATTCCTTTGTTACCAAGGAGTTTGTTGTTAAGGGAGGTCTAGTCGGGAGTCTCTTGTCCAAACCCCTGCTTATACAAACCCCAGAGTTCCTAGTAGAGACCAAGCTGTTTTGTCCCGACGTCTCTCTTGAGATCAAAGGAGAAAACTTTCCAGCCGATCTAATCATTCTGGAACCCAAGGCATAGATGTCATTCTGGGCATGAATTGGTTAGCAAAGTATCATGGTCGTATCGACTGCGCCAGAAGAGCAGTATCTCTCACCACAGACCAAGGAACCGAAGTGGAATATGCACCAAGCCAATCCATCTCAAACCTGTTGTCATGAAGGTATAGCCCGACCAACCCTGGATGAAATCCGTGTTGTCCACCTATTCAAGGATGTTTTCCCGGAGGAATTGCCTGGTATGCCACCAGACCGGGATATTGAGTTCGTGATTGAACTTATTCCTGGAACAGCCCCTATATCCCAGAGACCCTACCGGATGAATCCAAAGGAACTGATGGAATTGAAGAAACAGTTAGCTGATCAGCTCAGCAAAGGTCTGATTCGCCCAAGCGCTTCACCTTGGGGATCTCCCATCATCTTCGTGGACAAAAGAGACGGTACCACACGCCTGTGTGTGGATTATCGCAAGCTCAATGATGTAACCATCAAGAACAAATATCCTCTGCCCAAGATCGAGGATCTGTTCGATCAGATGAACGGAGCCCGAGTCTTTTCTAAGATCGATCTTCGGACAGGTTATCACCAGTTGAAGATTCGAGAGTCTGACATTCCCAAGACCGCCTTCACCACCCGATACGGATTGTTTGAATACACCGTTATGTCCTTTGGCTTGACCAATGCCCCTGCTTATTTCATGAATCTCATGAATAAGATCTTCATGGATTACCTCGACAAGTTCGTGGTTGTCTTCATTGATGATATCCTTATCTACTCCAAGACCGAAAAAGAGCATGCTGAACATCTGTCTAGTTTTGGAGACCCTCAGAGAACACCAACTGTATGCCAAACTTAGCAAGTGTGAGTTTTGGCTAAGTGAAGTGGCATTCCTCGGACACGTCGTGTCTGCAGGAGGAATCTCTGTTGACCCCGAGAAAATCAAAGCCATTCTAGACTGGAAATCACCCACCAGTGTGACGGAAATCCGAAGTTTTCTCGGACTGGCAGGTTATTACCGCAAGTTCGTTGAAGGATTTTCCAGTATAGCCAAACCCATGACCCAGTTGTTGAAGAAAGATAAGAAGTTTGAATGGACCCAGAAGTGTGAAGATAGTTTCCAAGAACTGAAAAAGAGACTGACTTCAGCCCCAATCCTAATCATGCCAGACGTCACCAAGAGTTTCGACGTGTATTGTGATGCTTCACGTCTCGGACTTGGTTGCGTTCTGATGCAAGAAGGGAAAGTTGTGTCGTACCTGTCTCGACAATTGCGACCGCATGAAGAGAATTACCCAACCCATGACCTGGAGTTAGCAGCTGTGGTTTTTGCTTTAAAAAAATGGCGACCCTATCTTGTGGGTCATCGCTGTGAGGTCTACACAGATCACAAAAGTTTGAAATACATTTTCACTCAGAAGGAGTTGAATCTGAGGCAGAGAAGGTGGATGGAATTGATTAAGGACTATGATGTCGGAATTCATTACCATCCCGGAAAGGCCAACGTAGTTGCCGATGCCTTGAGCCGGAAGCCATGCACCCTGAATACCCTAATCCAAGCAGAGCAGCCAACCTTATTTAAGGAGTTCGAAGATTTCGGACTTGAATTGGTTAGCCATGGATATCTTGCCAACCTAGAGTTAGCCCCAACCCTGATGGATCAAATCAAGGAGGCCCAGAAAGGTCATGAGAGTATCGAGGGGATTAAAAAGAAGATATCCCTCGACAAAGCACCTGGTTTTGCCGTAGATGCTGAAGGAGTTCTGAGATTCAAAGGACGCCTGTGTGTGCCCGATGAAAAGGAACTCAAGGGTCTGATCCTAAAAGAAGCCCACAATACCCCATACTCGATCCACCCCGGAGGAACCAAGATGTACCAAGATCTTCGTGAGAAGTTTTGGTGGCATGGAATGAAGCGAGAAATTGGTTCTTTCGTGGCCAAGTGTGATATCTGTCAGCGAGTCAAAGCAGAGCACCAGCGCCCTGCAGGATTGCTCCAACCCCTTAAGACCCCCGAGTGGAAATGGGATGAAATTGGAATGGATTTTATCACCGGACTTCCTAGGTCAAACCGAGGCCATGATTCAATCTGGGTCATAGTCGATCGATTGACCAAGGTTGCCCATTTCATTCCTGTCAACACCACCTATAGAGGGAACCAGCTAGCGGACTTGTATATTTCCAGAATAGTAAGCCTGCACGGAGTGCCTAAGAGGATTGTATCTGACAGAGGCACGCAGTTCACCTCACGATTCTGGAAAGCTCTTCATGAAGCCCTCGGAACCCACTTATCATTCAGCACAGCCTATCACCCTCAGACCGGAGGACAGACTGAGCGAGTAAACCAGATTCTGGAAGATATGCTTCGTGCATGTGTCCTAGCCTATGGCTCTAAATGGGAAGATTGCCTTCCGTTTGCAGAGTTTTCCTATAACAATAGTTATCAGTCCAGTCTGCAAATGGCCCCATTTGAAGCACTTTACGGCAAGAGGTGTCGTACACCTTTGAACTGGTCCGAGACCGGAGAAGGAAAAGTGTTTGGACCAGATACCCTCCGTGAAGCCGAGGAGCAAGTCCAACTTATCCGTGAACGTCTCAAAACAGCCCAATCCCGTCAGAAAAGTTATGCTGATTCCAAGCGTCGTGATGTCACCTTTCAACCTGGAGATTTTGTCTATCTTCGGGTGACACCACTCAAGGGGATGCAACGTTTCCATGTCAAAGGAAAGTTGGCACCCAGATATATTGGACCTTTCAAGATTCTTGCCCGTCGCGGAGAAGTAGCCTATCAGCTAGAGTTAACCCCAGAGTTATCGGAATTTCATGATGTCTTCCACATCTCCCTGCTCCGGAAGTGTCTCGAAGTTCCTGACCAGCCAGACGTTTTCAAGAACATTGACCACCAATCCATCGACCTGAACCATGATCTGACTTATCGTGAGAGACCGGTCAAAATTCTCGACGAAGATATTCGTCTCACCCGGAGGAACAAGACCAAGTTTTATAAAATCCAGTGGACTAACCACTCCGAAGAGGAAGCAACTTGGGAACGGAAGACTATCTTAGGAGCGAATTTCCCCACCTCTTTAGCACCTAAGCCCAGCCAATCTCGGGACGAGATTTATTCTAAGGGGGGAGGATCTGTAACATCCCAAATTTGTAACCCAGCTTTATTAGTCAATTTTGTGGGCCAACAAAAACTTTTGTTATTTTTGTGTGTTTGATGTTTGTGCTTGCTTGTGTTGGTTTGTTTGCTAAAACAAAAATGTAAAGAAAAGAAAAGAAACATAATAAAAAGTTCCCACATAAAATCTTGTGACAAAAGTCACACAAAATTCATCCTGTCAAGAAAATAAAATTTTATTTTTAAAACAAGTTCAGAGGGGTGACATGTGATCACTCTCTCTTTGTTCTCATATTCTTTTCCCTCCCAAAAATATTTCTAAAAATCCTAATTTCAAATTCCATTTCTTTCTTTATCTTACCCAAATCACAAAATGTGCCATGTTGCACATATCCAATAAATTCTAGCACCCTACCAAAAATCCATGCTTTATACTTGTGAATCAAGTATGGAATTAAATTCAAGAAATTTGAATTTAATTTTCATTGAGACGATTCATCGAGCACATGGTGGGCACTGCCCGTGTTCATCCTCCGATCCACGAAACCGAGCTCCAATCAGTCGATTGGATGGATCCCTGCATCCATTTCTTGCTCCACACTCTCCCCCTCACTTCCCTCACTTGCCAGAGCACGAAGGGGCGTGCCATTTGGTCGTTTTGCTCGTGGCCGCCGCTGTCCGCACGCCACCGTGCTGTCCACCCCTGGCCGTCGATGAAAACGTGCGGAGGAGGCACCCCGCTGGCCCAGCCCTGCACCACTGCAACCCCTCGCCCCTCACCGCACTCGTCTGGACGGAGGTGACCGCGCCCTGACACCCTGAGGCGCCGTGCGCCAGCCGCCATGTCAACGCTCGCCAAGCTCTGGCCGCGCGTGGACACCGACGCCGTTCCTCTCCTCCACGCCACCCCAGCTCGCGTGGCTCGTCGCAGACGCGCCTCTGCCACCCAGCAACCTCAGGGACACGTCCCCGTCAGCCCTCGTGGCCTGCAGCAGCCGAATCGATCCGTCCACTCCGCGGACGCGCCATGGACGCCGTGCCGTGTCGAGCTCGCTCTCGCAGCCGCGCGTGCACCCCTCTACCCTAAACCCTAGCTAGACACCCTACGGTCGTCGCCGTGCAGCACCGCCACCAATGGCGTGCTATCCCCCTCCCTAGACCACTCCTGCGCCCAGTCCACCGCACGCCATGGTTCGGCTATAAAAAGCCACCGCACCCGTGCCTCCACACCTCCCCACCGCTCACTCCAGCACCCCTCCCTCACTCTCCACCCCTCAGTGCACCGCTAGGAGAGCGGTGACGCTGTCCCGCAAGCCCAGGCCGCCTCGAGCGTCCTCGATTTCTCGCCGGAATCGAGGAAGAGGTCGAGCACGGACAGGTCGTTGCTCGCGTCCCCTCTCCCCTCTCTGGCCCATCCCAGCCTCACCATTACCCCCGCACTTACCCGCCGCCGTTTCCCCGTGTTTGGTGCACAGACGCGGAGCAGAAGGAGCACCGGAGTTGCAGCACGGCCGCGGAGGTGGAGTTGCTCGCCGTCGCCGCCAGAAGCTTCCCCAGCAAGCACACCTCATCCCAGCAACTTCCCCACGATCTCCGCCATCGATCCACCTCTTTCCGCAGCCTCCCGAGCCCTAGGTGAGTTTCCCCGTGCTTCTCGCCGTCGCCGGAGCCGCGGCGCCGCCCGTCTGAGGTCGTCGATGACCGCGAGCTCCAGGCGCCGTTCGATCGAAGATCAACGGTAGCTTACCGGTTCGCGTAATCAGTCGCTGACTGGTGGACCCCACCCGTCAGCATTTTAAATTTAAAACGCGCGCGCGGAACGTTCCGTTGAGTCACTGACGGGCGGACCCCACCCGTCAGGGTTTTCTTCTTTTCCAGCGTTTTAGAATTTCCAAATTCCACTGCTTTTCAGTACTGGTTCCAGATTAGAAATTCAATAACTTGAGTTCTAGAAGTCCAATTAAATCAAACCAAACTGCTCTGGAAAGCTTATAAAATTCTTTAACTCACCAAAGTGGTCTCATCTCATTTAATTAAATAATAAAAATGCAATAATAAAAATGCTCCAGAAGGTTTAAAACACCAAACCCTTTGTTTCTGGAGTTACATTAATCCAAATGACTTCAAACAAATTCTGGTAGCTTTGTATTAGGATCCTTTAGCTCACCAAATTTTGGTATAATTAATTGAGTGGTCTAAAATCCTTAGCCTTTGGTTGAACTTCAGTGCACCCTTCTGCACTAAACCAATTAGTGTGATTTATTAGTAGGTCCAATTAAACTCAAACCAATTTTGTTAGATCACTTACAACCAAGGTTAGTTATCCCTAAAAGGATTTAATTTTTGGAGCAACCTAATTTGTTTGGTAGCTAAAACTTGATTAAAAACCTTCTGAACTAAAACAATGTGTAGGGAGTTTGGTAACTCCAAATGACCCCAATCCAATTGGGTGATCTTCTACACATCAGTAGCTACCCATAGAATTTTAGTTTGAATTTTTGTGACAAACATAGATTAATTGGTGAATTAATTGGTGTACAACTAGTTTCTGCCTTAGTTTGAAAATAACTAAATAAAGATTAATTCAATTAAAATTAAAAACCATCTTGTGTTGCTTGATGTGTGCAGTAGCTAATTGTGGCATTTATGATTGTAATGCTGTGTTGATGATTGAGCTAGAGTAGTGATGGTTGTTTTGCTTGCTTAAACGTTTAGACGATACCGCTGACGGATTCATCGAGGAAGGAGGTTTTGCTGAACCCGAAGATCAGGACCAGTACCACTTTGTTGAGCAAGGCAAGCTACTTCACTGAGCTTGCATTTATATACCTCTACTTTAATCTCTAGAGTTTTTCAAAAGTATCGATGATTTTGGAAAAACCCCTTTTCAAAACAATGAAAACTATTTTGCCCCCTATGTAGAAATATAGGGTAGTTATTTTACAACTATAGGATGGGAAAAACAATGTTTACTCAAAACCCCTTTGAAAGTACTTGAATGAAGGTGGAGTACCGAAAGGTCGGTATGAAGGTGAAGAACCAGAGAATGGTGTTGTTTCTGGAAAGAAAAATGCACATTGTGTCCTTGTACTTACATCCCCAGCCAAAAATCTGTGCGACCACATTTACCCACATATGGGCAAGGGCGTAGTCATATAATTTGCTCGTGTTAGTACTGGATGCCTCAATAACGAGGAGAACCTCGTTCCATGAGGGGATGGTCTGAGGACCTACCCCCTGACCTGGGTCCTCTTCATTGTAGTCTACCGGAGCCGGTATGAACGTGTCGGAGGAAGAGGATTGAAGGGCTCCCTTGGGTCCGCCGGGCAGAACTACGAGTCCCCACACTTAGTTTCTGAGGATTTGAGTGTCGGTGGAAAGTGTCGTAGCGGCAGGGTCCTATACTAGCATGAGCAAAGGACAGGCTATGGCCGGGAACTCAACTTCGCATACCTCTGGTATGGCGGGACGTGGCTGACACGATGAGTGACCGGATGGGTGTGGGAAAAGCGTACTACCTCTGCAGAGGGTAAAACTATTCGAATAGCCGAGTCCTCGGATATGGACAGTTGGGAAGAACTACTAAGGCCATGTGCAAAGTTTTGCAAACTCTGGAGTTGTGTTGAGGAAATTGACTTGAAAAGGGTTATTTCCCACCTGTACCAATGAGTTGGTACGAGGTGGTGATGGGTTTTGGAACCATAACCAGGTTATGGTTGGATACCGGAGGAGTTCCGGAGAAACAGCTAAAATGGCGTTTTCTTAAAGGATAGTTATAAACTTCTTCTCACCCCCTTTTTATTAAAAAGATTTTTGAGAGTTTTCAAATAAAAGTTTTTAAGGAATAAAAGCTAGTGCTTACTCAAGTTGGGGTAGTTTGCGAGTACAATCAAATGTACTCATATTGGTTTCGTCCCTGGCTATTGTCTTAGCCAGATTTCGAGGAACCCTACGTTGAAGAGGAGTTTGGCGACGTCTATGCGAACTGAGATCTTCATAAGTCAGCTGCCTGTCGGGTGTTGTTAGGATGGATTAGCCCTACTACCGTAGCTTCCGCTGAATAAAGATGATTGGCCCTTGAAGGCACCTATGTATAATTAGGCCTGTATGGCCCGGTTTGTAAGACTTTAAACTCGGTATTGTATGGATGTAAACTTGATATTCAGTTCGGATTATGTGCAACGACAGACTGATCACGGGATCGTTGTGTTAAGCATAATCGGGTATTTCGGACGGCTAGTCCGGGGTCCCCACAATGTTTCACATATGTAAATCTCAAATTTTCAAAATAATTATTAAGAGAGATCTACATAATCTAAAATTGAAATCCCTACTTAATAAAATATGATCACTTATTATTACTATCTTTAATAATTAGTTTAATTTTCTATTTATTCCTTGAAGACAATACTCTAAAAACTAGAAATTTAAACATAAAATGATGTTACTTTACTTGCTTCCTTTGAAGTATGATACTTTAATAAAAGATAACTTTATAAGTGGTTTCTCTTAATACTTGATAATACTTTATCAAGTAAATAAAAATGCAACTTGTTCTACTCTATAGATAGAACAAACCATTCTTCCTAAAGAAACAAAGCTCAATAGAAAATAGTAGTATTTAATTAAATAACATAAGTACCATTCTAGTATGATATCAACAAATGTGTACAATATTTGTTCTTCAAAAGTTATTCTTTTTGCCCATAGATAATATTACACAATTTCACATTACTTATTTATTCAAAAGTTATTCTTTTAGTATTCATAAATAATAATACTACACCAATTTCTTTAATTAATTTGAGTCAATACATGCACATTACAAACATAAAGATGTAACCAACCCTAAAACAACCATTTAGTGTTATTGATGTTGTTCTACTTTATTATTATGCTTAATATGGTACTTTAAGGCTAAAGTTTTTAAACTCATCTTTCTAGTGAAGTAAACTTGAAGATCAAACAAATCTAAAAGAAATCACCAAACTTAAACAACCTCAACCATCGAGAGTTAGTTACGGGGTTTAGAGCGATGCATCTCATACTTATGCATAATAGCATATTGCTTCTTCAAACATTAGTCCTTACCGGACCAATGATGTTCTTTCCAGATTTTGGAGTATATATTGTATCGAAGACCTTGGCTGCATAATCTTGCAGTCAAAAAGGCAAGTTCACTCTTGCTCATGTCCTACTTGATTATGTTTATCAAAGTAAATGAAAAATACTATGGTTTATCATTGCATGAAAAAGAAAAAACTATCTTCGAATGATGTGAATTGCTATATATATATATTGTTGGCTGGCAGATGGAACCATGGAATGATGTGGTTGGTGGAGGTTCCATTTGCACGGGAAAGTATTACCTAGGACTTAAGAACCAATGCCGTCAGCGTTCTTGCGCCGAAAATGAAGCGTTAACCATGAGACTTGGAATGGGACGGGAAAGTCATATGTGATCTTTTCCCTTTCGCATGTCAACGGGCAGCCAGAGCCGTACGCTGTAGATCTAGTGCGACTACATGCACATGGGTGGACCCCTTAATGCCCACAGACTCTGGTGTCTATGATGGTCTGCAAGGGGATGCCTAGGTATCTACCGTAAGGGGTAGAGCCAGGGGTGATTCTGCTATGCATGAATTGGGTGGGCATGCGGGGTTGTTGGAAAAGCACGGCGAATAGCTTGGATCAACGACTGGGCCCCACACCAAAGGAAGTGTGGACGGGAAAGACTCGCCCGGTTGTGCAACAAGGCGTTGGTCTCTTATGGGTAAAGTAACGCACCTCTGCAGAGTGTAAAAATGTGACATGTTACTCCACGTTCCAGGAAGGAACGGCGAACGCTGCAGGAAAGGAGGCTCCTCAAGGCCCTAGCACCTGTGAATCGATGACGGGCATAGTTTTCTGAAGATAAAATGAATCTTTTCCTAAAAATGTTTTACAAAGATATGCATGTTCATCCATGACCTTTTGGTATGGATGGTAGCTAGTGCATAAAACACCTTATTCCTGTTATATGAACTTGCTGAGTAACGCTCGTGTTGCTCACCCTTTCCTCTGTTGACCCCCTGCTTAGATTATTGAAGACAGCTGAGGAAGGACAGGAATCCATAACGATGTTGGTGAGATATTCGACAAGGAGTCAAATCAACCTGGTGGAGGCTGAAGGAGTCAACCTCTACAATGCCAATGGATGAGTGGCGACAACAGTGCAACGGTGGACCCGTCGACAACAATTCCTATGGACAAGACGACTATAATTGGATGGAGGAAAACAACTCTAGGCAAGGAGATTCTAGATGGATATATTAGGGCTGTGACCACAGCAGTAGTGGATTAGGAGTTAGAAGTAGAGCTGGTAACCAGCTTAGTGCTTCGACTTGAGTCTTACAGAAGTTTCATTTGCACGAGACCTACTTCTGTTTGTAAAGGAGGGTCTTGAGATTTTGTAATGAATAGTGTTGTAATCCTATAGTGTTATCTTGGACCGACTATGTTTCTGTTGTACTACTCTGAAGGATGTAATATTTACGGAATGGTCCTTCCATGAGTATTATGTCAACGACTTGTACACTACAACATGCAGTGGTGTGCTGGTCACTACAGGGATGATCCACAAAATAGTGTCTCATCAATCTATTGTCAGCCTCGATCCTCTCCCTCCTTAATTTCTGACGACCGAAACTGAACCACCATGCTTCAGTTTTTTGTTAGCATGGATAGCTAGAAGCATTGCAATGTCCTCCTCCTCTTGAATATTGAATTCTTCGTCGGAAGAATCGTATGATTTACTCATCTACAAAATTTAATTCAATCTACTATAAAACTAGAAACTAGCAATGCACAAAATTTGTTTAGCAAATTTACACCGAATTCATACCTTGCAAGTGTTTTCTCAAACACCTTGCGAGCGCGGAGGTGCAGCCGGCCGCCGTGCGCTGTTCGGTGGAGCTTCTGCAACGCCCGGTCGGCGAAGGGGTGGCGGCGAGTTGGCGGCGGAGGGGTGACGGCGAGGCGGCGAAGACGCGCTGCCGAGGGACGGCGAAGCCTCGGCGGCGTCGGTGACGGCGGCGCCCAAATCAACGCCGCGCGAAGTCCACGCGTCCATAGAAGCGGCGGCGCACTGAGGAGCGCGGGAGCACCGGCGGCAGCGCTGGGTCGCCGGAGAAAAATGGGGGGAAGAGGTGCGGGCGGCGGCGCGAGCGGCGGGAGCTTTCAGATCCGGCGGTTGGAGAGATTCGCGCGCTGCCAGCTTTTCCCCGCGCGCTGGATGGCACGCTGGAGATTTGGCGCAGAAGGTACCGCTTCCTCCAGCGCGCTGGACGAATATCCCGCGCGGCGATTTTATCGCGCGTCCGCTGGAGTACGCAAAACGGGCCCGCGCGCGGCAAACGACCGGTATATCGCGCGCGCGGCGTTTTTGCAGCCGCTGTTGGATATCCTCTTAGGCATCTCCAGCCATCCCCCCAGGAGCCCCCCAGGCCACTTTTTGGCCAAAATAGCGCCCAAATCTAGCAGCCAGCCCCCAGGACTTGAAATAGCGCCGTTTTAGCGCTGGCGCACCCAGGCCAAACCCAGACCGCTGGGTTTGGGCTGGGGGGGGGGCGATTTGCATGCAAAAGGCCCACTGTCAGCCACCAACTCCCTCTATCTCCTCTGTTTCCTCTCTGGGCCACCACGTGCTCCCTCTTTTTCCACTCCTTTTCCCCACCCACCCACCGCACGCACGGAAGAAGAGGCATGGGCGCCGGCCATCTCCACCGGTCCGGCGAGCTCCTCCGCCCCTCCTCTGCCCTCCCTCCGCCCGCGGTCGTCGCCCGGCTCGCCGCCCTCCTAGATCTCGCCGCAGAGCCCGCGGCCGCCGCCCAGCTCGCAGCCCTTCCTCGGCCGCGTCCTGCTGGTGCTCGAGCCCAGCTCCGATGCCTCCTCTGCTCACCCTTCACCGCCACCCCTGCTGGTGCTCGTCGCCTGCTCGCGCCCCCCTCGAGTTCGCCTCCCCGGCTAGCCGCCCTCCTAGCTCGCCGCCACGCCCTTCTCCTCGAGCTCGCCGCGAGATGGGGTGGAGGGAGGCCTCGCGGCCGGGACGGAGGGAGGCTCGTCGCATCCGCCTCGCTCCGGCAAGATTTGCTTCACCAGGACCCTCCCGGTGAAGCCGCGGTTCCATTCCCGTCGTCCCCCGTCTCGATTCCATGCTGTATATGATGCCAGCCTCTGGTCTTCTTCCTCTGTCCGCCATGGCAGGAGCTCGAATTTCTCCTGATGCTGTTTGCCACCTGTCCCCACTGCAAGTCCTGGGTGCGAGCACGAGTGGAAAATCAGCCTCCCCAGAAACCAGAATAGCGCCGAATAGCGTCGGCGCCAGAGAAAAATCGGTCCTGGGGGGCTATACACTGGAGATGCCCTTAGCACCAACATTCGATTTCTAAACGTGAGCACGTGTGTGACAGGAGGATATCCCATGCCACACCGTTGCCATGGCGTGGCATGGCGCACACGCTCCCTCCCTTTTTGACTTCTTTTCACCTCAGCCTCACCACATCACACACTAATAACCCAAATAAAATAAAACCAACGCCCAAACAAAAAATCCCACCTTAATCATATCCACCTTCCACCAAGTTCTCTACCTACCCAGTCACCGCCGAGCGGGCCCGCCATAGCGCTGACCCACTGTCAGCGAGAGACGCCTAGCGCGAGGAGGGTCGCGGCACCCCGGATCTTAATCAAATCCAATGGGAATTTTGACGTCCGCAAGGACAAAGTCTCAGCGTTTTCTCCTTCCTTACCCTTCTCTTCTCTCTCTCTCTCTCTGTTTCCTTCCGCTTTCTCTCTCCTCCCTCCCCCGCTTCGCTTCCCTTCTCCAGTCTCAGACCAAACAAATCCCATCGCCGGAGAGGAAAATATTTGTCTACCAACTGGTTACTTCCTTCATCGGTGCGGCCGGGGGCCTGTGACGTAGCCGGCGTGAGCAGCTCCGGCGCGGCGGGGACGGACGACGGACGGCAGTGCTGCGGCTCTGCCAGTGGCGGCGCGCGGTTGCCGGCGGACGCCGGTGCCTACTGTCCGCGCCGCGCGATTTAGCGCGAGTTGAGCTCCGGATCGCTGGATCACCGGCGGGCTGGAGTTGCCTGCAGGAGGCGGCGGGCGGCTCCGTGCCGGTGAGTGCGCGCGTTGAGGTTTTTTCCCTTCTCTTTTGAGCTGCAGGTTGCCTGCGGCCTCCAGTCTCCATTGCTAGAAATCATAGAGTAACCAACAATTCAAGGTGAACGAAGTAGCAGATACTTAAATAACCTAGCAACGGAAACATGTACCGCTGGAGATTTACAACTGAAAAGCAAAACTGGCTTAAAAATAGTTGAACTGTCGAAGTAGTACCTTTCTGGAAGTTTTTTCTGTCGATATTGGCTTTCAGGGAGTTTAGTATCTAGGCAGCTACAACTTAGGGAGCTTATTTCCCGGTTAATCACTGAACTGGGCGCTACCCCGTGGAATAGTTGCCTACTTCACTTGAGACATGCTCAAATACTTATATAGCCCAAGAATAAGAGACATGGCAATATTTGGATCGCATAGTAATCTGTGTGGAAAGCGAGCATTACTGCGTGTCCTTCAAATTTGTCTGCAGAACTGCAGCTATGCCCACAATTACTAGTTTTTTATTCCTGTTTGTAGAAAGGATTAACCCATGCATTATCTGAGCTAGGTACAAAATGGAAATCATATGCGCATTGTGTAACTCTGTGGGTAAATTTTGCCATTGAGCATTCAGAGAACACGTTTTCAAATGTCTCGAAGTTTTTGCAGATCGACATCTTGCGTCCTCTTGCCACCCTCTCTTGTTGTTGACCAGAATGCTTTATTTTGAACTCAACCACGACAGCTCCTGATAATTCTACCTTTTGAAATGCAAAATGTTCCTCCTGATTTTCCAAAGAAACTTCCGTGGGATGTGCGTGGAGTTGCGGTGTACATCTCTCGCTGGTTTTCCCGGGGTGATATCGTTCCTGCTACTGCTTAATTTCGCTTGCTTTGTGAGTTTTTTGTGTATTGGGAGCTGCAATCTAGGAGGTGTTGAGGAATTTGGGGTTGCTTACTTCTTTTGTCTTGTACTGGGCTCAGTGCTTTTTGTGTGTGTTTCGTGCTGTTTGTTGCAGTAGACTTGAGGAGGACAAGTTGGCTTTGGATGCTTGTCCGTGCTGGATTCCAGTTGATTATTAGGTTGTGGGGAACAGTGTTAAGTAGATTTGTGCAGGAGATGCTGGTCTGGGTCCAATCACTGTGTGCTAAAGTTGCAATCTGTGGTTGTTTTCAGGGCATGCTGGTCTGTTCATGCTTAAATTTAGTGGATCTTACGGGTGTGCCGGGCTGAAAGGATACTGAGTCGAGTGGTGAAAAACTCGATCTTGGAGTGGTTTCTGCATAGCTCAGAGCTCTCCCATTGCCTCCAAGGATGGTGCCCTCGGGGCCGCCAAACCCAATGGGGCCTGGGCAACCAGTCGGTGCTGCTTCGCTTCTCCGGACGAATTCCAACATGCTCAGTGGTGGTCAGCAGGGAATGGGTGGCGGCGGCATGCTTCAGTCACAGTCCCCATTCTCATCCCTTGTTTCCCCTCGTTCACAATTTGGTGGAAATGGCCTGCTCGGAGGGGCCTCGAATGTCTCCTCCCTCCTGCTAAACGGACAGTCTTTCGGAAATGGGGGTCTGTGCCTGGTCAATGGCAAATGCCAAATGGCGGGCTTTCGATGAATACTCTTCAGCAAAGAGGGGGGCTTGATGGTGCTGGTGATATGATTGGCGCAGGAGGGTCTGAACCTCTGTCATTCCCATCATCCTCCCAGGTTAGTTTGGGCAATCACATAGGTTCAGATAATTTGCAGCAGCAGATGGATATGCCGGATTTGCAGCAGCAGCAGCAACAGCAACAGCAACAACAACAACAGCAGCAGCAACTACCAATGTCTTACAACCAGCAGCAGTTGCCAACGCAACCACAGGCTACAGTGAAGTTGGAGAATGGTGGCAGTATTGGTGGAGTCAAACTAGAGCAGCAGATGGGGCATCCTGATCAGAATGGCCCAAACCAGATGATGCACAATTCTAGCAATGTAAAATTTGAGCCACAACAGTTGCAAGCGTTGAGGGGTTTGGGCACGGTGAAGATGGAGCAACCGAATTCAGACCCATCAGCATTCTTGCAACAACAACACAGCAGCACCACCATTTGTTGCAGCTCAAGCAGAATCCTCAAGCTGCTGCGGCTGCCCAACTTAACCTCTTGCAACAGCAGCGGATCATGCATATGCAGCAGCAACAACAACAGATTCTGAAGAATCTGCCAATACAGAGAAACCAATTACAACAGCAACAGCAGCAGCTACTGCAGCAGCAGCAGCAGCAGCAACACCAACAGCAGCAGCAGCAACAACAACAGCAGCAGCAGTTACTTCGTCAACATAGTCTAAACATGAGAAGTCCAGGAAAGCCAGCTCCCTATGAGCCAGGTACCTGTGCAAAGAGATTGACCCATTACATGTATCACCAACAGAACAGGCCGCAGGTATGTTCTTTTGGTTTGTTTTGAAACGTGTAATTTATGCTGTAAGCAAAAGCCTTGTTCTTACAACTTAGGGCATTATTTGTTCCTTTTGTTGCAGGATAACAATATTGAGTACTGGAGAAACTTTGTGAATGAGTATTTTGCTCCAACGGCTAAAAAGAGATGGTGTGTCTCTCTCTATGGAAGTGGTCGTCAAACTACTGGAGTTTTTCCTCAGGTTTAGTATTGTTGTTGCCATTGAATCCATACCTTCTCTTCCTTTTATTTTATGCAAGAAAATATTTTCTATTAGTTAGTTTGAGGTTTTGGAGTAACATAGTATTTGTAGTTCTAGATGCTTTTGCTTGTCAGATTCCTGTTTTATAATTTCCATGTGTTTGCACGTGCAGGATGTCTGGCACTGCGAAATATGCAATCGGAAGCCTGGCCGGGCTTCGGTAAGTATCATTTTAATTCGCACATCTTCTTCTCTTAGTCATGTTTTTAGTTTGATATAATGTTGTTATCTTTACAGAGACAACAGTTGAGGTCTTACCGCGATTATGCCAAATCAAATATGCGAGTGGTACTTTGGAAGAGCTATTGTATATTGATATGCCACGTGAGTCCAAGAATGCATCTGGTCAGATTGTTCTGGACTATACAAAAGCAATTCAAGAAAGTGTTTTTGAGCAATTGCGTGTCGTACGCGAGGGGCATTTAAGGATAGTTTTTAATCCAGACCTCAAGGTATTGCTTCTTCAGTTCGTACTTTATTCTGCCTGTCATTTACTCATTATGGTGGACTGGTGGTTCTCTTACACTATTCTTGGATAAGTGGTGCCTTTTGAACTAACATAAGGCGGAATCCTGTACTTTTGCTTCTATTGAAGATCGCATCTTGGGAGTTCTGTGCTAGGCGTCATGAGGAACTTATTCCACAGAGGTCAATAATACCACAGGTATTAAGACTTCTTACTATATAGCGTTGGGCATAATTTCTTTCAGCCAAGGATCTCTTCTGTATACTGAATTTGGTAACAAAGGTTTGATATATTTTTGCACCTTGATGGTTAATGCAGGTTAGTCAGCTTGGCGCAGTTGTACAAAAATACCAGGCTGCTGCTCAAAACCCGACCAATTTATCAACTCAGGACATGCAGAATAATTGCAACTCGTAAGGAGATTGGCCCTGATGTGTTACTATTTTTCATCTTAAATTCTTTTAAAAGTCAGTTTATCATATTCCCTTAGCATGGTCTATCCAAACTGATGCTGGTGTTATCTATTCTCGTATTGTTAATGGTTTATACAGTCCTCTAACTCATAAATGTCTGGCTTTGGAAATTTATGATCCGCAACAGAGCCATTACTTACTTCCGCTAATGTGTAGCTTTAGATGTATTGGCCACCATGGCATGCCAGGAGCCAATATGCATGCGATGCCTTGTCCTAGCCATTCTGTATTATATGGGCATATGGCTATCGTGGTTGATTTGGTTTTAGCATATGATCCTCTATGACCAAACCGTACCAACTGGATTTACCATTTTTAGGCAAAGGAAGATGAAATTGCTAGTGTTGTGTGAAGCTGGTCTCTAGGACCCAAGGACTTACAAATGTTGTCAGAAATTGCCCTTGTGGGTGGTGGGCATGTGGCTGGCTAGGCATGCTTGAGTGAGCTTGCCCGTGCCCTGACTTGTCTTCCAAAAGTAAATGAGTTGGTAATTCAACTCAATCTTAATACACTTCTTTTTTTAAGCTGAACCAGCTGGCGAGCGTTCATGAGGCAATTGTTTGAAAAGGGAGGGCAGACATTGCATACCTACAGGCTATAACTAGGTGCTACAGTCACCCAGATGGTCCTCCAGTCCACATCTAGTCCTACCAAATGTCACCCAATAGTCAGCGTCTCGAGTTTCCATGGTGTCATTAACACATAGATGGGTTCAGACAAGATCTCGCCGTAGGTGATGACATCTGTATCTCGTATATGTTGATGAGCTGGAACAGATCAGATCTGAGTAATTACTTGCTGACTAATGCATTGGTGATGGAATTATAGTTGTATATCCTGATGATTCTCAGACAGTAAAACAAGTATATAGAAATGCAGTTGCCATAGAAATATTGCATTTTAGCCGATTTGAGAACAGAGTATGTGCAGGGTACTGGATATTATATCGTGCTCTCGAAACCGCACCGGTTGTTTGGCCAGGAAAAACCTGGAAGTGGAACTTTCTCCTATCTAACCAGTGTCGGCCAATCAATGGACACAATGTTACAAAAATCGAGGAGTGGGACTCCAACAATAGACGTTATAGTTAGGAGATGACAATGAGTGCTAGTGTGCCAACACTTGGTCTGTTCTTGTGCCAAAAATGACATGTTAGGTTTTATTTATGCGCGTTGAACCGAGTCTAACAAGTGAGCCTTATGTAGAGTCCACAATAGAGCCACTGGTTTGATCAGCGAACGTGTGAGTCGAAAGCTTCACTGGGTAAACGACTGCTCTGGTTTCAGCTCAAGAAGATGCCTTCACATTTATTTTATTGGCAATCAGAAACAGAATATTTTTTGTTACGTTTCCAGTTTACAATTTATTGGCAACAAATGACATTTTGTTGTCGTTCAGAAACATCAATTTTTCATAAACAAACAGATGCCCTATATGCACAATGGGTGCTCTGTATTGATCTTTGCTTCGACTCTAAGAGCACTATCTTTGCTTCTCCGTTTATAACTCTATCTCTGTAAGAACTTAGTTAATAGTGTATGCTGTTTAGGGTAGCACCATAGCATATAAATCAACTGTTTCTTTGAGTAACTATTACTATTCACCAACTCCATTAGTTTTTCATTGAGTAACTATTACTTTTGTAGTTCATGCAATTTGTACTTATATATTGATCCTACACCATTAGGTTTGTGGCATGTGCCCGCCAATTGGCTAAAGCTCTGGAGGTGCCTTTGGTAAATGATTTAGGATACACAAAACGATATGTCCGCTGTCTTCAGGTACACTTTGATAAGACGTAGTTTCCATTCACCTGTTATAATATTTTAAGCTTCAATTAATTTAAGTTATTGTCAGATCTCTTGCAAAAAAAATCATTCTGTAGGTATGATTTACATTGATTGTTGTTTCTATTTATTTGATGCAAAACATTGATACTGCCAGATTGCGGAGGTGGTGAACTGTATGAAAGATTTGATTGACCACAGCAGACAGACTGGATCTGGACCAATCGGTATGACATTTTAATCATTTTCTGGGTTGGTCAATCTAATCTCATATTTATCAGCATGAAGCAATTTTGACATACCATCTGCAGTTATAGGTTTATAACACCAAAATTAGTTCACTTGGGTCATATATGTTAATCGCCATTATCTCTTTAGTCAAGTTTCCGTGCTGTACATTGTGTACTTATGCCCCTCAAATACGATAGGGCAGTTATAAGGTTTGGGAGCATTCAGTTTTGGTCAGAAAACACGCTGGTGACGTTCTTGGCTAGTTTGATCGCCTTCTCTTTGTAAGTGGGGATAGCATCCAAGCTGCTGCTGCACATCAGGCGCTCAAAATTGAGCACCTGAACCGCTGAACCAGGTTAACGGTGGTAACAGGGGCGTACTGCACAAGTACTTTTTTTATTTGTGTAGTATGCCCCTCAAATACGATAGTGCAGTTATAAGGTCGGGGAGCATTCAATTTTGGTCAGAAAAACACGCTGGTGCCGTTAATAGCTAGTTTAATTGCCTTCTCTTGTTAAGTGAGGATTAGCACCCAAGCTGCTGCTGCTGCACGCCAGGCACTCACAAAAAAATGCATGGACAGATTGAGGAAATCTCTCACCAGAAGAATATACGGCTTTCAATCATGGTTTTAAAGGCGTCCGCCTAGGCGTCAAGGCGCCCCCCCCCCCCCCCCCCCCCCCCCCCCCCCTCCGCCTTGGAAAAACGACCGCCTTAGGCGCCTAAGGCGTCCGCCTAGGCGCCAAGGCGCCCCCACTTCGCCTTAGGACGCCTTGACGCCTTAAAAACCATGCTTTCAATCGAACACCTGAACCAGGTTTATGGTGTGAAAGTGGTGGCAGGTCCTCCAGACCAGGCCACCACTGGTTATTTCAAACATCCCAACCACACCCGGTAGGCAGGAAACTATATCCTCCCGGTTGCCTTTCCTTTCTCAGGTTTTCCGTCTGTCGTTTTGTTCATTTGATCTCCGCTGGCAAAACTTCTAAATACTCCAAAACTGTTGGTGCTTGCACCTGGTCCTTACGGTGTGGCTTGGAACTTAGCTGTTTCCTGACATTTTTTCTAGTTCTGGGTCACAAAGAACAATAGCTTATTGGTATGCTATTTAGGCCCCGATTGGTTCGTCGTTTAAGTATACGGACCGAATTTATTTCCCCAGCTTACTCCGTATTTTCTGTGGGAGGTGGGATGGTCCGTCAGATTTTCCCGTCGGTTTGGTTGTTGAACGAACAACCAAGCGGGCCCTTACTATTTTTTTTGTTATTTCTGTATATCTGTATTTATCTGTAACACCCACTGTTATTTCTGTTTCAGATAGCCTGCATAAGTTTCCTCGCAGGACTCCATCAGGGATCAACCCTCTTCAACCACAGCGGCAACAGCCTGAAGAGCAGCAAGCTGTTCCCCAGAGTTCAAACCAGAGTGGTCAAAATTCTGCTCCTATGGCTGCTGTGCAGGCTTCTGCCTCTGCTAATGCAGATGTGACATCAAATAATTCGCTCATTTGTGCACCCACTACATCTGCACCCTCACCAACTGTTGTTGGGCTCCTCCAAGGTTCAATGGATTCCAGACAAGATCATCCAATGTGCAGTGCAAATGGTCAATATAACAGTGGGAATAATGGTGCAATTCCCAGGGTGAGCTCCGCAGGCTCATTGCAGTCGAACCCGTCTACCTCTTTCCCTTCCCAGGTGCCTATATCACCCAATAACAACATGATGCCTGCCCTTCAGAACACAAACCAACTCAGTTCTCCCCCAGCAGTATTATCAAACCTACCTCCAATGCAGCCTCCTGCAACTCGGCCGCAGGAGCCTGAGCCTAGTGATGCCCAAAGCTCGGTTCAGAGGATCTTGCAAGAGATGATGTCATCGCAGATGAATGGTTCTGGCCATGCAGGGAGTGACATGAAGAGACCAAACGGGCTTACCCCTGGTATTAACGGGGTGAGCTGCTTAGTTGGCAATGCCGTCACGAATCACTCCGGAATGGGATTTGGCGCCATGGGCGGGTTTGGTTCAAATCCTGCAGCTAGTGGACTGAGAATGGCAATGACAAACAATGCGATGTCAATGAATGGTAGGATGGGAATGCATCACAGTGCACATGACCTATCCCAGTTGGGCCAGCAGCAGCAGCGTCAACACCAGCACCAGCACCAGCACCAGCACCAGCAACATGACATAGGGAATCAGCTGTTGGGTGGACTTAGAGCAACAAATAGCTTCAATAATCTTCCACATGACTGGAAACCCTCTCAATAGAGTGTCCGGAAGCATTAGAAATTCAGTATGATGATGAAGATGCAACCGCCCTCACTGGGCTCATTGATTATGGAGTATCAATGGCAGCGCCATAACGCCCCTTGGGTCAAAGCATTTGGGTTTTTGCTCTATTGGTGCCATGAGAAGGAACCATAGGCGATAGCAAGCACCTGAGCTGGTCGCTGTACGTCGCAACAGTTAGTTTATGCAACTAGCCAAGTATGGCACTGAGCTACCAGCCTCAGTTATCTTACCGAAGGATGAGTTAAAGGATTATAACCTCAGCACCGGCCACGGTCGGTGTCTGTTTATGGCATTGTTTCTCACCAAGAAAAGAAGTTTTCCCTCTCTTTTTTTCTTTGACGGATGACACCCAATCTGTATTTATCATCACCCCTTTGCCGTAGCAGTCATATGTGCTGATATCCTCTCTTTGCCTGAGAATTTTCTCTTCGTAGCCGTACTTAACTCTCTATCATATTGACTAGTGTAAAAGTATCAGGAATGCTTTTTCTTAGACTGGTCCGAAGATCTCACTGGCAAATTGTGGATTGTTATATGGAAGCATTTCGACAAGGTAAAAATAGCTGGAACTGCAAATGGTTCCCGAGCAACACACATAGCTCGTTTTTTTTTTGAAAAATTTGAAATCGGCACTTTTAAGTATCAAACAATTGAGAAATTTTTCCAGATGTATATAACGTCTTAATCTACAAGCGTGCAAAATTTGAATCAATATTCATTGTATTGTGGGCTGCACAAAAAGACAAATCAGGATTTTTTTCTCGATTTTTGGGAACTTTAAAATCTCATTTTTGAATTTTTCGGAAAAGGGCTCGATGTAACTCGGGAGCCATTAGTCCACACTAAAGAATAACGTGCTATATTGGGCGAACTATCTCAAATGACATTTTGAAAAAAAAAACTACTAGATACAGAAGGATTTCAACAAGAATAAAGCATATATAGTCCAAAATTTCATAACAATATATGCATAACCATATTTCAATTATCTAGAAGGCTAACATCAACATCCCACGGGAGTTCATTTTTTTATTGTTACGGTACGGAAAAAAAATATTGCTAATCTAATTCTAAAACGAGTCACATAGACATCCAAATAAGCAGTAGAACTGAGAGGGGGAAAAATATAGGGTAAATTGCTTAATCATAAATCATCAATATTAGCGATGTCATTTCCGATTCAGAAGAGGTTCGTCAAACAATTTCTTCTACTTTCTAAGTTGGGAAACTTGTGTAATTGGCTGACTCACATGATCCTGGAGATAGCTAGTTTCTCTTTTTTTGTGGTTTACCTCAGGTCTTGGTCTCTTAGGAGACTGGATTTGTGGCTGTAAATAAACACTCTATTTCTATCTAATCGAAAGGCAAATGGCTGCCGGGTCCTCAATAATTGGCTGATAAGTTGGAAAAATGTAGAATCGTTATGACATTTCAGCGTGATATATCGTGCTATTTCATGAATAGAATCTAGCGAGCAAAAGTATAAAAATTTAGCATGGGCTATTTGGATATGCCATAGCACGCTACTAGTGCGCTATGTTTTCCATGATTTCGATGAACTACTAAACCCGCTCCTTTTTTATTGCGCCGTGAAAATCAAAAGGAACACATTTTAGGCTCAAGATAGTAACAGAGAAGGATTCGGTGCCTAAGCTGGGTCAACTGAGACTACGAAAATCTCATTCCAATATACAAAATTTTAAAACATGTAAACCATAATATAAGTTAATAAAATTTTATAATTGAAAGACAAGACAAATAAAGACATATCTGACATGTTAGGTAACTCAACATATTGGTACTCTCCGGTGGGTTCAAAATATATTCAGAGACTGGCACATTGCAAACTTAAAAAGGGTTAAGGTAAGAACATAAAATTCTCAAATATATTCGAGTTTGGAAGTATCGAGAACGGAATATTGGCACAAAAAGCATCATCGGTTGAAGCTGCTATGAAATATCTAATGCATTACAATTTCAAACCCATCAATTGCTCGAAGATACACATGATTAAGGAAGACAAATGGGTCTATTCAATGTGAGAGGTTTTTTTTTTGGCAAAAGAATGATAGTGCCAAAGTTTGGATGAAAAAGAGACAAATCCCCTTGGTGAAATTTATAGAACATGCCCATCAATCATCCTTAATAAACTCAGCAGGAACCGAGCCTTTTCTTATTCCATCTGGACGATAGCATCATCACATCATGTAAAGCTTTTCCCCACGTAATGAAAATCTACAGAAATTGCAACAGCGTGCAGTAAATCTTCAATTTAGTATCCTGAAAAATGAAAACAGTAAACTTAGTACACTGTACTAAGGATGACTCCAACGGGGCGACGCAAACGGACGCGCGTTTGGTCCGCGTTTTGTCCATTTGGTCGGGAACGGACGCGCGTCCGGCCTATGTCCGCTCCTTTCCGGCCACTGGACCCAACGGGCCGACGCATTGAGTCCGTCCGGCCAGGGTTTTTGATCATTTTGATCATTTTCGGCCAGAATTTTTGATCGATCACATTGCAAGCGATTTAATACATTATAACAAAACATAAAGCAATCCAAATACTACAATACAAATAATACAATCCAAATAGTTATTACAATCCAAATATTTCGGCAAATAATACAAATTGTTTCACAAATTATTTCACAAATGCATAGTCTTACAAACCAAATAAATATAAAGACCAATAGTTCATCAAATGGAACTACTGGTTACCGTAGTGCTGCCAGACATGCTCCACCAAATCATTTTGGAGCCGAAGATGAGACAACTTCTCACGAACATCACGGTGGAAGTCGAGGAACTGAGCAAATGTGGACGGTCCCTGGTGCTCAACCAACTGGCCCTGAAACTGCCATGCCTGTTCATGCATGCCCTTGTCGCGTTCATCCTCCACGATCATGTTGTGCATGATCACACAAGCAGTCATCACCTCCCATAGTTGGTCCTTGTCCCATGTCCTAGCAGGGTGGCGAACAATAGCCCATCGTGACTGCAGGGCACCGAATGCATGCTCCACATCCTTTCTAGCACTCTCTTGTTTCTTGGCGAACCTCTTCTTCTCATCATCGGGATTGGAGATGGTCTTGACAAATGTAGTCCATGTAGGGTAAATCCCATCAGCGAGATAGTAAGGCTTGTCATACTCGTGACCATTGATCTCATAGGTCACCTGGGGTGCCAGGCCATTGGAGAGCCTGTTGAACACCGGAGACCGCTGCAGCACATTGAGGTCATTGTGCGAGCCGGCCATGCCAAAAAACGAGTTCCAAATCCACAAATCTTGTGATGCCACGGCCTCAAGCATGACCGTGCACGCCCCAACATGGCCTTTGTACTGCCCCTGCCAAGCAAATGGACAGTTCCTCCACTCTCAGTGCATACAATCTATGCTGCCAATCATCCCAGGGAAGCCTCTGGCCTCGTTGATGGCCAAGAGTCGGGTCATGTCCGCGGCATTGGCTCCCTCAAGTTCTCCTGGCCGAACACCTGCACCACGGCCCTGCAAAACTTGTACATTGCTTCTAGGCACGTGGACTCACTCATCCGCACGTACTCGTCCACAAGATCACCGGCAATTCCATATGCAAGCATGCGAACGGCGGCGGTGCACTTCTGGTACGACGAGAAGCCGAGGGTACCACATGCATCGGGCTTGCATATGAAATAGTCATCAAAATGCATCACCCCCAACCGGATACGGTTGAACAAAGATCTCCTCATCCGGAAATGGCGTCGGAAAACCTTGGGAGGATACGTGGGTTTATGGGATGAAAGTAGTCCCCATACAGCTGGATTTGGCCAGCTCTCCGGTTCCGGTCCAGAGTAGGAGAATGGCCCGACAACGACCCTCGGAACACCGGCCGCATCCTCTCTATGTACTCGTTGACGATGAGGGTGGCAACCAGGCCGTCACTCTCATCGTCGGAGGAATCGTCCGATGATGACGGGTTGTACAGGATGTAGTTCCTGTAGTACCACTCATTCGAGCTATCCATGGCCGAGTTTGTACCTGAGTTCTTGCCGGGGCGAACGGCCGAACACCTTGTGGGCGGCGTGTGTGTCGCGGGCGCTGCGAGAGAGATGGCCGCAAGATTCACCGGCCGTCGCGGGAGGGAAGCTGCTCCGGTGACGGCGGGGAAGAGGAGCAGCAGACGGCGTCCCCGGAATGGCCTGCAGTGCCAACTCGAGGGAGCGACGGCGCGGTGCCGGCGAGAGGGCGAGAGATGAGGAGGAGGTTGGGGTGGGGAATGGTCTGATTTGCGGGTCAGGGGCGGACTAGGGCAGGACACAAAATCGCTCCGCTCGCGTCTGCGGCCGACGCATCGGTGACCCAAATTTGGGCCAAGAATGGGTCGTGGCGGACCAAAAAAGGACCGCGGTCCATTTGCGTCGCCTCGTTGGGCCGTGTTTTTGGCCTGCACGGACTGGAACGGAGACGCGCGGACTTGATGCGTCGCCCCGTTGGAGTCATCCTAACGTTCATTTATATTCCATCACAATGTGCGTGTGGTGACAACAGACAAGAGGAGGAACAGGGCAGGGACATCCTAGGGTGAAATTTGACAAAATTAACCCTTTGTTGAAACTTCAACAAAAAATAACCCTTTTTTGAAAAAAAATCTGAAACTAACCCTTTTTTGTGGCTCCCACATCGGGGGCGCCACACATACATGTGCAACGCCCCAAGCTGGGGCGCCACAGCTCTGCACGTGTGGCGCCTCAGCTTGGGGCGTTGCACATAAGGGTGTGGCTCCCCAGCTGGGGGAGTTGCACATGTATGTGTGGCGCCCCCAATGCGGGAGCCACACAAAAGGGTTAGTTTTAGATTTTTTTCAAAAAAGTGATCTTTGGCTAAAATTTCACCAAAAGGTTAATTTTGTCAAATTTCACCATCCTAGGCCACAGCGTTGGCCATGGCATGGCACGGAGCACGCGCTCCTTTGACTTCTTTTTAACCTCAGCAGCACAAGCACAACTAATAAAACCGAAATAATAAAATAATCAAATCGCCCCAACAGAAAAATACCATCCTAATCAGCACCACCCCCACCTGTTCCACGCGCCCACCCTTTCACTTCCTTGTGGGCCCGCCTCGAAGCGTGGCCCACACGCCGGTGACCGGCGCACGACACCGGTGAGGTGGCAGCCACCGGATCTTAATCAAATCGAATGGGAATTTTGACGTCCGCAAGGAAGGAGACAGTCTCAGAATTTCCTGCTTCTTCTCCTTCCCTTCTCTCTCTTCCGTTTCGCTTCGCTTTCTCTCTCTTCGTCTCCACAGCGAGAGAGGCTCCAAGCCTCAAACCAAATCCCGTCGCTCGCACACAGGAACAAGCAAGAAAGATTTTTTTAACCAACCTCGATTTTTTTATCCCTGCTGCTGTTATCTTCCTCCCTGCGCCGCGCAAGCACGGGCCTAAACCCTAGCCGGAGGCAGCGGGGATACTCCGGCGCGGCGGCGGTGGACACTGCTGCTCCTAACGGGCAGTGGCGGGCGCCAGCGGCGGACGAGGCGTCCTCAGCGGATTCGAGCTCTGGGATCGCCTGATTCGGGCCGGAGACGGCTTCTTTTACTCGGTGGGTCTCCGGCGACGGGATGGCTGCCACTGCTGCTGCTTAATTCTGCTCATTTGGCGAGTTCGGGCGCGGGGAGCTACGATCTAGTTGCCGAGCTCGGGGTTGCTTAATTCTGCTCCGTCTGCTGCTCTTCTCGTTTCCATTTATTTTCGGGGGTGTATTTATTTAGCGCTGTTTATTTGCTTGGCCGCGGCGGATTTGACGGAGGGGAAGTTTGCTTCCGAAAGCTTGTTCCCGCTGGTTTCTAGTCGATTTTGGGCGGCGGGGTTGGTGTTTTAGTAGATTTGTGCCTGGGATGCTAGTCTAGATCCAATGTGTCCTAAAGCTGCAATCTTTTCTTGTTTCCAGGGCTTGCTGTCCTGCTCCTTCTCAATTCTGGTGGATCTTGCGGGCGTGCCCCGCTGAAAGGATGGCGAGGTGATTGGTGGAGCACCCGATCTTGGAGCAGTTTCTGCTGAGCTCCCATTGCCTGCAAGGATGGTCTCGTCGGGGCCGCCCAACCCGATGGGTGCTGGGCAGCCGGTCGGCGCCGCTTCACTTCTCCGGGCAAGTTCTAACCTGCTCAACGGTGGCCAGCAGGGAATGGGTGGCGGTGGCGGTGGTGGCATGCTTCAGTCGCAGTCCCCCTTCTCATCTCTTGTCTCTCCGCGCACGCAGTTTGGAGCAAATGGCTTGCTCGGACCAACCTCTAATGTCTCCTCCCTGCTCAACCGGTCTGCCTTCGGAAACGGCGGCCCTCTTCCAAGTCAAGGACAACTGCCAAATGGTGGGCTTCCAATGAATACTCTTCAGCAGAGAGGAGGGCATGACGGTGCTGGTGATTTTGGTGGCGCTGGAGGATCCGATCCTCTCTCGTTCCCATCCTCGTCGCAGGTTGGTTTGGGCAATCACCTAGGTTCAGATATGCTGCAGCAGCAGCAGATAGATGTGCAGGATTTGCAGCACCAGCAGGAGCGTCAGCAACAACAACAGCAGCAGCAACTGCAGATGTCTTACAACCAGCAGCAGTTGCCGCCGCAGCCGCAGGCTACAGTTAAGTTGGAGAATGGTGGCAGCATGGGTGGAATCAAACTAGAGCATCAGATGGGACAGCCTGACCAGAATGGCGCAGCCCAGATGATGCGCAACGTTGGCAATGTAAAATTTGAGCCACAGCAGTTGCAAGCGCTGAGGAATATGGGCGCAGTGAAGATGGAGCAATCAAATTCAGACCCATCAGCATTCTTGCAGCAACAGCAGCAACAACAGCAGCTGTTGCAACTCACCAAGCAGAATCCTCAAGCGGCTCACGCTGCCCAACTTAACCTCTTGCAACAACAACGTATCTTGCATATGCAGCAGCATCAGCAGCAACATCAACATATTTTAAAGAATCTACCTTTACAGAGAAATCAATTGCAACAGCAACAACAGCAGCAGCAACAACAACAGCAGCAGCAGCAGCAACAACATCATCAGCAGTTACTTCGTCAGCAGAGTCTAAACATGAGAACCCCAGGAAAGCTGGCTCCTTATGAGCCAGGAACCTGTGCAAAGAGATTGACCCATTACATGTATCATCAACAGAACAGACCACAGGTTATCTTTTTTCTGTTTTTTTCCAAAGAGTAATTTTATGCTCGAAGCAAAAAATGGTGCTTACAACTTAGTCGTCTACTTATTCTTTTTTTATGCAGGATAACAATATTGAGTACTGGAGAAACTTTGTCAATGAATATTTTGCTCCAACTGCTAAAAAGAGGTGGTGTGTGTCTCTCTATGGAAGTGGTCGTCAAACTACTGGAGTCTTCCCTCAGGTTTATCGCTGTTGCTATTGAATCTATACCCTTTTCAATCGTGTTTTCATGTACTTGATTTATGCAAGTGAAATCTATTCTGTATGTTAGTCAGAGGATTTGGTGCAGCACATCGTATTTTGAGTACACCTTTTCATTTCAAATTCTCATCTATAACTTTCCATATATGTTTGCAATTGCAGGATGTCTGGCACTGTGAAATATGCAATCGAAAGCCTGGCCGGGGCTTTGGTGAGCATCATTTTAATTCACGCATCTTCCTCTCTTACATGCGTTTTTATTGATCTTATGTTGTTACCTTTACAGAGACAACGGTTGAGGTCTTACCACGACTATGCCAAATCAAATATGCGAGTGGCACGTTGGAAGAATTATTATATATCGACATGCCACGTGAATCCCAGAACGCATCTGGTCAGATTATTTTGGACTATGCAAAAGCAATTCAGGAAAGTGTGTTTGAGCAATTGCGCGTTGTACGTGAGGGACATCTAAGAATAGTTTTTAATCCGGATCTCAAGGTATTTTTATTTTGTACTTTGTTCTTCCTGTTAATTATGTCAGTTCTCGCATAATATTATTCTTGAATAAGTGGTGCCTTTTGGATTAGCATATTTCACAATCTTGTACTATTTTCTTTTATTGAAGATCGCATCTTGGGAGTTTTGTGCTAGGCGTCATGAGGAACTTATTCCACGGAGATCAATAGTACCACAGGTAGGAAGACTTTTATTGTATAGACATAGTTTTACTCCCAGGTCATGGATCTCATTATTTATATTGAATTTGGTAGCAAATATTTGATATATTCTTGCACCTTGATGTTTAATTCAGGTTAGCCAGCTTGGCACAGTTGTACAGAAGTACCAGGCTGCTGCTCAAAATTCAACGAGTTTAACGACTCAGGACATGCAGAATAATTGCAACTCGTAAGGAGATCGGCCCTGTTGTTCTTATATGTTTCATCTTAAATTCTTTCCTAAATCAGTTTTACATATTTTCTTATCATTTGGTGTACCAAACCTGATACTGGTGCTATCTCTTCTCTTTCGTTAATGCTTTGTCCACATCATTTCTGCATGTATTCCTGCCCGATCTTTTGAAAGTTATCATCCATCTTCCCTGTGAAGGAGGCATTTGTAGGGTTGAGCTAGTTTCTGCTAATGCGTAGTCTTAGATGCATCGGCCACCATGACAAGTTGGGAGCCTAGGTGCTATGGTGTAAGTCCATGATAAGATAATTTGGGTAGGGTAAATTTTTGAAGACAGGGATAGGGTACTTGCCCTGAACAATCTGGCAAATGTACCCGTCCCTACGTGGAAGAGTGGGTCTGAGGCTTAGTGGACTTCTGTTTATCTCATTGCTTACTTTTCCCTAGTTAATTCATATCTATCTTCTAGCACACATGACTCCTAATTGCTAACAGCTTATTAAGACCTATGCTATGCACAGGCTGGGCTATCTCTTCAGCCCATAAGGGCATAACACAAGATGCATATATGTGGTAACTCGGCTTTCCATATGATTGCTGTAGTTGATTTGGTTTTAGCATATGGGCTCTTTGACCAAACCAAACCAACTGGATATACTGTTTACAGCAAAGCAAGGATAAAAATGCTAGTGATTTGTGCATGTTGGCCTCTGGGGCCCTAGGGACTTAAAAGAGGTGTCAAAGAAGTTCATCTTGTCAAATGGGCACATGGCTGGTTTAGTGTGCCCGAGTGAGATTTTCAAAAGAAAACGAGTTGGTAATTCCCCTCAATCTTGGCACGCTCCACCTTTTTAGCTGAAGTGGCTGATGAGTGATGAGTGAAAAATTGTTTGCAAGGAAGGGTGTCTACTGCAAACCTACATGCTTGGTGCTACAATCACCCATAAGGTCTTCAAGTCTACTTAAGTCTAGTCTACTTAAGTCTAATCGTTCCAAGTGACACCCGATTGTATACATCACAAGCTTGCATGATATCATTAGCACTAGATGGGTTTTCACAGCAGATATGCCCTGCACTGCCGCACCTATTTTGTTAAAAAAAAGAAGCAAAATGGTGTGGTGAAATAACTGCATGCAAGCAGGCCTGCCATGATAAAAACTTTCTTAATGTTTTGCTGTGTACCCTGTGGTCAACATTGGTATTACTGCTAGGGAGTCCAGGGTCCCATTGGCATAATTATGACATGTAGTTTAATAGGAACTTTCTGTAAACAAGCAATTAAGATAATGAGATTTTGGAACAGATCGGGAGCAAAGCTGGGCCCTGGCTCATCTTGCTTCACTAAAGAAGGTGACTTTGAGATTGTTTGCATGCTTGCCATTGTTGTTTCATGCCATGTGGTGTCTGAACTGGTCCTGAGCAGTTCACTTTTCATGTGCACAATGGAGCTCATCTGGCTGCAAATTGGCGTATAAGGCAGGAGGAACACAATGATTGGTTATTACGATTATTTTCTACATTAAATTTTCTGTTTAATACACTTACACACACATATTTGTTTTTACATTAAATCAAGTAATTCATTGAGCTTTTGAAGGTTTCGCCATCCCTTTGGCCATCGAGTTTCATCCGAAATGCATGCAATTTATTAACTTCTAGACTCATCTTCAGCCCTGATGTGGATTAAACTAGCCAAATGCTCCTGTGCTGCTTCGGATGTTTTTTACATTCCTTTAGTTGTTGAAACCCTTGTGTCATCATAGTCGTTACTTTATACGAACTAAAAAATTATCTTAAAATATACATTAATCTAAGCAATTGATAATTTTTTAATGATACATATGTCAACTCAACGTATGATAATTGCGGTAATTAATTTCCTGGCAACTTAAAAGAGGTAATCTTGTAAGAGTGAACGCACCTCCATCAAACTCAGATCTTTATAAGAGTAAAGATACGGTGAGGTTCTGTTAGTAGACAAGTTCAGTTAGGTCGCAAAAGGAGCTATAATTGCAAGCGTATGCCTGTTTAAAATGCAGAAGCACCACCCTTTTTGAATAATAAAAGGGGCATGCCGTCAGGGCATGTTCAATAATTAACCTAAAGGCTGTCCATTTATATTCCCTAGAAAAGGTAACCTCATCTTAGGCATGTTTTTGTTTCTCGTATGTTTTGATAAGCTGTGACTGATTAGATCTGAATTAATACCTTCTCATTAATCCATTGGTAATGGGATTCTAGTTGAAAACCTTTAGGATTATCTGACTGTAGAACAGATTGAGAAAAACCAGTTGCCATGAAAAACTTGGTGTAAATGCAGGGTACTGGGTATTATGCTTTATTATTGAAACTGGGCAGGTGGTTCGACCATAAAATACCTGGGGTAGTGCTTGGTCCGGTCTGACTTTGGTCAGTCAGTCAACGTGCACAAAGGTACCAAAATTGGCTAGGGGTGTGATTTGAACGCCAGACATTATAGTTTGGTGATCAAAAATGCTTAAATGCACGGTGCTAGCCTGTCCATCCCAAGGTCCGTGGTTTTGTATTGTACCAAAGGGACATGTTTGGTCTTATTTATGCGTGCTAAACTGAGTTTCTCCGGTTGGCCACCGGCTATCGAACAGTGAATGAGTGAACCGGAAGCTTCACTGGGTATAATGGCTGATCTTGTTTCAGTCATTACGATGTATTTTATTAGCCTCTAGCAAGATGATATTATGTGTTAATTTGCAAGTTCCAGTTCTATCTATTGGCAACAGAAGGCTATTGTTCTGGTTCTAGAAGCATAGAATATTCGTTACCAACTATAGCCTTATATGCCCAATACTTGCTCTGTATTGAACTTCTTTGCTTGGACTTTATGTGCATTATATCTTGCTTCTGTTGTTATAACTCATCTCTGATAGAAATTGCCGTGGTTAACAATGTGATATTAAGGGTAGCACCTAAATCACATTGTTCTTGCTTTTCTTTGAGTAACCATTCACCAACTCCATCAATTTTCACTCTACATCTCTTGTTCCTGCTATGTACTTATGTTGCACTCTTGTACTAATAGGTTCGTTGCATGTGCCCGCCAATTGGCCAAAGCCTTGGAGGTGCCTTTGGTAAATGATTTAGGATACACAAAACGATATGTCCGCTGCCTTCAGGTACAGTCTGATCTGTTGTAGTTTCCTTTCTCGTGTTATAGTTTCTAAGCTTCTAGCAAGTTAAGCTGGTGTTAGATTGTTTTAAGATTATGCAATTTCATCTGACCTATATCATGCAAAACATTAATACTCGCAGATAGCGGAGGTCGTAAACTGCATGAAAGATTTGATTGACTACAGCAGGCAGACTGGTTCCGGACCAATTGGTATGGCACCTTAATCATTTTATCCTGTTGGTTAATCTCATCTCAGCATGAAGCATGTTTGCACATACCATCTGCATACACACCGACCTAAATTAGTGTTCTTTGGTCTGTATATTTTAATTAACACTATTTATTTAGTCAAGTTCCCTTGCTATACATTTTGTACTTGCCTAGTCATGCCTCTAAATATGGTAGGGCAGTGATAAGGTAGGAGAACATTCAGTTTTTGTCAGACAACACCGTAATACTAGATTCATGCTGGTGAGGATCTATCGTAGCTCTCTTATAACTATTCATAATCAGGTATACAACGCTAGTTTGGTTGGTATCCTGAGTTTTATGCCTGGTTGGTATCCTGAGTATTTTGCCTGGGTAAGAGTGGTGCCTGGCCTGGGCCTGAGATGTTTATGATTTTGCCTTCACTGGATTTGATGTGATATAAGTGTTTGGTCATTGACCTGGGCATCAAAGAGTGCTGAGCAGTAATAAATTTGGAGGAATCACACATTCTGTCTGCAGAAGAGTTATGGTTGGTAAGCTAGGTGAGTCCGAGGAGTTGTGGTGATGGTAATCAGCCAGCCAGGACGGTGTCTGACCGGATCGGGCGATGGTGACATATTGGGGGCTCACCGGCAGCTACTCTACTGGCTATCCAGGGTGAAAGCTTAGGTTTGACTATCTGGACCCGGTGACGATGACGTTATGTGGCCTTTCCTTCCTGAAGCCGATGCATGCTTCCCGGATGAAAATCCAGGATTTATCCTTGGTCAAATCTGACGACAACAGTGTTAGTCCTATTCCTCGTGAGAGGCGTCATGTTGAAGAAAAGCTCCTCTAAACCTCATGCTGCATAGTTAGTTGCTGCCGTTTGTGGATGATCTCTTGGTAGACCCGGCGTAGGTTTGGCAACCTGCCATAACATGTCCTTTTTCTTCCCCTTTTCTGAGTTTTAGTTTTGTAATAATATGGCAGTATGCAACTATGCATCCTAGTTAGCGCAGAGGACAGGGGTAATGAAGCTTGCATTTTTGAAAAAAATACGAAGAAATCCCAAATTCGCAGTGATAGGCATCATATCCATCCTGCCATCAACGTCAGCAGTAGCGGGCCAGCCTCTTGGCGGCAGGATGGTCACTTGTCGCTGGCATATAGGCTGGTCTTTGTAACGAAGCAGCGCAGCTTCATGGGGTGCCCTCTCCCTGATTCATCCTAAACCCCAAATCCAGCACCGGAGCTCGTATGCAGCAACGGCTGAGCTTGTACCCATGACGGAGCTTCAATGTGCACTTGCTGCCATTGCTCATCTCTCCTACCTCTGCTTACCTTCTCTAGTTAAGTGGGGATGAGCTCCCAGGCTGCGTCTGCAGCACTCAAGGCGCTCTAACTCAAGTGCCTGAGCCAGTCTGACATTGGTGCCAGGTTCTCCAGGCAAGGTCACCGGCTGATTATCCAGGACACCAACCAAACAACACCAAGGCAGGTCCCATGGATACTCTTTTCTAGGCACGATGGGATGGGTGATTCTAGTTTTCCAACCACATCCATAGGCAGGAAACTGTAATATCTTGATTTCCTTCAGTGATGCTTCAAACACATCTCTGGTGAAGAGTCTTGTATATACTCCAGCTCCAGGATGAGTGGTGCTTGCACCTGATCCTCATGGAAATGGCTGGGAACTAGGCTGCCTGATTCCTACTGATTATTTTATTCCTGGTCACAAAGCACAGTAGCTTGTTAGTATGCCGTTCAACAAGATGTGATTTCTACTCATATTGATGCCTGCTATTTGCTGTTGTATGTTATGTTTATCGATATTTAACATCCACTGTTACTTTTGTTTATTTCAGATAGCCTTCACAACTTTCCTCGGAGGACAGGGCCAGGGATCAATCCTCTTCAAACACAGCAGCAACAGCCTGAAGAGCAGCAAGCTGTCCCCCAGAGTTCAAACCAGAGTGGTCAAAATTCTGCTCCTATGGCTGGAGTGCAGACTTCTGCCTCTGCCAATGCAGATGTGACATCAAATAGTTCTCTCACGTGTGCACCGTCTACATCTGCACCCTCACCATCTGTTGTTGGGCTCCTCCAAGGTTCTGTGAATTCTAGACAAGATCATCCAATGACCAGTGTAAATGGTCTGTATAACAGTGGAAATAATGGTGCAATTCCCAAGGAGAATCCTACAAGTTCATTGCAGTCAAATCCGTCTACCTCGTTCCCTTCCCAGGTGCCTATGTCATCCAATAACAACATGATGCCTGTCCCTCAGAATTCAAACCAACTTGGTTCCCCAGCAGCATCATCATCAAACTTACCACCAATGCAGCCGCCTGCAACTCGTCCTCAGGAACCTGAACCAAGTGATTCCCAAAGCTCGGTTGAGAGAATATTGCAAGAGATGATGTCATCACAAAGGAATGGTGTTGGCCACTTGGCGAATGACATGAAGAGACCAAACGGACTTACCCCTGGTATTAATGGGGTTAACTGCTTAGTTGGTAATGCCGTCGCAAATCAGTCGGGAATGGGAGGAATGGGATTTGGCGCCATGGGTGGGTTTGGTTCAAACCCTGCAGCTAGTGGACTGAGAATGGCAATGGCGAACAATGTAATGGCATTGAACGGGAGGATGGGAATGCATCACAGTGCACATGATCTATCACAGTTGGCCCAGCAGCAGCACCAGCAGCACCAACACCAGCAGCATCAGCAACAGCAACAGCATGACATAGGAAGTCAGCTGTTGGGTGGACTTAGAGCTGCAAATAGCTTCAATAATCTTCCGTATGATTGGAAACCCTCTCAATAGAGTGACCAGGAATATAGTAAGTTCATATGTTGATACTGCTTCAGCCCTCACTGGCTCATTGCTTGGGGAGCATCAATTGCTTGTCATGACTTCCTTCGTGTCAAAGCATTTAGGCTTTTGCACAAATGGTGCCATGGAAAGGAATCATAAGCGATTGCAAGCATCTGCTACCTGCCTCGATGATCACTGTATGTTGCAACAGTTGGTTTAGCTGTGTATGATGCAACTATGGTACTGAGCTACCTCGGTTATCTTACCGAAAGATAGAGTTAAAAGATTAGAATCTGCCTGCACTAGGCACGGTCGATGTTTGGTGTTATCTTTCACCCGGAAAAGAAGTTTTCCCTCTCTTTTTTCCTTAACGGATGACATCCGATCTGTAATTTATCATCGCCCTCTAGCAATCATATGTGCTGATATCTTCACCTGAGAATTCTCTAATTGTAGCCTTACCTGTACTCTGTATAAGTTTGTCATATTGACTAGTGGAAAAGCTATCAAGACTAGTGGAAAAGCTATCAAGAATGTTTTTTACTAGGCTGATCGCAAAATCTCTCTGGCAAAATGTGCACCCTTTCCTTTAATGTTTTGTTTATCTTGGAATAAGCAAATTTCATCATCTTAGTTATGGCATCAGGCTGCTCATTAACAATTAAAGAGGTTATTTTGCAATTTCTGAATATGTTCTGATGTGTTTGAGAGCCTATGATACGTCACCTCGTGCACTACTCATCCCTGGTGTTAATACTGATGAGATCAAATGTAAATTCATTGGTACTATCAAACAGGGAATTGCAACCAGTGATGCACAAATTGTTGCCTCAGGGCATTGGCCAACGGGTCGCACAAACCGTGCTGCTCCTCAGGTCCACCTAGGTTTGGGTGCCACCATGGAAGGAAATGTGCAGGCCTTGCTGTAGTCTCTGGAGGAGGTTGCTGCTCCATGAGAACGGGGGGAGAGAGAAGGATGTATGGGGATTCTATGGCTTAGGTTTCTATGTAGGGAGTTACTTTGCTCTCACTGAGCTTCTTAATTAGGCAGGATTTTTACCATTGACGGGCAATGAGCCCCAAACTGCTATTGGTGGGTTTCATCTATCACTGAAGGGCCTAATTTTTCAACCCGGCACTGCTATGACTCACCCCTGGTGAGGCTCAAATTTACCCCGTTGGTAGTGACTTTCCCGCTGAAACTTAGACCGTATGTTAGAGTCACGAGTAACGGGTGACTATGAGACTAGGCCACAAAAAAATGATGCAGAGGTTGAGAGACAAACATTCTATTATAAAGAAAAGACGCTACTACACATAATATATCCAGCTCCACATATAATAAGCTACAGTTCTTGGTTGAATGAAATTGAAATGGCTGTTTCCTTTGGTTTTACCATCATGTACATGTTCATACAAAAAGTGTGTGATCCCTGGTTAATTAATGCTACACGAGAGATGTTGGATCTGATGATAGGCGAAACAAATGAAAAGAAGAGAGAAGACCTGTCTGAATCTTTCATGTCTCATAGTATTCTGTAGTTCAGAAGTATCCATCACATTCCACAACAACTTTGCTTCCATCGCAGGGTAGCTGCGATTAGTTGCACACATTACCACCAATAAGTTAACCAGATGTGACATTTTTTAATACACTAGTAACCACTAAGTTTGCTACGAAGGGCCTGCATGCACCAGATGGCACAACAATGGCCATTTGGCAGCTCAAAATTTATTTATTAAATTGTGATCGAATACTTTATCTTTTCATCCTTCCTGCCCACGACATATATTCATATACATGATTGATCGATCACATCGAATTAATCTATGAACAACGTCAAGGCTACTTTATCTTCTGTTAAAGTTGTACTTGACATAAATTCTACGCTTGTCATCCCATGAAGAGAGCAAAATAAGCACATTTATTTGTAGTCCTTAACAACATGATTAGAAGAAGTGTTAACCCAAAAGGTTTCTAATTGTTACTGCATATCAAACTATTTTATCCACCTAAAAAGAAGCAGTTAGAGGATAACAAAGCTAAGGTTCACTTTATGATGATTGAGACTTATTTAAGATATAGTGTACATGCATACAACAGTCTGATTTGTAGTTGTGTGTGATGGCTGAGAGACAATAAAGTTTTTTCTGTTATCTAAAAAAATACGAGTACGTTGAAAAATAGAATACTGCCTTTTTAATAAGACATCGAACATTTTCTGTTTGGCGCACAGCTTGGCTAAGATAAAAGGACAGAAGTTAACTATTAGTAGTATAATTAAGTTTAGATGCGCCTATGATCATAAATCGGCAAGTCCAAGTGTCCAACAGCACCAACTGAGTACCTTCGTTTTTAAATATAAGCCTTTATAGAGATTCCAGTACAGACTATATACGCAGCAAAATGAGTGAATCTACACTCTAAAATATGTTTATATACATCCGTATGTAGTCCGTATTAAAATCTTTAAAAAGGCTTATATGTAGAAATTGATGGAGTATAAGACACGAGCACACTGCACGGTAGGATCCCAGCGTGGAGTCGTCATCCTATACATGAGAACTGAACCTTTTTTTTCTTAATGGAGTACACATGGACCTATACGTCAACCTATTGTTGTGATCTGCTGATTAAATATTGCTCTTGGCTGCGATAAGGTCAACCAAATTAGATTGCGAGAATCCCATAATATTTGAATAAGAAAGCCATGACGATCATGAGTGTAAATGTGTAATACACAATCTGATAATTGTTTTTACAAAAGCGATCTGATAATTGATCTCTGAAGTATTAGTTTCTTCAGATGAAATATATATCACTATAATTTCTCGTCGCGATATTCCTTGTATTTATAAAATACGGTTGTTTTGATGTTGACCATTTCCGTAGAGACAACATGGATGGAACAACAACACCTTATTCAATCATAAAATGCACACACATATATTTATGTAAAGAGATTTTAGGTGGGAAGAAGATGGACATATGACTCACAACTGGGCCGGCAATACATCCAAATTTGTTTGGTTGCTGCACCACTTGCATACGTCAAACTTCAACCAATCAACTTTCTCCTAACTTTCAAACCCAATGGAACCTATCAACGGAGAAAACATAGAGTGCACTAACGTGTTTTCTATATTATGACATACTTGCAATATCATAGTACTACAACTTGACAACATTTCAGTAAACGTCATAGCCTTTGCAAAGAATCATACACGGTAAAATTATGAAAACGCACAACTTGATAGAGATGCCGGAGAAAATTCTCTTCTCCTTGTTCTGAGAAAGAGCACAAAAATACAATCTGAGCACGATCATAGGCACTCAAAATACTGGTGCATGTTGACAATTGTCATATTTGTAAAAGGAACCTCACATTTATCACACTCAACCCACACTTTACAAAATCTAAATTTCATCCAAGTTCCACAGATAAAACTTAGATATGGTGGACAGAAGGTCATGTTTGATTAAATACGACATCAGGGGTAAGGGGGCGCCGATGGGGTCTTTTTTTTTGTCTGTTTGGGGGTTGTTCCGGGGGTGCGAGGGAAGATGCTCTCAAGTTCAATTCATGATTATTTGGGGGAACCAGAAGAGTACGCAGCGCGGCGTGCACCCAACGATCTAGCCTTGTATCGGCATCAGGCAGCTGGACCGGTGCAACGGGACAAAACGGACGGGACAGGCACTGATGATGATCCAATTAACGCACGTACCGGTTGTTGCCTCCATAAACGCCCAAAGGCAGCCGGTAGCGAGCGCGTGGGGAGCCAGCCGTCCCCGGTGCGTTGCATCTCCCCTGCAAGAGCTATATGCACCCGCCGTCCCAGAAGTTGGTTCGATGTGCAAATTCGTCCCAGTACTTGCAGAATGTGAACCCGCCGTCCCAGTACTTGGTTAGCGTTGATTGGGCATCATTTTGAGTCTGAAACTTGCCACGTTTGCTTAGGCCGTTTTACATGTTGGTCCCCGCGTTGAGAAGAATTCAGTGCGCAGTGTTCCTACAACTAATCGCAAGTTTCAGCATTTTTGGAAGGTGCCCGCACTGGCCGCAATTTCATTTATTGCCCTTCCGCTTCTGTTGTAAAGCAGAGGTCGTTCCTGGGCAGGACGAACACAGCCTCCCCGAGCTCTTCGCCGCCGCCACTCCGTCGAGGTTGGAAGCGTCATGCCGCCGGACATACACTACCGCTCGTGGAACGACAGCCCGCCCGATTAATCTAAGTCTGAAACCAAATCCGGCGACTTCCATCGAGAAATTCTAGCCACGGCGGGCGGTTCTGTTAGGGTTCTTGAGGTGATGATGATCGGGACCTATGCAGGAGGTTTGTGTAGTTGAAATTGAGTGGATTTGGGTGTTATAAGCTAGGGAAAACTGATTTTGTGGCTAATTTCGTGAATTGTTTGGGCTGTTCTTGCCCTGTTAGCTGTCGTCGCCGCCGGTAGTTTGTGCGTGAATTCGTGCAGAGAATATGATGAAAGTTGTGAAATTTAGCGATTTAATATGTTTATCTTGGTTTAATAGGTACATGCAGTTATCTTTGCATACAAATTCAGTGGGTTGAGCAAGATTACACTGTCGACTTCAAAACAAAATCATGTGATTGCAAAAGATGGCAGTTAACAGGTATTCCATGTCACCATGCAATAGCCTGATGTAGAACAGATAATATAAACCCAGCAAATTTAGTTCACAGTTGCTACACTATCGACACATACATGAAAGCATATGCCCACAAGTTGTTTCCACTTAGAGGTAGAGTGTTTTGGGAAAAGATGCAAGCAGCTCCAGTGTATCCACCACTAAAGTAATGGGAAGGCCTAGGAGAAACAGAAAGAAGGCACCAGAAGAGAAAATGAAGCAGGGAGTAATCAGATTTACCAGAGCTGGAGTGACCATGCACTGCTCTGTCTGTGGTAACCCAAATCACAACAAAAGGGGTCATGCTAAATATGTTCAAGATCAGCTAAAGCAGTCACAAGCAGGTCCTGTTTTGGAAAATGATGAAGAAATAGACATTCCAGAAATTCGTGAGGTAAATATGCCATTTATTTTCATTCAGATGTACTAAATCATGCCATTTGCGCAATCTTGATGTACTAAATCATGCCATTTGTGCAGCATATAATCCCACAAAATACAGATCCATGTTTAGATCCAACGCATCAGGTGGACAGTATGGTGAACAAACTGGGCCTAGAGGTTTGCTCATCAAAATTTAATAATTAAACATCAACTAAGATTACCATTTTAACATGAGCATATAATTCATACTTGGACTTTCGCAGGCGGAACAAAATGTGCCCATTCAAAGGTTCCTTGGACCTTTGCCAGAATCTGATTTTGTGGTTGCTGCTAGGGATACTATCCCAGAGGGAAGAGTGAGAGTGACTACTGCATCTACTAGACAAGCAAAAAGGGGTAGAGGAAGAGGAAGGAGTACTGCAAACACAGAGCCAGCAACAGACCAACGTACCAGGGGTAGAAGAGGGAGAGGAAGAACCACACCAAGAGCCACTACAACTCGAGCAGATGAACCTCCAGAAGCTAGTGCCAGACCTGAAACAAGGAGAAGAGGATCATATAGCACAGCACCTGGAAGTATGCACCATCTTTTATTTGGGAGTCAACAGCAAAGAGAAGAAAGAAACATACCAGACCTGAATGCACCAGCTTCTGAGTGAGGAGTTTATGTGAACCATTATGTTCTGAACCTGGTAGCATAATTCTGGATGTTGAATGTGTGCTTGTGGATCATGTTTTATGTATGAACACCTCTTGAGAATGTTACATTTAACAATGCAGTAGATGCATTGTGGATCATGTTGAATGTGTGCTTGTCGATCATGTTTTATGTATGAACACCTCTTGAACATCAGAAATTGTCATATGCTTTATGTGTGCTTGTGTGTGCTTCCATTTAAATTGAACAACCAAACACAATGATACTTTTTATTTCACAACCAAACACAATGATACTTTTTATTTCACAATCACGAGTGTGATAAGTACATTATTACATCAGAATTGAACAACTGATCAAACAGATCCTCTAATAACTAGAGCAATAGATGCATATATCAGCACACAAGCAGCTGCTACACACAATAACATCATCTCCTTCTCTAAACCGCATCTCTGCCCTATGATTTTTCAGCATTTTTCTCTTATCTGCTTCTCTCTCTGCATCTCGTTTCCAATTCAGCAATCTTGTTCAACAGCTTCGTATTATCTTCTTCGACGTACTGGAATTGATCATTGCAAGCTGCCTGCAATGTAGAGACATTCAGAGCACTCAAACAGAGCAACCCAAACAGAGCACAACCCAAAATGAGCATATAATTCCTACTTGGACATACCTGCCGAGCAACGACACCTCTGGTACTTGTAGTCGCCGCCGAGGTCGCCGTCGGATTCAAGTACACCTCGCCTGTCATCTGCTCGCCTGTCATCTGCTGCTCGTCGTCCGCCGCCCAGCTGCCGCCAAAGAAGGCCGCGTGCGGCTGCGGGTGGTGCATCAGGAAGCTAGGCGCGTGGCCGAAAGGCCCCGTCGACTTGGTGTCCTCCATGGCCGGCGCGAACGACGACCCGAACGCCGTGGCGGGCGGCGACATCATGGCGTGGTCGAGCTCCAGCACGGGCGGGTCCATGACAGTTTCCTCCCCGCCGCAAATGATCCAGCGGAGGAAGGTGTTGTCGGCTCCCGCGAGCCCGGACTGCGGCGGCGTCCCAGCCCTCGCCGGCGCCGAGGCCCATGTCTAGCAGGACGCCGCTCGCCGCTCGCCGCTCGCCGCCGTCGCTAGGGTTTCGATTTAGAGCTGGGGATTCCGTGACGGCCGAGTAATGACTGTTAGAATCCTTTCTTTCGGGTTTTTTTTTGCAAAAGAACAAGCCACGAAACTGGGTCCATTGACAGCGTGGCGTCACACGTGTCGGCATCTGGGAGCACCAATCAACGCTAACCAAGTACTGGGACGGCGGGCTCACATTCTGCAAGTACTGGGACGAATCTGCACATCGAAGCCAAGTTCTGGGACGACGGGTGCATATAGCTCCCCCTGCAACTAGCTGCAACGGACGGAAACGCCTTTCTGCCTAGCTCAACCAAATCCCAAGCTTTATCCTACGCGATAACACCAACGTTGTGGGCTCCAGAGGACGCGCCTCTGGCGCGATGGTTGGCAGTGCCGTTGTGCACTCCACCCGCCCGGGTTCGACTTCGAGGGAGCGAATTTCCGAGCGCCTCACCAACGTGGCACTGTTCACGTGAACAGTGTCCAGCACTGTAGCAATTGTGGAGGGCCTTTGAGCTGCGTTTACGCAGAAGACTGAGCCCTTAATCAGTCTGCCCCAGTTCCAGCTTCTGGGCCGATTCCACCGTGGTTCAGTTAGTGGTGTTGTGGTGTGCCCACCACCACAGGGGTTTTCCAGTAGGTCTAGGCTCACGGAGGCTCAGAAGCTTAGTATAGTCTGGTTAGGTCTAGCTTGCGCACAGGTGTCGTGCGTGTGGTGTTGAGTGTGTGTGGTGTGAGTTGTGCGTGAGTTCAGATACTACAACTGTACTGTAAAAGACCAGAAATTCTCAAAAAAAAAAAAGTTGTGGGCTGCATTGCCACGGCAGTACTATTCCAAAAAGAATATAGTCTAGGTTGAAGAAGACCCATGAGGATTTACGGTGTAAAATCTGGTGTGAGTTTTTCTTTTAGATAAAGTGCTTTTATTACTTACTAATTGGCATGTACGTGCAATGCACATTTTCACAATTAAAAGGTCAATTTACAAGTAGGAAATATTAAACTTATAATGCACGTGTCGACTAATACATATACAAAATTAGTCTGTTTTAATAAATGTTGATGTACACAAATATTCTTGAAACAAAAAATAGTAAGTCATTTGTATCGATACTCTTGATCAAACAATTGAAAAGAGAAAAGCTTCATAAGATCATCCACAATCTCATGGGATTCAAAAGATCGCATATCAAATCATGCTTTTGATTAACTCTCATGCACACCGGTGGGAGTCCAGCTTGGGGCCTTGTCCATGTGCGAAGTTCTTCGCGCAAACCCTGGTACAGATAGCAAGTAGGGTCAAACCTGACGCTATCCATTGTCAATCCATCTCTGATTCTACCAAATCAAATGTTATATTTTTGCGGAATCAAATGCGGAAGGGACATGGAGATGTTGATCACCGCGGCTACTTACCACTTTGTGTTAAAACTCAAAAAGTCTGCTTGGAGTCAACGACCTACAAAATATAACACGCTATATGAGGAAAAAATGAACTGGTAAGCTTGTTTCTTCAGCGGATAGTAGGAAATAAAATATAAAATCTCTTCTAAAGTACTAATCACAAGTAGCCATGAGCTGACAAAAATGGTAAAGAACTCAGCAAAGGACACTGTCATATGCCTACACCTAATTGCCATCTCTTAATACATAGAGTAGCTAATTACCATCATAAATCCTAATTGCGGAATCTCTATTTGTATTAATGAAAGAATATGATAAGGGCCGTTTTGGTTCCCGGGAGCCTATGAATTTCTGACAGGAAATTTGTCATTTTTGTACAGGTCGCGTACGATGTCATTTCGGCGCGAAAAAAAATACGGTGGTGCGTACCATGGTCAGATATGTGCATGATTTTTTTCAGATTTTTTTGATGAGTTTTCAAATTTTGATTTTTTTTTTGAAAATACCAGGAGCATATGCTCCCGGGTGCCAAAGCGAATTTCCGCAATAAGTTGAAACCAGAAAGTTCACACATCAGATAGTACATAGACAATGCCTTATACATGCTATACCTGAAGGAAAGTTTGAAATCACCTAACAACCTCAACAAAGCATCTATGCTTTTATATCCCTGAAAGACGGTGTGTGCATAGGGCAAATCTGTTGTGAAGGTGGCGCTTAGCTACGTCAAATCTGCCGTTACAGCGGAGGTGGCGCTGCACCTGGGAGTCCAGCGCGACCAAGACTTCATCAGCGGTGAGCTGGAGATGATGCAGTGGCCAAAGCATCAGCCTAATCAAGAATAGAAGAGCAGCACGGGAAGCTACAGATTGCAGAGAAGATCGACACCGGATGCCATTGGCACAGATGGACGACGGAGTGGGTCTCTCCAGCCAATTCCTCTTCTCCCACCCGGACATGCCCGACACCATCGACGACCTACTGAGCAGCCGAAGAAGCGGGCGACCTTTTTTTTGCGAATAGCAGCAGCGGGGCGACCTGCGGCAGACCTGCAATCCTCCCGCCCCTTCGGCCGCCATGCACACAGACACCCAGATCTTCGCCGCCTGCAGAGATGACGACGACGCCGTCGCCAGTGACGACCCCGCGAGGCCGCGCGGGAGAGATCCTCACGGATTTGGGTGCAGAACAACCCGAACAGCCAGAAACGGATCGTGGGCGGAGCGCACCGCGGAGGGATGGCCGAATGAGGCTCACCGGTGAGCGGAGCCGTGGAGGCCGGTTGGCTGGGGACCTTGTGGCAATCCTTTGTAATTACTCATAACACGAAAATGTGTGTTGAGTTGTCAACTGGTACAATGACATTAGCAGTATTATGTGATTTGGTGGGAGGGTAAAACGGGCAAAAGTGGATTTGTGTTGAGTTGTCAAACATTGGAGCGATCTGGACCGTTGGCCAAATATTGAAGGGCTCAGATTCAATGTATCAACACAAGTTTGCTCTTTTAATAGCAGTATAGATGAGTATCAAGCATTACATCCGGCATCTGCATAATTAAGATGCACACAGCCGCAACCAAACTTTCACGGGAAAAGGATAACAACATGCGAAATACAAGTATATAAAATGTTTATGCTGAAGGTGGTCCAATCCAAAAATCACACGACCATCCATGTCGGATAAAAATATCTCTCGCTGTTTCTTCCAGTCGTGCAGACACCTCCATAAATATGTCTCGATTTTTGCAACAGTAGACTACCAGGAGGAGGCGTGGTGAAGTTTTCTAAATTCACAAGGTCATTTGTACCAAATGCCCGTTATACGACCAAATCTGCTAAATTTTAGAACTAATAAAATCCACATTAATACTTTGCCGCTCAGCGCTAGAAACCGTTACACATTTATGCTTCAAATGTCACATCTTAATCTGTATGTGGAACATAATCAAAGGGTGGCAATTTCCACACCTCAGTGTGGAGCGTCTTCTATGACGTCAAATCTTTTTTTAGATATAAAGGGCCCCGCCCCGGTTCCATTTCATATAGAAAATAAACCATCATGTCTTACATCAGCATTACATCACTCGAGAACGATTAAGCATCGCCCCAGAAACTAGAAAGGAAATTACATCGAGATGATTCTCTGAAGCTAGTGCTCAGAGAACATCAGTCCATCGAGGGAGGACTCAGAGAGCTTGCAGCATTGATGAGGAGGGATCGTCGGCATCGTACGGAGGAGCTCAACACCAACACCTACGGCCGCGCCATGTCCCTAGAGGGAGCCTTGCCACCAGCTCCGGCAGCCCACGCGCGCCCTAGATGGACGACACCGAGAAGAGCAGCACTGCTACCGGGGGTACGCCCCAACACCAACCTTGACATCGCCGTCATGGGACTCCACGAGCAATCCGAACAGTACCTCCAAGGAGGGGACAACGATAGAACACCGCTACTGTCTGCACTAGCAAGCTAGAGTTAGGGTTCCCCCGTCGCTCGGGAGAGGGCTGATACGTCTTAAACGTATCTATAATTTCTGATGTTCCATGTTGATATTATACCAATTGTTACATATTTAATATACACTTCATAACATTTCTATGCATTTTCTGGGACTAACCTATTAACAAGATGCCACAGTGACAGTTCCTGTTTTCTGCTGTTTTTGTATTCCAGAAAAGCTAGTCTGGAAATATTCTCGGAATTGGACAAAACTTGGACATAACCTCATATTTTTCCAACACGTACACGGAGTCCAAAGGAGAGACGGAGGGGAGCCACGAGGTAGCCACACCATGGGGCCGCGCGGCCCCCCCTGCCGCGTCGTGGGGTGGTGTGGGCCCCACAGGCGTCTCCAGCTGCCGCCCTTTCGCCTATTTATTCCTCCCGACGCGAAAACCCTAAATACCCGAGCCATTATCCACGAAAAGTTCCAGAGACGCCGTCGCCGTCAACCCTAGCTCGGAAGGGTTCAGAAGCTCTTCCCGGCACTCTGCCGGAGAGGGAAATCATCACCGGAGGGCTCTACATCACCATGCCTGCCTCCGGAGTGATGCGTGAGCAGTTCATCCTTGGACTACGGGTCCATGGCAGTAGCCAGATGGTTGTCTCTCCACTTTATGCTATCATGTTTAGATCTTGTGAGCTGCCTATCATGATCAAGATCATCTTATTTGTCGTGGTATGAAACAACAGATGACTAGGGGTAGGCTTAAGTTTGGGGCCGATGGACGCTAGAGGATTCGGAGAGTGATAGCGCACTGAAGAGCGCACACGGAAGAACAGACGAACACAAGGATTTACCCTGCTTCGGGGCTCTTGTGAGAGATAAAACCCCTACTGCAGCATCTAGCCTATTCTGTGTATTTTTCCCTCTGTATACGGTCTGTACAAATGCTCCTCGAGCTGTATGGAGCTTGCTATGGAGATGTGCTCAAGGGAGCCAGCAGAGAGAGCGGGGGGAGAATGAGCCCAAGGGGCAAGAGAGCCCGCGCGGGGCTGCCCGGAGCACTCCCCCTGATGCTCCTTATATAGGGAGAGCCCAGGGGACAAGGGATGGCCCGCAGAACACTGTACACGCACTGTACATGATTTGACTACTGGGGTCTTGTCCGCACTGTACAGGCGTCACGCCCGTACCGTACTCTGCATTGTAGCCACGTCCAGGATGGGCATGGCTTGTCTTGTCCTTGTCCTTGCTTTTGTCTTCTAGCTCTTGCCTCCGGGATCTTCGGGATCACCTGGCAGAGCATCTGTACCTGTCGAGGATGCGGTTGGGGATGTCGGAGGAGTGGAGATGCCGGTCGGTGGAGTGGCATACCGATCCCAGCAAGGATCGATCATGCGAGGGGCTGCCGAGGTAAAGGTCGAGGTAGCACTGGAGATCCCGGCAGCGTCGACGCACTGGTAACTCGGTCGAGGAGTGTCTGGTGGTCGTTGCCGAGATATCGGAGATGTCTTGGCCCAAGCAGCAAACGAGATATGGATACACTGGCTCCTGATCGCAGCCGAGGCATCGATCGATGTGTCGGGCCAACCGAGGTGTCGATCAACTCGGCCCGTCCTGGAGCGGAGCAGCTGGCCTGCTGGGGTTCGGCCCAGACCGAGATCTGGAGGAGCACCTCGGCCTACCGGGATCCCGGCCCAACACGAGACGAGGCGGAGCGTCGACCTGGCCCGAGGCGAGGCGAGGCGTAGTGCCGGTCTGCCCGAGGCGACGGGAAGCTTGGCCCGGCGGAGGCCCGTCCGGGACGCGCCAATATCGGCCCGCCGAGGCTAAGTAATCCGGCCAGACGAGGTGTGTATCTCGGTCCAGCTGGGTGTGTCGGCCTGGCAAGGCAATCGTGGCCCAGTTCGAGGTGAGGAATGTCGGCCTGCCCGAGATAAGAGGTATCTCGGCCCAATGCTAGGTAACTTGGCCCAGGTTATGTTTTTCTGCCCTTTCCTTTATCAATACCCACTTATTTACTGTTTCTCTCTTCTACTAACTCCGTAGAACCACTAACTTTGGGGTACCCGGGTTACATCAACGACATTATTGTAATGCTACATGTTGTGTTTGCTGGGATCCGATGAATATTGAATACTATGTCAAGTTGATTATCAATCTATCTTATATGTTATTTATGATCTTGCATGCTTTCCGTTACTAGTAGATGATTTGGCCAAGTAGATGCTTGTAACTCCAAGAGTGAGTATTTATGCTAGATAGTGGGTTCATGCCTCCGGTAATCTGGGAGCGTGACAATAACTTCTAAGATTGTGGATGTGCTGTTGCCACTAGGGATAAAATAACCGATACTTAGCTTAATGGTGCGCCGTTAGGTCTAAATCATTTGTTTACATTACGCACATTACTTAATGCGATTATCCGTTGCTTGCAATTTAATACCAACGGGGAAATCGGATGACAACCTGGAGGTGGATTATTAGTCATAGACGCTGTTGGATAACGGTCTATATATTTTGTCGTAATGCCCAGATGAATATCATAGTAATCATCATGTCATATATATGCATTGTCATGCGCTCAATATTTTGTCAATTGTCCAGCTGTAATTTGTTCACCCAGCATGTTAGTTATCTGTTATGGAGAGACACCACTAGTGAACTGTGGACCCCGGTCCATTCTTTTAGACTGATAATACAACCAACTGCAAACATTGTCCCTTTTCATTCTCTGCAATTTACTATTATTTTCCACACCATACGTTTAATCCTTTGTTTTCAGCAAGCCGGTGAGATTGACAACCTCACTGTTTCGTTGGGGGCAAAGTAGTTTGATTGTGTTGTGTGCAGGTTCCACGTCAGCGCGCCACTCACAACTTTCAGAAGTGATTTCTTGCTCCTACTGGTTCGATTAAATCTTGGTTTCATACTGAGGGAAACTGCTGCTACACTGCATCATACCTTACTCTTGGGGTCTCCCAACGAACGTGCGATCCACGTCACAAGTAAGGGCATGCCGGAGAGAGCCTAGATGACGCCTCCAAGAAGGTGACGGCGCCCGCAGGCGTAGCCGTCATCCCGCAGCTGCATAGGGATTTCTCCCGGCCCTTCCAACAGCCCCACAGTCCACAGACAACCAAGGCCGGACACGCCATCGACCGCTGCCAAAAGCGAGCTCCACGGCGCACAGGTCTTCCCAACCGTAACCAGCACCAGCCATCCGCGACAGGCCACCGACGCCGCAGAGAGCGCCAGTGCCGTCCCCTCGCCATGGCGCAGCGGCTGCGGCCCTGGCCGGCCCAGATCGGGCCTGCGGGCCGCCGCAGCCGTTCCACCCGACGCTGCTCCTCCTCCTCGCTCCGTCCCAGCGGTTCTTGACCTCCGCACCACGCCGCCGCTCCGGCAGTCCACCTGCCCTCCTTCTAGCCGCCACCTCGAGCACGGCCCCTGCAGCACCGCGCCGCACGACCTCCAGAGCCCGCCGCCTCTCCGCGCGTAGAGGGGGAAGGGAAGGTGCGCCTACCTCGCCCTGCGCCTTTGGTGACCGGGCGCCGCCACCGCCGCCGGCGCCGGCGGCGGCAGCGGCCGGGATGTACACGGAATAAGGGCTTTTTTCGAGTGGATTGGGACGCCCCGGCTCGCGCGGGAGGCAAAACAAAATGCAATACTACCATTTCATGACGTCAAATCTTGGTGGTGTCATTTAGTCTACGCTGGACGTATGCTTATCTAATGGACAATTTGGATTGAAAGAAATGTCAGAATATTAAAAAACGAATATGTCTCCAAATGCAATCTTCGCAAATGTCAAGCGGGAGGCAACCACTTGGGTTTTCGCCGGTGCAAAAACTGGGTCTTATATATAATGCTAAGAGAACAGACTTGTTGCAAACTTTGGTGGTGGCCTCGAGCCTGGTCCTTAAAATATGACTATGTTTTCTTCTCCTTATTTAAGAGTCGGCACAAAGCTTTTATCTTTTCTTAAAGAAAATGACTTTGTGGCGAATCTTAAAACTGAAACTGAAAAAACATTCACATTGAGAGCTTACCTCGAGGCTACGTATACGTGACATTATACACGGCCAAAAGTATCATGGCCGGGTTTGGGTAATTATCTTGGCCTTTGTTTTATCCTGCCGAACCAGTTGGGCAGGTCGAAACAGTGGATCCGGCCAAGCTCGGCCAAACGTTTCCCACGACTACAAAACAAAAGCGAAGCCTATTTTAAGCTTTGCGAGTGGCGATGGTGGCACTGGGCTCGATCTTTCTTAGATAGATCCTTGAGCTTCAACGTGCTACAATCGAAATCCAGGACGCGAGTGTGCTTCAGATTTAATCCATGCATGTGGATGCGGATAAGGACGTCGATCCGTGCTTATTATCATCTCACCACCGGCCGGTGACGTGCGGGCGGGCGGCGGGGCGAAAAGGCAAAGACGCGAACCAGCCACGAAGCCACGGCGGCGGACGATCCTGCGTGCATGAACCTTGTGTTCCGTGCCTGATCCGTGATAAACTATCAGCGTTCGTTCGTTGATTCTGGGCGAGAGACGCCAAGGCTACGCTTCAGCTCTTCTTTACTCTACCCCATCCCCATGGACGTACTGCTAGCTTCTTGATTGGACGCGCGCACTGCTAGGTGGAGTGCTACCGCGTGCTCTCCGTTTGTATCATCTTGTATATCCTCTGGGCGTGTTGTGATCGTCGTCACACCTAATTTATCTCATACTCCTAGATAGATCCGGCTTTTGTACTGCCAAGTATCAGGGCAGGTGGACATGTGGCGGCAGTAAGAAAACTACCTAGGCGCACAATCGATGCACCGAGAACCAAGCAATCACAGCACGATGACGACACCGAGATTTGTTAACGCAGTTCGGCGAACTCGTCTACATCTGTGGGGCATGACTACAGACGCTCCTCCCCATTGATACCGCAACCTTGTCCGCTCTAGGCGCCGGCACAAGCCACCGGCTCCCCCCTGCGTGCATGTTGCTATCAAGTCGTCATAGGTTAAATCGTGTGGTGCCCCCCTCATTATATGAGAGGCCCAGGCTACAAGAGTTCGACTCTGATACTAATCGTATCCTATCCACACCTAATATAAATCCAAATCCAAAACGTAACGTAACACGTACACAATATTCGACACAAACACGACACTAATCGTTCATGTGATTGTGGTCTGAGAGCATCTCCTTCGGCATCCTCGAAAATCTGTCCCGTACCCTAAAATGTATCTGCTTTGGGAGATCCGGACACATGACCGTCACAATGGGTGCTGCTGTCCACGCTCAAAGTTTTATTTTGCTTTTTTGAACATTAGCAAATTCTTAACAAAAGGGCCGATTTTCATTAAAACATGCTAAATCATAACGAAATTTAAAATACAATTGAAATTTAATCTAAACCTAATATAATATAGTAGCCAGGAGGCGGTGGCTTGCTAGGCCAGCCTCGTCGTCGTTCCCCGCCGGGCCGACAACGTGAGAGGGGCCAGTCTCGTTGTCGTTCTTCCCGGGCTCGACGAAGTAAGTAGAGGGGCCATGCTCATCGCCGTTCGTCACCCGCGCGAGCCAGCGCCTCCTTGCTCTAGCTTGGAGCGCCATCCCTCTGCCGCTGCTATGCGCGCACAAGCACGCACGCCTCTCGCATGGCGAGCGGTGACAAAGGAGTTCTACCCTGCCACATGCTACAGCTCCTCCTGCTCACTCTCCTCGCCGTTTTTGTCGTTAGACGACAAAGAAGCTGGGTCCAACCGCGGGAACCGGCAGCGCGTGGTCTAGGTGCATGATGGTGACCCACGAGGTGGCTGGGCGGCATGGCATGTTGATGTGGGTTGGTCCCGATTTTCACGGATTTGTGCGGAGGGAACGATGAACACGAAGAACACGGGATGAACTGAAGAACACAAGAAGGGGAAATCAACAAAACAAGGGTAACTAGCAAGTAGCAACTCGGCAAGACTCAATTAGTAGCAAATTCCCGAGGGCAGCACCTAATCCTATTCTCCCAAGCACACCTTACTCTTAGAATTGTTTGTCCAATTGGTCAATCCAACCAACCCAATCTAGCCACTCAAAGAGGGAAGATTAGCAAGTAATCGCAACTATAAGCGGAGCCTTGGTATCCACGAAGGGATCTTCTCCACAAGGGGAGGCCTTGGTTCATCTCCTCAAGGGGAGGCCTTGATTCATCTCCATAGGAGGAAATAGACACTTTGAGAAGAAGGAGCAAGGCTCTACTTTAGTTCCCAAATCTTAGTCTAACCCTAGATCTAGATGGGGAGGTTCTATTTATAGTCTAGGTAGGATAGGGGTGGATAAGTGAGGGGACACGGGCTCTCAACCCGTCAGGTTCCCGCCGCAGCGGTAGTACCGCTGGAGCCAGCGGTAGTACCGCTGGGCAGGCCTTCGACTGCTTCTGAAGTCAACTTGAGTGGTAGTGCCGCCAGACCCAGCGGTAGTACCGCTACGGTACCGCTGGCGCTACCGGAAGATCGAACAGAGGCCCGTTTTCGGCGGTAGCTTCGGCGGTAGTACCGCCCTGTCTCTTCCTTTTCAGCTGGATCCGGGCGGAGGCGCGTCTGGCTCGGCTGGACCTGGGGCGGTAGTACCGCCGCCTAGGACTTCTTTCCATTCTTCTATCCTTCTCCTTCGTCTTCTTGACTCGATTCTTGTCCAACTTCTACACTTTCTTGGAGATCTTCATGAGGGTCATGCCTGAGTATACACAAGGTATCGGAATGAAGTAGCAAGCCATTCAAAGGAGTATCGAGATCACACATGGATAGGAGCGAGTTCACCTTATAATGAAGTGCCTTGACTCTTGCTCTGGTCATTGGTTCACTTGGTGGTGTGTGCCTAGGTTGCACTACATCACATGTTGTTGTCGATGACAAGATTTGAGAGCACTCCTTGAAGCGGCGGCACGACATGCCATCTTATAGCCGGAGGGTTGGGCGAGAAAGGGAGACGAAAACAGTGGCGCGGGTGGTTGGGCGTCGGAGTGAATTTTGGTGACGCGTGCGGAGCCGTACCTCCTCTGTGTTGCCCTAGCAGCGCCGTTTGGTAAGGCGGGAAGGGTGATCCACAGTTAAAACAGACGTGACCATTGTACACATGATAAAGCAACCTGCCTGTCTGAAGCTGTATGCGGACACGTCCGGACGTCGCTGAGCAGGCCCTCCAAATTTGGATAGTGGCTCGGGGTGTTGGACGAAAAATGGATCGATCCGAACAGATAGGGTGCCGCTAGGACCATTTTTTGGGTCCAGAAGCACATTGAAGCCTTTGGTGTCATTTGCTGGAGATACGTGTGTGTATTGCATAAAAGATAAATTGAGAGTAATCCGAGAACCTGCTTATGGCAGGACGGTTAGCAGGGTGGTTTTACCCCAAACCCAACAGAGTTTAAACCCTAGGTTTGACGTTGGTGTTTCTCATTTAAGGCGGAATATTCTTCAGTGGGAGGTGACGTTCCCGTCGACAGCGATGCGCCTGTGATGACTTTGTCAATCTGACTCGACTCGCCGGCTCAGATGTGCGTATGTGCGTGGATGAGTGTGTGCGTGTATGTGATGGCTCTATGTTTCGAAAAAAACAAATCTAGAGTAATCCCATGCTGAAAGACGTGGTACATCCTCCTGTCACCACCATTACTGGATCGCTAGTGCCCTAATAACTCTTCTGGCGGCCAGTAACCACTCTGCTTTGCGTGCGCCCAGCGACGCGTCCCTGTCGACCCCACGGAACACGCACGTCAGAGCCACCACCACATACCCTGACCCCACACGCAGCGAGACAGCACCACTACCTCACGAGCAACCCGGTCCCACCGCTCAGCCGCCCCACAGCAGCCCGGGCCCATCTACCTGTCACCAACAAAGATGGCCCCACCCGTAATCTTATCACAGCTTCCAGGCAGGAGACAAATATCGCTAGGCGTACTACACGGGCCAGGCCAGCGGCGGCTCCCGTCGGCGGGACCCACCGTGCAGCAGCGCCGCGCGTGGGGGACCCCGGTCGTTACAAGACTCCTCGTCCCCCTTCTCTCCCTCCCTTCGCGCGTGTACGGCTCTCCGTCTCCACCTCCGACGACGATAGATAGCCATTTCATTCCTCTCTCGCTCCCCATCTCTCTGTGTGGACTAGTAGCTCTCTCGCGGCGCCGTGTGTGTGGGAGGCAGACAGGATGCCGGCGTGGTGGAAGGGCAAGGGCAGGAGCAGGGCCAAGGGAGCGGAGCCGGACGCCGGTTCTGTTCCGGTGGCCGCTGTCCTCCGGAAAGACAGGGAGAATAACAAGAAGGCGAGCAGCTTCGACGAGGCGCTTATGACAAGGGAAGGTCGCGGGAAGCAGCTGGAGCAGCAGCCGGTCGGGCACCCGCTGCCGCGCCCCGCGTCCATGCCGTCGCCTCTGCCCTCGGCCTCCGCGTCAGGGTCAGCGTCCGGGTCCGCGTCTAGCGGTGGAAGCTCGTCGCTCGGGTCCTCGGCGGCGTCCGACGAGCCGCCGGATCTTGGAATATACAGGTGAGAGGCAGCGGCGACGTGCTAGCTAGAGCAGAGTAGTTGTTGGTCTCTGTGGTTGGTTTGGTTGGTTCACGCAGGGCATAAAGTTTGGGTTTTTGCTGGTGCGCTCGTGCTGAATTCGGTGTAAAGCTTTCGTTTCTGGTGCTAGCCATGTTGTTCTGGTTGCTGCTCTGCTGAGTTTTTTAATTTTGTTGAAGATGCCCTCGAGGTTGGGGGTGATTTGGTGGGCAATTGGAGGTGGAGCTGTGCTCTTCTTGTTTGGGTTTCGAGATTTGGTTTTTCTGGGTTGCCTGCCTTTGCCTGTAGCTGCAACTTTGTTGTTCGTCTGATTTTTTTCTCCTGAAAGCTGTGTTCTGATTACTTGAAATGAATGATCCCAGTTGGAACCGGATTCTGCTGCCTGCCAATTGTGCCAACAGCATCTTTTTGTAAGACTGCTTCTGCAGAAAAGCTGGATCTTCCTGAATCCTTGGTTCTCTGTTTTATAAAATTCTGGCTACTGACTCGGCTTCGTTTGATGGGTTAGTTTTGCTGTTCACAGAGATGAGAAGTTGTATTCTAAGTTGCAACGTTGAATCCTTTTCGTTTGGATCTCCATTGGTACTGGATTAGTGCTACCTTTATGGTAATTGTTTTTTAGAATAAAATTTCCAAGGCAGTTCCAACTGCCGATTTGCCGATCTCATCTGAAATTGCTTATGCGCAGATCAATAAGTCTCTTTCCCAACTTGTAGCCGTGTGCTACAAGCCTGGGAGACGATACCTGTTGACCTTTTCTATTTCTTTGGAATGAAGAATATTACTAAAGGGCATACTTTCAGTCCCAATGATTGTTTTAAGATATGATAGCTCTAGGATTGTTGTACAGAAATTATTGCTGTCAAGCTATTGATTCATAATGTGCATTTCAACTGATACTTGATTTTCATACCTAACTTAATAGGTTGGCGATTGATTCTCGGAAACAAAGTCATGTGCTAGAAGAAGGGCGCTCTGTCACAAATAATCAGGTTCTGGAGCATATCAGATCCTCTGAAGCCTCAGTCTCTCCAAGGAAAGAATTTCAACTTAACATTTTGGATCTTCCAAATGATCGAACGACCTACTGCCGTGGTCGAAAATCGACGGAAATTGTGTTCCCTACGCGGATGCCCAGCTCGCCCCCTAGTTCAAGAGGCCAACACTGTCCAACCTCACCTGTGAATACAAGAGCATTGGGACAATGCCCTGGATCCCCTACTGGATGGCAGGACGATTCACGGAGCTCAAGCTCAAGCTCAGCGCACCCGCTTCCTCTTCCTCCAGGCACTCCGTGCACATCATCTCGTTCCCTTCATTCACAATGGAAGAAGGGGAAGTTGTTAGGCAGTGGTACATTTGGGCAAGTATACCTCGGATTCAACAGGTGCTTAGTTTGATCCAATAGCATTTTATTTTTCTCTCCTTCTATTTGCTGAATGTTTCCTTTCTATAGTATACTAAATTGCCACTCTAAACGTAATGCAGTCAAGGTGGCCAAATGTGTGCAATTAAAGAGGTCAAGGTTATTGCTGACGATTCAAACTCAAAAGAATGTCTGAGGCAGCTAAATCAGGTACCATATTTGGAACATATTGGATTAGTTAGCATCAATCTTATGGAATGAGTGATAGTTCTTTCATACTAACACTGCTCCTTATGGACAGGAAATGTTGCTTCTGAATCAGCTTTCGCATCCAAACATTGTGCAGTACTACGGCAGTGAACTGGTTAGTACAAAAGAAGAAATAATGATCTTCTGTGATCGAGTCTTGAACATGTAATTAGATCATAAGTTACCTCAGCAATCACAGTCACTTCAGTCTGTTATCTGAAACTTAGGCGGTGCTGCAATGGTTAGATAAATTAGAATATGTTTATTCCAAGTCATACACTAGTAAACAAATGTAGTGTAAATTATGGAGAGTTCTATTTTATTTGCTACATTTAATTTTGCCTGAATATGTTTCATCTTGCAATGCAGTCTAGTGAGACACTCTCAGTCTATCTTGAGTTTGTTTCTGGGGGCTCTATACATAAGTTGCTTCAAGAATATGGACCATTTGGGGAGGCAGTCCTCCGGAATTACACCGCACAGATCCTTTCTGGCCTTGCTTACTTACATGGGCGGAAAACAGTGCACAGGTATTGGGCAGTCATCAATGTACATAGGATAGGATGATGATTCTTTCTTTTTGCCAACTGCTTGTCTTTGTTAATTCTTATGGATGAAAGCTTACCTTTCTCACAGGGATATCAAAGGAGCAAATATACTTGTAGATCCTAATGGTGACATCAAACTTGCAGATTTCGGCATGGCCAAGCATGTAAGTACTATCGATGTCAATGATTTGACATTTGTTTTATTCATACAGACATCATTTTATTAAATGTATATTATATTTATGCAGATATCAGCATACACATCGATCAAATCTTTCAAAGGAAGCCCCTACTGGATGGCTCCAGAGGTAAACGCTACTGCAATCTTCTAGTGTATTTTCTCCCTTGTAAGTTGAACATCAACTGATGTCCATTTATTCCCCAGGTCATCATGAATACCAATGGATATAGCCTTTCAGTTGACATTTGGAGCCTTGGCTGCACCGTTCTTGAGATGGCAACTGCCAGGCCTCCTTGGAGTCAGTACGAAGGGGTGCGTTGATTGCATTCTCATTTACACAGTTATGGTGATTGTTTTCTGATGATTGTCTGCTAAGCTTTCGTAGTCGATGTTGCAGGTGGCTGCAATATTCAAAATTGGAAACAGCAAAGACATACCTGATATCCCAGATCATCTTTCTTCTGAAGCAAAGAGTTTTCTGAAACTCTGCTTGCAACGTGATCCTGCTGCACGTCCAACTGCTGCTCAATTGATAGAACATCCTTGGGTCAAAGATCAAGCTTCGGCTAGGAGCTCCAGGTCTGGCATTACTAGGGATATGTTTCCAACTTCCACTGATAGCAACAAAACCACGGTAAATCTACAGGCTATGACTATATACTGTCAAATAGTGTTCTATATTATGAAAGATGATTGTGCTCTGTACGATAACCAGTTAATCTAGATGGGCATTATCTTTCATTTTGGTTATCCCTATAGTTTCTCACCACTATAGTTTCTCACCACTATGGCTATGTTTCAGGTAAAGACAAGCGTCGAGTTATCATCCTACAGAAGCTTATCACCTCTGCGGGATACTAATCTCGGGATGAGAAACTTATCAGTGGCAGCATCTTCCATTCCTGCGATATCAACTCGCAGGATTTCTACCATGTATGTTCTCTTTTGCCATTTTTCTTAAAATGTGATAAACTACATCTCTTCCACTGTCTAACAGAATCTGTAAATCTGGTTTGTCCAGCAGCGCATCCAATGTACGTATGAACATGTCCCTGCCCGTGTCGCCGTGCTCTAGCCCGTTACGGCAGTACAAGCAGTCAAATCGCAGTTGCTTGCCATCACCTCCTCATCCGGCATATTCAGCAGGAGCAGCCAACTACAGCCCTATCAACAATTCGCTGTACCCTACGCGACCAAGCAACTATCGCACAGATCCATGGCTCGAAATCCCTCAACGGAAAACAACACAAACATTTGTTTCTCCTAGAAGATTATAGAATTCCGTACTGTACATGTTCTGTATACTGGAAGAGAAGATATTCCATAAGTTATGGTTTTAGAACCTTAGGAGGAAAAAAGGGGTCTCTTTTTTCTGTTTCGCCCTTTCTGTATGTATGTTCCCCTCAGGAATCGGTATACAGCTGCCTTGTCCTTGTACAAATCCTCGAAATGAGAGATAGTGAAAAGAATAGCATTTTTGTTCAAGAAAGAGAGAGTAGCATTTCAGGTTATACCTGTATCTGTTGTGTCCCTTGATGATCAATTTTGAATCAATGCAGGTTTTTACTGATCTTGAGAAGTTGGATGATTTACATAAGATACTGCGAAAAATGGAAATTCAGGGAATTCTTATCTGATGCACATGGAACACATTCCCTCTATATGTTACTGCCTTCTCTTCAACACCAAGCCCCCACAGATGCCCTTGCAACTTCAATACTCCCTTCGAGCCATCGTCTTTCTTGACCACGACATCTTTGCCACTGTAATTGCTTGTCACAAAGTCAGTATTTGCCGCCTCCCAGACAAACCTAAAGACGCCGAGAGCGCGGCTCAACTGCTTGATGCTGCTCTGGACCGCGAGTTCATCGCCGTCGATGAGGAATTTCACGGCGTGAACGGTGACATTCTTGCCTCCCTTGCCGGACAGGCACTTGCCGATATGCACCTCGATGTCCCGGACAGTGCCATAGAGGTAGAAGAGCAGCAGCGTGTAGAGGCCCCGGGAGGAGTGTCCCAGGTTCTTGGACAGATTCCTCTGCACCAGGCAGTCCTGGTGGCGCGCCTCCTTGAAGGCGATGTCCCTCTCAACAATGATGTCATGTATCTGGTACAGCCCTCCTTCATGGCTTCCACCTTTTGGGCATGTCGGGCGAGCCGCTCGTCGGTCGCCAGGCTCTTGGCCAGGTCCGTGAACATGTCCAGCACTTCTTGCCACGTCTTGGCCCGTGCCAGCGCGCCCGCTGGTTTCCGGTACGGCGTTGGGCGCATCCATGACGGCGAGGATGACGTGGCCGCGTCCGCGGTGTCGACAGGAAGCTGGCGCAGGCCGACGCGATCTGTTTGGCCATCTGGGTGGCCGGGGACGGGGGATCCAGCGCGCCCATGTCTTCTCGGAGGTCCCTGAGCACCTCCTCGAGCGCGCCCCGCCAGACGTGGTGCTGCGTCACCTGCGGGCACACGGTGAGCCGCACGTTCTTCCTCCGCTGCGCCGACACGCCGAGCACGTCGCACACCTTGGTGAGCGAGCTCAGCGCCGTGGCCTTGAGCGGCGGCCCGCGCCGGGTCGCCGCGAACTCGTTCGCGAGCGCGTCGAAGTGCTCCATCCGGGCGACGGCGAGCGGGTCGGTGACGAGGGACCCTGTCGGGGCGTACCGCAGGTCGCCGTCCACGACATCGACGCCCCGCAGCGACCCCGTGAGCCGGAGCAGCCTGGCGTAGGCGGCCGGGTACCAGCCCCGTGGCGGTGGGACGTACTCTCGCTCGTCCTCGGAGGCCGGACCGGGCACGAAATGGATCCCGCTGGTGCCACTGCCACCCAGCGAGAGCACGGCACTGGTGCGCAGAACTGACTTCAGTGTATCGCCGCATTTCGTCGAGCACCTTGTGAGCAGCCTCATTGCCACGCCCGTGCGCCGCCAGAAAATACCGTTAACAGACACGCAGAAGTATTTAGCGTTCTAAAGTACTGTGAGTGATCTGTGGGTGACGATAAATTGGTGACCGATGGTGTGTCGGCCTAATGCTAATGCGGGCAGTGCTCCTTGGTCCTTTTCCCCGCGTGTGCTTCTTCCGTTCTTCGATTCAAAGAGATTTTTCGGATGACATGAACTCTTTGCAATGATATCTAGGCGGCTAGGCCCACGCATCCAAACAGCAAGAAATTGCACGAAACCGGCCTGGTTGGGCCTCAGCCTCATGTAGGCAAAAAGCCTTTGTTGTTTCCTATCGAGATTGCGAGGATGCTTTCTGGTTCGTGTTCGTGTTGACAATTACATGGCACTAAAAACACATGTAATTTGATAAGAGAAACATCTAGTCTCACGGTACATTAATTGTTTTAGAGAAAATCTAATTAGCATATTATGTAAATAAGTTTTCTAAAAAAATTATATAAATAAGTTTTCTTCTGCTATGGTTACATGCATTTTCCCTATAAAAAGAGCACATGCAGTAATCACCTCATAGTGATTCATTGTACCAATGACTAAATTCGAAAAATTCAAAATAATTTATTTGCTAAATCATTCGTCCGATTAGTGACTCATTTAAACCGCCGAGTTCTTCTCGACGAGGATTAAAAAATAGATCACATTATTATTATGTCTCGACGAACTTTTTCTTCTTCGCATCGCGAACGGTTGCCAGCATCGTTGACATATTAGTATCAAACTGTTGGTATTATAATTGTGCATACTTATCAGATAATTTTTTATATGTTTTTGGACATCGTAATGACATGCATCTTTAATTGACAATATCTAAGAGATGGTATCATGGCACAAAATAGTATTACTGAAACTTGTATCGATGTCGAATGATGCGAAAATCCCTGTAAAAGCCAAATTATTGTAGTCTGAAACTACGTAGTCAATAACCTTGGCGACAATCTGACAATTTACCGACGGCAAAAAGGTTGCCAAGACATATTAACACAGAAATTCACTTTGGCTCCCGAGCTCATATGTTTCTGATATATTAAACGAAATTTAAAAATAGTAAACCATTTCCAAAAATTCTGAAAGTTTTTGGTGACGAACATGTACATGTTTTTAAATACGTGCCAAGTTTCGTGTCGAAATGACATTCGGTGTGCCATGTGCAAAAAAGACAAATCAGTGGTCAAAATGCAATTTCAAAAACATACATTTTAGAGCACTGATTTTGTTATTTTTGCACAGGGCACCACACATGGCATTTCATCATGAAACTTTGCACGTATTTACAAAACATGTATATGTTCGTCACCAAAAAAATCAGAATTTTTAGAAATGTTTTACTATTTTTTTAATTTCGTTTAATATAAAGGAGCATATGAGCTCGGGAGCCAAAACGCCTCTCTCTAACACAGTAGACCGACGATACGGACTAAAGTAAGTCTCAATTTCATCATACTCAGTCCTGAAAGAACAAGCAAGGGATGAGCGCTCTAACTAACATGGAATCTAATTTGGAACATCTCATCACGTCTCACGACGAAGACAACAATGAAAACGAAAGGCAAAATACTGTAGTCTAGACACTTGTATGAGAAGTTCATCCAAGGAACAACGCAATCAAGGATAGTTTTCTCACGCGCACTATGTTTGAGAATTGAGATGTTCACAACCACTATCAGTAATCTAGTAATCTATTACGTACAGTTACTGCTCTCGTTCTCTCCGTCATCGTTTTGCTCCTGAAAACTCCTCATTTGCAGGCATGTGCCATCTCCTTCCGCAGGCATGCTCCAACAGGATCAGCAACCAACAAATTGAATTGCCATTTTGAAGTAAATATACTCGGAAGCCAATTTCTACAGCTTTCAGAATGCATGCTTGGTATCTCGTAGATCGATCTGAAGTTGAGGTTGCATCAGACATCCAGTCCCATTGTACAGATCAAGGTGGCAGAATCATCTTCTCAAAATTAATTATGCTTTGCTTGTCTGTAAGTTGAATTGTTGATACTGGGCTGGGCTACTGCATGCCCAAGCTGCTGCCAGTGCACAGATATATGTGCTACATGATCGTGGCGGTCCAGCATTTCTAACAACAAACCGGCAAAGCTTGTCAAGATTAGCTAAGCTAGCCATGATTTTCTTACTACTAGCCCCCCAGCAGTGTAAATGTCATCATACATATTTGTAAAACTCTTGCTTTTTCTTTGAAGATTAAAACGCACACTTGCTTTTGTTTGGAAGACACAGCTTAGTAATCCAGCTCCTCTTTAGGCAAAAGAATGCAGACATGGATGCACTGTTGCACATTCATCTGATTTCCGTATATAGAACAGCCGAACAGCAGACGGGCATCATGGTTGGCAGAAAATCGATTAATGTCTCTGACAAATTAAGGAGATAACCTTCAAATCTGGGCACCAGTTAAGGTTGCTGCCCCAAATGGCTCCTGGCCTGCACATTTCCACAGTGACAAAAGCCAACAACATGCATGGTTTCATGTCGCTTTCATCGCGCATCTGCTGGCAAGACCTTGTCGATTCCCATAACAGAACAGTGCAAATGAAGCTTATTACTTGAATAATTACGTTTTGGATTTTTGCGTACGAACGCCTAAACAGGGCGGCTTAACTCGCTCCCCTGCTGGCTTGCTTCGGGGGATCGTTGAGGGGAAGTAACTGTGGAGTTGAAGTCTGAAACCAACCACCTGGGTATTTTTGTATGGTTTCCGTTGTTGTGATGTGTTCCTTGGTGCAGGTAGATGCAATGCATTCTCACGATTTCTCTTTATTTTCCAACAAGGAGGAATTACTGAGACCCTTGTTACTGCAGGTCTTGGCCTCTGTTTGCAGTTGTTACTGTTGCCGGTGAATTAATGTCTTGACCAAGGTTCAGGCCCGACAAGTTGGTCCCATCAGAAAAAAGTATATGCATACTCTATTTTGTCTGAAGGGGAGAGGGAGAGAGAGAGCTTAGCTAAGGCTCCATCGTCCTGAGCAAACCAGATAATTTGGTCCAACCTAGTTCAGCTATATCTACTGCTCCTCCCGAGTGCGTGCGTGTTAGGTACGACTCTGACTTGGTCACTTGTCTTCTCTTCCGTGTCACCGTTTATTTATCATTCACTTCATATATACCAACTTACCATGCAGTAAGAATTTTATTTTTGATGAAGAATTATTCCTCAAAACCAAACAGTTCAAGGCAGTGTTATGTGTGACTCAAAAAACGACAACTAAAGCCGTGGTTTTCGATCATTACCGTGCTGAACCGTAGCATCTAGTTAGCTATAAATTTGCCTACTAATTGTACCAAGATTTTGCTGTCACATGTTTACATCTTCAACTTGCCACAATCAGAAAGAGAAATAAGCATATATGGTTTCGAAAAAGGCCAAGCGCGACCTTGTAACCTAACCATATGATTAAACAAAATATAAAAATGTCACCCACTTACTAAGCAACTAATGACCGATTAAGTGATCAGGTTAAGGTGGTGATGATATATCATGAGATGCTAGCTATAGTTAGCTGTTGTGTCACCAAACTATCGCCATGTTTTTAACTGAAACAATAAGTAGTCATCTAACTAGGACTTCGAGAATCAGAACTTTTCAACGCTCACGTGCAGTGCACGCATACATGCAACAAAAGAAAGATTTTAGGTGTACCTGTGTTGCAGTGCCGCTGGCCTGATATGGTCAACCATGACCACTACAACCATAAACCAATTCTTTTCATGTAGTATCTTCCAACTTACAGTTACATGATTTGATTGATGAACATAGATACCATAAGAAATTCTTATATGTATATGATAACAGAATTTTGCTTAGCCAATTTATCTTGTTTTTCCCTCTGCTATATGTAGGTTAAGTACACGTGCATGTACTTAACCTTGACATAAGCAAAAGTTGCAAGCATGGATAAGATTTACATAATTCTTCCAAAAAAAACCCACACTCCTTGGGCGATCCTAATCTTTCAACAGTTGGGGGACTTAATATTTCAATTATTTCTTAGGCAGTGTACTTTGGTGAGAGTTTCCTTTCCTTCTCATTCCCCCCTCTTCAGGGGTTTGGTTGCAAGTCCCTGTCAATGCTTGAAAATTTCTGATGTCTTTTGAACATTATCATGCTCGATTGGACAGTGTTTCTTCTGTATCATGCTCCTAGCTTCATCATGCACACGTGTTAGTTCTTACTATTTAATCCTCCAGCTGAGCTGAGTCAACATACCGTTTAACAATCACAATTATACATGAAAAGTTAGTGTCAATCTCCTAAGTTTAGATACATACTTATGTGTTATACTTTATAATTGTCAGGGTTCAGTTAATTATAGCACAAAGTATCATGGCCAGCTAAGACGCAAACCACTCTAGACGTGTATACCATGCAAGACAATAGTGGTGCATTTGTAAAGCTTAGTACCTTTTTTTTGTTACTTTTTAAGTGATTATCCATCGAGCTCGGCTACACTTCACGGCAAATGAGTAATTAGTTAGTTCAAAAAGATATATGCGACGCTGCACCACTATTAAAATTATTATACCACCTATATATAGGTTGCGAATTAAGTTCTTCATTCAGCTCGAGCCATGACTCGTCAAAGCTCTCAATCTTTTACCAGACAAACACTTACGCAACACTGCATTGATCTTATGGCAATTTGGCTGCTTTTTCCTTCACATCCACAGCACCTGTTGATATCACAAAACGCTTTCCTGAAACGGAACCAATTCCAAAGCAACAAGCTAAAGCTACAACCTCAACACATGCCAAGTCAGACTGACAAACTAACCTCGAATACCAAAATTAGGTGGTAACTAATTTATGATTCATATAAGACCAGCTGTTGCGAGTTCGTTATCAACTGAGTTTTTTTGGAACGGAATTGGAACCTGAAATCATATTTAAGTCATTTGTTACTGGGCGTTGCTCGATTTTCAACGTCGGTATCTCGCGGGTGAAACTACTTTGACTAAAAAATTTAGGGTGTCTGTGATCGATGATAATATGTCTATGGAACTAATGCAACTGGTGCACCAACGAACTATATAAAGCATGTGGCGTTGTCATACTTGTATATAAGCTAACTTATAACCAATGAAACGACGGTGTTTAGTTGGTGATGCCAACTTGAAAACTTAAAGGCATTCGTCAGCTAAAAATCAGTTCGTACGCAGTAAAGAAAATAAGATACATGTCTTGTGATTTACATCTAGGAGTATGTATGCGTGCATGTTTTGGTTAGTAGTTGTATCACATTAATTTCCGCTATCCGCTTTCCGGGTGTGGATTTTGTCCATTGTTATTGGGGCCTACTTCTTTACTTAGTTGAGCTAAGCACATTCAAGTTTTATTTGCATAAATATGTGCAAGCCTTGGAGATGCCCCGCGAAATCCTAGATCGCCGAGAGCTCCCCTCCTCGCACCATAACCTCCCACGCCGCCGCCAAAGGACGCTGCCAGGCAAAGCCTGCGCGGCAAACAGCGGTGGCAGGGCTATCTCTTCCCGTGGCGGTGCGGGGTGGTTCGGACAAGGGCATCAGAATTTTCCTTTCTTGACGATGGCATTGCCCCGGCCGTCCTTTTAGCGGCGCAAGGCCTCGACTCGATACGAGGGGCATGGAGGTCCTTTGACTCAGCGGCGCAACTCGTGATATTTGGCTGAGTTGGGTGAAGCTGACAATTGGGGGTTGAAGATGGTGGTGGACTGCTGGTGGCAGCTAGATTGCCCTGGGAGTGTCTGGTCGGGGCTATCGATGCGGACCAAACTATGTTGTTAACGTCTTTGTGTGGTGCGGTTGGTGGCGGACGATCTGTTTGTTTTCTACCAGGTCGTGGAGGATAGCGATCTAGTTAGTGGTGGGTTTGGATATGCATGTTTGTCGGTGAAAACTGAGGCTATATTGTGGCGCCTCAAGAGGTCGTTACCTTGTCAAAGGAATTGTTGATTCAGTTCTCATCTTATTACTTGGGATGCTCCGAGGGAAACCCTATATCTTGGTCTCCCAGATTAGAGATGGCAGCACTATCAGTGCCGATCTACCTCTTGGGGACATGGTTTTCGGAGACGGACGTGTGATCATGGACATGCTAAGGGTGGTCACTGTTTGGTGCCGTGGGGGCGTCGATGGTAGGCATAACGAGTGTCGTCGCTTTGATCTACATTCTGGAAATGGGTCGGCTAAAGATGGCGGATGCGACTCCGGAGAATGCACATGAGACACTATCTTTGGATTTAGGCGGTGAGGCAGCGAAGGTTGTGGCTAGCGCATAAGGCCATGTTTGATTACTCTATTGTTGTGCTAGTAGGGGTGTTGGGGGGTGGGTGGTGTTATCACCTTGTTTGGTGGATTCAGTCTATATGATTGTTGTAAATATTTTTTCCAGCCTGTGAAATAAATAAAATAAATCAAGGTGATATGCATATCTTTGATGCAGAAACCGAGGTAATTCCTCTTTTTTTAAAGTGCACGGTTTGCAAAAACCAAACAAGAGCGATCAAGGCTACATGTTTCTGACGGAATGGTCGATCGGTTTAAGTCAGATATTAGGGAAAGTTCATTAGAGGCATTATGAAGTTAAATTTTCTTCTAGAGCAACTCTAGCAGATACACAAAAAGTGTGTATGCAAAAAATCGTTTTGTGTCGCCTTTTTGCGTTTCTGGAGGCCGCCATTCCAGGCACGCAAAAAGTTGTACTGAGTAAACTATTTTCTCCATTTTCACATGAATATACATATTCGAACTATAATTGAACACCAATATAATTAATATACATTATGTTTAAACATAACACGATAAAAAAATAGTTCAAATCGATAAAAACAGGGTTTGAATAGATCAAACAGTTCGAATCAAACATGAATAGAGAAGAACATATAGGATGGGACTATCTCCCAAATTGTTGCCACAGTTTTTTAGTGAAATCTTGGCGAAGCTGGTCATGCGAAGGTTCTTGCAAGGTTTTGCACGAGAGCCAACATTCTCATACTCCAATTCAATGTCCATGGCCCTCTCATACTCGAGGATCATATTCTGGAGGATGACATAAGTTGTCATGATGTTGGCGAGTACCTTTTTGTTATAGAAACGAGCATTTCCTCAGACAATAGCATACCTAGCTTGAAAGACAGAAAAAGCTCGCCTAATGTCTTTGTAGCAAGCTTCTTGGCAAGTGAACAAAATGAGATTGCTCTTAGCTTGAGGATTTGTGATTGTCTCCACATATTTTGACCAAGAAGGATAAATGCCATTGACCAGATAGTATCCCATGTCATAGGCATGGCCATTGACAATGAAGTTACATGCTAGTCCATCATCTCTTGGAAGACTAGTACAAAAAAGGTGATCTATGGAGGACATTAATATCACTATGAGAGCCCGTCAACAAAAAAAACCAGTGTTGGAACCACAAGCCCTCGGAAGAAACTGCTTGAAGTATGATTGTTGCATCACAGAAATGTCAAGTGTATATCCCATGCCATGCCGTAGTGAAATTCTTCCATCTCGAGTGCATATAATCCATTCTCCCTACCATCCCAAGCTAGCCCCTTGCTTCATTCATTGCCAACAACCTTACTGTGTACGCGTTGGGAGATTTCAGGTACTCATCACCGAAGGCCTTGGTAATTGTATCCGCAAACATTCTGACACACTTTAGGGTTGTGTATTTTTTTGTGCAAAGATACTCATCAGTGTAATAAGAAGAAATACCATATGCGATCACTCGCATTTTCGTCAATATCTTCTGCTATGCACTGAACCCAATGAGGTTGACTGCATTCCTACGATGAGTCCTTCATGATAATTTCATGTCGGAGAGTTCTATTATGGGGGTATGCATGAATGACCAATTTGGGACTCGCCTGCTTTTCTTCTTATCTCCCTCTATATCCTTCACGACAAGCATAAAAATCACCTCTATAATTTTTTGCACCAAAAGGCAAAACAATATTTTTTTTTTTGGCGTTCAGGTATGCTTGACATATCTGGTAGATCTGATCTTTTAAGTGTTATAGATTTTGTCATATGATAACACACCTCTAATGTTTTTAGTATTAGTAGCATACACAGCCCGTTATCCAAAAAAAAAGAATCATGGATGGGCACCATGTTGTAAGATGTTCAGACACAAAAAGCTAAAAAAGTATCAACCAAGCGTAACACAACATAGAGGCCAATTTAAAAAAAATGGAAATGACAAATCGTCATTTAGCGCCAAGCTTTGAGGCGGTCGTGATGCACAATAGAGGTGGATTATGATTCAATCGTGATGGCGTGGTTCTGAAGAGGCAATACTCGGCACGGTCATCTGCGTCATGTTGGGATTCTTCGACTTCTTGGTGCGAGGAAATTTCTATGTTGTTTTTTAATTTCTTTTCTGCGGTTTGCTATATAACAGGAACTTTCTTGCCGGCTGAAACTTAGTGCCATTTATGTTGTTATGCTCATGAGAATCTAGAGCGTATGCAGCAACCTAGAGCGATCAACGACGAAGTCAAATTTTGAGGGCAGTGCAGGTGGACTAATGTGGCATTGTGCATTTTAACAGGTCTTGTCAACTTTCTGATGAAGTGTGATTCCATTAGCTCTCATGTGTATTATTGTAATGTTTGTAAACTGATTGTATATGTTGCATTGGCTATGAAGTTACCGAAATATATGCTCTATGTTGCATGGAACACCACATAAACCTGGCTATGAGGAACACCAACCACAGTGCAAACTGGTATAGATAAAACATTGTTACTAATGTATCATCCAGTGCAAACGGAAGTTCATAACCCTGTTTCTGATGTGGGTTGCACATAGGCAATGTACATATGTGTATGTACGTTGGCGTATAGGGGCCTCAATGCAAACAGGCCGTACATATGTTACCGATGAGTCCTCGAAGGCTATATCCGTTGCCGATGTGAAGGTTTGACCCATCTCCGTAGAGTTGCTCTTTACTATCTCAAGGGTGCACTTGCACTAAGCGCTTGTTTCCTTTTGTAAATGACCCATAAATTATCAAAAGACATATATACCAACAATCATCAGGTTAAATGATCGAAAACGTATTCTCTTATTTCTATTCCCAAAAATTACACACATACGAACAACCACATTTTTTTTGTCTTGACCAGTGAATAGCTAGATAATCTAGTTTCCCTTTAATTGCTTTTCTTCAGATTTCCTGGAAAATAAAATCCGTGCATTCCAAGTACGCAGGTTCCAGTGAGAGCAGGACAACCTTGGAAGAGCACATTCTGCTTAGTTACATGTGTACATCAAATGTAGCAATTAATAGTACAGATCAGTAACATCCCTGTAGGTCACATGCTGATGAAGTGTGATGGCATTTACAACGGCGAGTGTATATATGTCTGCATGTACCAATCAACTGTCCTCACTCACATCAAGATATACATGTTACTCCAAATTACCCATACACAATGAACAGTGGGCAGTATGGAATGCTTTGAATGCATCTCATTTCTGCAACACATCCCATGCTGCAAAAGTTTGCAGGTTCTGGGCTTCTGTTCTTCAGCATGCATGAAGCCAACCACCTTCCTTGTGGGTGTGCTTGCTCATTGGCCATTACTACGGTTGCTGTTTTTGTGGATGGCCGTAATGGCAGAGATAGAACGGTTTGCCCTCTTGGGGATGCACTCTATGTTGACCATAACAACCTCTCGCAGAACTTTTTTTTTAATATTGTTTAATTGCTTGAACTGTGTTTAATTCAAGTGTAAATTAGGTAATTCATATGAAAGTTGAAAAATAAAACTGAGGTATTAGACAATAGTAACTGTACGCCTCCGATATTATTTTGCAATATGTGCAGTAAACAGTACAAAGTGTACCATAAGAAAGTTCATGTTTGAAATTCCATGTGCTAATGTTATCAACATACTGTCCCAGTACTACCGTTATATTAAAGCCTACATTTCATAAGGATAAAAATCAAAATTTAATTAAGTTTAACAAAATATTAATGAAAAGGACATATATAGGATGTTACCTTCATGTCCAAAACATACCCGAGGTAATATTAAATAGGTAACTGAACAAACAACATAAATGAAAAATGAAACGTCAAGAACACGTACAAACAGGCATATGGATCGAGTTGTTTAGCTAAGATCGTTTGTTAAGAAAAAGTTGATGATGTCTTGCATTGCATAGGAGGAGAATATTGTTAGGGAAGTTAGAGAGAAGTACGCATATTTATGTTAGCTGGAAGTAATCCAGGGGATAGGTTTGTGTTGGATGGGAACTGTGAGAGGAGTGGTCTCTGGCGAATAGCCAAACAGGGCAAGTCGGTGAGAGATAGAGATGACATGGACACACACACCACAAGGAGGAGAGAGAGAGAGAGAGAGAGAGAGAGAGAGAGAGAGAGAGAGAATAATAGACTCGCAGTAAACACAGGGTTGAGAGAATAATAGACTCGCAGTAAACACAGGGTTGTAAGCATGCATGCCTCACAGCCCTGTCTCTTGTCGTGTAAAACTAAACTAAAGGGACCTCTCATCCAAACCCTAGGGCAACATGCGTGTCATTACGTGTGTATAAATATGGGTAAAGCTAACACACACCATTTCTAGGCTTCTCTCTCACTCTACATCTAGATATGATATACCCCTCTGACTTGTAGCCAATAACTCATTATATAGACCAAAAACGCATTTGGTTCCTCTTCGCTTAACGAAGATATTCGGAGCTCCCACACCAGCCAGAGCCAGGCAGGGCTTCGATCCTCATACTCTTTCCTCCAGTCAAGGTTGATGGCCGCGGCGTCGTCGTCGACCACCAACACGTCGGACGGCAGCGGGAAGCCATCGTTGTGCCCGAGGGGCCACTGGCGACCAGGGGAGGACGAGAAGCTGCGGCAGCTCGTGGAGAAGTACGGCCCCCAGAACTGGAATTCCATAGCCGAGAAGCTCGAGGGCAGATCAGGTGGGTCGAACTGCTGGTCTTCTCTTTCATCGTCGATGGATCTGTTTCCAAGAAGTACCTTTCTTTTGAGATGATGTTGATGCATACAGCAAACTTGAGATTCCTACTTTTGTTGCTGCGATTTGTGTTCAAAACTAGTTGATCTATATGCATCTTGATTCGGATTGCCATATTAATTTCTGTATCTGTGGCTAAACTTGTTCAAAGAAAATCCTTGTGAAAGGGAATGAAAATATGCCTAGCTTTCGTTTTTTCGTGCATGATTAGATGATATCTTTGAGATTGAAGTGTTTTCTAGAGCCGATCGAGATAGAGGAATTAAAAGTTAATTTGTCTCTTTAGTGGGATTTTCTTCCGTACCATTCCAAAGAATATGAAGAACATTAGCATGACATAAGTTCTTTATTAATTAATGTGTGCAACGATCTGTTGAAGTTGTTCTGGGGTACACGTACTTCTCCTGTGTAATATTTCCTATCCTTTATGAAAAGATACACAGTTCTCCAACTTTTTGTTGAGGATTTTATAAGGTTAGTATTACCTTTTGTTTGTGAAAAATACAATCTAGTTAAATGTACATAAAAGTCCAGCAGGTATGAGATTAATTAATGATTACATCAAATTTAAGGAGTCTTAAATTATTTATTTCCTAAAATACTTCGTTCAGATTGAGAATACATGATGAACACAATCTTCAGTAGGTTTCTCTTTTAGTTTCACATAAATAAAACCAAACACTAATCTTTCCGAAAAACAACTTGCATACTATGTGGTAAAAGAAGCAACAACAAATAACAAAAATATTGTACAACTTTTATTCAATGAAGCAAATGCAGTAAGAAGCTCTACTACAATCTTCCTTACAACAACACTAAATTAATTATTCACAGGGCAAGCACGATCGGTTTTTATGTATATACTTACATCCATGTATATATAGATGCATGTGTCAAGAGTTGATCACCTAAACGGTTAAACCTACTGAAGATTTCTTCACTCCTCTCTCAGGCATGCATGCAAGTTGATGCAACTAGATCGATCTGTACGCAATCTTTGTGTGCCCTGACCTCTTCCTAATGCGTTATATCTTGAGAGCGTTAATTATGTAATTACAAATCAAATTTATATGTCTTGCGCGAAACATCGCGCTATATATGAGACAAACTCTCAGTTCGTTGCAAAATTATATTTATTTTTTTGAAAGGGCAAAATTATATTTTTTGCTTATTTTCTTACCTGAAGAGAATTAATCTGGCTTTCTATGATTTTTTATTGATTAGTAGTTAACACTGGATTATCCTGACATGATAATTATTTCTTTAAACGCGTTAGCTAATTTGTGGTAATCAATTGTTTGTGCATGGATGGTGGAAGGCAAGAGCTGCCGTCTACGGTGGTTCAACCAGCTTGACCCGCGGATCAACAAGCGCCCCTTCACGGAGGAGGAGGAGGAGCGCCTGCTCGCGGCGCATCGCGTCCACGGAAACAAGTGGGCTCTCATCGCCCGCCACTTCCCCGGCCGCACTGACAACGCCGTCAAGAACCACTGGCACGTCGTCCGGGCCCGCCGCAGCCGCGAGCGCTGCAGGCTCCTCGCCAGGGCTGCCTCGTCCACCTTCCCGGCGGCCTACTCCTACGCCGGCGGCGCCCAGCTCGACTTCTCCGGCGCATCTGCCAGCTCGCTCTGCTTCGGCTTCTCCAAGCCTGGTAGCGGCGGCTTCTTCACCTCATCGACGGCGACGGCGCCTTCTTCTAGTCCAGTACTGTTCAACGGCTATGGCGCTTCGGGCAGCAAGACCTTGCTGTCCAGGTACAGCAGCTACGTGGACGGCGGCATGCAACCGGCGCCGCCGTCTTCGCTCTCCATCGCTTTCTCCTCTACGTCTCCAAGAGAAGCACTAGCTTTGGATGCCGGCCATGATCATCACCAGAGGAAGGATTACCATAATGACGACGGGGCCGAGCCGCCGAAGACGAAGGACGTGCCGCCGTTCATTGACTTCCTCGGTGTCGGCGTGTCATCCTGAACCGAGGCAAGGACCGATCGATCGCAGCAAACGGGCTGCCGGCCGCCGCCGTCAATCCATCGGTCGATCTGTGTGGTTAGAGCATACCATCGTCGTTAATTGGTTAATTAACTGGGCTAGATAGGCGCATGGATGCATTGCTAACGGCAGCAACAAAGGAGGGGGCTAATTAGAACTGTGATGATCATGTGTCGACCCATCAAATAAAGTGTGTGGCACATCGTTGGTTTCTTCTAGTTAATTCAAAATTTTGTTAAGTTGGCTCATTGAATTGAGAGCTTGTGTTAGTATCTGTGCTTTGTGAAATGTGGTACAAGAATGGCGTTAAAATAAATAATTAGGGGCCAACTCCGCTGTTGAGACTTGAGACCCGTCTTAACTGCATCGTTTAACAGTTAAGAAACTGGTAAACATGCACCAGTTAACCATATGCATAATCATATATGGTTGTCAAGTTTGCCAATGTTGTGAGATCTTCCTGTTAGTAAGAAATATCCGTATGATTGTAATATATGGAATTAGTTAACTACTCCATGTCTCCATTTGTTCCAAAATACACAACGTTTCCACGTCAAGAAAAAATACACGGTGTTTTAGGCGGACAAAATGCAACTTTGAGTTTATTTTCTCATCGAGTTAGTTAGTACACAGTAATAACTGAAATTATTCCATGATTGTTATAAAACACTTTATATGCCTTTAGATCCAATTACTCCTTCATCTTTAAGTATATAACTTTTTCTGAGAAATCGAAAAATTATTTTTATATACTAAAACTCAAAGATGAATGAGTTAATTTTGCACTGGTACTAATTTATTCCCTACAGGTTCTCGCAAAAAAAAATTTTGTCTCCAAACGAAACAGTGTGAAGTTATGGATGGAACTACATGAACAACCTGCAAGAAGTAGACAAACCATCCAACCTCAAGCTTAACTTATGTAGTAATCACCTTTAATTCCGTTTGCTTCTAGCTACCGGTTAAAGTAAAGGTACAAGTGACCAAGCTGCTGTGCCGGGAGTTCAAATCTGAAGCCTTTAATTCATTGGCTTTTATATTGCAGGTTGTTGCAACTCCCTGCTATTCTTCTGTCTTAACAAATATACTATCTCCATGTTTTTAGCTTTTGCAAGCAAAAGGGGGAAGGTTAGACATAATGTTTAAAGATGTTTGGTCCAAACAATGGTCATCGATCACATGGTACTATATATTACAATTTCTACATGCCCTTAACTGAATGCATAAAAGCTAAGATAGTATATTTGGTGAAAGTTTGTTGGGACACTGTTGGTTTGGTGTCTAACTTGCTTGCTACTTGCTTCTCTGGGTAGTCACTAGTCACCCTAGTTGTCTTTCTTCTAAATTAATTAGAGATAATCCATTACATACTAATTTCAGGAAGAAAAAACTTTTTGGTAAAGTATATATGAACTGATAATATAAATAGGTAGATTAATGGATTTGCGTACGTTGTTGCCCGAAGTAAAGTATTAAGTAGTACATAGGTAGATAGTAATTAACCATCTAACCATATACTAGTAATTATCAATAATGTAAAATTTGTCCTTATCTGGCTCCATGTCGTAGTAGCTGCCCAACCAACTGTTGCTAGACCGGCAGTCGCTCGCTCTTCTTGTTGAATCATATTCATTTTCATGAATCCTCACTCGTGCATTCCGCGCCATCTTCACTCTATACCCGTAGGGGTCATCTTCTTGAGGTTTTCATCTTCAATAAATTCTCATCTTCGTGTCTTCATGCTTCATAAGTTATCATCTATGCATGCACTATTTTTTGAAAAGGGAAAATCCCGAGTCAAGGGCGAATCCAGCACCCCTCAACCCTGAGCAGATATCCGGGCTTGGTGGCGGTGTGCCGCCTTACGTCGATTGTTTTTGTGGCAATATAAACAGAAATTAGCATCTGAAACCTTGTTTGCCCAAGCTTCCAAACGTTCCTCTAGGTCCGCCACCACGTGCACATACCGTGGTTGTGGGAAAAAATCGGCTTAAACCATCCTCACGAGATGCAATAAAGGAAGGTTGTGTGATCTTGCATGCGATCAAACGAGAAAGTGTGACCTCGTTGCAGGAGATGATGACAAGGGATGGTGATTGGTCGCTCATCTTCATTTTACTAGGGGCACTGGTTCCAGCTTCTTCGCTAGAGGAGAGATGTCAACCATGACCCATATCTGTGTGCCAAACGCAAGCTCTCAGTGTTAGAGTAGATTGTACATATTGTATTTTGCCCATATGTTAGGGGCCTTCCTGCATATTCACCTGTACATGTACTATATATATGTGGCCTTTGGCCCCCTGGTAATACAAGCTGGTTATTACCCTAACATGGTATCAGAGCAAGGTTAGGTTTTCTTCTCCGTCCACGTCCGTGCCGCCGCCGCCGTCGCGCCCCCGGCTTCTCGCCGCCGCGTTCCGGCCGCCGCTGCCTGCCTCTCGCGCGCGTCCGTGCTGTGCTGCTCCGATCGAGTCCGTGCTGTGCCGTGCTGTGCTGTTTTTTTTTTCCTCTGGCTCGTGATCTGCCGCGTGCGTGCGTGAGCCGTGCTGCTTTCCGGCCGTTTCCGATCTTGATTCAGGATCGATTCTGCTGCTGCTATATTCAGGATCGATTCCTTCATTGATTGCTGTTGTTGGTTGACAAATCAACCGGCTTCCTGCTGCCACCGATCTCGACCGGCTTCCTGCTGCTACCAAATCGCGCTACTGCTCTCGGTTCCCTGCTGGCTTCCTGCTGCTTCCCTCAGGTCGATCTAGCGCTGCTCTCTGTTCCGATCGTGTTGACCAGATCGTGTTGAAAAAAAAAAAAAAAAAAAAAAAGAGAGAGATGTCTACCTCGTCGGGCTATGTTGCGATTCCTCGCTGCCCGATTATCTTTGATGGAGCGAATTACCCTGATTTCGCTAACTTCATGCGCGTCCACATGCGCGGTCTTCGTCTGTGGGGTGTGCTTTCTGGCGAGGTCTCCTGTCCGCCCCACCCCGTTGCTCCTTCGGTGCCTGTTGCACCGACGCCTACTGCCCTTGCCTCTGATGCTTCTCAGGAGGACAAGGATTCCGCCACTCGTGCTGATGCTATTGCTCTGACTGCTTATGACCGGCAGGTCCAGGACCATTCTGCTGCTGTTGCGACATACCGGCAGGATCTGACTGCCTACTCTCAGTGGATAGATGAGGATGCTCGTGCTGCTGCTGTTCTGACTTCCAGTGTCCTGCCTCAGTATGCTGCTGAGTTTATGGCTCTTCCCACTGCTGCTGCTCAGTGGGCCTTTCTTCGTCAGCGTTATCAGCCGTCTGGGGATGCTCTTTACCTGTCTGTGGTCCGCCAGGAGCATGCCCTTCAGCAGGGCGATTTGACTATTGATGAGTTCTACACTCAGAGTGCTGCTATTTGGCGTCAGCTTGATTCTCTTCGTACGCCTGTGTGTGCCACCTGTCCCTGCTGCTTGATTGTTCGCGCCGACCTGGAGTTTCAGCGCGTCTTTGAGTTCTTGTCGCGGCTCCGCAAGGAGTTTGAGCCACGCCGTGCACAGCTACATGCCCGTGGTCGTGTTCCGCTCTCTGAGGTCCTGTCTGAGCTTCGTGCTGAGGAGACTCGTCTTCGTGGTGCTGGTCTTCTGGAGGTTCCCTCTGTTCTTGCTGCTCGTGGTCCTCCTGCGCCGTCTGCTCGTGGTCCTGCTCCGCCACAGCCTCCGTCGCGGTCTTCAGTACCGCCGATACTACCTACTCCTCAGGTCCAGGGTCAGAGTCAGCCCCCGCAGTCTCGTGGTTCTCGTGGTCCTTGCACCTACTGTGGCAAGCCTGGCCATGATGTTTCTGGCTGCTGGCAGAGGGATCCCAGCTTACGTCAGCAGTATCTTGCTCGTCGGAGGACTGGTTCTTCAGGATCTTCAGGCTCTTCAGGTTCTTCTGCTGCTGCACTGTCTGATCAGGACATTATCCGTGGTCTTCGTGGTCTGCTTGCTGCTTCAGGCTCTTCCTTGCCGGGTACTGCTGGTTCTGTGTCTGGTTCTTCTGGCAACACGCGACCACCACCTTCTACACAGTCAGGTATGTCATCCCCGTGGTATCTGGATTCTGGAGCTTCTTTTCATATGACTTCTGCGTCTTCTATTCTTTCTGCTCTTCGCTCTCTTATTTCTCCTGTTCGTGTTATCACGGCTGATGGTACCTCTCTTCCTGTTTCTAGTCGAGGCACCCTCTCTACTTCATCTTTCTCTGTTCCTGATGTTTCTCATGTCCCTAGCCTTAAGATGAACTTGTTTTCTGCTAGTCAGCTTACTGATTCTGGTTGTCGCGTCATTCTTGACGCTGATTCTTGTGCTGTTCAGGACCGTCGGACTCAGGCCCTGGTTGGAGCTGGCCCTCGTAGTCTTCAGTCTCCGGGGCTCTGGGAGTTAGACTGGCTTCGTGTTCCTTCCGCTGCTACTTCATCTGCCAGTTCTCCTGCGGTTGCTGCTTCTGTCACTGGCTCTTTCCAGCAGTGGCATCATCGGCTGGGTCACCTTTGTGGCTCCCGTTTATCGTCATTAGTTCGTCGAGGTCTTCTAGGGTCTGTTTCAGGAGATGTGTCTTTACATTCATGTCAGGGTTGTAGGTTAGGTAAACAGATTCAGCTTCCCTATCCTACTAGTGCGTCTGTATCTCAGCGACCTTTTGATTTAGTTCATTCAGATGTTTGGGGTCCGGCTCCCCTTCAGTCAAAGGGGGGTCATCGATACTATATTTTGTTCATTGATGATTTTTCTCGGTACACCTGGTTATTTTTTATGCGCTCTCGCAGTGAGGTTCTCTCCATTTATAAGCGCTTTGTTGCCATGGTTCGTACTCAGTATTCCACGCCTATTCGTGTCTTTCGTGCTGATTCTGCAGGTGAGTATATCTCTCAGCACTTGCGTGGTGTTCTTGCTGAGGAGGGTACCCTTGCTCAGTTTTCGTGTCCCGGTGCCCATGCTCAAAATGGTGTCGCCGAACGTAAGCATCGTCATATTCTTGAGACTGCCCGTGCTATGATGATTGCTTCCTCTCTTCCGCCACATTTCTGGGCTGAGGCTGTCGCTACATCGACTTACCTCATTAACATTCAGCCCTCTGCTGCCCTTCAAGGTGGCATTCCTCTCGAGCGTCTTTCTGGTACCTCTCCAGATTACTCGGCTCTTCGTTTGTTTGGTTGCGCTTGCTATGTTCTTCTTCCTCCCCGCGAACGCACCAAACTGACCGCTCAGTCTGCTGAGTGTGTTTTCCTTGGGTACAGTGATGAGCATAAGGGCTACCGCTGTTGGGACCCTGTTGCTCGTCGGATGCGCATCTCTCGTGATGTCACGTTTGATGAGACGCGCTCCTTCTATCCTCGCCATACCTCTGGCACTTATCCGGTGGATGATATTTCTTTTCTCCTTTTTCCGGATTCACCTCCTGCTGTCTCTTCCCCATCTCCTAGTTCTCCATCTTCTACACCTGGTGCGCCTCCTCCATCTTCGGAGCCATCCTCTCCTCCGTCTAGTACCCCTAGTACTCCTCGTTCTCCTGCCTCGGCTCCTCCTTCTCCTATTCCTTCTTCCTCTTCTTCGGCTCCTCCTTCTTCCTCTTCTTCTGATGAGTCATCTTCTGCTGATGAGCCTTCCCATTCACGGCCTGTTCGTCAGCGTCGTCCTCCAGACCGTTATACTCCTAGTAAGTATGGTCTTTCTGTTGTCTCCGAGCCGACTTCTTATCGGGATGCTGAGCGTCATCCTGAGTGGCAGCTGGCCATGGCTGAGGAGATTGCTGCGCTTGAGCGCACTGGCACCTGGGATCTTGTTTCTCCCCCTTCAGGTGTTCGTCCTATCACGTGTAAGTGGGTCTATAAAATTAAGACCCGCTCTGATGGATCTCTCGAGCGCTATAAAGCGCGTCTTGTGGCTCGTGGCTTTCAGCAGGAGCACGGCCGAGACTATGACGAGACTTTTGCTCCTGTCGCTCATATGACCACTGTTCGTACTCTTCTTGCTGTTGCTTCTGTTCGACGCTGGTCTGTATCCCAGCTTGATGTTCAGAATGCTTTTCTTAATGGCGAGTTGAGTGAGGAGGTTTACATGCAGCCTCCTCCTGGGTATTCTGTTCCCGATGGGATGGTTTGTCGTCTTCGACGATCCTTATATGGTCTCAAACAGGCCCCTCGTGCCTGGTTTGAGCGTTTCTCCTCTGTGGTTATTGCCGCTGGCTTCTCTCCCAGTGCTCATGATCCAGCACTGTTTGTCTACACCTCTTCTCGGTGTCGACCTTGTTGCTTCTCTATGTTGATGACATGATCATCACTGGTGATAACCCTGAGCACATTGCCTTTGTTAAGGCACGTCTACGTGAGCAGTTTCTCATGTCTGATCTTGGTCCTCTTCGCTACTTTCTTGGGATTGAGGTTTCTTCTACAGCCGATGGCTTCTTTATCTCCCAGGAAAAGTATATTCAGGATCTTCTTTCTCGGGCTGATCTTAGTGATGAGCGTACCGTTGAGACTCCTATGGAGCTTAATGTTAAGCTTCGATCCACTGATGGTGAGCCTCTTTCTGATCCCACACGTTATCGCCATCTTGTTGGGAGTCTTGTTTATCTCGCTGTCACTCGCCCTGATATCTCTTATCCCGTCCATATTCTGAGTCAGTTTGTCTCAGCTCCTACCACCGTTCACTATAGTCATCTCCTCCGTGTCCTTCGTTATCTTCGTGGCACGATTACTCGTCGTCTTTTCTTCCCTAGTTCCAGCTCTCTCCAGCTCCAGTGTTACTCGGATGCCACGTGGGCGAGTGATCCTACGGATCGTCGTTCACTTTCTGCTTACTGTGTGTTTCTTGGTGGTTCGCTTGTTGCTTGGAAGACGAAGAAACAGGTCGCGGTTTCCCGTTCGAGTGTTGAGGCTGAGCTGCGGGCTATGGCTTCGTTGATTGCTGAGGTGACCTGGTTACGGTGGTTGCTTGCAGATTTTGGGGTCTCTGTTACGACACCCACTCCTCTTTTGTGTGACAGTACAGGTGCTATCAGTATTGCACGTGATCCGGTCAAGCATGAGCTGACCAAGCATATTGGTGTTGATGCTTTCTATACACGTGCTCAGGTGCAGGATCAGGTTGTTGCGCTTCACTATGTGCCTTCAGATTTGCAGCTGGCAGATTTCTTTACAAAGGCACAAACTCGAGCGCAACATGACTTCTTACTCTCCAAACTCAGTGTTGTGGATCCACCCTGAGTTTGAGGGGGGGTGTTAGAGTAGATTGTGCATATTGTATTTTGCCCATATGTTAGGGGCCTTCCTGCATATTCACCTGTACATGTACTATATATATGTGGCCTTTGGCCCCCTGGTAATACAAGCTGGTTATTACCCTAACACTCAGCACAGGTGCTCCTAAGAGGCTTTTTAGGGTACGGACGGAGGGATAAGGACCGTCCATGCGATCAGACTTGATGGCTCAGATTAATCAATACTAGGTGATCCAAGCAGTAGTATTTTTCAACCGAAGGGTAACAAATAATGGCACACTTGATAATACTAGTAACCGTGTACGTGCAACGCACGTATTGCCTAACATAACATTGCCCGACACAGAAAGTACTAACATAATATCAATTTAAAAAACTGAAAGCATAACTTGAATTGTGGTCTTACTATTGTGATGATTCTTATCTTTATTATTACCACTATTTCAAAAAATGAGGACATATAAGACCAAAAGAATGGTTTTCACAGCATTTACCGGTGCATGAGAAAAAGAGGGCATGGAACTACACGATGTCAGCACGAAGGTGTTAACAGAAAGTGCCTGACCAGAGGTACCACTGATAAGAATCTCAGTCCATGAATTTTTACATATGCAATCTCAATCCAAGAATTTTGACATATGCACTGCATTGTACAGATTTTCAAAAGGCCAATTGTATTGATTGCTAAGCATAACTTACCTATGCTCCATCCTTCGTTAGGTCGTTTCCACTTCTTAATCACACGGTGATGCATAGCATCGGCTAGAGATTCTGAAACATCCATCCGATTCTATAAAAAAACATTTTGGTTTTCCCATCTCAAGTCTGCATGCGCTAAATGTCTGTCAGATTGCAGAATATACATGTAATTTTGAAACAAATCCATTGAGATAACAATTGTACAGACTGCATTTATCAAGAATTATAGAAGTTATGTATCACTTGATTCTTATTCTATATATGTTTAATACCATGTTGTATTAAACACACTATTAACATTAAAATGGTCAGCAATTTGAGAAATCTAAGCTGTACATTAGGCTGAGTGAGGTAATAACTTTCATAGATGTTTATGAGAAGGTTGAATATTTTCCTTCAAATTTGTTTGAACCACAGCAGAGGTTCACTTAATTGTGATATGTGCATGTCATTCAAGAAAGGTTTAGAAAGTCCACACATTAAGAAATCGTAGAGTCACACTGTTTCCCACATCTTACAAGTGAACCTTGAATTGAAAAGGAAACCAATTTTGTATGGTGACCCTCGTGGCGTCCTCGCGTCGGGACCCTCGTTAATTCGTTTGCTCTGTTATTTTCTCTTTGGAGCTGTATTAAAATAATGTTGTCGTGCGCGTCGCGCTCGCGAGATGCTAGACAACCATGAAGAGCTGAGCTAGGGCCGTCAGGAGCGATGTGGCCGAGCCCTCGTAGGGTGCTGGCTGCAAATGGCGAAGCAGAACGAGGCGCGACAAGTGATTGCGCAGCAGGTGGGCGAAGGGGCGGCAGTGGTAACTGGCCGTTGCCATGGCGGTGGACAAGGTGCGCGCTTCGGAGCTAGCGGTACCAAGCGTAGGTGCCGCATGCATCGTCAAGTGCGACGCGACGCAGTTCCATGTCCTCCATCGTCACCGAGAGTGACTGTCGGGAGATGTTTCAACAGAGGTTGAGAGCTTAGATGATGATGCTGAAGCTTCAGCCAGAGATCTGACCGATACAATCCTGCACATCGTTGCGCCATTTGATAATAACTTATAGGCATGTGAATACTTCGATAGAAGCTGAAATTTGCACCTCCTTCTGTCTGAACAGTGTGTTCTACTAGCTATGCCATTGCAAATAGGTTTATCGGTCTTCCGTTGCTGCTTCAATCCCCAATCAGATCTCACATGATTCCGTTACTGCAGGGCCATGTACTAACGGTGAACTTGACAGAAATAACAACCTCAATGCATTTCAACCATAAGTAAGCCAACACGCATGCCTGTGCTTAATAATAATCTGCACAGTATGAACACCAGCAACGAGCCAAGAAATATAGTTGACGCCAGAGGTGAAAGTAGCAAGCAAGACGGTACAATCACTGCGACCTCTCCTACCACCAGTAGCCACAGCTTGTGCAAACGCAGTAACCTGCCTCGACAATTCACGTTGTATTCTCCCATCTCACTGAAGGACGAGGCAACCTTCCGGCATGTGTGAAGAGGCTACTGGGACAGAGGATGATGATGTGCAAGGAGACTCTTCATTGGTTTCCTCCTCTTCATCAGATTCAGTGAGGCCAGCGGCCTGAAAGATGCAGGCCTTCACCTCCTCAAATCGCTCCTCCGACAGGGACACCTCCGCGAGAAGCCTCCAGGCCGAATCTTCCGATGCCTCTGCAAAGTCTGTCCTTCGTTTCAGAACAATGTGCCCACTGATCTCCCATACTGCGGGGTTCACCTGAGTGTCCAACAGATCCTGGCTCACTTCACCGAGGGCCTGCTTCTCAGCATAGCACTGCATTTGCAACAGAAAAGATTAAGAAACGCCAGAGAGGGAAATACCGTACATTGGGGAGCAACACCCCACATCATTGCTCAATTGATATGGCAGTGGTATAATTTAACGGAGAAGACTAGTGTTTCACAAAATTTTAAACTACAAAAAATATTATCACGTTTGCAGAAAATCTATCTCGAGAATGCATTTCTTGCTAGATAAATTATGGTGCTATCGTGCTGATATCAGTAGTGTTCATGGTTAAGAGTGAAAAGCATGTGACTTTGCTGCGTAAATTACCTGAGGGAAGAGAAAGATCCTTCTACCGGAATCGGAGATGAGGACATTGAAAGGAACATTGTTTTCCTGGAGCCAAATGCAAGCATTGGTAACCACATCAGCCAAATCCTTCAGTGTGTTCCCTCTCTCAAACACCAGCCCTCTCACAGGAAAATTCGTCAACTTTGACACCTTCACTCCACTCTTAAGCACAGACTTGGCAAGGGGGATCTTCTTGGTAGGCGCCTTCTCAACAGGAAAAGGCACCGATAAATAGTATGCCTGTAGATAAAAAAAGATAAATCGCTGCGTTAACACCACAACTATTAACTATGTTCACAACACAGAAGCTATGAAAGGACCAATTCTTGGTACACATTCAAAACAAAACACAAATTTATTTTCTGACATGATAAGAAAGTACCTGGAAATGGAGGTGATTGATAGTGGCAAAGGCACCCAAGCTATTGTAACCAAGCCTGAAGTACGGGCTTGCAGCCTCAGCTGCCATGTGCAGTGCAAGCAGGAAGCTTTTATGATCAATTTGCTGAGGCAGACGGTCAAGCACACGAGGAATGAGAAGCACATGACCGTACTCGATAGGGCTCACCTGCAACCCATTAAAAGTACTAGCGTTAGCATAGAGGTACATGATCTGGAATATAAGTAAATTCTGTCTCAGAGATATATACATTGATTGCAACAACGCTGGGAGCATGGTCACTCTCAGTGCCTGGGGCATTTGCAAGGAAATAGCTGTCGTCGCCACCACCATTCTCAAATCGGAACAGAACCTCCTCCTGGCCAACCTTGGTGAAGTTGAACTTGGCAGAATCGAATGGCTGGAGCACACAATCAACACGGAACTCGGTCGGGCGCTTCTTAAGGTGGCGGCCTTCATTGAGCTGTGCAACAAACCCAAGCTCGCCAGGAATCACCTTGGTCTCACAGGCTGTGACGTCATATCGGAATAGGCCTCGTGCCACCCTGTCCTCCCACTAATGAACAAAAAATCAAAACACAAAAGTTCAATAACGAAACAAGAACTACATAACAGACAACCTAAAATAACAGATACTCGTTATGAGATATTTTAATGACCCTTTTTACGACAAATTTTCTAGTGTTTTATCGAAGTCAATAATTGTTATCTTTTCAGCAACAGAGCAAACAAAAGCATTATATTCCAAAATGAGTCCTAATTATTATTATTATTTGCACTAACAAACTCCTGCTAAGAATGAATAACTAGAAGCAATCATGCTGGATTAGAATCTTTATCAAAGATAAATACAGTGCACCACCATAGAAAAAAGGTGCAAGGTAGTGTCACTAAATTCTTGTTTCTTCTCTATTTGATCCCAAGTTGATATACCATTGTGTTTTTGGTTTGAGGAACCACCTCATTCAAGTTTTGGTAGGTTCATCATGGGTTCATCTCATAATTTGGTGGGTGAGAACATTTCTCATCTTTCCTACTAACGTAATGCTTAAGAGGGATGAGTTGGTAATGGACCAACTCCTTCAATTCCTCAACAACAATGGCATAAATTTCTGATAAAGAAAACTAATCATTGCAAGCTTTTATCATGTCTACAACAATGGTATAAGGTTTCACTCAAACAGGATGTATAGCATATTCAAGCACACCAGATTTAGCTATTTAATCACCTATATTCAGTTAGAAAGCAAAGCACGATAGCTACCAAATTAAGAAACTATCAAAAGGATATCTTAGCATGTTTACGAAAATCATGTCTGAGAATACAGTCCTAACATTACAGCCCTAAGCCATGAGTTATAATAAACTTCTCTGATTTTCCCAGGAAACAAAAGCTACCAAAACACTACTAGTACTGCTTTTAGCAGAAGAACTGTCAAGTGTCAAATTGTTACATCACCATGGCTTTTCTTAAGAAATGAATATGCAAACTTTGCTAGTGTCTTCCTTACCTGGGCGAGGAGGAGAGAATTGAGGAAGAACTCGGTAGGGAGCCCATCCTCCTGAGCAGGTTTCTTTGGGTTGGCCTTAAAAGCATAGAGGGGAAGCTTGGAAGCTGCAAGTGGTAAACATAATGTTTATTAATCAAAGGTGCTTAACGATGCAACTTTCTGGCAACGGAATCAAAAGTTTCAGAAGTTTGTTTTAGGTATCTAATAAGAAAACACTTTGATTGGATTCCTGGGACAATAAAATATTCATGCCAAGTATAGCTCGGCGTAGCAGCAGATGTTTATATTCAGTATAATCAGTATTATCTTGGAATAATCGTAAAAAAATAAAAACTTTGCAGCAGGGGAAACAAACTAAACCTCAAATATGAGTAATTCAACAGTATAATCACATATCTTTATGCCATACATATTAACAAATTTGAGGAGGTAAGCCATGTGAGTTGCAGCTCTTAACGAAAACTAATGAAAATTTTCCCCATGAGATGAGAGGTCATTATATAAGTAATACGCACCAGGCAAGCAGCAATCCCCGAGGCAGTTCCTGCCGCAGCCCCCGCCGGCTTCCTCCTGGTAGTTGGACAGCACGGTGGGCACCCTCTTAATGGTGAGCTTCACCTCCATCTCCTCCAAACTTGATGTGGTGTTTCTAGCGTGTATGAGATGTCGTTAGCGACGGACTTAGCGTGGGTCAGCGACCACCGCTAGGGCGCAATCAGAGGAGGAGGCCGCCGCCGGCGAGGAAGAGGAGGTCGGAGGGGCTGCCCCCGGCGGAGGGGAGTGCGCCGCGTCCGCCGTGCGGCTCCACCTGCGCAGCGGGGGCGCCGCGCGCGGGTTCTGCCGCCGCAGCCGTGATGCCCGGAGAGACAACCCGGAGGGCGGAGGGGGGAGACGGGGGCCGAGCGTCCGGGAAGGTTGCGGAGGGCTCCAAGGGAAGGGCTGCCCGGCTGCCCGCCTTCGACGGCGGACGGAGGGGACGGTGGTTTTGTGGCTGGGCTGCGTCGGCGTGGCAGCGGAGGCGAGGGAGGGGGCGGCCTTAAATAGAGGTGGAGGTGAGCAGCGGAGGTTTGTGCGGTGGACGCCGCGGCTGTGTGGCGCTGTTTTCGCCGCGCGCGATCGCGCGGCTGCTTTTGCTGCTTGGACCGTTCGACCTCCGCCACAACACAGCCACCGGTGCTGACTCGGATATTCTGCGGACTAGTTCTTGGTCGTCATATTAAAAAAAAAGTATTCTCGTCTGATTTTACAAAAAAAAATATAGATCTAGAAAAATATTCACAATATTGTAACAATTAATCATGTAACCATTTGTTTATCTGAAGTTCAAACAAATGTTAAATCTAGCCTGGATCTCAATGTGGGATTAGGTTGAGAAGAGCTCTCGAGTACAACGGTCTTGAAGAGGTGGTGCAATGAACCGACTTGGACAATATAGTTTTAATTCTATGATATCTCTGACATGTCATTTGGACTCTACATCTTTTTGCAAGGGATTTGGATTCGACACAAAACACTCCTTCCATTTCTAAATATAAGACCTTTTAATTCTTTTAGCCTTTTCCAGATTCTTACGTATCTAGATGTATTTTACTGGGTACTTCACTCATTTTGCCCCGTATTAGAATGTATAAAACATATTATATTATGGTTTATGGAACAGAGGGAGTAATATCCGCCACTAGATTAACTTTTGGTCAAGTTGCGAAGCAACGACAATGGCCCTTATTATTAAAGACTATGTATTTGTATTCTGGTTGTTCCAAATAAAACGATGACAACAATGCATCGACCAATTACTCTCGAATAATTACCACTATTATGGTTTCAAACTCATTGACATGGTGGTGGGGGATAGAGGTGGGGTTGGGACTTGGAAGGAAATTGTTCACTATAGGCATCTCATATGATATATCTCATCCCTCCACCCATGTTGTTCCATTATCTAGATAAAAGAAGCCCTCGACCATGATCTATCTTATGATGTCTTTCAATTCAATTACGGTTGTTATCTTGAAGTTATGATGGTTTGAGACACTCATCTCATCAGTTAGCAGTGTGTTTACCTAATGTCATGGTAATGTTATCGCCAAGTTTTTTTTGCTTAGAATTATAGTAGGAAAAGTAAGAAATTATAATGAGGAACAACCAAATATCTACGAGTGACACAGAACATCATCAGGTATGAACTTCTAGGTAATAGAGTACACCTACACGAACAAAATCAAACTTAGTTCTTCTTTCATATCATAGGATTTCAACCTTAAAAATTATTCTAAGGGTTCCTCTACGCTCTGTTTTGGACATAACAAAATCACCCACTCACACTCTAGCTCATATCTTTTCAACACTATAGAACTCAAGAGTACATAATGTTTCACTCTACGCCTTTTCCTATTTCTTTGTTTAAAAAAAATATTTTGCATTTGTTTTATGTCCATATACTCCCTCCATCCTCAAATACATAGCGTATAAATTGAGTCAAAATGCAATACCTATTAAGTTTACGAAATATATTGAAGAGGATATCAATGACTACAACATTAGTACATTTAAAAAAATATCTTATGGTTTATCCATTATATTGATTTTGTACTGTAGATCTTCATATTTTTATATATATAATTGGTCAAATATGGAAAGCGTTGACTTTTAACTATTTTTTTATGACATGTATTTGGACCTTAATAGCACATCTTCGTAGGCTAGATGCATCAACTTAGTAAATAATCCTCTTGGTACATGGACGAAAGCAATCGAAACTTCCTTTTCGAAAGGGGGGAATCTAGGACATTAACATAGTACCGAATGTGTCCCAGTTGACTCACATTTGGGGTTATTTTGCATGAACGCGCTAAGAGCCAAAATGATGCATCACGGCGCTTACTACGTGGTAACTTGTTAATCAATACGATAGGCAACTTATGTGTTACTGATGTGGCAACAAAAGAGTCCGAAAACATGACCCATGTGCAGGGGGCAGAGACAGACCTCACCAGTCTAGGCCACGGCCCAGGCCGTGGGGATTTTTTTCCTCTGTATTTTTCTTAATTTGAAGATTTGGTACTTATCTTGCTTTCTAATTTTAGTGATTTATATATTAAAGTGATGTACCTTGGCCTCACGGGCGACCCTGCCCATGTGGGGCCTAGTTTTTAAGTTAAGTCAACAACAAAAACAAATTATGAATCAGACGACCTGTTTGAGGTACAAAACTTTTTTTTATGACCTAGCTCAATGTTGTCGTTATAACTGTCGTTTGCCTGGGTGTACTTAACAATTTTAGTCGTCACATGACAGTTTCCCAAAATCTGTCTAAAGGTATATTCGCTATCTCTATGCGAACATCAAAAGCGTCTTGCGATCTCTCGGAGCAATATTCTATGTAAACCACCAAAACGTGCGTTCAGAAGCACCGGCCGGCGCTGCCACATCCTACACCACGCGGAAGAGCGTGTCGTCCAAGTATAACGAAATCTTACAAAACAGCAGACGTGGCGATTTCTCCAGCTTTTATTGGCATGCACTCCTGTGCGGCTGCTAAGGCTTCTGCTCACTGCGCCTATCTTTGTTCGATTGTTTTGATCCTCGCGTCCCACTCTCATCCCATACGCTGTCGTGAATTGTTTGTTTGTGAACTGCGCGTAGCTGACCAGGGCCACACGCACACGCTCATGTGGTCGACCAGGTGCATCATTTTCGAGGAGAAAACACACTGGATTTGACTCACAACAACAACGTTGTACAAGCAAATACCAGAAACATGTTTTAACTGTCTGGAACTACGAGATGCAATTCAGGCACAGGAATGCAACCAGGGGCGGATCTTAGTTCATTTCAGGGGGGGCCACCGCCCCCCCAGCTTTTGGAAATCCATGAAGGCATTTTTTTTAGAGCAGAGATTAGATAGATTTGTATGTTTTGGCCCCCCAGCAGAGTCTGGCAAGCTCCGCCACTGAATGCAACTGTAGAAGTTTCTGAGATACACTGTCCCTACCACCACTGGGCATGCTAACACCAAATTCAGACGCCAACAACACCAACAGGAGTACTACACTCAATAAATCGGAAGGCCCGAAAACGGGGAAACAAGCTCCTATTTGTATGGGCCCTGTACAGTAATGGTAATATACAATGCACAATCATCATCGTCTACTTCGATGATATTTGGGATGTCAACCGTCGCAAACACGACCCTTGCCGCTGCTGCCCCAGGGGACTCCCACCACCCAGCTTCCATGTCTATAATATACACTTCGTTTTCATGTATGGATCCAGCCTCTCCTAGATCCTGCCCAAGCTACCCCACCCCAAATCAACTGTCTGTGCAGAAATGCAGCTCCGATTCCCGATTCCAATACGCTTAACAGCTTCACCAGTAGCAAACCTCCTAGTTAAGCTCTAACTACCTAACTGCCGATGACTATACACTTTTTCTCAACCTTGTGTTCCACTGGATGGACACTCCCTGCATGCAAGATGCAGGACACATAGCCCCGTTACCTGGTTTCCCCGCTCATACCAATCCTGGTGGGGATAGCACGCTAGATCAGCCCCAAACTGATCTGTTTGTTTCGAGGATTTGCTCGAGGACACACGCAAATTGGTTTCTGAACGAGTCAAAGTGCTCGGTGCTCCTGGGGTACATCATAAAATCCCATTCAACACTCTCTGATAGTAGTCATACTGCCGCGTGCGCCAGGCATCCATGCTGCTACTGATCAATGAGAGCACAAGCGATACGCATTGCTGCAACCATCATAAGATCATAGTAAGAACCCTCTGCAAATGATAAGAAACGAAAAACAATTGACTAACCTCTTCAGTGAGACTCAAGTGGAACCTCTTTCTCAAGTTCAGCATAGTGCGAGTACCACCTTTAAAGCATGGGAAGCCAGAGTCCTGATCAAACGAATACACATGTAAGATGACTTTTTAAATGATGGCTTCCCTCATTGCCTTGCTAACCAAAAAGGGTGATACAATTACACACTTTAGATAAATACCACACTGAATTACTGGACGTTACAAGATTAACAAAATACTAATTATATACCATCCCAGATAACTATTTTATTTCTCTTCCATACAAGATAGCTGTAAGTTTGAATGCAACAGAAAGCATGGTTACTTCAACCTAGCAGGGGATACTACAAAGCTTTACAAGGAACCAAAAGGAGAGTTTAGAAATAAATAAATAAATAAATAAATAAATAAATGAACTTCATAGTTGATGGAGGCTGACATATTGTGGGTAAATTTGGTTAATAGGAAGGGCATGTGAAAAAGGATATACTCCAAAAATTCATAAAACTGATGTACACCAGAAAATGTTGGAAACTAATGTTAGGCAAGCCTAGTTTTCAGATGAATGTCATCTGACAGGCAACAGTCATCTATCATATCATGTCATCTAGATAAACATGAAAACATCTGTAAGTTTTAGATATGTGTTGTTACCTGCAACATTTCCACAAGTAGCATAATACGCTCTGCGTGCTTACGAACAGTAAGAAACCCTTGAATGCATAGCACCTGAAAATTTAAAAATATTTAATTAAATAAGCCAAGAGAAACTAGATAATCCAGATAGCCATTGAAGAATAACATATAATCAGTCAAATACCTTGAAATAGTCGAAGAACTCGCTGGGAGTTCCCTCGGCATCAGAATCCATCACCTAGCATTGTCCCCAGAACAAACAATAGATTTAGACTCAGATATATAATGCAGCACTTACATCTAAGATATATATGTGTTATAATAAGTTACAAGTATCTATCATACTTCAAGGAGCTCCCGTGTCAGCTTAAATGGCGCACTTTCAAAATTTACCCCTCCAGGAGAGTTTGAAAGCATGAACCCAAAATCAATATGAATAATATGTCCTTCCTCGTCTATCAAGAGATTTCCATTATGACGATCCTTGATCTGCAAATTCAAATAAGTCCCAGTTGTAAGCATTCCACATTTTTGCCAAAAAAAAAAAGAGAAGTTGTCGTTTCTTGATCTGAGATTAATCCCACATAATGAAGGCAAAGTAGTCATTTTTTGCAAAGGCAAAGCAGTCATGTGTGCGAAAATAACAAAAACACACTTGGCTGAAATATTGCATTACTGATACGGAATTGATTTGCATTGCAATATTTCATATGGATTAACACAACAGCCATCCGGTGGATCGAACTTCCAACTGTTACCTCACATTAAAAGCTTGAGAAGATAGTAGTTGGCGGGCCATGTCACCTAAATTATGTGGGCCGATGAGACAATACAGAAAGCAGGGAGATTACATGTCAATATAGTGGGTCTAGCCCCGCAACTATCCTAAGGCAGCTAAGTGCAAAGCACAGTACAAGAGGACAGCGCTCGGGGCTACACCACTTGGTGACTGTAGCAGCCAGGATTGGATGAAATTGATATACCGGAAGACTTAAATCAGGCCTTAGTGTGATGACATAAACTTACTAATAAACAATAAGGGTGAGAACAACATAATCTGAGCACTCTTTAAGGACAAATGATTACGAATTTGGATTTACTTCATTGATTACTGCTGCACTTGCGGCATAATAACATTAGACAATAAAATTAACAAAACATGCCAAGTAGCATTTCTAATTTTAAAAATACACCCAGATTACTAACGAAATACTTCATTTTAATACCTGGAGCAGGTAGCTCAGAATCGAATATCCTGCCATGCTTTCCACGAAATTCCTCTGTGAATAACAGCAAATATGAAGAGCCTAGATTAAACTGACAGTAGTATGAACTATGAAATATGAGCTCTTAAATCTTGACATCACAACTAAGCTCTGCAAGGTTTTATTGGGAAGTTTTTAAGTATGTAGGATATGCTTATCAATCCACTAATCTTACAAATGTTAACTTATCATCATCAGTCAGGACCGGGACATGCAATATTGCAATGTTCAAGATGGAACACTTCATCTGCAATAATGCAATATTTCAGATAAGAACAAATCTCATGTAGTGGACTGCGGATACAAGTTGAGAAGGGCTATGGCGCATCACAAGTCAAGTAGTCAATTATAGCCTCATTGTTTCATACAAGAAGAAGCTTTATGGATTTGCACTAATCAAACTGTTCGATTAAAACATCAGTTGCATTTGCAAAATGAGGAATAAATATGAAATATTGCCTAGAGTTGTAGGCAGAGGATGGTAAACTGAAAATGGAAGATTAACTTGTTGCGCTGAATGATAGTTCAACAAAGTAGCATTTCACCTGTGCAAGTTTGAAGTTTGGAGAATTTTCTTCATACTTGGCTACATAGTAGTCACGGAGATTTGAGATATTGGGAAACCTACTCTTGATGGAATGAATTGATGCCTGCAATAACAAAAACAAAGGTAGAGTTAAGATCTTTCGGTGTGAAGAGACATTCAGAGAACTAACTTCGAAGCAAATATAACTACCGTATCAGGAATAGTCTCAATTAGCGCTGCATATGCAGATGTGACAATAACTTCATAAGGACGTAACCAAAGTGGTAAGCCAGCTTCTTGATATATATCTGTCGATAAAAAGAGAGAGTTAAACGCATACTAATGGAAATAACAATATTTAGGAAAATTAATTAGTATAGTTCTTTGGAACCCAAAACAGAAGAAATGCAATAGACAGTAACACGAGAAAAGTAATTGCTCGTTCCAGTAAAATCTTAACACTGCTGACACACCACGAGATGTTCACATTACTCCAAAATCCAAATGCATTAATGAGAACACCCCGGAGTGTCAGTCGTGTGCAAGCTATGGTGCTATTTTTATGTGCAAGAAGTGTTTACGCAATCATTTGAGCATTTAAAAAATCCATTTGTATCTTGTAATTTTTTTAATATGGTTTTTGTATATACTCCCTTAGCCTACCCCAACTTGTTTGGGAAAAAAGGCTTTGTTGTTGTTGTTGTTGTTGTTGTTGTTGTTGTTGTTGTTGTTTTGTATATACTCCCTTCCAGTGGACATTGTATCATAATTAAGGATGTTGTTAATTGAAACTAGCATATACTTCAGCAAACAGCATAATTACATGCTTCATGTCTGACATATAAGTTAGTAGAATAAAAAAATGAAAAGAGGTCAATTCAGCAGATAATCTTAAACAAAAAATGGACAACCGCCAGAGTCAGGATAAAAACTGATTAGTGATTACTACCATGAGAACATTTGAGTTGTTTAATGCTTTTTACCATAAAAGTGTGCAACAAGCTGTACAGCTAAGTGCTCCTGTCGGCAATCATCCCCACTCTTGACAATAATCTGCAATTGGTGGAATTGTTTCAGAAGCATGGCAATAACTCAGGACATTTCAGACTAAGTATCACAAGGCACAATCAGTCAAATCTAAAGCATGACAACAATCATCAGTACTTCAGCAGACCTGAAACAATGCTCATAAACTACCGAAGTACCTATAGTTATACCGTTAGGTGCTTTATCTTAGGGAATAAACATTAGATCAGCCAATTTAGCATACAAATCAGTCTATCCGGCTTTCTACTTGTTGACATAAGTTCCTTGAGGCCTCAAATAAGGTATATCTTCAAATGTAAATGTCAATCCAAGAGATAAGCAGAAGAGCTGATACCACAAAAAGTTTATTGTGAACCTTGATAGACATACAAGTACCAATTAATTTCCATACTACTATGTTCCCAAATATTGACTTTCTGAACATTTAGGTAAACCATAAAATAATCAAACATATTAACACAGATTCTCTCCTAATCAGTTTTGGGCTGGTGAAGGTTACAGAGAGAGCAAGAGAGTTATGCTGAAAACTAAAAGTGCAGTGTCCATGCTCAACAACAGGGGTGAGACTTGTATTAAATCTAAATTACTTCCAAAAAATAACATTCAGGGGACTAAATTTGAATAATCTAAAGAATAGCTCACAAGGCTTGTATCCGCTAAAAATGTAGCATGTAAATAATCTAATAGCAGAACAGTTGTGTCATGTGCAACTTACAGAACGCAAATCCCAGCCAGGTAATTTTCCATGAACTGACAAACGGCGTATTCTCTCTTTCTTGACTGTCCAAAGTTCACCAGCCAAAGCATCAGTTGGTTTAGAATCTCCACCATCATTCGCCTATTGGAAAATTGAGTTACTAACTTAAGGAAGATGTCCAAAATTATAATAGAGGGCAAAATATAGTGAATCACCTTAGGATCTAAATTTTGGGTGCTTTGACCAACACCTTTCAGTGGAAGACCAGGCGGTGCTTCTCCTTTTAATGCTGCAGCCTAGTCAAGGAAACCAATTCAGCAAACAGAAGCAAAAAAGGTCCACTAAAACCACTTTGTATTATGCATTGAGTCTAGTAGCTCCTACTCTCAATTATCTAAAAGACTAGTCTCCAAATTAATCGTTCATACGAAGCATGGTTTTTAAGGCGTCCCTAAGGCGACGCCTAGGCGTCAAGGCGCCCCCCCTCCGCTTTGCAAAAACGGCCGCTTTAGGCGCCTAGGCGTCCAAAGCGCCCCCTCCTGTCAAGGCGCCAAAGCGTCGCCTTAAAAACCATGATACGAAGAATATTTAGCGGACCGCAAACCTTAGAAAAAAATACAGAAAACAAGAGATATTTAGCAATGACACGAGTTGAAAACCAATTTCACATGTGAGTCGCACCTTGACTTCCTCCATGGCAATAGTACTTGGAACACGGCGATGGTCCTTCTTCCGTGTAGGTTCATTGTCATCTACATCTTCCATGCTAACTCCTGGAACTGCAGACAGAGTAACCTTTACCCACTCAATAGGGTGATCAACAACATCCGGAGAGTCTCCCGATAGATCACGTGACTCTGGTGTAGCTTGCCGCATCTTACTCCCCGACTCAGACATTGTGATGCTTCGTGAGCGGCCAATTTTCTCAATAGAGAAACTAACATTTACGAATTTCACTTTAGCCTCCCATAGTTGAGCCATGGCTTGGTCAATAACCTGAGAGGTAGAGTTCAGCATTCTGTCTGTTTCATAATTTTGAGGTTCATGTCGACTCCACAAAGGATATGCCCATGGAGGCGGCTTTGGCAGCTGAACATCTCCATTAGCCAACGGTATCCCACCTTTTGATAGTTTGTTCACAACTGAGGACCCTTTGGAGTGGCTAGAAGAAACAGAACAAAAGATGATATCAGAATGATATCTAACTGAAGCTCCAATAACAAGTGACAAATATAATTAATTTTAGTATTAACATTCTTTTGGTACAATCTCAACTGTGGAATGTGATCAGTTTAGACTACTATATAGACATTGAGTAGGCTTTACGCCAAAATGTAACCAAACCCACATACCTTGGTGCTTCTGCTTTCAGAACCTCAACACATATAAGATATGGAGCTTTCTCTCTAGAGTTTAGAAGAACGGACTCATCTTCAGGTATATGAACCACTCGATATATGCCCCTTCCCATTGGAAAGCATACTCCTGTGCATAGAAAGAACAAAGGAAAAAAGAGCATCAGCACACTTCGGCTGCTGTTTTGCAATCTCAATGGCACCTTAACTAACAAAATAGCTTCGTTTTCCCTTGGTTAAATTTCACCAATATTGTGATGGTAAAGAAGGACCAAAGAAAAGGCAGATTCAAGCCACAAGTCATAGCAACACATAATTTTCATTACATGCGGGCATTGCTTGATGTACTCTTTTGCTGCCTATGATTCAATTTGTCTGTTTTAGCAGGATCGGCAGATTTAGCAAATACAAACAATAGTACTACACACAAAATATATAATGGTGATGATTACTCATGCGCCAAAAATGCAAAAGAACAAGTCGACCCAATAGAATGCGTGGCTGATTTATTGATGTATTCTATCATTCATTGTTTTTTCAAAACTACTGATATTGGACGACGCAACTACAGAAACACAAGTACACAACTGCAGCAAATATTTATGTACATAGAAAGGTGACCATGACCATAACTAAAACTACAGCCAGAAAACCAATAAAACAGTAGGCACAGTCGATATGAGATATGTCATGTAGCTTCAAAGTTCAAACTGAAATCTTAAAAGGGGTGTAGCACCAAAATTTTGATGTTGACAATGTTATGATAGAGTGGTAGCCATATGCGACATGTCAAGTAGCTTCCAACTGAAGATAATGTATTATTAAAGGGTGAAGCACCAAAATTTTGATGTTGAAAAGGTTAGGGTAGATATTAAGAAAAATACAGTAACCTAGGAAACAAAGACACACAGTAATATCCATAATATCTCCGATAAGATAGCAGAAATCACCTCCATTTTTCTCACTGGAAGTAATATGTGAATTGATCTCTGTAAGAGACTGGCACCAAAAAGAACCATCAAGGGATTAGAATGCAAATAAAAGAAAATTGTAACTTTTGTAACATGAAAAATTAAAAAGAAAACTGAAAGGGCGTAAAGAAAATAATCAGCAATGTAAATGTACTTGACTTACCTCTCGCAAGGCAATCTTGCGATCTTCCACAGGAAATATGTCTACAAGACCATAAGATGTATCACATAGTGATTGAACAAGCTCCAACGAAGCATAGTAAGAGCCTTTTCGAAGCTCTGCTATCACATTGTTTGGTAAAGGTGGTTTCCCACTTTGTTTCTCACTGTTTCCTATGGACTCAGGGTGTTTCTGAAACACATATACCACAGTTAGGAAGGCAAGATACTTGCAAAAGGAAGGTAATAACTGAAGATTAAATTCAAAATATGTACAAACAGCATAATCTGAGTACGCCGTCATCAAACGACTTCTAGGATGCAGCAAACAAAAGCACCCAAAATAACCTTGTTTATATCATAGCAGCCACTGATGAAGATGTTGCAATAAATTTAAGTAATACAGAACCAAGCTCCAACATACTGAACACTAGGGAGTTGCAAATCAAACTACTAAAGACATATGTAAAATATTCATGGCAACTAGCAATACAATGTCACCCAACATGTAATAAACATATATTCGTGCAGTCAGAAGGGGTAATTACTCAATATGAAAGACTGAAGTTTGCAAACGAAAGGAAGAATTTTAAAAGTAGATGTCTTGCCTCTTTCAATAGTTTTGAGCCAAACATCTCAGATTCTTCTCTATCACGGAACAAACGCTTAAAAAAGCTCTCTGATCCTGGGCTACCCTCGGAAATGCTGTTAGGCTGACTACCTTCTACATGGCCACTCTTAGCATCCTCAGGGTGCACTCTAAACAACCTGCGGAATGACAAGAACTCTGAATTTTCCTCCTCCTCGATACCACTGGTGCCCTTACCATCATCAACACTTTTATCAAGCCCTTCAACTCTCCTGTCCTCATTTTTGTCTTTAAATAGTTTTCTGAAGAAATTTTCCTTATCACCTTCCTCACACTTATCATCCTCGTTCCTGTCATGAGCAGCTCCCTTCTTTTCTTCATTCTTATCCTTGAAAATTCTGCGGAAGAAACTGTCATCGTCTATGCTCTTATTGCCTTTGTCCTCGTCCTCTTTCTTGCTAGGAGTGGTGCCTTCCTTTTTCTCATCATTTTTCTCCTTAAAAAGTTGCCGGAAAAAACCATCCTTCTTGTCTTCTTCGGTGTTCGCACCGACCTTTTCCTGATCATCATTTTGCTTATGATTGGCGCCATCTTTCCTCTCTTCATTCTTATCTTTGAAAATCTTGCGGAAGAACCCTTCTCTATCATCATCCTCCAAACTCTTACCCAGTCTTTCGTCATCCCCATGCTTTCCATGCATGCTTTCTCTCCTCTCATCATTCTTATCCTTGAATATCTTGCGAAAGAAGCCTTCCTTCTCGTCATCATCGCCTGGTTTGTCCTCCTTGTCACGGAAGAGTCGCTTCAACAAACCATCCGAGCTAGGTGTGAGCTCCATGTCCTCGTCCTTGCTGTCCCTAAGAAACCTACGGAAAAAACCATCTTTATCACCTTCTTCCTCCTCATTCTCTTTCTCCTTACTATCCTTAAGCAACTTTTTAAAGAATCCTTCCTTGTCTCCATCATCTTCCTCCTTGTCTTTGCTGTCTCTAAGCAACCTCTTAAAGAACCCGTCCTTGTCCTGCTCCTCGTCCTTCTCCACGGAACGCCTAAAGAAGATTGCATCACGCACCTTGGGCCCAATGCTCAATCTCCTGAGCAGCTGTTGTCCTCGGATGACGGTGTGACTGGCTGCTTCCCTTGGCCAAACCCAGCATCCTCGGCGGCAGCCACATTGGTCCCGCTGGAGGGGGGCTCAAGCCAAGAGAGGGTGACGAGGCAAGGGACATCAGTCGCTGCTTCGACGAGCGTATCCTGCTGAGCATGGATTGCCACGCGGGCTGGCAACAGGGGACAGCGGTGCAGGCCGGACGAGCGGCGGCCACTCGCCCTGCACGGTGGCTGCGGCCTGGCACTGCTCCTGCACCTTATCGACCCCATCCAGATCCTCGGTCTCTCTAGCTCAAGCTCGGCGGCAAGGATCCAGTGCACCTTGAGCGCGATGCGCAGGGACTTGGAGCAGGTGTCGATGACGAAGCGGTCGAGGGAGGGGCTGGGCTTGTGCACGAGCATGTAGCAGACCTGGAAGAGGTAGGCCTCGAGGCCCGAGAGCGGGAGCGTGTACATGCGGTTGCAGAGGTAGTCGCGCACCCCGGCGTGGTCGTGCTTGTACAGGTAGCTCACGGCGATCCACTCGCAGAAGAAGGCGGAGTCGAAGAAGCGGACGAGCCAGCCGCTGCTCCCCACGGGCGGCGTCGCGTCTCCGGCGCGCCGGCGGGGTGATCTCCCGCGGCGACTCCTCGGGCCCGAAGCTGAGGCCCCGCAGCCCGAGAAGCCGCACCATGGCTGCGGGCTTCTCGTTCCCCCCGCGGAAGCCAACCGTGTCACTGACGTACCAGCATCGCAACCCACGGAGCAGCTCGATCCAGAACCGCAACGCTCTCCCAAATCTCAATCCAGAGCTCGGTCAGGGCTGTACCCCAATCCAAACCCTAGCGGACGCTGCGATCGCTCAGCTGGGTCCGAAGACCTGCAAACCCTAGCAGCCTGGCGAAGGAGATCTTCGAATTGAGGGGGTCAATTGGGAGCGGGGAAGCGTGCCGACGGATCTTCGAATTGGGGAGGACTCTCGGGGGTGGGGGTTGGGTTGATTCGATTTGAAATGTCGCAGCGTTTTCGTCGCTGTTTCTGGGGACTGGTTTGAATTTTCTTTTTCTTTTTTGGGTTTTCTTCTCCGGCGTGGTGGCGAAGGTGTGGAATGGGGGAGCGGAGCAGGTGGGGGCGGCGGAGCCTGTGCCCTTAGGATGTCTCCAACGGGCTCAAGCGTTGAGTCCGCGCGCGTCCGTCCCTGTCCGCGCGAGCCAAAAACATGGCCCAACGGGGCGACGCAAACGGATCGCGGTTCGTTTTTCTGTCCGCCGCGACGTATTCCTGACCCAAATTTGGGACACGGATGCGTCGGGCGCGGACGCGTGGCGGAGCGCAATTGTGTCCTCCTCTGGTCCGCACTTCGGCCTCGGTCTCTCCCAAAACCCCAGTCCACCCCAGTCGACACTCCAACCCTAGCCATGGCCGGTGCAGCCGCCGTCGCCGCCTCCGACGCTGGACCTGCCGCCGCCGGCACCGCCTCCGCCGCCGGTCTCGCCGCTGGATGTGCGCCCAAAGCTGCAAAGAAACCAAAGAAAGAACTCACCGACGAGCAGAGGGCCGCAGAGACCCTGAAGCGGGGTGACCGGAGGAGGAGGTTGAAGCAGGAGAAGCTCAACGCCACCCAGAAGGCCGCCGCCGTGTCGGAGGACGAATCTGACCTCGTGTCCAGGGTCGCGACCGCTGCCCTCCTCTTGATTGGAATTACCCCGACGGCTGCCGCGGTCGGTGTGGCGACTGCGGCGGTCAGCTCCAACACCTCGGCGGCCCGACCGCCAAGGACGAGATCTTCCGCGACGGCACCATCGCCACCGTACGGGTACCTTCCGGGAACCATGCCGCCGCGGGTTTCCCCTACCTCAGGCGAATCCGCGCCCAGCCCAGTCGAGCTACCTCCGCTTGATCTGAACACGCCTACTACACCATTGGTCGGACACTCACCGGCGGCGTAGACTGCGGCCGCACGTGCAGCTGCCCCGGCAGTGGTTGCCCCGGCGCGTAACCTGTTCGGCGAAATGCCCAGGGCGTCGCCGGGTGACCCCAGGTACTTCGAGGAGGTTCATGATGAAGGGGACGACGTCCTCCAGGACATGATCAGGGACAACAACGAGTACGCCGAGGACGATTACGATGCCGGCGATGATGAAGTTCCGCCGACCGACCCCGATGTGATCAACATCGACAATGAGCCAGTTTTCGAAGAAGAGCTCGAGACCCAAGCCCGGGCCATGAAGAGAAAGATGAGCCAAAGGGGCGCCTCATTCACGGCCGAGGAAAACGTGCTCATTTGCGAGTCCTGGATCGAGGTTGGAACCAACCAAATTCTCGGGGCCAAGCAAAGAGGGTCGGCATATTGGGGCCGGTTCACCAAGCGCTACAATGAATGTAGAATCCTACCGCCCCACAACATTCAGACGCAGCGGACGGAGGTATCTATCTCCAAGAGGTGGCTCCACATATCCGCGGAGACGAGCAAATTTTGCGGCTCCGTTGAAAATATTCAAGCCCGGCCAGCAAGTGGCTTCGGAGTGAATGAACAGGTGAGTTTTGTGGCTCCTCTTCCCTTCTTTGGTTGCAAGCTTTGAAAACCTTGTACAATTTGTATGCCCAGGTGTTGCAAACATTGGAAATTATTTTGGTTACTATAAATTTGTATGCCCAGGTGTTGCAGGCTTTGGAAACCTTCAAGAGGCAATACAAGAAGGCCTTCACCTTAACCCATTGCTACCGGGCACTCAAGGACCAGCAGAAATGGAAGGCCCTCTACGCCTCCCTCAAAAATGGTGGACAGCCCCTTGACAAGGGAGAGGACACAACGGAAAAGGAAGGGAGGCCAAGGGGGAAGAACAACTCGAAGGCCGAGTTGAAACGAGATGCAACAACCCTTGCATTGCAAGAGACATTGAACGGGTTCCTAACCCAAAAGGACAAGGCTGCCGACAAGAAGGAGGAGAGGAGAGAAAAGGAACGCCTAGAGAGAGAGATGGCTTCCAAACTCTTCTTCGAATTGCAGAAGAAGAGACTCGACATAGAAGAAGAAAACGCCCGGACAAGAGCAAGGGAAGCCGAGGCTAGGGCCATGGAGGCCGAGGCAAAAGCAAAGGACATTGAGCTCGCCCTACGCCAAGAGGAGTCCAGGATCATGGACATGGATCTCTCGGCCTTCACCCCTACGAAGAAGGCCTACTACCTCAAGAAGCAAAGGTACTACATGGACCGAGATTGATCAAATCTCGGTCGTTTTATTTATGTTGCATGCCGGTGTTGAACTATAGCCGATGGCCGGAATTTGTAATATTTTGGGTATGTATGCAGACATGGCCCTATGAGGCCAGGATTATGTTTTATTTTATATTTATATGCTTGCTATTTGTTGTATTGTGATCACAATGGCCGAAAATGATCAAAAACCCTGGCCGGGCGGACTCGATGTGTCGGCCCCGTTGGGCGCACTGGCCGGAAAGGGACGGACCTAGGCCGGACGCGCGTCCTTTTGCCGACGCAAACGGACCAAACGCGCGGCGTCGCCCCGTTGGAGACATCCTTATCGCACTCCCCCTCTCATCTCCAGCCGTTGTGCACCAGGCCGAAAAACTACGCTATTTTGACCCGCCTGAAGGGCAACGACGCTATTTGGCGCGCTGGGTTTTCGTGTTTCCCAGTCGTCGAACTCAGGCCGCCCCCAGCCGGCGATTTTCGCCCAAATTTGACATACAAAATTCCACAAACATTTTGGCATACAAATCCACACATAAATAGTTCAACATACAAATTCACACACTAGTTCAACATACGAATACACACACAAATAGTTCAACAATGCAAGCAAATAGAACAAATCAAACTAGGCATCGGCATTGCCATTGCCTTTGCGCCTCCACAAGTGCTCCACCAGATCATTTTGCAGCTGTGTATGCATCACCGGGTCTCGAATCTCCTGGCGCATAGCGAGAAAGGTTGCCCATGTTGCCGGCACCTAGTGATTTACATCTGCAAGAGGACCCTGTCCTCTTGCAGGGGATTGTCGGCGAAGTAGTCGGAGTAGAAGATGCAGTAGCCTTCATAGCGCTGCCTCGGCTTGCTCTTGCGGCGATCAGGCGCCGAGCCACCACGCCGCGGCCTCGTTTGCGAGCAGGCCGTCAAGGCAGGAGAGGATGAGCATGTGGTCTTCATCCTCTATGGCGGTCTCGGCTTCCTCATCAAGCAGTTCGGCGAGCAGCTCCTCATCATCGGAGTCCATGGTTGGGCGGGCAAACCGCCGAACACCTAGCAGGCGAGGTGGGCGCGTGCCTTCCCGAGAGCCTTCCTTCCGGCTAGATCACGTCAGAGGTGGAGGGCCGGCGCCGGCGGCGTGGATTTGGGCGAGGTGGTGGGCTTCCTAGCTGCTTGCGTGCGGCGGAGGGGGAGGGGTGGTGCCGGCGGCGGCATGGCGGCGACGAGACGAGATAGAGGAAAGGGCGAGGTGGGATGGGGAAATGCGTTGTCTCGCCGACAGTACTGGGCCACGCGCGTTTTCAACCCCCCCCCCCCCAGGCGGAACCCAGTCGGCTGGGTTTGGCATGGGAGCGTCGGCACTAAATTAGGCCGAAACGACGCTATTTGGGTTCCTGGGGGGCGACTGGGAAAAAACGGCGCTAACAAGCCGAAACGGCGCTATTTTGAACCCTGGGGGGCGCTGGGGGACGGCTGGAGATGCCCTTAGTAGTTTCTAACAGCAATCTCTAAAATATTTTTGCAGCGTCAAAATAGCGTTTTGAGCGCCAATGTAGAGTTTTGGTTTAACAGAAGCGCTATATTTTTGCGCGGCGCTGTCGCACTTCACCGGGCGCGCTAAACTCCAGCGCCGAGCAGCACAAACAACATTTGCACTCAAATATAGAACCAAGAAGATCAAACACACACAAAATAAATCAACAATAAATACTTTAATTATTATTACAACACAAACAAATAGTTCTTCTTCAATACAACAAGTAATTCACCAAATAAATTGAATAAATAGTTCATCAACAATACATCAATCGTACAACAAACATACAAATTCAACTCATTGTTGTTCATTTCATGTCCACCACTTTTCGATTAGATCCTTTTGAAGATCATCATGCGTTTCAGCATGTTGAATGGCATGATAAGAGGCAACAAAGCGGGTCACCCTTTCAACCCTCCTTCGCACTTGCACGGGATGTCCCATCAACTCACTGTGAGTATAATCTAAATCTTGCCCGTGCTCATTCTCGATGATCATGTTATGCGGGGGAAGCGCTGACGGCGTCGGCAACAGCGGGGCCAAATTCACCGCCGCGGCGACCCGCGTGTGTCCGTAGAAAGCGGCGGCGCCCTGTGGACAAGCGGGGAAAGCGCCGATGGCAGGTATTCGAGCGCCCCGCGGGCGCGGGGAGATGGGGGAGAGGTGCGGGCGGCGGCGTGGGCGCGAGGAGGTTTCAGATCTAGCGGTTGGTCAATTCGCGCACAAGTTTTCTGAGTCTCGCGCGCTGGGACGAACGCACCAAATTTGCAGCTTTTTCAGTCCCGCTTCCGCCAGCGCGCTGGACGCTTTTTTCCGTGCGCGGGATGATAGCGCGACTGCTGGAGCGGTGATTTCAGCCGCGCGCGCTATAGTGACGGTTTCATCCGCGCGCGGCGTATTTAGGGCGACTATTGGAGATGTTATAAATAAAATAAAATAAAAGATGTTTTAGTTTTTATCCACGTTCACATGTATATGGCGCCGTTGAAAGACCTAGGTCCATGGGTCGAGGCTGTCAGAGTCCTAGCGCGGGTTGACATCATTAACTAATCTGATCAGTCGTTCTCTATGACTACGCTAGCCAACCATTTGGTTGTCTGACATGGCGGCGACCCCGGCTATGTCCGGCACTAATAGACGGCTCCTTATGGGACGGGGTCGGTCTGGTAGCGCCAGATAAAATATTTTCATCGCGCCGAAACTAAAATGCGTATGGAGAGCGCGGCTAGACACATTTTTATCGTCTATTGCACCCAATAGGCCTATTGAGATATCTATTGGTGTCACGACTGAGGATGCTCTTAGCAAGTAACAATAGTTCTTTCTCAGAACGTGCCAAAAATTCCTAGGTGGCTGGCCATAAGCCGGAAAGAAAAGGCATGTTATATTTCTTGTACTAGAGTAGTTTGTCGTGGCTCAAGCTAAAGCCATGAAACAAGTAGCTGCCAAATCAAACTAGCTCAATTCACGGTTACAAGGCTTCCCACAATTCTCCAACTTAGAGTCTTTTTGTTGTGCCGTGGATTCTGGAAAAGATCTGCCGTGAGCTGTAAAAAATCTGCTCTGAGCAGAGAAATGTGGGAAGGCTATAAGTTGTTAGTAGAGCAACTATTAATGTTTTTCTTTTGTAGTGGTAACTGTGTAATTCTCCTAAGGTTCAATGAGACCGTGACGGATTGACATGTAAATAATAACGTTAGGAATGAAAATGTTAATTTCTTTTGTAATATTACATACAATAGATAATATAAATAGGAAGTGATGTCCTTAATTTACTACAAAAGATATATAGATAACACAAAGCACATCTAATTCACATGATGACCTCCTTTATTAACATAGCTATTCTATCTCTTCTCTTGCCAACATAAGCATCGCTGCATCGGTTATTCTGTTACGAATATTATGCATTGTATCCTCGATCTTCCCATCTAAAAAGTCATCAGGTTGTGCTTGTGCCGCTTAAGCTCAAGGTAGATAGTAGTACCATTTACGTCACATTTATCAAAAGCTTTCCAACAGATATCTGTTACCAATGTAAGTAACAGAGCACACCGAATCAGTCCTAGCACAAGAGTAATGTAAGTGTTATTTTATTGTGCTCCGAATACTAATCCTATTGTACCACATATGGAGTCCTAACAGAATAAGGCATGTCTACACTCTATTTCGTGTCCGCCAAGAAAGAGAGTTGTTTGCACCTCATATATAGTGAGAGGTAGTCATAAATTAGATTGAGAGAGATTTCTACCAGATTATAGCACGTAGAGGGTTTGTCCTCTCGTGTATTGTAATACTCCTCCTGATTATAGTGATACGCCTTCGTGCGTTCCGTGGTTTTTTCCGTAAGGGTTTTCCACGTAAAAATCGGTGTTCTTGTTCTTTATTTGATCTACTTTTGCTGCGTAGTTTCACAACAAATGGTATCAGAGGCGAAGGTTTCAACTTCGATCCGCTGCTCCGGGAGACTCTCCGCTGCGCTCCCAGGCAGCACCGTCGCAGCGTCAATTGGATCAACAGCCGCAGCTTTGCGGAATCATGCAGCTTCACCAAAGATCAAGCCATGTTCGTGAGATTGGATCTGGGAGAGAGGGATCTTAGAGTTTCGTCGGTGTCCCGTGCGCCGCCATTGGCGATTTGGTTTTCGCACCAATCCGCCGAGTCGTTTTGATCATCATAGCTGGTGTTGCCGAGATTACCAGCATTGTCCTGCTGTTTTTCTTCCGAGAAGTTTTGTCCGGGACGATTTCCAATTCGTCGTTACAACTTTCCATCGATCTGTAGAGGATCGACCAGGCGGACTTAATCAATGGAAGCAGGCTGGTCGATTCCCACATCCGGATCCAGTCCCGAGGAAAGAAATCAGAGCGATCAGCTCCTACTACTTCAGGTGAAGGCAAGATCAATTCTCAGATCTCCTATTGCTACGTCCACCCGTACACTACAAGTTGCTTTTTTATCTCAAATGTTTGCTTCGCAGTTTTAAATTCTATACAGAATATTTTGTGGCAAGTCAAGATGCGAGCGTTATTCGGCGCAAGCCGATTATGAGATGCACTGGTTAGTTTTCTGTTTAAGGTGGAGTTCGTAGGTCTATAGTTTTTGGGAGATTTTATGAATGCTAATTTAAGATATTATATTGCTGCAATTACATGAACACAATTCAGTTATCGAGAAAAAAATTATGGAGGAGGTGATTATTAAGCCTGTTGGTAGCCAGCATATACTCTTTGCTCTCCGAGTTTTTGCTGTTATGCATGTGAAGGTTTTGTTTTGTTCGTGATGAGGATTAGTTCAATGCAAGGAGATTTGTTTCTGCTAGATACTACAACATTTAGTACCGTTAAGCTTCCAGTACAATTTAGTTGTCTTCGCTCTTTCAATAGGGGTCTATCGCAGAGTTGATGCTCCACTGCATGTTGAGGAGGTTCTTTTATCCGACAGTTGTTCTATAAGGACAAATTTTGACTATGTCATGAATTTTCATTATCGTCGGCAGTTTTGGTGTACGAGATGCCATACGTACCATATGCTCTTGCATGAGTATTGTTTGCCGAGGTTTGTGCTATTTGTTTTGTAGCATGTTCAAATTCCATGATATGAGTTCTTCACAATGCGATGTGCAACAAGATGTTGCACTATTGAGCTATGCGCTCGTTCAGGCGCCACATGAGATATGATGACTTATGTCATTTATTTTGATGATTGAGCAGTTTCAGTTTTGAACGTCAGTGGCACAGACTCAGACTTTTATTGGGTTGGGAGACCCAAGTTTCGTTTGTCTGCTTTGTTGACAGCTGTGTTGTTTATTGGACGACCTACCGTTGATTTGCTCAATATGACTTCGTGAGAAGTTTATTTGTCCTATGGACGTTTGAAAACACAAGGTTTACTTGTGCTGACTTAATTTGAGGCGTTGATACTATCTATGACTGTTATAGAGGATTCGTTTCAAGGTGGAATGTTGTTTTATTGTGGTCTGAATCCTAATCCTATTGTATCATATATGGAGTCCTAACGGAATAAGTCATGTCTACAAATCTATTTCGTGTCCGCCAAGAAAGAGAATTGTTTACTCTCTATATATAGTGAGAGGTAGTCATAGATTAGACTGAGAGAGATTTCTACCAGATTATAGCACGTAGAGAGTTTGTCCTCTCGTGTATTGTAATACTCCTCCCGATTATAGTGACACGCCTTCGTGCGTTCCGTGTTTTTTCCCGTAAGGGGTTTCCACGTAAAAATTGGTGTTTTTGTTCTTTATTTGATCTAATTTTGCTGCGCAGTTTTACAACAGTAAGTTCCTAGTAGCAAATTCTGTAAGACTGTATGAACAAGGTCATGCCTGGTTTATTTTTAATGAAACTGGGGGTTTCAATCTAAATAAAATGCCACGCATGTTTTTTTTGGAGAACATCATGCCACACATGTGGCTACTGTCTAGGCCACAATAGGAGCTCCCGAGATGTTGTTGCTGCTGCATGTGTTTGTGCACTTTGGGCCAGGCCCAATAGGATATCAGTACATAGTAGGATACTGGGTGGCCTTTTCTCCTCCACTCCCTCAGGGTCGGGCCTACATGAGTGGGTCAATCAAGTATGACTCACACCGGCCATGTATCTCATAAAAAGGAAAAATGCCTTGAGTAATCATCGTTTCAAGTTATCCCTTGTGATTTTGCCCAGATCATGGCCACCTATCATCACAATTGTTAGAGCTTTTTCGATCCATATGATTTTCATAACACGAGAATAGTAAAAATGTAGGATTAAGATGATAGACCATATTGATCTTACATGATTCGAAAACACAAAAACTTATACAAGAGAACATGTTTAGTAGCACCACCGGAAGAACACATGAATTCGTGTGAATGGATAGGTGCATGCCTTAGTTTTCACTGAACAATAAATATTTTCATGAGGTTGCACCTATGTTTTTTCTATGAAATCGCATGCAAAGTAACTCCTAGGAAATATTTCTATTGTTTACAATCTTACAAATCAAACAAGTACCGTAGGAAAATATCATAAGGAATAGAACCTGAAATTCTTATAAATTCGAACCAAAGAGACCCTCAATTTTTATTCTTCAGTTACAATTTAAATAAATTCAGAAGCAATCTACACATGTGCATGAAAGAAAACTTTTCTCAGCCTTTTCCTTTGACAAAGCATTTATGTATACCGTATGATAGTACTGCACATGTACACTAGTTTCGCTCTATATTCTCGTTTTCGTAAGTGCATGCAGTGTAAGTTGTATTCTTTGAAATTCGCTGATAGTTTTCTTCTTCTTTTTGGACGGGGACAGGTGATCCGTCGTGCAAATTTGGGTTATTTTGACTAATGTGATGCGGTTCCTTGACTACCAATGGTAGCATCTGACGAAAATATAATCTAAAAATTTGTCCGTCCTTGTTGATCTTCTCCTTCTACTTCCCGATCGATGCAAAGCAGTCTCAAATTAATAACTGAGATCGCAGGAAGTCTTGTTAGTATCTCATCAAGACAACGAAAGGCATGGACCTTGCAACGTCGTAACTCTTCTGACATTTTGAAGAAGAAGCCACAAAGTCGTGAGACAGAACGATGAACTAAGTTTGATTGTTTTCCCTTTTGCATGCCTTATGTGTACACAAGAGTCAAGGCTCATGGAGTCCTTAAACCCCAAAACTCTATACTGTACTCTGTATCTACTGCTCCTTATAATTACCACTATTAGAAGTGAACAAGAGAAATTAACGTACGTACAAAAGATTTGACTCAAACTCGAAAAAGTACAATGTCAGGGTCGATTCCTTCGGGAATAACCTGCTGCTGATCACATGTATCCGGCAGCGACAGCGCGACCTTGGTGGCAAACTCCAGGCAGCTGTCGAACTTGTCGCTGACGACGCGGGGGTTCTTGTCTTTCACCGTCCGGGCTCCGTCGTCGTCACCCAAGATCTCCGTGGAGCAGGATCCATGATCATGTAGATGCAGCAGATCCTCTATCAGGAGGTGGTGCTTGATCGCCTGGCGCCGGACCGTCCAGTTGCCGGTGGCCCAGTCGAAGCTATAGAGCGGCAGAAACCGGTGGCCGTGCGCCGCGACGAAGTCGATTGCGGCGAGGATGAACTGGAACTCCTCCCGCGGGAGGTAGTATGCGAAGCTCACCCTCGTCCATCCCGGCTTCACGCCATGGTAGCCCTGGTTGAAAAACAGATTCAACATTGTTAAGCCGCAAAACGTACAGAGTATAAATGACCGAATGGCACGTGAATCTCGGATTCTGATCGGAGACATTTTTTTTGTGTTGCTTACTTTGAGAATGGCGGAGCGAATCCGAAGGGAGAGCTCGTCGCCGATGCCGAGGATGGCGTGGCCGTACGGCCCGGCGCAGCCGCAGCCGCCCCTGGCCTGGATGCCGAACAGATCGTTCATCAGCCTCGCCACGAACCGCCCGTGGAGTGGCAGCCGCCGTCTGCTCGTGGGCGTCGCAATGCCAACGCCATCTTCGCCGGGGTAGACGAGGAAGGAGAATATGGGCAGGCGGGGCGCCTGGACGTCGCCGAGCACCTCGACGGCGGGGTTGGACAGGAGCCAGCGCATGGCGGCGTCGGCGTGGGCGCGCTCTCGGAGCGCGATGGCGTCGAGGCCGACGTGCTCCTTGACCCAGAACGCGAGCGAGGCGCGCACCTTCTGCGCGATGGGCGGCGTTCCGGCGTCCTCCCGCTCCTCCACGCCGTCCACGTACACTGTGTCGTCCTCGCTTATCCCGTTCACGTAGGCGACTGTGCCGCCGCCGCACATGGTCGGCGGCGATGAGGCGAGCCGGTAGAGGGAGCGGCGCATGAGCAGGATGCCCGGCGTGCCGGGCCCGCCGGGGAACTTGTGCGGGCTGAGGAACACGGCGTCGTAGCCGTCCATGGAGCCCGACCTCATGTCGATCTCCACGTACGGCCCGCTGCAGACGTCAAGCAAATGGCATGTCATGTCAGCGCCACGCACGACATAGGGAAGATGTCAGACACACACGTACGGCACAAATTAATCTCTTTGCTGGTACAAGTAGTCGATGTGTTTTTTTGACAACTCAAAAAGCTTTATTCATTAGATAGCAGCCAAATCATTTACAAGCAGATGTTGAATAAAGCTAGGCGCATCTCCTTCCCAACTAGAAGATGCGTTCGACTCAACAGCAAACTTAGCTAAGTAATCAGCTACTCTATTTGCCTCCCTATTACAATATTGGACAGAAAAATTTCCAACCTCTCGAGCTAATTGGATGCATTCAGCAAAAATCGCTACCTCGCTTCCAGAATAGTTTGATACATCATTCATTGCTTCCACCACAGCAATGCAATCTGTCGATGTGTTAATTCCTAACAGTAGTAGTTCTTTTGGTCAAGGGTAAGGAATTCGAACTGAGGCGTCGTCCTTCTTTTTCAGATAACAACACGAAGCGTCCACAAACACTGAACACGCGCCAGTTTCAAAAACGAAAATGAAAACAACACTAAACACACACCACTATACCAACACATCCACATCTTATCCGCATTTTTTTTCTTCCGAAATGGGCATCCCCAGCCTCTGCATCGAAAAGATGCATACGGCCGCTTTATTACTCGTCTTATCCGCATATCTCACAAGATCTTAATGAAATGCATTTGTGTGTGTACATGTCGATCCGTTGATCAACATGCATGATTTCAATCTTGATATGGACCGAGGCAAATCAAGACTTAATCACTATCGGAGTAGTTGTTATGAGCTAAGGGGTCTTATCTTCTCTCCCATCTAAGGTTCTAAATACCACACAATATGATCGCGGTTCATATGGACCATGGCTAGCCAAACAAGAGTTCTACAGTTTGGTCATAGTGAAAACCCGTAAGAAATAGGGCAAAATGTCTGCAACGATTTCCCTGATGACTATTGATTATTTGTGTAGGTGGAAATTTTTTCTGTTATAAAAAATGTCAGATATTTGGATCGGTATTACCTAAATGGACATGTATGTAGGTCACACATGTTGCCATTGTACTATGGGTTATGACATGCATAATGTACTTCTTATGTTAACTTCAAGAATTTATGGAGTACCTTTTAATGAAAATAAGGCAACATATGAACACGATTAACTAAAATGCTTTGAGTCATACACTTGCATGCTTAACTGTCTTTTCTCAAACAAAGGAAACACATGAACACGATTAACTAAAAAGTACTACAATTTTCGCCTACTTCTTATGTTAACGTCAAGAATTTATGAGTGTTTACTTGTGTACTTTTTAATGAAAAGAAGGCAACATATGAACACAATTAACTAAAAAACTTTGAGTCATACACTTGTTATGCTTAACTGTCATTTCTTAAACAAAGGAAACATATGAACAAGATTAACTAAAAAGTAGATAATTTCTCCTTGACACAAGGACCTATCGCGTACTATATCACTGGATATCTGGCAAGCCAAAGTCAAACTAAGCATTTTAAAGGTCCTCCTGCAAAGTGAATTTGGGGGCCACCTGAGAGAAATATACTTTTCTCTACCCACATAGATAACAGTAATATAACTTATTCACTTGTATATAAATTGAAATATACTCGTGAATTGCATGCAAAGTCTTGCAACACGAAGTTTGCTCAGAAGTTGAGGTGGCCGGGCTACAACTTGTCCAGGTCAATGCCTTTCGTTGTCAAGATGAGGTGCTAACCAGACTTCCTGTGATCATCCATCAATATATTCTTTCTTCTAATTACTAGAGAGGGATACGTTGAACGAGCTGTTAAACCATATACTTCCATCACGAGAGGGACCGGAGAAAACAAGATCAACATTCAACAAGGACTCGAACATTTCAACTTCTACCATTATTAAATGTGTGCGGTACCTTCGCAGGTCAATGTTTGCCTGTAGTGTGCACCGTCTTGGCGTACCATTGCTTGAAACAAGTAGCCGCATATCAACCAAGTCAAATTGGCGAGTAACATGCAGCATATGCTGCTATATTAATTGGCGCAGCGCTGGCCGACATGGCAGCTTGCAGGTGGAGTGTCGCCATGAACAAATTTCTCCAGCTTGGATGTCAAAGAGCAGCGGTGGATAATCTGACCGAGAAACGCGGTTGCATGTGTCATGGTAGGTTTTCTGTTGAAATTTGTTATGCGTCTTGTATTTATTTAATCTCCAGTTCTGACCAAGACAACACCAATCACCATGGATTTACTGAACCGTAGTAAGTCAAACTGAAGCCATGGATAGCAACAGCAGTAGGATCACCTTCCACGATCTTTGCACTTGCAGCTTTTCGAACGCTTCAAGGGGCTTTTTTTTCTTTCTTTGCCTCATTTGTGATTTGTGGTTTTTTTGTGGGAACTTGTGCATTTTTCATTTGTTGTGTTTATATTTGCATCTCAAGAACCTCAAAATCATTTGCTTTATCCTCAAGATTCTCAAAACCACTCATTCATGTACTCCCTCCGATCCATATTAGTGGGCATAGCTTTGTCTAAATTCATATGTATCTAGTTAAATATTTAGACTAGATACATGTGTATCTAGACAAAGTTGTGCCCACTAATATGGATCGGAGGTAGTATCATTTTCTTGGGTGGTTTAATTTGTGTTTTTGTTGATTTGGCTTCAACACGCAGTTTCATCGAGATGCTTCCACACACAACAAAAATCCCATAATCAAACATATGAATTGGAAAGACAAGGGAACGATTTGGTCCGTGCTCGAAAGGGTTAGACAAGGACGGTCATGAGGCATCACACATCTCTAGCGGAAGGAGATATTCAATAGGGCACGTACAATAGAGACTAGAGAGTGACATCAGCCTTTTTGTTGTGCGGTGTACGAATTTTATCAAGCATTTAATATAAGATAGCTTTCTATATTGTACTAGATACCATCTCTTAATCACATATTTTATATGCAAGTATTAATTACTACTGATAAAATAAAGAAATAATTGGTACAATTGTATAACATTTTCTATTGTCATTAGATTATGGGGAGGGATAAGAAAATACCATCTTCTCAACCAATGTACATTCGTTGATCCTTTCACACTGGTGCCATTTTAGAAAATAATATTACACCAGCTAGGGTGACACATCAGCTATCATGTCTAAAATTTGCTGCTTTTTGAATGCAACTCGATGAAACCACCACGTTTTTTGAGTTAGGATGTATTTAAATAGGTTTGGGGTTTATTGGCGTTAAGAGAGTTATTTAAATTGGTAGCTTTGCTGAGCGTGGTATTATTAGTGGACATGTACACATATTTTTGGGACCCACTTTTTCTGACCGAAAATTGTATTTCTCTATCGGTCGCAATCTCAAATGCTCCATCCGAATGTGGTTTGATAATTTGATTGGATTTGCTAGTAAATTTGATTGGATTTGCTAATTCTCAGTCATCAAGTACTAGGTAAATCTTAGTCGATGCCAAGGAATGTTGATCTAACTGTGAGATTCGTGCCAAATTTTCTTTTGAATTCCGAGCACAAAAACAACAACCTTTTACACTAGATGAGCAAATTATTGCGTCAGGGTGCTTTTGTTTTAAATTTGCATGAACATATTTGTAAAGCGGTTGAGAATTAGCTAATTCTTGGTTGACTCGGAATATTTTCCTTTTTACAAGTTGCATTTTTTCTATAACACGGTGAAGAATTTTTAAATTTGTATGAACAAATTTGTATAATCGACTGAGAGATGATAGTTAATTCCCAATCTAGCGAAGGAGATATGTACGCTCCCAGTTTGTTTGCCCAATGCAGCTCTCGTGACTTGGTTTTTCTCTTTACTACGTCTCACAACTCAAAACCCTTACCTAAACCTAATCATTTCCAAGTAATGATAATCCCAGAAAACAACTCAACAAACGTAGGATGTTCCGTCGATCATGGCATTGCTGCGCAATAATCATCAGGATTAGGTTGACGTCCGTACCTCGCGGCGAAGTCAAAGCAGGCGAAGGCGCCGTGCTGGTGCAGGACGCGCGCGACCGCGCGGGTGTCGGTGATAACGCCGGTGACGTTGCTGCAAGCCGAGAAGGATCCCAGCATGGGCCGGTTCACGTGCTCTGGCGCGGCCAGCGCGCGCCGGAGCGCGGCGAGGTCGACGAGACCGTCGTCGCCGGCGCCGACCTCCACGACGTCGGCCAAGCTCTGCCGCCACGACAGCAGGTTGGAGTGGTGCTCGTAGGGACCCACGAAGACAACCCACCGCTCCTCCGCGCGCATTTGCGCGAGCACCTGCGCCCGCAGAAGCGGCGGCACCGCCACCCCCATCGTCTCCTGCAGCTGCTTCACCGCCGCCGTGGCGCCGGACCCGCAGAAGAGCAGCGCGTCGTCGGCGCCGGCGCCCATGCAGCGCTTGATGTAGCTCGCCGCCATCCTCACCATCCTCGTCGTCTTGCTCCCCACATGGCTGTCCTCCGTGTGCGTGTTCCCTGTATAGACATAACACGCACGCACGTCGATCGTCCGTACGTGTCAATATACTACGGAGTATCTCTTGCATGTTGAATCCAGCATGCGAACTACTGTAGTATTGGTGCTGATCGAGCTGACCGTAGAAGGGGAGGACTTGTGTGAGGATGTAGTCCTCGATGTAGAGGAGGCTGCGGCCGGAGGCGGTGTGGTCGGCGTAGACGAGGGCGCGGCGGCCGAACGGCGTGTCGAACTCGGCGTCGCGGCCGACGATCTGCGACCGCACCCACTCCACCTTCGCCTCCGACTTGGCGCGCAGCAGGCTCAGCAGCGTCGCCGCTGCCGCCGTCGACTTCTCCTTGTCACTGCCTGTCGTCGACGTGGCCTCGCCGCGGCGGCCGGCGTCGTCCGCCATGGCTGCTCGAAGCGACGGCATGATGGATAATTAAGTTGCTTGCTTGCGATGCGTACGAATTATTATCTCGACCGATCGAAGGCGCGTATGTTGCTATATAGACACGGTATTATTAGTATTACTTTCTTTGTGATCTTGTGAGCTTATCTAACATTGCATGGGCATGAGCGCATGACTGGCTGGCTCTCTGCATTTATGTAGCTAGAGTAGCTTGCAGCTTTTTGCTACTACACGCGTACGTGTCCAAGTTTACGTTCACATAGAATTTGATTGAAACCAATGCACACATGATCAACCTATTAACCATTCAAAATCGAGCTGGGTGAACAGATGAGATCATACGAGACGACTTGATCTATATATGGTTTATTTGGTCAATGTCGTGGTGTGCGAACTGCGGTACCAATTTCTGTGCTGAGTTGGTGAATTGATTTATTGGAGACCTTGTTGCATCAGCTTGAAGAGATTTCAATGTAGTACGTACTACGTGATGCAAGTCTGATCAGCGGGTGTAGGTGTTTTCCATACTTCCATATTTGGTTGGATTTCAGTGTAATTTACATCACACGTTGAACAGATTTCGTCACCCGTTACTTGACCGCCGGCTACGTACAAAAACTGAGTCGATCGATGGACACATGTCGTTCAACAATTTTTTGAAGGCTTTAATGTATAGTTCATCAGCAGACTTGCATGGACATATATGTATTCAGTAGGCCGACACGTACGACTCTTCCGCATGACGCACATGACCCATCTGTTGGATTTTATTGGGATTTTCCTAATTAGTTGGCCCAACAAATTCTGAAATCTCAAATGCCCATTCAGTTTGGTGCATCTTGTGTACGTACAGGAAGTGGACGGGGGACTAAAGTTTAGTCTCATATTGCTAGCTGGGAGAGAGTTGAAACTGCTTATAAGGTGAGCTGTTCTATTCTCACTGTGAGTGAGAATAGAAGGAGTTCACGCTCTCCTCCTCCGCCGCCCACCTCGCCATGCGTCGCGTGAATCGAGTTCGAGTTAGAGCTTGTTTTTTGTGAAAGATTATTTTTGGTGCGTACCATCTGTGAAGTGTACGTGTCAACACGCATGTGCATGCTTGACACGTGCGCAAGGTAGTCATGATCGGGATTCTAGTTCGGATCGACACGTATGCGGTAAGATCGTAAATCATAGGATCATAAACTAGTAGGATTGCAAATCGTGGATTCTACTTACTAGAATCGTTGAATCGATCGAGTCAATTCACATCGTAAAGTCATAGAATCGTATGACAGAATCGGGATTTTGACTACGCCTTGTGCTTCCACCGCGTGGTGCTTGCGTTCTCTGCCTATAGAGAAGAGGTCGGACAGATCTTATCAACGAGCTCTTCCACAATCTTCCTGTCTCTCCACTGTGTAGTTCCTTTTGTTGTGCTGCTTCCAGGCTTCTCCATACCTGCGACCGCGTGCACGGCCGTCCGGGAGAGAAGGCCTCCGAAACTCCGTCCGTTTAGACTCTGCACTAGGAGGCGGGTGATAAGATTTCTGGGGAGCATCTCGGCGTGACTCCTCGCTTTCGTCCGATTCCAGCTGCGCTGACTCCAACACCTAAGCCGGTGTTTCGTCTGCTTCATCGTCACCGCCGTGGTCGACATCGACAACGACTCTGTGGTGGGGACCTTCCCGGTCAACACGTATGTGCTACTTCTCTCTGGTTGCACTAGTATTTGGTCCATATACAGATCTGCTAGGTATGCCCAGTTTGTCGTATGTGGTTAGATTTGCTAGTGCATGTGTGATGTTGTTTTCGGTAATTTATCTCATGTGGAAATTGCCTAATACTCCAACACCATCCGTGGGTTTAAATGGTCGTGCTAATTTGCACATGTTGTTGTAAATGGAATAAAGTTTTTCGTTATTCATTTTGCTTTTGTATTTCTGCGAAATTTTATAAAAAAGTTGAGATGTCATTAAGATTGATTTGATGACTATGTTTGCATAGTTACAGACATGCGAATTAGCATTGTTTTAGATAAAATTTGGTGTCATCATGTTGTTGCCCAAAAAAGAGGATGCGAGTAAAACTGAATATTTTTTACCAAAGTGAGCAGAAATCATGTTACACCCATTGCTCGCAGGATCATTAGTTCAACACAATCAAATTTCATTCTAGGAAGATACATCCTAGATGGAGTCGTTTCTTCTCCATGAAGCCATTCATGAATTTCACAGAATAGAATATGGATGTGGTTCTTCTAAAAATTGATTTTGAGACTCTCACCAAAGCTGAATGGCAACCGATGTTGGATAGAGCTATCGCCACCATGCCGGCTTGGCAACGAGGCCTGTTAGCTAGGCAGGGCAGGTTAATCTTAATCAAGTCGGTTGTGACATCGAAGCCTGTTCATCGTCTGCTCATTGCAGAAGCGCCGCTTTGGTTGCTGGAGGAGATGGATCGTTGTTGGATGTGTGCCTTCTTCTGGGCTGGGAAAGAAAAAGTGAACGGTGGGAACTGTCTAGTTGCGTGGGACAGGATTTGCAGGCCCACGAAGTACGGCGGCCTGGGTGTCAAGAACCTACGACTACAGGGTTTAGCCCTCAGAGTCCGTTGGGCGTGCCTTGCAAGAACAGATAAGCAAAGGCCTTTGCAGGGTTTGGCTATGATAAAGGACTCGACAACGTTAAGGTTGGCAAGGGCAGCGAGGTCTTCTTCTGGAAGGATGCATGGATTGACGGCAGGACGGCAAATAGCATTGCACCGGCGGTTGTTGTGCTTGTGAGCACGAGGAACAAGAATAGGAGATCAGTTGAGGAGGGGCTGCGTGGGCACAATTGGATCAAGGACATCCAAGATCAGATGAACGATGAAGCCAGTGGGCAATGTGTTAGGCTATGGCTAGCAATTTCGGTGATGCAGCGTGATGAGTTGGCAGAGGACAGTTTCAGTTGGCCTTGTTCCAAGTCTGGGGAGTACTCAGCTCGTGCAACTTACAAGAGGCTCTGCATTGGGAGGGTAGAATTCACAGCGAATGAGTGGATTTGGAAATCGAAAGCGCCGCTTAAATGTCGCATCTTTGCTTGGCTCGCTGAGCAATACCGCCTTTGGACTTCAGACAGACGGTTCAGACACAATCTTCAGGATCAGACCTCGACGTGTTTTGTCTGCTTGCAAGCAGAAGACACCGTGGATCACCTGTTACTTCAGTGTGTTTACGCGAGAGAAGTATGGTTCAGGTATGTGCCCAGCAGCTAGGAGTCACGATGTCGATGCCTACGGTGATCGACATATTGGAGCCATGGTGGGGGGCAACCAGGAGCGAGGTTCAGGGTAGAGATCGTCGTAAACTTGACGCCCTGATCATCCTAGTATGTTGGAACCTTTGGAAACATCGCAACGCATGGGCTTTTAACAATACTAGAAATCAATGTAGCCCGGAGCAGCTAGTCAGGAGAATTATAGGCGAGTGGTTGCTCTGGGAGCAGGTCGCGGCTGGAGGGAGATATCATCCTCCATGAGTAGTCAGTAGCGTTTTTGTGGAGTTTTGGAGTGTTGCAGCCCCACTTGTTTGCAAGCTTGGGTTGCTTTCTTGTAATTAAAGATCTCTCTGCTATAAATATATGGTACGCCTTTGGCGTACTCGCAAAAAGGCGTACTCGCAAACAAAAGCTTATAATAAAGTTCAATAGTTTTTCTTACAATAAGGCTCACGGATGAAAGGATTCATTCCTAAGTGGTGCATATGGATTGCTAGATTTGTACAGGAGGCATTGTGATTCGAGTAAACAACGATATTGGCCATTATTTCACTGTTCATTACGCCTTTTAATGTAGTTACTGATATGTTGATATGTTGGATGTCCTTATTGCATGAGCAAAAAAGGATGGTCAAGTAGGAGGACATGTACCGCACCTGGTTAAGAGGGGTGTCTATTCTATAGTATGCGGACAACACTATTTTGTTTCTTGAACACAACTAAGAGAAGGAAGGTGAACATAAAACTCATTTTATCATAAACGAAATAGCCCGACGCCCCGCGTCGCCCACCTCTGGCGACCCGGGGGGAAACCTAGCCGCGCCGCCACCCGGCCTCCCCCGACCTCCTCCTGCCTCGCCGCCGTCGGAGGGGGCGCCGGCAAAGCCGCGCGCGCCCCCAGGGAAGGTGGCGGCGGGGCTTTTTCCCCTGTTCTCGCTGGCGGTGGGGATGCTTGGCGCGGCGATGGAGGCGTTCTGGACCGGCGGCAGAGCGGAAGGGCGCGCGGGGTGCGGCGACGGCGCGGGCACGGTGGAGCACGGAGGAAGGTCGCCGCGCGGTCATCGTGTGGCTGCAGGAGGCGGCTGGCTACGCGGGCTGTCCCGGCTCGATCTGGGCCTGACGGGCCACAGCCGTTGCACTGCGGGAAAGCTGGGGCGGCGGCCCCAGGTCTTGGAAGATGGTGCGGCGGCGGCCGCCATGGTTTGGCTCCGGCACACAACGGCAGGAACCACGGCATCACTCTACTCGTCTCGCTGCTCCCGGCGCTTTGCGGGCTCCGGCGCGCAACGGCAGGAACCACAGCATCACTCTTCTCGTCTCGCTGCTCCCGGCGCTTTGCGGGCAAATCAACCTCCGGGCGAAAGCCTTGCATCGACTCCGGTCTGTGCCAATGACGGCGGCGCCTCTGGCGTCGTTCCCTTTCTTGTTTGCGTCATCGTGGAGGACTGATCCTGACCGACGCGAGTGGTTTCAAGATCTTCGGGCGAAAACCTAAGCTCTCTCGGAGCGGGCGACGGTGATGGACACGTCACTTCCTTGTTGGAGCTCTTGGCCCTCGCGGTGCGTCGGTTTCGCAGCGGTTGGGCGGGATGGCTATGTGGTAGGGGGAGGCAGATGCCGGGGTGGCGACCCCGGACGGTGGTGGTACGTCGAGGTGGCGGCCTCGGTCCTCTCTACAGCGACGGTCCTATGGGGCAGGGCCTTCACCTAGCGAGGCTTTGGGTGGCAACTTGGTGCTGCGAGGGCAGCAGGTGTGTCGACCCGGCTGGTTCGGCTCCGGGCAATGCGGAGTTTGATCTGGTTGCTACGCTGGGGCTGCGGCCCCAGATTTGGCGTGACGTTGAGGTCTGCGGGCGATTGTCTTCAGCGAGGGTAGCAAGGGCTACGAGACAACTGGGTCGTGCGGCGTTGCGGCTCGTGTGCGGCTTTGGTGCCGAGTGGTGTAAGTCGGGGCGGCGGCCCCGGGGTTGGAGGTGTGTTTTGTGGCGTTCGGGGGCTAGCGTCGTGTGGGCGACGGTCCCCTCGCTTGTGCAGTTTTTTGGCCATGTTTTCATTATAAACAGGGTATTTGTATGGTTTTTGGGACCGTTTTTCCTTATAAACTGGGTCAATTCTTTTCTTCTATACGAATTGCAGAAACGCCCTGCCCTCCTTCGAGAGGTTACTCGAGAAAAAAATTATCCTTTTTTATAGAATTTGTCGGGTCTAAAAATTAACTTTCATAAATTTTTTTGTTTGGCAACGTTAAAAAGGTACAAGACGATTAGCACCACATTTTTGGATGTGAGGTCGATTGACCTACCCCTCTCATAGTCGACTAAACCGTCCATCGTGTGAAGTTCACCAGCTTTCTTTAGTCTATTGGACTACCATACAATGGCTTTATACATTATGCAGGGTTTAATGCATTTGATTCAAATGCCTAACTCTACCCATTTATAAGTTCTACTGCCACACAAATTGTACGTTATTTCTGTGTCTTCGTTGGAGTGGTGAGGCGGCGGTGACATCCCGGTGTCAGAATAAGGTCTTCTTAGCCCTCTTCCCACTCCGGTGGTCCGTCCAGCGCTAGCAGAGGGCGTATGGAGTTGTGTGTCCGGGGCATCTCCTATGATAGTCTTTTTCTTGATCCACGGCTCTTATCTTTGGCGATGGTTGGTGCTCTGCTACGCTGGTCCTTTGGAGTCTTAGCACGACGACTTTCCGTCTGTCTACTACAACAACCTCTACTACGACGAGTTTTGCCCGACTCTGGTGAGGGAGGGGCTAGAATGGCGGCGCGCCTTCGACTTGTACAACGTTTGTAGTTGTCGCTAAGTTGTCCAAAAACCTATTTATAATTTGTATTACTTTTATACTACACTGGTATTGCTTATTATTAATAGATCGGTAGTTATTTTCATAAAAAAGCTACTTAATTAAAAACTACAGCTCACAGGCTAGGTTCTCCACCCCTCCCAATACAGGCATGGCCGGCTGGAGGAGGAGGAGGAAACAAAAAACCTGGAGAGGAGGATGGGCGGCGGCGAGAGAAAACGACTATTATTAGTTTTAGCTCTGAAGAAAACAAGTACTCCCTCCGGTCTGTTTTAATTGTCGTGCCAAACATACTTGGATTATACAAAATGTTGTATAGCATCTGACACTCTTTCTGGACCGGAGGTAGCAGGCAGTTTGCCTTTGTTTTTTTCTCTCATTTTTTTTCCTGAGAGAAGTTCTTCTTCTTCTCATAAACTGCTCATGGCGCAACATTTGCTCTAACGGCAAATAAGCTGAGGCAATTAGATCGCTAATGGCCAGCGATTGCTTTGGTCCATGCAGTAAGCGGCAAACAAGAAGCGCGCGCGTGTGTGAGCCATAGCGTCAGCTCGCCTTGCCTCTCCAGCATGGGCTCTGCTGCCATCAACGCCGTCGGCCCTTTCGCACCGCCCGTCCTAACCCTGAACCTTCTCGCTTGGGCCCCCAACACGCGCGCGGTTCCTCCTTAGCCAACCTGCCATTCCGTAAAAAAAACAAAAAAGGCTAGGTCGCTGACGCCGCTCGCCGCTTGCTGCAGCGCGGCTTCCAATTTCCAAACAACGATCGCTGTGCCGCGCTAAAGCTAAAGAGTCAAATCAAAAAGCAAAAAGGCTTGTACTCCACCCATGCAAAACCCTGGAGATAACCTAATAGATCTCATTCACCCCTTTTGGCATCAAGACGTCAAAAAGGGAAAACGAGTGATGCTAACGATCAAGACGCTAAATAGGACATATGGAGTTTCCGAATTTTTCTCGAAGGCACTTGATCAGTTGTTCGACCTCGTTCGGACTTAGAGTGAAGCAGGAGGGTGGGCAGTAATAGTCATTCTTCTTAACGCTTTTAGCTTTGCGACCGTCCGTCTCCTCATCCGACTGATCATCATTATCCGGGCGTCCACCATGAAGGTCTTTCCTGACACCAAGATGTATCAGGTCGTTTCTTGCTTTCATCCCATCTTTGGTTCTCTCCGCCATGTTGAGCACAGTGCCAAACAAACTCTCGAACACATTCTTAGTGATATGTCTTAGATCAAGGCAATTTGGCGTACCGAGGATTTTCTAGTACGGCAAGTCCCAAAACACGGACCTCGTCTTCCATACACCCAGGAGCGGATCTGGCGCCTTTCGCTTCTTTCTCAGCTCGCCGCTTGCTGCAGCGCGGCTTCCAATTTCCAAGACGCGCCTTTGCTTCTGATCGACTCCTGCCGTTGATCTCGAGCGCTGAACTTCCATCTGGATTGCAACAGCCCAGACGATCTGATCCGAGCTCGTCTAGATATTCTGAACTCCACCCTACGAGTGCTGCGATGTGCGCCAACCAGTGATGCAGCGAGTGCGTGTGCATCGTGCGGGCTGCGCCGTCCATCACTTCAATCTTCGAGCACAAGACGTGACTCTGGGTATTACGGCGCTGATCCAAACGGCCTCCATGTTTCTGTTCTGCACACGCGCTGCCACGGCCCAGCCCGGCAGTCCATCCAAACAGGTCCAGCACTCTTCCGTCGTCCAGTTGCTTGCCTCCGTGTTTCTCTTCTGCAGGTGGTGATGAGTACTAATTCGAAATGTTAGTTCTCTCGTGCCTGTCTTTTTACATTATCAAACAGCGAAAACGTAGCTCCAAAAGACGATGTAAAAAAACTTGAACGGTCCTGCAATTTAAATTTGGTGATGCAAACATATATCCCCGGTAGGGCTGCCCAAAAACGCAGTACGATGCAGCGCGTAGCCCAAGTGTCGTCCTGCACTTTCCTCCCCTCCTGCCGCCAAGCTACCCACCGCAGCCAGCAACCAAACTACACCGCCGCCGCTCTGCCCTGACCCTGCCAGTCTCCGCGGTCGATTTCCGTCGCCACAGCTCGCAGGATCGAGGTCGTCTTCCTCGCGGCTTGCGAAGCTCTGTCGCGCTTGATCCGTTCGTCTTCGACCTCCCCTGCTCCCTCCAACCACCGCACCGCATTCAGGGTGAACAACCGGCACTCCAGGACATCTCCTCTCTCCCCCTGCTGCTCTGTTTTGTCGTCGCGTAAATCACCACCCCGCGCCACCGCGGGAAAGGTAGCTGGCGCCGCTCCAGTGACCATTTGGTCCTGGCGCCGCGGCCAATCGACGCGCCACGATGAGATGCGTCAAACACGATAGGTCCTATGCTTCCGCATGTCCTCTTTTGATGTGAATCACCATCAGCCGTCGAGCTGACGTCATGCTGGCGTGCCAAAGGGACACGTCCGTTAGAGTTTTAACCTTTTCTGTAACCCAGAATTCTTGAAAATGAATAAAACTTGTAAAATTCAGATCTTATAATTTGTTCATAAGAAAAATATGTGTAATATTACCAAAATATTTGTGAAGTAAGTTGTACATGTTTGTATCAAAATCATGCATGTTTGAACAACTTTTCATCATGTTTGTGCATTTGTTGATTCATATATGAATTTGTGTAATATGAAAATATGTTTTCGTGGCCTAGTTTACATCATCTCCGGGAGCTCACAGTTTTCTAGTGCAATAAATACATCATTTGCCGGAGCAAAACAAGTTTTGGTGCCATATAACACAAACAGTGGTGCCCCAAAACGAAAATGTGGTGCCTTATTTTGCATCATCTATTGGAGATGCTCTAAGGAGGAATTCATTGGAGGGACAGTAGGCCCCATCCTATTTGTGTGGTTTGGGAAAATTCAGGAGGTCTTTTGTGGGACCCGCTCTAGCTAACAAGGGGTTGTCTTGTCGACTAGTGTCGACCACACGATGCGGTCGTCCACCGGTAAGGGGTACCATATATTATCTGCTTTGATGTGATACATGATGAAGATTAGTAGAGAGGAAAGGAAACTAAAACCAGTACTCTATTAAATTATATCTAGGCATCATGCCATTAATCAGAAAATATTCTTACATTGCATATTTGATGTCTCGGCTAATTCTTGATATTCTATACTATAGATTGGATACTATTATATTGTAATTTATTGAAAAATGTAGTTTGCAAGGAGAATGGCTCACAATGTATATGTACCTAATAATTACTTGATATAACACAACAAGTTATAAGGAATATTTCCTCAATTTGACTGACACTTCTTACATTCAACTTGTGTAATCAATCATATTACAACCTACACCTCTTTTTCTTTAGCTACAACAACAAGAACAAATATCTCCTAACTTTGGTGTACGGGACTAAGTCGCATTTCAGTTGTACAAGGATCAGTCATATTTTCATCTAATTTTGACCATCAATTTGATCAGTAAAATACAAGATACATGTAATAAAAAACTTGCCATTATATTTCATAGTTAAAAAGCTTACACTGGTAGGATTTTATATGTTTACTCTGTCGTTGTGCTAGTAGGTGGTGCTTTGTCACCGTGTTTTGGGGCTTCGGTTCGTATGATTGCTGTAAAGCTTTTCGCCAATCTTTGTTGAATAAATGAGATAGAGCGCGCGGTATGCATCTATTTGATCCCAGTTCAGAAAATTGTAATAGAAAACATGCCGTTGGAGGCGACCCGTGGGCGATTCTGGGCGCTGGCCGGAGATTTCGACGGCGAGGGCCCGGGTTCGTCTGCCGGTGAGGAAGAAGAAGAGCGCGAGGAGGGTGAGGTTGGCGGCGCAGGTACGCTCAGCTATCTATGCCGCTCGCCGTCGCCGGAAGGGGAGACTTCCTTCATTGACCGTCGGTCGAGGGAGGAGAAACGGATCATCAAGCGGCAAGCCCAAAGGTACGTCACTCTTGCGATGCAGGTCTTGTCGCCGGAGAAGATGGATGCGATCCCGAAGCCGATGAAAGCTGGAGCAGTCGTGAAGAGTGCGGCTCGTCGCCTGCCGTTCGGAAGGCCGGCGCAGCTCAAGCTGCCGGTCATGGCGCCCTCGACTTCTACCGACGATGGGTTGGGAGGATGGGAGCTAGTGCAAAGACGGAAACGTGACTGCGCCGGTGATGCGTCGCCGGCGTCGGTGACGACGCACGGATTTTGCGGATCCGTGAGATCAAATTTTTCAAAATTTCGAACAGGCCATGCGGGCCGTTTGGCTGGTTTTGGTTTCCGTACAGGGAAGAGCCCGATTGGGATTGCGGCCCAACATGCTCGTTCACCACTCGAACCGCGCGGACGAATTAATCTGAACCAAAGGATCGGACGTTGTTCGACCCTAGGGTTTATCAAACCAGTTATATCCAAGTCGCCGCCGGGCGATCTTGCTAGCGCGGCGATGTCAAACAATGGTGGAGGAAGAGGGGGTGCTGGTGACGGGCGCGGTGTCCCTCCAAATCGCTTTGGGGGTGGATACCCTGCTGGCCGAGGCTATGGCGGAAACGGACCTCCATTCCGCGGTGGTGCCGTCGGCCGTGGTTCACATGCGGGTGGATCGATCGGAGCAGCAGGCCAAGGGGAGCACCGTCAGAGTAACTTTGAGGTCGGCGGACCTAGCGGGTTCACTGGCCAGGCTGACCATCGCCAGCATGGTCTTCCGACGAACTTTGGAGGTTTTAATCCGGGTTCGGGCTTTGCTAATGCTGGTCAGCAGCAGAGGCAGTACGGCTACAACCGTCCCTTTCAGTTTAATGGGGGCCGGTTCAATGGAGGAAGAACAAATCAGTTTCGTAGTAATCTGAGAGAAGAACATGCAGGAGCCAATGCAAATCGTGAGGTGGTGCCAGGTTTATCAGAGGAGATGCTGGCTAAGATTGTCAGCCAGGTCACGGAGGCTATAAGGAAGCCGGTGGTAGCTGCTGCTCAGGAGAGTTCTATCTCACCATCTGTTGCTGCGACACAGATTGGGCCGACGATGTCGGCGGCTGAATTGCTTGCTAAGGGTGCGACTCCGGTGGGGAACGTTACCTCATCACAAGGGGTATCAAAGACACAACACAATGGGGGGGCTCGCTCTCGTGCTGGTGATTTTGGTCATGGGGGGCCCGAGGCTACAGCAGCTAACAAGAAGGCAAAAAAAGGCGATAAAACTCGCTGTTATCGTTGTGATGGACCTGGACACCATGGAAAGGAGTGTGTTGTTGAAGTGTGTGATATTTGTGAAAGCAAGGAACATATGCCCGACGTGTGCCCCCTGCTGTCTGCGCCAAAACCACAAGTTATCACGCATGGATTCATAAATGAGGGCCTAATGTTTTTTGAGCAGCCAACTACAGAGACTTATAAACCAAAGATTGACAGTGCTCGTATGGCTATGTTGACGGTCACTGTTGGTGATCTTTCAATTCCTCAAATTGTGTCACAATTGCAGCGGTTGGTGCCTTCGGAACAGTTCTTTTGGGATGTTCAGCAAGTTGGACACAATGTTTTCAAAGTGCCGTTTCCTTCTAAGAGCGAACTTGAAAGGCTGGCTATTTTTGGGGCATGTAGGGTGCCTGGCAGCAAATGTGAGATCACAGTGGTTCCTTGGGTTGCTACGGTTGAACCAATGGAGATGCTACCGAAAAAATGGATTATAATTTATGGTATCCCTCCTAAGACTACAGGGGACTTTCTATCCCTGTGGAGTTTGGGTTCTTTATTTGGGAAAACAATCAAAGTGGATATGAAATTCACTCGCAAACATGGGGTGTTGCGTATACTCGTGGGTTGTGTTGATTATACACTTATTCCAGCTGGTTGGACAATTTTTATAAAGGATGGTTTTTATCGGTTGAAGTTTAAGGTGCTGAATCCGGTTGATGTCGCTGATAACGAAGATGATGATCCACGGTCACCACCACCGCCGGGTGATGATGGTGATAGTGCTGATGAGGAGTCTAAGAATCAAGATATGGAGGAGCGGGGCAAGGAAAACAAAACCTCTGATGATATGGTTACAGATGACAACACAAAAGATTCAGCTGTGAAAGATAGTGGGGGGGTAGCGGCTCCAGATGCTATGCAAGAAAAAATTACTGGGGTTGTTTTCTCTCCTATGGTTCGGAAACAATTTCAGCTTGCTAAAGAGGAGCTTCTCAAACTGGTTCAGAAAGTCCCCGATGCGGTGATAGAAGTGCCCCTGGTTGATGGTGATTCTAACTCGGCTGATCGCTTGGTTGGGGATGGTCGCGGCAGTGATTGCAATAAAAGCTGCAGCGGCAGTTTTTCTGATGTGCGTGTTGCGCCTAGCGAGAGCGATGGCGGCAGTGATTTTGGGGCTCTTTCTGCCGGGACAAAGGAGGGCTGTGGAGCTCATAATGAGGTAGTCTCTGGAGGTGTTGGGGGGTCGGATGGTGGGGATGCATCTCACTCTTCTTCTCAGTCTTGGACAACACCAACAAGGTTAAATTCTCATGTATCAGTAGTATCACCACTTGAGGAGGCAGGGGACTTGTACATGGACAGGTTCAGAAACAGTATGATACCACAGCATCCTTTTTGCGGGAGGGAGGAATGAGTGGTGATGCTGGCCACACAGTGGTGCCTAAGCACGCAAGACCTGCTGAGGAGGACATGTTGGCTTTTGGGGGAATGCGTGATGTTGCGGTGAGATCAAGCCAAAGGTTGACGGAGCAGCCGAATGCGGAGCTCACTCAACTTGAGCGTGCGATGGATCTTACTTCACGCAAGACCTACGGTTCTCCACCAGGTATTCCCATACATGCCAAGTTTTCATTACGCTCTTTTTCTAATTCTGAAATTAAGCGTAGATCGGATAGGTTGGGCATTCGTTAGGTGATACCAATGAACAAGTAGAATCTTCTATTCGACAATCATGAATTTAGAACACGAGAGAGAGGTGATTTTTCTGAAAAATTCTTTGCCTCCAAGTAATGATAAATCTGAGTCTAGTTTAGCTTTAAAAAGGGCCATTAATATTTGTGAGGATCTAGTAGATGATGACGCTGAGTCTCGGATGATCATGCGGATCTTAATGAGACATTAGCGTCAATAAGGGTAGAGGAAAGAAGAAAGCTCTCTCTAACGTGCGGTTAGAAGGGGGTGTGGCTGGCTATCTACTCAAAAATTTAAAATGAAGGGTATGATTTGGAATTCAGATGGTTTTGGAGACACGGCAAAACATTTAGCTGTCAATGAATTTGTTAAAGAACATAAACTTGATTTTGTGGCGGTAATTGAGACGGGCGGTCTTCTTTTGCCACACCTTTTCTGAAGTTTCTAGCGGGGACTTGGATTTTGTTTGGTACTGTATACCTCCACACGGGAGGTCGGGGGCATGTTGTTAGGCTTTAATAATGCAACTCTAACAGTACAAGATGTGGTCTCAGGTGATTTTTGCGTTAAATTACATTTGAGAACTAAGTTGGATGGGTTCCGTTGGGCTTTGGTGGTAGTTTATGGGGCGGCTCAGGATAACAAAAAACCAGAATTTTTGGCCGAACTTGTAAGAATTTGTGAAGGGGAAACGGTACCAATGTTGGTTGGGGGAGATTTCAATATCATTAGGAGACAAAATGAGAAAAATAATGATAATTTTAATGCAAGATGGCCTACTATCTTTAATGCTATTATTGAGAGCTTGAGTTTGAAAGATTTGAAATTCTCTGGAAGACAGTACACTTGGACTAGTAGACGAGATACGCCAACATTTGAGAAGTTGGATCGTTTTCTAGCTAGTGTTGATTGGGAACAGAAATATCCACTTGTCACGGTTCAGGCTCTAGCCCGTGCGGGGTCAGACCATACGCCGCTACTCTGGATACTGGGGAACATGCTTTTACGGGGAATTCTAGTAGATTTTCTTTTGAACTATCTTGGTTCCGACAAGAGGGGTTTTATGACTTAATTGCTCGTGAATGGAATGCGATCCAAACGGGCAATTCACCGGTGGAACGGTGGCAAAAAAAATTCGACACTGCGTCAATTTCTACGTGGGTGGGCAAAAAATTTAAGTGGGGAATATAAAAAGCTACGAGATAAATTAATTTTACTATCTAATGCGTTAGATATCAAAGCTGAAACAATTCCTCTTACGGCGGCCGAGCGGGATGCCAAAAGAGAGGCGGATGATAATTTAGCGAAATTGCGTCGTGATGAGGAATCCAAATGGGCGCAGCGAGCTAAAGTAAAATATATTCAGGAAGGGGGGAGTAATACGAGATACTTCCACATAATTGCAAATGGTAAACATAGGAAAAAGAGAATATTACAGTTGGAACAAGAGGAGGGGACGATAATTGGACAGGAGAATCTTAAGAATTATATATCGAATATTACAAGAAATTGTTTGGAGCACCGGTTACAAACAATTTCTCGTTGGATGAGAGTGTGACTCATGATATGCCACAAATTTCTCAAGAGGAAAATGATATTTTGACTCAAGACTTTTCTGAGAAAGAAGTTTTTGAGGCAATTAAACAAATGGACATAACAAATCTCCAGGACCAGATGGTTTTCCGGCAGAGTTCTATCAAAAATTTTGGGGAATTATAAAATCGGACTTGATGGCAATGTTTGCTCAACTGCGTGTAGGAAACTTGCCGTTATTCAAGTTGAACTTTGGTATTATTACCTTGCTGCCAAAAAAAGAGGATGCTAGTAAAATTGAACAATATCGTCCTATTTGCCTTTTAAATGTGAGCTTCAAAATTTTTACGAAGGTGGGAACAAACCGAGTCACCTCTATTGCGAGTAGAGTAATTCGTCCAACTCAAACTGCGTTCATTCCTGGACGAAATATTCTCGAAGGGGTTGTGGTTTACATGAGACAATACATGAGATGCATAGGAAAAAATTGGATGGGGTTCTTTTTAAAATTGACTTTGAGAAGGCATATGATAAAGTGAAGTGGTCTTTCTTGCAGCAAACTTTACGATGAAGGGGTTTACATCTCAATGGTGTGAATGGGTTGCTAGGTTTGTTCAAGGGGGGAGTGTAGGAATTCGCGTTAATGATGATATCGGTCATTATTTCAACACTCAAGGGGTTAAGGCAAGGGGATCCGTTGTCCCTCTGTTGTTTAATTTAGTTGTTGATATGTTGGCCATCTTAATTTCTCGTGCGAAGAGGATGGTCAAGTGGGGGGTTTAGTGCCGCATTTGGTAGAAGGAGGGGTCTCAATCCTCCAATATGCAGATGACACTATTCTTTTTTTGGAACACGACCTTGCGAAGGCTGTGAATATGAAACTGATTTTGGCTTTGTTTGAGCAACTTTCGGGATTGAAAATAAACTTTCATAAAGTGAGTTGTATTGTTTTGGGAAAGCTAAAGATGATCAGGACGATATAGGCGTATTTTTGGTTGTGAGCTCGGTGCGTTACCTTTTAGGTATTTGGGCATACCCATCCATTATAGAAAATTGTTAAAAAGAGTGGAAAACAGTTGAGGACCGTTTTGAAAAGAAATTGGCAGCTTGGGTGGCTAAGATGTTGTCATACGGAGACCGTCTTGTGCTTATTAATTCAGTGTTAACAAGCTTGCCAATGTTCTTACTATCCTTTTTTGAAATACCTAAGGGGGTTCGAAAAGGTTAGATATTATCGTTCTCGATTTTTTTGGCAAAGTGATCAACATAAGCGAAAGTATAGGTTAACAAAATGGAACTTGGTTTGTAGACCGAAGGAGCAAGGTGGCTTGGGCATTTCGGTTCTAGATATTAAAAATAAATGCTTACTAAGTAAATGGCTCTACAAACTGTTGAACGAAGAAGGGGTTTGGAAAGAAATACTAGTTAACAAGTACTTAGGGAATAAAACGTTATCCCAAGTGCAGGTTAAACCTCTAGACTCCCCTTTTTGGAAAGGAATTATGAAAGTAAAGGATGAGTTCTTTCAGCGTGGAAGATTCGAGATTGGTAATGGGGAGCAGATTCAGTTTTGGGAGGACAAATGGTTAGGTCATACTTCTTTACAACACGAATACCCGTCTTTATATGCTATTGCCTCCAATAAACATAGTACGGTACATGATGTTATTGGGGAAGTTCCTATTAATCTCCCTTTCCGACGGGTATTAGTAGGACAAAATAGAACGAGTTGGTTCAATCTAATTGAGAGATAATGCGGGTTAATCTCATAGATGAAGAGATAAATTTAAATGGACTCTTACTCCTAATGGCACTTTTACGGTAGGTCGTTTTACGAGGACCTTTAAATGGTCATACTAGATACTTGCGTAAGTATTTATGGAAGTTGAAGATTCCGTTAAAAATCAAATCTTTTATGGTTTCTTAACAGAAAAGAAATTCTAACAAAAGACAATTTACTTAAAAGACGGTGGGTAGGATGTAAGAAGTGTGTTTTCTGTGATGAAAATGAATCTGTTGAGCACCTTTTCATTAAGTGTTCGTTTGCTAGAGACATTTGGCGATTAGTTCACTTTACCTTTAATGTTTACCCACCTACAAGTATTGCGAACTTGTTTGGTAGTTGGAATGGGATAGACAAAGTTACAAAAGCGCGCATTCGGATTGGTGTTGCGGCCATATTGTGGGCTATTTGGAATTGTAGAAATGACATTGTTTTAACAACATGAATTCAACTCATTATTTGCAGGTTATTCACAAGGCGTGCTCTTGGATCCACTCATGGTCATTCCTGCTTCCTGCGGACCAGCGTGGACTTATGGATGCCGGATGTACCCGTATGCTGACGGTTGTGCGGGCTATTTTCAGCCAGTCTGGGTGGCGTCATCCTAGAAGAATAGATGCATAGTAAACTTTTGTTTGAGTGGCTGATCTTTGTAGCCACCTTAAGTGATCCATGAATTGTGAACTTGTACCTTTGAAAGGTTAATAATTACGGATGGCTGTGTGTATCTCTTGGATGCAGAGGCCGGGGATCCGCACCCCTTTATCTAAAAAAAAAGTGATAAAGCTTTCACTGGTACGATTTTATATGGTACTCCTACATGACTTGCATTTTAGTGATCAAAATTGGACTCAAAAAACGAGCGAGCTTTGGGAGTACCCAGCTATGGCAATCACACCCGATCGGCTATCAGCCTGTCACATGCATGATAGCCACCGGTCGAACAGCGCCACGGCCACACGCGCCGTGTCGATCGATCGATCGATCGCGACGGCGACTAGCCGGCCTGTCTTGATACTCCATTAACAGCCGCGTTTTCCGATGGAGCGGCTATCTCTCTGGCTCGCTCATTATACGTTGTAAACCGGAAGTGCTGCTAATGACTCTATCAAGGCATGCCAATTAATCTCGGGACAAATTTGCACGCCCACACTAGCTATAATTCGTGTGGGTATGTGCTTCAAAAACACTTATAAAAGTAGGAGTAGCATGACTGCTGCTATGCGTCGGACGAATTTGCGTCCTATCTGCATCCATCCGATGCATTCCTCCGCCGTTGGCTGCTTCATACATAGGCAGTTATCACCGTTTGATTACAGGTATCGGAAAAAGTCGTACGTAAAACGCCGAGTAGCATTAAGCTTGGGTTACTTTTACACGACCCATCTATAAATCTTACGTATGGCTCCTAACTTAGTGATCACTTAATTTGTCAACACCTAATAAACTGGTTATACTCGATCTCTAAAATTATGCAATAAAAATGATGTGTGCGTCAATTGATGCAAAGCCCGGGACAAGCTCCCATTTGGAAAAGAAAAAAAGAAAAAAATGTCAACCCCTAACTATAGTAATTGTTTCCTCCATTGCAGTCTTATCGGCTTCCAGTTCTACTGTGCTTAATACACCGTATTAAATATTTCAAATGGTAGGAGAAACCTAAATGTAATGACACCGAATTTATACTGCCTCCACCTCAAAGTATAGTAATATTAGTTTTGTTCGAAATGTTGACCAAATTCATAAGAAAACTATCAACATATACAATACAAAATAAATAAAATACTCACAGAATCTGCGACAATTAATGTGGATCAAAGGGAGTATAAAAATATACTCGGTTCAATCCTCCAATCATAGCGGTTTTTCTTCCGAAAACACAATGACTTTTGCCGAGTTATGCCGGCACCGTACGAGAGATTCGGTAAGAATTGATACCTATCGTATGGGAGGAGCTTGCCCTATCGCCACCATCGGCCATGCGGGATTCGTCCGCCGGTGTCTTCCATTGACAACTAGAGGAGCAGGAGAGAAGGTAGAGGTTGGGAGCGGCGGCTAGGGTTTGCACCCCTCTTGGCCTTTCGTAGCAACTAAGTTAGTTTTTTACCGAGGATGTAGAAATGTTTTATTTTGCAGAAAAGTTCAGACCAGCACATAAGATACAGACACCCACATGTGCACAGTTAAATTATTTTCCTTTTGTCATGCTTCCCGGAGCCATTTCGCCACACCAGTTGATGGCCAATAAACATCCAGGAAATAAAAATGTTTTCTATCTTCTTCTGTAAATCCATGCTATGGACCATATGTACTTGTGTAGATGGAGATCCTTTGAGAAGTAACAAAACATTCCACGACATCCCCAGTTTGTATCGCGATTGAACTGCAAATTTATTCCGAATCATAAATAGCCGCCTGATCAGCTTTGTTAGCTTCAGCATTCTGATGCATTTATAAAGCTGCATACTAGTACCTTTGGCTGCTGTTAGCGGTATAAGTTTCGGACACCAGATGACAGGTGGACAAAGTTCAGGTACCACATCTCCGTATACAATTCCTTCTTTGTTTCTCACAACAGCTATTTTCTTTCCGCTCATGTAAAAGGACACCATAATATGCAGTTTCAGGGACAACCCCATCAATGCAATACTACCAGTACGAGCCCTAATTTCCGCCCTCAAGCTAAGCAAGAGAAGTTCTTGTCCCCAATAATAACAAGCCCACCCAACCCTGCCTACTTCCTCCTGCTCTGCCAACTGCCCAAACAGGGCATAGAAACAAAAGCTTTTACTTAATGATGAGCTTCATCTTGCCATTTTTATCCTCCGGCTGACACATCACACATTCAGCACTCTCGCAGCTTGGACTCTTGGAGTGTATATGAATATACACAGAAGTTCTCTTTATTCGGCAAGATTAGCAAGAGAAATGCATTTATTGAAGTCTTCCTTATAGTTCCATGACTGATGTCTGTTACTTTGTTTGAGTCGCAAACAAAATAAGCCCAAGTAATTGAATAAATTTTGCAATATGCTAGAAGAAGAATTTTTCTTTTGAAACAGAGGATGCTAGATTGCTAGAAGATGCATTGTTGCAACCTTTGACAGTGTTTACTATTTCAATTCTCACAAATGAATACCCCCAAATGCCAAGGACAAAATTATATCAATACACTCCACTCAATTGCACATATGCTCTTGTGTAGTGTACATATAAACATCAAAAAATAAACATATATATCTTATACCCTACGAATTTAGTTTCTCTGCGATCCTAACACCGTTTGCAACCCCTGGACAGTACACTGACCTTTTGGCGCATCACATGACGGCACTAAATATCCCCTCTCTCTCTTTTTCTCAAGCAGTAACATGTACACAATAAATAGAAGAAGAAAAGGCGCGACGCGACCAGACCACGCGATGCATGCATGGGCTAGCTAATCCCGGCTGGCAGCGCAATGAATGGACGGACGGGATCTTGCATGGTCGATCAGTTGAACTTGGTGCAGAGCTTCCGGACCTCCCCGTTGCTGCCGGTGAGCACGCCGATGCTCCCCATCTTCACCATGGAGTCCGCGAAGTCCTGGCGGAAGTAGGGCCCGAAGATGGTGCTGAGGAGGCCCGAGTAGGAGTCGACGACGTCGACTGTGGAGGTGTCGTTGTAGAGCGCGGCGTCGGAGGCGATGACGGCGAAGCCGTTGCGGATGTTGCGGAGGATGGAGGTGTCGAACACCCGGTCGCTGCCGCGGTCCAGGGGCACCCGCGTGTTGAAGTCCCCCAGCGCGCACCGGGACTTGAGCTCGGAGAGGAAGCCGTCGGGGATAGACGGGTCCGACCCGAGCCCGCCGCCCGGGAGCGGGAACTTGTAGAGGCGGTCCTGCATGAAGAAGCACGCCGTCGTGCCCACCGTGTGCGCCGCTGCAATTCATTCACGTCGAGGAAAAGTGCGTTAGTTTTTTCGCTATGCTAGCCGGCCGCAACCATGGTCGTACGTAGAGGTTTGGTTTTGTAGTTACAGCTGAGCAGGACGAGGTCCTTGTCGTTGAGGCCACTGGCGGCGAACTTTGAGCGGAGGACCTGGGCGGAGTCCTTCACGTCTGGCAGCACGTCGCCGTCGCGCAGGTTGGACGTCTTCCCGTCGCGCCGGCCCGTCGGCACGTCGAACGACGGCCCGCCAGTCTGCGTGCAGCAACACGAATTATCAGTTTCAAACCTCCATGCATGGAGCGCGCGCGACGGTCGATGTGTGTGCTTACGAAGGCGACGGCGTCGCGCGCGGCGAGGATGACGATGTCGGCGCAGGAGACGACGCCCGGGCACTGCGTCTCGAGCTGCGCCTTGGCGCTGTCGATCACGTCCAGTCCGCGCAGCCCCTGGTGCTTGGGGTTGTCCACCTCCGCGTTGTTGTTCCCGCCCTTGATCAACACCGACGCGTCGCACCCCTGAAACATAACCATCCAGTTGCTCAGAAATCTTTACAGAACGGTAGCAGAAATCCTGACATGAGAGGCGTACGCACCCTGACGAAGCAGTCGTGGAACTGGAGGCGGAGGAGGGCGGGGAGGATGGTGGAATCGGAGGAGGAGAAGCTCCGGACGACGGACGCGACCGTGGACTCGGCGCTGGGGCACGACTTGGAGTAGAACCCCACCTGCAGCTGAGCACTGGAGCCGGAGGCTAGCACCAGCAGCAGCAGGGCCACGGCCACGCCGCTGGTATTGCTACAGCCCATCCTAGAAAGAGAATCTAGAGAGAGAGTGTGTGTGGCCAAGCAGGGGGGAGTGAGGAGAGCTAGGAGCAAGGTCCTGATATGTGTTGCGTTAATGGGGTTTTATAAGCTCTCTCTCATGCATCTCGTCTGGTGGTGACTGGAGAGATGCATGTTCCAACACATGGATGATTTGACGGCACCGCAAAGAGTAGGTGTCAGGCATTAAGTGGTACGAAACTGCATAATGCAGCTGCGTATAGAAGCTGATAATTTTGTTGTCTTGGGCCGAAGTTGCAGTAAAAGGTAAAACCTTAGTAACCAGGACGAATTTTTGTCATATTTTTGAGTAATTCGAAGCTTCAAAGGAATTTCTCGAGGATTCTTCCGGCCGAACTGTTCGTCGAAATTTATTGCGTAGATTCCTGATGCGTCCTTTTGGATTTCAGTCTATACTCTATAATCTGAAAAGAAATGTCGACTGCGGTGAAGCTGAATCTACTAGCTAGTCCCAGTTGATCGATCTTCCCGGGACACCACCATGAATGCTTTACACAGTTCAGAGGATAGCCAGAGAAGTTTCTCCTGGATCCTGCATGCATGGTTAGGCGCCCGTCCATCCATCCATGTGCGCAGGTCACCGGCCGGCCGGCGGCCGGAATTTATGTGCGCAACTCCAGCGCGGCACCATTGATGGCCCAGTTGTCACGTCAAAAGGAGCGTGCGGCAAGTTGCCAATGAGGGATCAAGCAGTAAAGAATGGCGTCTGGGGCATGTCATGGCAGCTCCCATGAGATGGTCACAGCCGGATTTGCCTGAACCACGAAAGTGCGCGAGCTCTCCCCTGGTTTCGGCGTTTCTGGACTTTATCACATTACTGCGGCGGAAGCTCCGCGCGATCTCGCGCTGGGGAAAAGCTTGCACGGAATCGGAAATCGATCATGTCGTTCTCGCATGCAGAGGGTAATGCACTGCTCTTTTCAGATACGTTTTTTTTTTTTGAGGGATTCAGTCATTCAGATAGCCCCTTTTGATTCAAGGGTCCTCTCTTCGGTTAACATGCAACTTTGAAGGATTCCACTCGTTAGTACTCCGTCTTTCCCATATTAATTGACTCTAAGAATACGAGATGGGGGAGTATATACTACTCGTAGTATTTTTTCCCTACTGTCTACTTTGCACACGGATTCTAAAGAAAACAATTCATTGCGAGCAAGCTCATGCAGTTTTTCTTTCTTTTCATGAATACTATGATAGGCATGGATGCACCTAATACTGCGGAATATTTCTGCATTTTACGCGAAAAAGCAAAGGACCTTTGCGTTTCATTATATTGAAAAGATAGAATGTTGTTTACACACCTCCTAGGAGGCAAAAGTTCAGAATATATGACTTAGTGTACATCCCAAGTGGATGGCATGATGACTCTTAGGCCTAAGGCGCCTGCTGTAGCCCATGATCTTGCCTCCTCTTTGATCTTGGACACCAGGTCATGCACAATGGGCTGAGCTTGCTCGAAGACACAGTCATTGCGCAATTTCCAGATCATCCATGGTACGAGGAGGGTGATGGAGGCGAGGCCCTTACGCATTGGCTTGGGTGTGTCTGTCTTGGCCTGAAGCCACCAAGTCGTGAGTGTTTCCTCCTGGTTGGGTGCCGTAATTGGCACACGGAGCCAGGCGAGGACCTCGTGCTAGGTCTGGCCAGAGAAAGAACACTCCAGGAGGAGGTGTCGTATGGTCTCAGGTACCTGGTCGCACAGAGGGCATCGCGGATGGTGCTGCAGGCCTCGTCGGGCCAATCTGTCTACAGTCCAGCAACAGTCGAGGTTGGCGAGCCAGTGGAAGAATTTCACTTTGGGCGGCGCCCAAGTCTTCCAAGTAAGCTTCCAGGAGGGGCATGAGATCGATCCGTGGAACGTGGCCTGGTACGCCGAGCTGGCGGTATAGGTTCCATTCGCTGTCCACCTCCACAAAAGTTGGTCCGCCAAACAACTTGGGTTCAAGGAGGCACTTTGGTTCAATGGAATTTCGAAGAATTTAATTCCTTAGTACTCTTTTTCTATATGGTTACTTTGATTGCACGAATGGAAATCATAGATTTCTTTGGACTGTTTTGCATATGATTCCAATGAAAAAATCCCTTTGATTCCAAGCTCATATATATTTTCCATTGTTTCAATGAAAATTATGACATGCACCAAATACTACAAACAAGTCACGTGCTTTTCTTTGGTAAAACAACAAAATTTATATTACGGATTGATGTGTTTCAGTTCCTATAGGATTCGATATGGATGAACACTGGCGGATTTTCTTAAGTATCTTAGGATATTGTAAATGTTATAATATTTTCTATGAGAACCATTTGGTTTGTAGGATTGAATCATTTGTGTTTTTTCCCAAGGGTTTCCCTATACGGTATGAAGGGAACAACAGGGGCTAGCGTACAGCGGTTGTACCATCTTTGATCCGGCTCATTAACATGTATATTTTAATATATACAAATAAGTATTTAAATATGTTAATGTGAATTTTAGAAAACATCACTACAAAACATAAAATATTGACATATTACAAAAATTATTCATGTCTTAGAAAAATATTCATGTGTTTATACAAAACGTTCATGTTTTAAAAAAGTTCACATGTTACAATCACAAGTTTTCATTTACAAAAATATAAATGTTCACGTATTCTAATAAAATGTTCATCTAGTCTCAAATACTTTTTTGTTTGAAAAAACTATATGATCTCAATAAATTGCAAGAAAAAGAGCGCGTATTTCAATATTTTTTATGCGTCTTAGAAAATTATTCGTCTATTTACCAAAAAATAATGAAAAAAATATATAAAAGAAATTAAAAGGAAAATTAAAACGGAAGAAGATAATTAAGATTAAAAAATATGATGACGAGCCAGCCATGAGGGAACACATGTGAGTGACTCGCCGTCAATACTTACAATAAAAAACTATTCATAATGTTCTTTTCATTCACACAAACATTTTGTAGAAAGTAAGCGGTTTAGGTAAACAAATTTTTGGTGCTAACACATTGTTGTTAGGGCTGGTCGAGTGGAAACTAGGCCTGAAGTGAATCAAAATACAATTTGTACTAAAGTTCCATACTTATCGAGATAATATTTTTAGCGTGTAACAATATTACAATTATAATTTTCTAGTTGTTTACATAGTTTACCCACATATTTAGCAATGTTAATAAATATTAGTTTGTGTTTTTCTATTTGTACTGAATATCATTGAAATATTGTAATAAAATCTATTGTAGAGCTATTTCTTCTGCTACATACTATATATATTATACATATATATGGTCTCTAAAGATTACGATCTTACAAATATCTCAATACTAGTTTATAGTGTATGCTAAAGTAAGCATATTTATGAAAACTTCTAGAGTGTAACTGAGCCAATGAAATTATTGCCTACTCCTTTTTCGTGGTCAAAATTGTCTAGAAAGTCATATTTTAACAAAGTGTGCATACTTGTTGTACTTGTTATTGGAATAACATTCCTTAGAATAATAACCATTGAAGATAAAATGGTGGGGATTCTAATATGGTTTCATATGTAAATTTTATAATTTGATATTCACTTATGCAATTTGCATGTTATCATCTGGTGTAAACAAGTCGCTCTAGCATGTTGAGGGTAATGCACTATTCTTTTCAGACGGGGCCTTTTGATTCAAGGGTCCACTCTTCGGTTAACATGGAACTTTAAACAATTCCATTTGTTAGACTAGAAATTAAAATTATAGAATTTTTTCCTACGGTCTATTTGCATACGGATTCTAAAGACACGTCTCCATTGGGACCAAGCTCATGCATTTTCCTTTATTTTTATGAAAACTATGACAGGCATGGATGCACCCAATACTACGGAATATTTCTGCATTTTTCTTGTGATGCAACCAAACAACTTGGATTCAAGGACACTATTTGGTTTAGTTGAATTTGAAAGGATTTCATTACTTAATAGTCTTTTCTATATTGTTTCTTTGACTTCTACGATTAGAAATCATAGAAGTTTTCAATGGAACGTTTTGCATATGATTCCAAAGAAAAAATCCCTTTGATTCCAAGATCATGTAACTTTTCCTTTGTTTCCGCTAGGACATGCACCAAATACTACATAAATGTCATGTGCTTTTCTTTGGTACAACAACAATATTTATATTACATATTGATCTTTTTCAGTTTCCATTGGATTCCATATGGATGAACACCAACGGATTTTCATAAGAATCTAAGAATATTATAGATGTTATAATATTTTCTATGAGAGTCATTTGGTTTGTAGAATTAACATGTACCAGTAAATTAACATGTGTACTTTTATATATAGATAAATATATATCAGGATAAGGGACCAACAACGGCTCTCCTACAGCGGTTGTACCAGGTTTGGTCCAGTAAATTAACATGTATACTTTTATATATAGATAAATATATATCTCGATATTTTAGTGTGAATTCTGCAAAAAGGTTCATTGCAAAAAAAAATATTGACATATAACAAAAAATATTCATGTGTCAAAAAATGTTTTTGTGTTTATAGAAAATATAGATGTATACAAAAATACGTTCATGTTTTGAAAAATTTCAGGGTTCCAATAAAAAAATGAATATCTACATCAATATAAATGTTCATGTATTTAAATAAAATATTCATCTACTCCGAAAATTCTTTGGTAGTATGCATGCTTCTCCATAAGTTGCAAAAAAATGTCGCGTGTTTCAAAAAAAAACTGGTTCATGTATTCACCAAAAAAAAAAAACTAGAAAGTAAACTGAAATAAAAAAGAAAAGGGAGAATGAAAACCGTGGTGTAGGTAAATTGTTTTGGTTCTAAGGCAGTCTTGTCAGCATCGGTCCAATGGAAAACAAGGCACGGGCTAATAAAATTAAATTTGTACTAAAGTTTTATACTTATTGAGATAAAAAATTGCGTGTCACAATATTACAAGTACAATTTTCTATTTGTTTAGTAAGTTTGGCCACATATCCGAGTAAATATTAGTTTGTATTTTTTTTGCACTTAGTTTCATTGAAATATATTAAACTTTATTTTGTAAGAATATCTATTATAGAACTACTTTTTTTGCACTGCATAATATAATATATATGTATATACGGTTTCTAAAGATTAGAGTCTAACAAATATCTCAATATTGGTTTATAATGTATGTTAAGTAAGCATATTTAAAGAAACTTCTAGAGTATAAACTGTACCATTGACATTATTGTTTACTCCTTTTTCATGGCCAAAAATTGTCTACCAGGTAATTTTTTAACAAAGTGTGCGTACTTCGTACTTGGTATTGATATAACATTGTTTAGAATAATCACAAATGTAGATAAAATAATGTTGATTCTAATACGTTTGCATATGTAATCATTATATTTGACATGCTCTCATATAATTTGCATGTCACCATGTGGTGTATACAAGTCTGCCACTACTTTAATAAAATATGTATTGCACATAATCAAATATGGAAAACTAGTTATGTAGAATTCTGTAAAGGCTACATGATTTGCCACCGGAAAGAGAATATCGTACTAACTAAACTCGTTGTCATTGCTCACATTGGTTTGTATTTGTGTTAAGATACTCATTTCGTTCCAAAATGTACGCTGCACGTGATTTTCACCATTTTAAATTCATGTTTTTACCACTAATATATACTGAGGAGCGTCTAGATTGAGCTTGTATAAATGACATCATTGCATTTTGTCTTGTGAAATAAATTTATCTCATAGGTGTTTATACAATTCTTATAGACATATTATTAGTGAAAGTTATAGTACAAGTTGTGTGTTTTTTATCAGAAAAAGTGGTTCATGATGAATATTTTTACGAAGAGATCATTAAGTAGTTTCTTGGATGTAATGCATAATAATAATGGTTACTATAAACTTTAGCATTTTGTACCCATCTCTTCTGGGCCCCTGGGCAGTTGCCCTTCTTACCCGACACATGGGCGGCCCTTAATCCTGTAGGATTTAAGTGGGCACAATATTTCAATCATGATTTTTACCTTTCGATGTTCTTAGAATACTTCAAATCAAAGAAGCATTCAGAGGTTGAGCTCTGGATAGGAGTCCCTGCAAAGAATTGTTAGACACTACATTATTATATATTATTTTTTGAACAAGGCACAAAGACTTGATATTTACTCCAGTATTGTTTTCCGTCGATGGATCATGAAAACAGGGAAATGGACCGAGTATATTGCAGCAAGAAGCTCGACAAGTCAATCATTGAACAAATTAAGACAAAAAAATATAAGAAAACAAACAAACTGGCGGTTGAATTTTCTTTAGATGAATAAAGAAACTAGGATGAGTATGCATCCGCAAAAATATTGTGTTTGATGGATATGTGACAAAGAAAATTGTAATAAAAAATTATGTATACATGTGTGAATCATCAAGATACATGCCATTGCACTAATGGGATAATTTTATTGCATTACCACCAATGTCAAGGCTGGTTGAGGAGGCTGATAACCCCCAAGAGCAGGGGATCACTGTAGCACCTCTCAATGTGGAAGTAGGGTATCGATCCGCAGGAGGAAGAAGGAAAAGTTATCTATTCCATACAACTAAAGTGTCACAAGTTTTAGTTGATTATGCACTAAACAAGTTTAAATAACAAGATGGTTGATTTAATGGATGGAAGTTTAATGTAACAAAACAAGAATGTAAAAGTGTCCCAATCCTCTTCAATGCATGAGGACAAGACAAAGGTTTTCTCTTATAGGAACAATGAACATGGGTTCACTTAATCCTCTCTCTCCCATCTATGGTGGTCTCACAAAATAAAAATCAAACCAAAATAAAAAGCAAACAAAGACGCTCCAAGTTTATGCGATAAGGTGCATTTATCGAAAAACAGAAGTTAGACGTGTGCAAACCGAGAGTGTGTAGGTCCAGTGAGGTTGTCTTCACATCCCCAAGCTTATGGTCTTCACCATCCTTGGATAGCTCTTGGTGCATCTCCTCTAATCCCAGTGAAAAAACTTCAAAACACCGTTTCTCCCATTTCTTTTCTGTGGGGCGACATTAGTAGTGATAGACAAATGAATTGCTTGCTGCATATAATCCTTAAACAAAAATTCATATGAATGTCCAGAAAATTTATAATGTTGCATGCCTACTTATAAACTCAATTGGATAAAAAAGATTCAAGTTAATAGTTTAAAGAATACATCAAACAAAATAGGACATAATCTGTCCAGAAAAACAGCAGCAGCAAAACGCATTTTTCTACCCTACTTAGTTATGTCAAAAAATCTGAAAAAATTCATGCATACAGAGGATGAAAAGTTGCAACTACAGTTCAAATTGCAGCTCATTCGGAGTTACAGAATAGGAATGAGAAATCATACCGTGCACAGACTCGTGCTGGAATAAAATCTCCGAATACAATAAGCAACTTTTTCAAGCTAAAATGGGTAAAACTTGGCACTTTATTAAAAATTCTAGAAACTAAACTAAAAATTAAGTCTCTTGTTACAGCAAGAGGACACAAAGAAAATAAAAAATAAAAACAACCGGGTTGCCTCCCGTAAAGCGCTTTCTTTATAGCCATATAGATAGGCTTACTTACTTGTCATCAAGATGGTTGGAGTGAGGTGGCTTGGCATCCCCAAGCTTGAATTATTGTACTTATTTGATATATGTTGGGTGAGTCTAGGGGTAACATCCCCAACCTTGAGTGGTTGTCCCTTTTCATCTTTGTTCATCACCCTCAACTCTTCCATTTGAAAAATTCTCTTTACACAAAACTCAACATAAAACTTGATTAGAGGGGTTAGTGTCTCCATAAATTAAATCCTCATAGGTATAGCAGAGACATATCATGAGTTGATTGTAAACATTAGCTACTGTTACTATGGTTGTGCATTGCTCTTTGATCAATAGAACGGAAAACATATTTTCGAATGATGTGAATTGCTATATATATATTGTTGGCTGGCAGATGGAACCATGGAATGATGTGGTTGGTGGAGGTTCCATTTGCACGGGAAAGTATTACCTAGGACTTAAGAACCAATGCCGTCAGCGTTCTTGCGCCGTAAATGAAGCGTTAACCATGAGACTTGGAATGGGACGGGAAAGTCATCTGTGATCTTCTCCCTTTCGCATGTCAACGGGCAGCTAGAGCCGTACGCTGTAGATCTAGTGCGACTACATCCACATGGGTGGGACCCCTTAATGCCCACGGACTCTGGTGTCTATGATGGTCTGCAAGAGGATGCCTAGGTATCTATCGTGAGGGGTAGAGCCAGGGGTGATTCTGCTATGCATGAATTGGGTGGGCATGCGGGGTTGTTGGAGAAGCACGACGAATGGCTTGGATCAACGACTGGGCCCCACACCAAAGGAAGTGTGGACGGGAAAGACTCGCCCGGTTGTGCAACAAGGCGTTGGTCTCTTATGGGTAAAGTAACGCACCTCTGCAGAGTGTAAAAATGTGACATGTTACTCCACGTTCCAGGAAGGAACGGCGAACGCTGCAGGAAAGGAGGCTCCTCAAGGCCCTAGCACCTGTGAATCGATGACGGGCATAGTTTTCTGAAGATAAAATGAATCTTTTCCTAAAAATGTTTTACAAAGATATGCATGTTCATCCATGACCTTTTGGTATGGATGGTAGCTAGTGCATAAAACACCTTATTCCTGTTATATGAACTTGCTGAGTAACGCTTGTGTTGCTCACCCTTTCCTCCGTTGACCCCTGCTTAGATTATTGGAGACAGCAGAAGAAGGACAGGAATCCATAACGATGTTGGTGAGATGTTCGACAAGGAGTCAAATCAACCTGGTGGAGCCTGAAGGAGTCAACCTCTACTTTGCCAAAGGAGGAGTGGCGACAACAGTGCAATGGTGGACACGACGCCAATAATGCTTACTGAGAAGACAAGAATTATAGGAAGGAGGAGGACTACACCAGACAAAGATATTCCAGATGGATAGATAGGGCTGTGATAACAGCAGTAGTGAATTAGGAGTTAGAAGTAGAGCTGGTATCCAGCTTAGTGCTTCGACTTGGATCTTTTGCGAGTTTCATTTGCATGAGACCTACTTCTGTATGTAAAGGAAGTTCTCGAGATTTTGTACTAAATAGTGTTGTTATCCTATAGTGTTACCTTGGACCGGCTATGTTTCTGTTGTACTACTCTGAAGGATGTAATATTTACGGAATGGTCCTTCCGTGAGTATTATGTCAACGACTTGTACACTACAACATGCAGTGGTGTGCTAGGTCACTACAGAACTCAACGTCATTTGTTTTGTTTCAGAGGAGGACTTCACCGACCTCGAAGGTGGGTTCTTTGTGGACGTCGACGAGTAGTCTGGGGTTCCCAGGTGGCAGCTTGGGACATCTCGGGACAGCTGGCGCTTGAATGTTTATCTGTAGGCCTCTTAGGCCATAATTTGGATCTTGTTGTTTAGAACAACCTAATTCGCTTCCGCATGATGTACTGTTGGGTCTGTGACCTCTGGTTGTATTTTGCTATCTTTCTCTATTATAAGAGTTGAACTATATGATTTGCGTCGTAGAGGCTGTGATGTGCCAGTTGTTTCACAAGTCTTGATCTTTCTATTATGCATTGATAGTTGTGCCTGTGTTAAGGCATCAATCGGGGTGTTGCGTTGCCGATGATCAATTCCGAGCAACGCCTGCCAAAGGTTTTGGCCGGGGATTGGTAAACCTGTAACCTCCGGTTGTATCGCTTAACCGGTGACACACAGCATCACTGTATAGCAGTCGGGTCGAGGCGCCACAAAAAATTTCAGGTACATTCAGGCATTTTATGTTCGCACATAAAGTTTCATGGAAAAATGATATATTTTGCAGGCTGTGTAAAAAATACAAATCCCCGTTCTGCGAAATGACTTTGCATGAGACAATTTTTTGTCATTTTTACACAGCACACAAAAAATCTCTTTTTTTCCCGAAACTTTTTTGTGCGCACATAGAATGTCCATATGTACACTTGAAATTTTTATTTGGATTTTTTTACATTTATAAATGTAATTAAATACATTTTTATAATGGGTGCATCTAGACCCATGAGTCAGAACACCGTGTCCCATAACGGGAATGCTATTGTACAGATCATTACTTTTTCTTGAACTCGAGGAAGTATCGTAGAAATTAAAAATCAATAGAGTTACCGATTGACCTTTTACTAAATAAACTATTCTTCAATGTTTGTAGCAGAAACGCCAAATTGATCACATCATGAAATATTATACAATTTTATTTATGCAGAACAATATTTAACCTTTTTGAAGTGTCGAAAACCCAATACTAGAGTAGAATTATGCAGCAAGTATTAACATGGCACCTCGGGAAATCATGAACAAAACCCTAGGTACATATGAACTCATTTTTTATAAACTAACTAAAGATCATATTTGTAAGTTTAAAAATTTCATAAAAACAATCACATATATCGGTATGGGGGTAGAAACTTACTCTTGTAAATAAAAAACGATCTTTTGCGAACTGTGCAAAAAAAACACAAGGTCAGAAAGAAAAATATTTAAGTTTCAAATTATGTAACTTAGTATACAACGCAAATCATTTACTGATATTGGTATGAATCACAAATTTTCATATTAAAGTTTGAGACTTAAATGCGTACACATGTATCCATTCACTACATGCATGAATTTTTTGCCACTACTTTATAAAAGTTAAAAATACAATATTTTTACTAAGTGTTTAAAAATGAGTTCCTATGTACCCAGGTTCTGAAAATTCGAACTAACCTTGTTATATGCTCTGGCCACTTTCTCTTCCACATGTCTAAAATTAGATTCATACAAGATATGTTAAAATTATAATGATGTGGATTGACTTTCGAGGATAAAGTTTGAACATTGCCACTTAAAATAAATTAATATAGAGAAACAAGACACTAATGAAAATGTATAGTGACGTCCACCATTATACAAAGAACACTTTAAGCAAACCATGTAGAGCCCGAAAGACACGTATATATGATCGAGCTCGGAAACAAGCAACATGAATGTCCAGAGAATGTAGACAAGCAACAGATTAAACCGCTGAAAAATGCATACCAGATTAACCGGAAAAGGTACTTCCGTGGGCGGGCCTCCAAATCCAATTATATACGCAGTCGAATTAGGCTGGTGATGATCGCGACCAGGCATCCACAGACATGTATTTATTGCGTACAAGAGTATTTCCGGTGGCTCTCCTAACAAATTGATATACTAGGCACACGTACACACTAGGTCACTAGCTAGTTTGAGCTCTCAGGTCATGTGGTGTCCGATTCTAGCTAATCTCACCAGATGAACAGCCGAGTCATTTATTGCCCACGTTGCATGTCTCTGAGAAACAAAAAAAAAAGGTAACAACTGCACGTTCACTATGTAACGTCGCACTGAATAGTTTTTTGGGTACTTCTTTCACCTTTTTCCCGTGCATTCAGTGTGGCAGGGTTTGTCATGCTTAACTGGAAAACAGATTCTAAATATGTTGAAGTGAGTCTTAAAACCCAAGTAAACTCCTCAAACCAAATGTTCTCAAACATCCTCTCCAAACTGAATTCTTTTTCACAATTATCTTTGTTTCAACGACACTAGGCCAAACTATATCTCGCTTTGGAAAGGGGTTAATGCCTACTCCTGATCTGTCATATCTCATAAAGATTAACTTGAGCCTCACACCTTTGTCTGATGTCTACGTAGGTTTATAGCCAAACTAAATCTCGGGCCACAGAGTCAACAAAGTAAATGGGACACATCAGTCACAAATTAATTGTCAAGACACCGTGCCCTTTCACTAAGACTCGGGGTCATGGGCCCCACGTGCCTAGAAATTTGGAGTCGCTCCACACACCATTATCGAAGCCTAAGCCGAGGGTAGTCAACCATGCCTACCCGGGGTACCTGGCGGCTGTCTAGAAGAATCCAAGACATCTAAGAAGCTAGACACCGGAGAGAATGCGTTTTGCTTTTTCTTTTGTTCTCAGAACTACCTTTTTGGTTGAGTACTGGGGCTTCTCCTCTTTTCTAAAAAAAGTCAACCATGCCTCAAGGAATCTGAAGAAGACAAGGATGACTTCGAAACTCAGAAATTGTGCCTAAGCAAAAGTACGTAGCCCGTGCCCATAATTTCAAAGTTGAGCAGAGGCCTCCGTACCAATGCCCAACCCGAACCTAGTCACGCGGATCAGACAAAATTTGAAGATGAACAACATAATGACTTAGAAAATCCAAAATTATGCCCAAGGCCGGCCAGACTCGCATGAGACCAGAGATTCAAAACTGGTATGAAATCGAAGCCCAAACGAGATTTCAATCGGTCAAACCTTGCGGAATTCAAAGATGGAGATGACAAGGACTCACAAGAAGAGAGACAAGAAGATCTAAACAGCAAGATCGTAGTTTCACAAACTAGAAGAATAAGTTAGAAACCATTGGCAATAAAACCTAATACAATTTATTCTTGTTTATGTTTCCAAATGTCATTTTTCAAAAAAAAAATGTTGTCATGTTAAAAGTCTTACGAACTCAACTCCTTTTTTGACAAATAAACAAGGCCAGAACATGTGGCTTGTAACTAGGGTGTGTTGCGAGTGCCACCAGCTCATCATCCATGCAAAAAGGTGCACATCGTAATCTCATCCTTAGACAATCATTAGTGTTGAACCGACTCAAAGGGAACATCACAGTCCTTCAAAATGGCAATGACTTGCTCCAGTGCACAAGGAATCTTAAAGTGTTCCCTACTGTTTTGTTCCTTGCGTTTCTTCTCCCCTGCTTCCGAACTCCTCTGTCTACCCATCTAGATCCACGAATATCCATCGCGAATCTCGGCTCGAGTCAGAAAATGGGATCTTTATACTACCCCGATTTTTTTAGAAAAGGGGGAGTCCCGGCCTCTGCATCGATTGATGCATGCGGCCTTTATTAATTTTATTCAAAGTTGAGTCTTTATACTACCCCGATGACACATGTTCCATTTTGTCTTTGGATTATGCTTCCAAATTGTCGAACTCTATACTCTAACGTTGACCTCGTTGCAACAATGGAGGGGAGAACAAAGTTGAGAGAGGAGAGTCCATATAGGCAGAACAATTTCGCCGTTTGCCTGTGTTTTACTGGTATGGAATTGAATCAATTTGTTAGTTCGCTTCTTTTCTCTCACACCTAGCATCTGCATCGCTAGTGCCAGTTGATACAAGCCACTGAATTACTCTTGTTGCAGGATGTAGATGGGCTTAGGCCTCTTTGGTTCTTATCAATACTACCTATATTCCGAAATCTAAAACGTTTTAACTTTCCGATTCGGATGTATCTATACGCGTTTTAGTGTGTAGAATCACTCATTACATTCCATATGTAGGCCAGATTGAAATCTCTAAAACATCTTATAATTTAAAGCGGAGAAAGTAGTTTATAATGTGTGGAAGAAAAACTTTACCAGTTGCTGTTGCGCAATCAAACATGCTTTGAGTAATACTCCAAAAACAGCAACAAAAAGAACTCCAAAAACAGACTAATTTTTTTTTAATAATACATTTTTTTACAGAAATTTGATAAATATTACGCATTTTGCATAAATTACACAAATAATACGGCCTCGGCCCAGGCTAAGCCGACAGGCACTAATTGGCCCAGGCCTGGCCGATTAGTACTTGTCGGCCCAGGCCTGGCCGATAAGTGCCCACTAGGCTAGCCCAGCCGTACCCTGCTTAGTAGCTTATCGGCCAGGCCTGTGCCGATTAGTAGCTTATCGGCCAGGCCTGGGCCGATTAGTACTAATCGGCCAGGCCTGGGCCGACAGGTACTAATCGGCCCAACCTGGGCCGAGGCCGTATTATTTCTGAAATTTTGTGATTTTGCGTAATATTTTTCGAATTTAATTAAAAAACATATTATTTAAAAAGTTAGCCTAAATAAATACAAAGACCTCTTTGTTGCCCAAGTTGCTGTTCTCCGATCGTTTGGTAGCCGGCGTCTCTCGTTCTGTACATATGGACAGGTAGACAGACGCATTTCAGTTAATGCTGACGGTTGCCCACTTCCCCGTACATATATAATATTCCTGCCAATGTAATTCCATTCATCACCAAGAATTTGACTTTCATTGGCCATCAAGTGCAGTTTGCTCATTACTATGTTGGAGCCAAAGCACATGCTCTTGTCTTCCACCTAATGCCAATCATGTGTGTACTAATAGATTTTTGTTCGATTTAACACTTTTTTTAAGTTTTCATTGAACTTTGAATGCACCGATAACTTGGGACGGCGGTTCTGCTCAGCTAGTCGACATCAGAACACGAAAGACATGGGCACCGACTTGATCAGCCGACACTGTGCTGACGGTGCTTTTGGCCATGAATCATGTTGAATGGGACGTCAGATAGAGAGAGACGAAACAGATTAGTAAGCCGTCGGTTTCCAGTTCCTCTGCAGACATATCAGAATAAAAACTTGGAAAAGACGTGTATCAAGGTGACAAGGTACCCGCAAAGGCTGCAACAAAAGACAAACTATTATATACAGGCCTATTAGCGGCCAGTTATTATTACAATAGAAAATGTGACTCACACGCTTTTCTTATTGCTTTCCCTGTCTGGCATGATTTTTGTGGCACCCACATTTCAACATCTTCGCCAAACAAACTCCTCCAAGTCAGTCTCTAGTTCTGTACTGACAAACTCTTCGCTCATCCTAAAAAAGAGAGTGCTGAGCCAGCTCTTTCTTTTTTAATTACAACCAATGCATACTCACATACAACATAGTTACACAACTATATCCACGCATAGGCATGGGCACCTCCTTACTGAAACACAAGTTATATTTAAAATAGAGGTCTCTCTGAAAAAATTAACATTTTTTCTTTATCATATACCTCATGGATCGGGTAATACACGGCTAACACTAAAAGTGTAACACTCTGGTGGTCAATACAAGGAGATCCACGTGGGCTGCGCCACCACAAGTCTCACTATCGAACCATAGCTGGAGGAGCTAACACCGGGCAATCTATACTTCCTATAAGACAAAGCTCCACTAACTTGCATTAAATTAGTCTATCTCTACATGCAAGGTATACACTATATGAGCCATTCATTTATCCATGTCATCCCACATTTATTAATAAAAATCTATTCATACATGCAATCTATTGTTCACATTATTAATTTTAGCAATACAATTTTCACATAATAATTTTTAGCGGTTAAATATACGGACATTTCATGGTGATTAAATTTAGATTCTAGAATGTTGTGTCAAATCAAATTCTCCATATTCCAGAAAAAATTCCATTTCATGCTTCAAATATCCTTTCTTTTATAATAACATTATTCTAAAAAAAATACCCCTGCAAAAGGCGGGGTATCTTTCTAGTTATAATTAGGTTGGAGGCTGGGATACTTTTTTTACTTACAAGATTATCAAAGAGATATTCTTGGGCTTGTCATCCTAGGCCAAGGGAGGACGCCCAATTAGTTATCATCCTTTTTTTTCCAAAAAGGGAAATATACATAGTCTTAGCCTATGCATCAAACGATGCACATAATCATTTAATTGCAAATTTTAAGTTCGCGGGTCACATGAGATGACGCGAACACCAACTAGTGGAATAGAAATAAGATGACACACTCAAGTAATTTATGTACTTAACTCTTGCGTCTCGTCGGAACACTTCAATTCTCCCATGTTCGCCTGCTCATGGCCATGATTAAGAGCACTCATCTCCTGTTTTGATCGCAATCGGGTCATAAAAATCATTGCAGTGTATTAGTTCCTTTTTGTACACTTTAGTTAGCCTGCTAGTGGGTTGGACCGCTATTTTCTCCTTATTTTATGTTTTTAACTTCACATTTAATTTCTTTATTTTTCATTTTTTATTTTCCTTTTTGGTTTTCAATTTCCCCTGTCTTCATTTTTGTTTACTTTCTTTTACTGATTCAGTTCTTTTCAGTTTTTCATCTGTGATACATGTTTAATTCTTGTATCATCTCATTTATATTCCCTTCATTTCTAAATATAAGACTTTCTAGTTTTTTTTTGAGTTTTTCCTGGTTCGTTATAAAATGAGTGAATCAACACACTAAAACATGTCTACATACATACGAATCAGGACAAAACCAAAAAGGTTAGAAAGTCTTATATTTTGGAACAGAGCGAGTACATGCTTAGTCCAATAAACATCGATTATTAAAGTACCTGACATAATATATTTATCTAAAACCTTTTGGAGCATTAGGAGATTTTTTTTTGTCAAGAAGGATGAGGAGACAAAACGGAGAGGCAAGACAAACACTCATGGTTTTTCAGGACAACACAACTAGGTGGCATGGCAGCGACATCATCCATGCCCAGAAGAGAGATATTGTGGGTGGGGTTGGAGCACAACTTGGTGAGAAGACGGAAGTGGTGGTGCAGCCGAAGAAGAGAAAGACGATAGCGGAAGTTGGTGGAAGTTGGCGCTGCGAAGTTAGGGGTAGAAAAAGCAGACGATTTTTTTACCAATAACAATCACATATACCTTTTCTCCGGTAGATAATTGTTGCTTTTCGTTTGGCCCAAAAATGGAAAAAGTAACACACAAGTAAGTTAATCATGTTTAATCATAAAATATGATGTACCTCACAAGTTACATGAACATATTATAGACATAGATGGACATATTTCTTGATATGAGAACATATTGTATAGAGTACTTGAGAAAAAGAAATTACAAGTGAAGTATTTATATCCGGTCCTCCTAATGTTTTCACCAGTGGGGTGAACAACTTATTCTCATATTTGTTTTTTTAGATATTCTCATATTTGTTGGAGTATTTGTGTTTAACATTATTGCTAAGATTTCTCGTGAAAATAAACTTTATTTTCTTGTCCTTGAAGAATTTGAGAACCCACAAAGCAGAAGTAGTAGGTCGGCCGATGCAGCTCACAAGTTACACGAACATGTTATAGACATAGATGGACATATGTCTTGATATGAGAACATATTGTATAGAGTACTTGAGAAAAATAAATTACAAGTGAAGTATTTTATATCGGGCCTCCTCCTAATTTTTTCACCAGTGGGGTGAACAACTTATTCTCATATTTGTTTTATTTGAGATATTCTCATGTTTGTTGGAGTATTTGTGTTAAACATTATTGCTAATATTTCTAGTGAAAATAAACTTTATTTTCTTGTCCTTGAAGAATTTGAGAACCCCCAAAGCAGAAGTAGTAGGTCGGCCGGCCCACCTGACCGATCCACATAGATTATCCATGAACCCACCTAGTTTTCATTTTGAGTGGCCCACGTAGCTTTCACATGTCCGAATATATATACATGAAACTTGACAGACGTTTTCAGTCGGCAAACAAGGTTTCTCAGGGCGTACCACTAAGACCGGTGACGTAATCCTGGCATTCATGCATACAAAAAATGTACAAATCGTACCAAATTCGAGCGTGCAAAATGTACATTTTACAATGCTGTGTGTAAGGAGAATCAATCAGCATTGAAATCTGAACTGTACTATTTGACCAAATCAGCACCGTGTCTGAATTTTGCCAAGTCTTTTCAGATCTCCAACTTTCCCTATAAAAAATGCCTGTCAGCTGAATATTTTGTAGAATTCCTTAGAGCAACCCTCGCGGACGCTTTTCTTGGTCGATCTTGATTTATTTTTCCGGGGAATGGCATGTAGACCACTACAGATGTGATCTAGCGATCCCTGGTCCATGGCATTGGTGATTACCTCGCCGCCTATACTTCTCACTGTATATAGATCGGAACATTCTTGATCGTCATCACTCTCTTCATCGGAATCAACGGGGACCAGCGTAGGCTTTTGCGTCGTGGTGAAAGACAGCCTCAAGCGGTCAACCTCGATGTTCTTGACTTTGTTAAGGGAAAGAGAATCGAAGGGGACCTGATACATGAAGATTGGTGTCCCACTCTTGTTCACCACTTTGTGTTGATTTGCTGCTGCTAGATCTCATCCATCTTGTTGATTGTTCGCAGGCCACACCATTCTTCTTCTTCAGTTGGTTTCTCTCTGGCTTTGAGTTGGTTTCTCTCTCTAGGTGTACTGGCTCTACCTGTGTTACTTGGTGCTAAGACGATCTGTTAGTTGGTGCTAAGACGATTTAGTACTGCGGCACTTATAAGGGAGAGAAAGCCTGAGGAGATGCGTGGAGAAGAAGGCGTGAAGCTTCGTTCAGAATGAAGACGACGGCTGTGCGCACAAGCACAGGGTCAGCTAAGGTCTTGACTCGATTGTGTCTGTGGCCTGCATGGTTTCATTCAATGTTGGGGATATCGCTTTCGGGAACTTATCGGTCGACCCAAGATAAGGGGTAAATCGGCCGATTTATCGGCATATCGGCCAATTTATCGGCATATCGGTTAGTTTATCGCCCGATTTATCTTATCGGTCAGACACCGAGAAACGATAAATCGGCCGATTTATCGGAATATCGGAAGATATCTTGAACAGTGGTTTCATTGCTGACTTGCCTCATGAATCTCGTTGTCGCTGTCAAAGTGTTAACGACTCCAAAGTAAGTCTCTACTATATAATATGCCTAGAGGTGGTGATGGTCATGGTCATGGTACGTTTTTCTGTTTCCCAATTTACCCCCGTGAGTTAGGAGATATTACCCACCACTGCCACCAATAAGTGGAAAAAACGTTTCGTTTTTTTTTCCGTTGTCTTAAGCCACGGCCCGCGAGGGGAGGAAGACGTGCTCGGCCGGCGCGGGTCAGACCCTTCTTTCTTGGCGACCGCACCTCCCGCGATCCCCTCGCTCGGTGGCGATCCACGGGAGACACAGCAGCCGCCCTATCAATTCCTCCGGCGTTGCAGCCCCAACCAGCTCAAATCCCTCCGGATCCCTGTCCCTCCCATGTTTCCGTTCTTCCGGCGGCCGGATCCGGGTCGCTGCTCGCAGATCGAACACGCCTCCGAGGCCCCAGCTGATGCGGCGGCATAGCGTCCTCCGGTATTCTGTACCTCGACGGAGGCTTCCGTGGAGAATTTGCATCATCTCCTTGCTGCTTGCTGGAGGCTTCCGTGCCGATCGCGCTACCTCGGAGGTGCTCTGGCTAGGGAAGTTGATTCACTTCACTCCCCGCAGCTCCGACGGAGGCACTGTGCTGGTGAGTGCGCGCTTCATGATTCTCAGATTCTGTATACTCACCATGTTTCTGCCTCCTTCGTTTTGCTCCTGGGGTGATTTGTTTGTTCTCTGATTCACTTGCATCCAGCCCCAGGTTAGCTTCATTTGACGACACCATTGTTTAGGGATTTTCTCTTTCCTGTTTATAGAAGCGTTGAGGACAAACAACTTGTTTGGTGTAGGAAGCAACAACCGATACTGATGGTTTTCGGGATGGGCTGGATCTGTCATCGACCACCACCACCAATTCATCGTCTTCCCTGTGGGAGGGAACAGAGTTCCGAACAGAGTTGTGCTCGCCCAAGACTAGCGTTCTTAGGTTGCCTCAATCCCCTGCCAAGGTGAGCTGCATCGGATCTTTTTTTCCCTTCGACCTGATATGATCAAGGTTAGCATTATTGATTTGTATATCAATTCTCTAAGTAAGATGGTACAGTGCAGAGCTGATCTATTGCTTATATACCTGATTTATGTACCTGCGATTTCCTGGTTATGCTACTGATAATTTTTAGGAAGATGAAACATGCATGGTCTCGATCTGATGTAGTACTACTGCAGTACTGCGACTGATATTTTTCAGATGCTTATAAGCAGAGCAGTGCTCATTTTGTGAATTGAATTTTCAAATTTTTATAAGCAGAGCAGTACTCATTTAGATAAAGACAGGCCTGGTGATTTAATGTTCAAAAGTCCTTGACGAGCTCCCGCCATCCACTCAAGCGTGGTGATGGTGTCTCCTCCGGTGATCTTGAACACGGTCAAGAGCATGATGTTGTGGGCAGGCGGCGCCGGTGCTGGGCGTGTATGCGGCCATTAGTACACCAGCTCGTGGATCTCTTTGGATACGGTGTCGACTGTCGACCACGGTACTTCGCAGGCAAACAGATTCGACCAAGTCCAGGAGCCCAGGATCAGGACCGTGTTCTCACGCTCAGAGTTCTCTGAACAAATAGTTTCAGTCTAGGTGTTTTACTCTCTCATGTAGCTTTACTAATGAGCTTGCTTGACGATCAGGATAAGGATGCACTATGTATTTTTTTTAGTCGGGCCGAACAACGATTGCAGCTATTCACTACTTCTCTCTACTGAATCTTCAGTATAGGACATTCATATCTTTTTAAAATTTCAACATGGACCAAACTGAACAATAGATGTTTTTTCAAAGATAAGGCTGTTAGCTATAATTATGCTACAACAAGAGCTGGGTAATGATTAAAAACCAAGTAAAATACAATGTAGAAATATGAGATCGAAAAACAAATATTATTCTAGATTATTTGAAAATTGATAAAGCCCGTAGCAACGCACGGGCACGTTTGCTAGTATATACTAGTATATACAAATAAAAGAAATTAGGCTGTGGAAAAATCTCGTGGATTTGAGCATGTGTATCTTGCCTGCATTGTGCTTCTGGCCGGTACCGCGAATTTTCGGCTCAAAACTCAAGTCCCGTGAATCAATCGTTTTTCATCTGATCTATTGACGTATAGATTTTTGGTCTGTATCCATAAAACTTCAGTTCAACTGAGCGATTTTTAAACTTCATTTGACACCCCGATAAAACATTGTTGTGAAAATTCACTACTGGAAAATCAATCCAGCACTCGGCAAAGAGGTCCTACGCTGAGACAGGACAAAAAAATCTCCGCGAAGTGAAGATCACTCGGCAAACACGATCTTCGCCGAGTGGACACCAATCCAGCACTTGGCAAAGATAATTTTGTCGGCGAAGACGCAAAAAGGCACTCGGCAAACATGGTGTCTCGGCGAAACGGCTGACCACGTTGCGCCTCTCACTGGCCCCACGGCGCCGCGATGGTGCGGGATCTTCGCCGAGTGCCCCTCTCGGCAAAGATGTCACAAGAAAAAAAAAAAAGCTGCCTCCTTCTCTTCGCCGAGTGCCGCGCTCGGCAAAGATTGCACGGGAAAGTTTTAGGGTCAGCCGCCTTTTCCGTCACCTCTTCGCCGAGTGTGTCGGTGGGAGGCACTCGGCAAAGAATGCGCGCGATTTTTTTTTGGGTTGGCGCGCATTTTACAGCCTCTTCGCCGAGAGTGTCGGTGGGTGGCACTCGGCGAAGATGTGGGCGGAAAAAATATTTTCAGTACGCGCCAATTCTTTGCCGAGTGGTATCATTCGCCGAGTGTCCCTCTCGGCAAAGATTGCGTTTTTCCCGCTCTTTCGCCTCTGTGGCGTCTCGTTTTGGCGCCAGTTTCTCAGCTCTAACGACGCCTATATATAGGCCACATCTCAGCCAGGTTACTCACTCATTCAAACACAAAACATTCGGATTCCCTAGCTACGTCGCACAGTGAATGCAAAGGCATTCGATCGTGAATCACTGTGGGGCTGTAGCTAGGGGAAACCGGGTGTTTTGTTTCAACTGTATTTAGTTATTCAATATAACTTGTTTTCAGTTTACTTCATGTCGCCCATTACAAATCATCCGGATTCCCGAGCTCAGTCCCACACTGCATGTGATATCGCAGCCAGTGTGGGATTGTAGCTCGGGGAAACCGTATGTTTTGTTCATCGATGTGTTTAGTCGCACGCTATTTTGTCTTGTTTATTGCACGACATGGTAAACTTTGGGTGGTAAATTTTTCGACGGGAAAATTTGGCGGTTGATTTTGGCGGGAAATTTTGGGCGGGATAGCTGGTGGAACGGCTATAAAAGGCCCCGGCCGACCACTCTTGTACACACAAATTCGCCCATTTCAATATTTACCCCGTTGTAGATAGTCGTCGTACCGCGTATCTGGATGAGATGTGGAGTTCCGGTGAGCCTGAACACCCCGAGCGCGGGCACTGCGTGTTGTCTCACACTCTCGACATGGTCAAGCTGGAGGAGAAGTGGAGCGGGGGCACTGATGGCGACGATGGGAGGTAGCCGGCCACCGGTGTCGCCGGAGACGGTGGTGTGGGCGGTGGTGTTGCAGTGCGGTGTGAACCGCTGCAACGTCAAGGTGGAGGTTTGCGTGCCGCCATTCGACTTCTTCGTGCGCTTCCGCTTGAGCGAGGACTTCACTCGCGTCTTCAATGCCTCCCCCGGCCTTGTCGTCAACGGTGAGACACTCGCGATGAGCCGCTGGCATCGTGGGCACGGAGGGCGGGCATCCACTAGTACAGAACAAAACATCGGAAACGGGCCAAAACTCTCATCAGAAACGGAGAAGTGGTCCGTGTCCCTACCCCCGTGGCTTATGTGAAGGCCCTCGTCGGTAACGGAGTCCAAAAACCGTAGCCGATGAGGCAAAGTTTTGGCAACGGTTCTGCACATATCTCCGTTTCCTCAGTGTCGAGCTCATCAGTAACGGAGTGTGTAAATTTACTCGTTTGCATTGAGGTTTCTTCATAAGCATATAGCACGAATACAGATGCCACTGGGCATTTAAAATCTCACAGCACAAGCACAAGAATGACAGATCAGATTCATAAGAAAGTAGCTCAGATTCATAAGGTAGCTCTACATTACAGTGATTATCTCTATAACCTACTAGCTATTGACAAATGTTTTGGTAGCAGTGACGACATGCTTTATAACCTCCTGCCACTCTTCTTCCTGCCAGAATTCCCAAATGGATAATCATTGATACTTGATACTGCACAGAAGAGCGTCAGCCTTGGCAAGCACATCTTTAGTAAGGACTGATGTAGCAAACTGTGATACATCTTCAACTCTCCTTGCTATAAACAAATGATTTTGGTAGCACTAACAGCATGCTTTATAACCTCTTGTGACTCTTCTTCCTGCCATAGTGGCCAAAGTTGGATAATCATTGATACTCCACGAAAGAGTATCAGTCTTGGCAAGCACATCTTTAGTAAGGACACATCATCTGTGCATCTGATGAGGATATAGATGCATGGTCAGTATAGATCTACATATTGGAGACATGTAGATGTATAATATTGAGTGCAAACCAATTAATGGTTACATATTTGAGAGAACAGATCGATCCACCTACAGTGCCCAATTAGAACAAATAGATCGAGCGCATGCATAATTAGCTATGGCTAGGCATTCGAGCAACAAACTGTGGCAACTACACATAGCGTTATCCGACTTGTCCAATGCATGGATGAGCTTACCGGCGGTGGCATCTCCGCTCGGGGAAGATCCGACGCGCCGCTCAGGGAAGATGTGCGGCTGTCGGGGGAATAATTAACCCGCGACTTATTCAAAGCCAAAACAACGACTTCATCCTCATGATCACGCTATTATTGGGCCACGTAAAGATGGGCTGACCTAGGATCACGGCCTACCAAAGGAAGGCTCCAGAAGGTCGGCGTTAACTTGCCTTGGAAGATAAGAAGACAATCGGCTTCATGTAGAACTCTTGTAACCTGACGAGTCTCTGTGTATATAAAGAGGACTAGCAGGACTTAGACGGGGACAAGCCCTAAAACCCTAGTTCATACGGCGAGTACCGAGATCGGATCGCCTCCATTGTAACACCTCATATATCATATCAATACCAATCTAGGGTAGGCAGTAAGTAGGTCTTTACCTCACATTGAGGGGCCGAACCTGGGTAAATCTGTGTTGATCTTTGTTCCTGCGATCCCAAGCTCGAAGACGATTGACTCGCGCAATCCAACACCTACGAAGTCATCCATGACATCTGATGTGACAAACCCATGACAGCGGCGGCTGGCCGACGCGCCGCTGGGGGAAGATGCTCGGCGACTGGCCGACACACCGCTGGGGGAAGATGCGCGGCGGCTCGCCGACGCGCGGCTAGGGGTAGATGCTATGCGGCGATGATGTCGGCTGGCCGCGCCGCTCAGATCTACGAGATAAGGGTTAGATCTGGCGCTGTTTGGAGCCGCCGCCACAGTGTGAGAGTGAGAGTGAGGGTGAGAGCGAGAGCGTTAGGGTTGCCGGAATGGCATATTTATAGCACAAGTACAATATCGGAAACGGAGACGATAAACAACCATATCCTTTTATTTGCTCACTGACACACTGGGCCTACTTAACAGTACGATTGAACTAACTATCTACTCTACTTGTCCTTCTTCCGCCCTGCCTCTGTGCCATTGTTGTCCACGGCGCGGCGTCGCTTCTTGTCGGTTGACTTATCCTCCGGCTCGTGCTCTTCTCCTCCGGCCCGTGCTCCTCCTTCTTCGGCCGCGTGTCCTTCTCCGGCGACTCCTTCTCTCGCGCCTCCATCTCCGGAGCGTGCTCCTCCTTCTCCGGTGCATCCTTCTGTGGTGCGTGCTCCTCCTCCTTCGGTGCCTCATCTGACGCCTCCTCCTCCACCTTGTCGAAGTCATTTTCTTCCTGGCTAGAATACGGCTCCGACGGGTCCTCCGGCTCCTCTTCCTCCGGGGACTCCTTCTCTTCGGAGTCGTCTTCTCCTTCGCGTGAAGACGGCGGGTCCGAGTCATTAGAGTCGTCTTCTCCTTCGCATGAAGACGGCGGCCCGTCTTGATCCCACCATGGGACTTTCCTGTGGTCTTCACCGCTCGCGTCGTCGCTCGGGACTTACTCGTTCTGCCACCAGGGTTCCTCCATGGCGGTTGTGCTAGTGTGGTAGAGAATGTGGGAGAGAACGAAGGGGAAAATGCGAGAACTGCCTGGCTTCGCGAGGTTCCAGTCACATTTTATTAGCGTCGAGAAGGCGGTTCCAATCCCTCGTAAATTAAGCCGCATTGAACAGGCGCGCTTCCAGTTTGCAACTGCAATTTCCCAAACACATCGCAAATGGATATCCTTCCACAATCGTTGCCATAGAGATACATATTGGAAACGGAGGAGAATTGATGACCGTTGCCAATACTATTGGTAACAGAGATCGAAAAGTCTCCATAACCAATGTTGACGGACCAGCCGTGGCCTAGTTCTGCCAGGCCTCGTCCGCAATGCTAAAATCGCGATTTTCCGTCGCCTATCTCCTGCCGTTACCATAGAGGGGTATCCGATGTGTCGTTCTGTACTAGTGATCGGAGCTGCCGTACCTAAGGAAGCTGAGGTTTGAGAGGTTCCCACGGGAGGTGTGGGAGCCCCAAGCCGTGAACCAGTTCATCAACAGGCTAGGTGGGCAGCTTATGGAAATGCTCAAGCCGGAGGTCAGCTGGTACCTAAGTGTGATGACGTGGATGAAGAACCCATAAGAAGTTCCTACAGTCTATGATGTGGAGGCGCCAGAGCCTGAGCTTCCACCGTCTGAGTTTGACGACCCCTACTCAACCACGATGAAGCCGTCACTGGTTCATACTATCCGAATCCATGTGGAGCAGGTAGTCGACCCAGGTCCGTTCTTCAGGACAGGAGGCCACTGCTTCGGAGGGCCATCTGGCATGGGATCGGCCGGAGGAGAAGATAACTGATGAGAAGATCGTAGGTGTTAATTTGTTGTCCGTGACTGTTGTAATTTTTCTACATGTTTCTTTGTTTCTTTGTGATTGGTGGTTCAATCGTGAAGATTGGTGATGATGATGATGTTGGTCCAAGTTATGATAGCGATTGGTGATGATGCTGGTCCAAGTTATGATAGCGATGATGATGATGCTGGTTCAAGTTATGATCCAAATAATGTAGACAATGGCTTCTGAAGCTTTGTACTCGTCAATTTAGAATTTCTGTTTGTATGAACCATTTGTGTCCACTTTTGAACTTGTAATATTTGTGATGTAATATTCTGTATGAACCATTTGTATGCCACTTCTGAAGGTTATTTTGTTTTTTGTTGTGTTAATATGAGTTTTGGCATTCTTCCTATGTTGACATATGTGTTCTTTAAGCGTATTCATAGTGTTGCAATTTCTTCTTATGAGTTTTCTTTAAGCCTATTCATTACTATTTTGTTTTTAATTGTACTAATCAACACATTCTTTGTGATGACAGGTGATTGAGATATGGCAGGGGGGAAGGACAAGTGGGGCGCCAAGGAGAAGCGGTTCTCCAAGGAGAAGCGGGTCGCCAAGGAGAAGCAGTTCGTCGTCGAGAAGCGGCCCCTCAAGCCGGTCGCCAAGGAGAAGCGGCTTCTCAAGGTTGGCACTATTGCTAATCTATACACGAAGGCTGCTGATGGGTCTTCTACGCTCATTGGAAGAAAGCGTGACCGGGCAGCTGCGGAGAAGACTTCCGCACGGCGTGGCAGACCCTCGGGATCCACCCAACCGCCCGGGTAAGCACCCTCGGGCTCGCTTGAGTAGTCCTTTGCCCTCGGTTTCATCTTCCGTGTCAGAGGAGGAGGCTCTTTGCCTAGTGAGGATGAGTACCAGGACCGACGCTCGGAGGAGTCAGAGGAGGAGGAGCATCCCGAGAGTGAGGAGGATGAGGATGCTGTGGCGGATGAGGATCTGTTGACAGCTCATCAACTACCGTTGATCGGCGAACTACGCTAGCGTAAGCCCTACTTGCGAGGACCTTCCTCCATGCCAGATCGTGTGTCAAATGGCATACTTGATGTCACAGGAGATATGTAAGTGGTGGTTGAAAATCTTGTTACCTTCCAGGTTAGTTACCTTTCATCACAAGCATTCTGACTTTTGTTTTCGGTATGTGCAGGGCATTCACGTGGGTGGGCCCAAAGTGGAAATGCTTACCTCCAGGCGTCCTTGATAATCCCCAAGAGAAGGAATCACTGTAGCACAATTCGATAAGTATTTGAGTGTCGAACCCACGAGGAGCTGAAGGTAAACTATCTATTCTCTAAAGCCCTATAACCCTCTTATATGGCCTTTTATGCAAAGCAATAAATTTAAATATGAAAGGAACTAACTAATGGAAGCAAGTGATGTGGAATGAGTTTATCTAGTAACAAGTTTCTCAATCAAGTTTCTCAAAGTAGCAAGTATCAAATATCTCAAGTAGCAAATATCTCAAGGGAGCAAATGTTCTAGCAATTGTTATTTCATTCGTGTGGTTGTCACAATTAGTGAAGCACATGTTTCAGTCTTAATTGTTTCTTCTAGGAAGGAGCCATAAATAGGTGTAGCCAAGTAAATGAGCAAATTACACAACTCTTATGATGGATCTCATGGCCAAGTAAATGTGCAGCACAAGAATTATTAAGACATAATTGTCCCACCATAGCCTTAAGTTCTAGGGTCCCCCATATATATCCCCCATAATGTAACTTCAAGTCTCAGACCACGGTTTCTGTCTTAGTACTCCGACCCGTCCTACTCAATCCATTACACTACGGTGATCACCTTACATGCATTCCCCAATATATGCGTGCACTCATACATTGTACATCAAGACAATCATAAAAGATAACAAAACTTGTATGCAACCAATCAACGAACTATTTCACTATTGCCATGAACAAATCACTTCTCAAACATAGATGGGGAGACACAATAGATCAAGGGAATAGTATATTGCATCATATATCATGTTTGCCAAGAGTTTACAGTGGAGAGATGGAGATGATCTTGCTGTAGATGTTGATGATGAACACGCCGGAGGGGGGTGGAGCCCTCCGGAGGTGATTCCGGCGGCGTTTCCCCCCTCCGATCTTCTCCGGCGGCAGCCTTCTGACTCTCTGTTTCGTGGTTTTGTGTTTCTCCGCCGCCTCCTCGCGAAACTCCTCGGGGGACTATTTTTATAGACGTTTTTAGGTCAAGACGAAGCCACGGAGACGAAAACGGACGGCATCGGAGCCACGAGGAATAAAAGAGGTGGTCCCACACGGCCAAGGAATCTGGCCGCGTGGGACCATCTATTTTCTTCCTCGGACTTCCTTTTTCGCGGATCCTTGGCTCGTACGTCTTCTTATTTCCAAATATTGGGCCCCGTAAAATATTAGGTCATTTGGACGTCGTTTGGTCCCTGAAAGTCAAAAACATGGAAAAAGGGGTTTTCTGGTTCTGCAGGGTTAATTCCAAATAAATGGGGAAACTGTGAATTATCCCCTAAAATCATTATAAAACATAAATATAACCCATATATGATGCAAATAAGTTGGAATATCAAGTAATAAAATGTAAAGTTCATGTATGCATTTTACATGCATCAACATCCCCAAGCTTAACCAATACTCGTCCTCGAGTATGAAGGTGATAAAACTAACATGGACTTTGCATTTTAATACCATCAATGGATATCAAAGATGATTACTATTGCTACATAGAGTCAAATGATTCATTCTTCAAAGGAGTAGCAATATGCAAGATAGATTATGAAGTGATATCAAGTATTTAATGCAACGATGTTCAATGATAATTCACAAAGTGTAACATGAAAGAAAGTACTATGGACCACATGTATGCATAATGAAAAGTAAGAACATCCTATAATGGTCATAGAGTATTCATGAAAATCTGAATATAAAAGGTGGACACTTTGGAAAGATATATAAATGAGTAGGGTAAAGCATGAATAAGTTTCATCTAACTTCCAAACTCTTCTACTTAAGTTAATGATTGCAAGGTGGTAATCCTTGGTGTCAAGCTCTCATTACCCCTATCATAGCATCTTGAATGATTAAAGTTTAAAGTGAAAGCAAATATGAGTAGTGTGCTTGACAAAGTATAGGTTGAATGTCTCATGCCCCTTGAATACAAGTACCTACACCATGGTGTTACTCAACTTGGGAAACAAAGTAAGTTCAAGTTAAATATCATTGTAAGTAATAATAGCATCATTAAGAGCGTCAACTGGGGTACCTCTTGTCCCAGGATATGGAACAAGCCCATATCAAAATGACAAGACAAACAAACAAAATGAACAATCTCAACACCCTTTTTATTTACCATTGGGATAGCTTTTTATTATAAGGTGTATCACTGACGGTTCACCATAGTATGTAAGTAAATTTCCACCATGAATGATGCATGGCTTAGATTAGCGGCCCAGGCGTCTCTCTAACCATTTATACAAACTCATTTAAACTTGCTTTGTCTCCACATTTATTTCACCCATGATAAGCATCCATAAACAAAAGTACATGATATCAACTAAATAAAATGAAGAGCATGTTGAAAGCTTGCCATGTGACAGCACATATGAGCTAACTCTCAACCCAAGACATTTGTCAAGCCCACAACATCATAATTTTAATCACAATGGGTCATGTTTATTTAATGCAATAAAAGTAAAGTGTGCATCAAGTTCGTGAGAGCTCTATAACCAACTTTTCCCATGACAATCAACAACATAAGCATTTTCATTCAGAGGTATAGATAACACAAATATCATGATAATCATACTCGGAATAGCATAAAGCTAATAGGTAGATATGGTGGACTCACTGGAAAAACTTTGGTTGAAGGTGTTGGAAACAAGTTTTTACTTGTTGGAATTTTTGGGCTAGCAAGAGGGAGAAAGTTGACCGTCTAAATGCATGCATGAGTGTCCATAGAACTAACCAATCCATGTTAAACAAAGTAAAGTAACATTCAGCATCAAAACATGAATAAAAGATAGCTCTTGATAAAACACTTGCATATTAACACTCATTAACAAAGCATATGAATCATGCAACTATATGTATCTTTTTGAATCAACTTAAACATCCCTTTCCCAATCTTTTAATAGCATCCAACTTAATTCAACCCAAATTTCCAGTACCTCTTTCATATATAAATGATGGTGGTGGTCTCACAAAATAAAAATCAAACCAAAATAAAAAGCAAACAAAAGACGCTCCAAGTTTATGCGATAAGGTGCATTGATCGAAAAACAGAAGTTAGACGTGTGCAAACCGAGAGTGTGTAGGTCCAGTGGGGTTGTCTTCACATCCCCAAGCTTATGGTCTTCACCATCCTTGGATAGCTCTTGGTGCATCTCCTCTAATCCCTGTGAAAAAACTTCAAAACACCGTTTCTCCCATTTCTTTTCTGTGGGGTGACATTAGTAGTGATAGACAAATAGATTTCTTGCTGCATATAATCCTTAGACAAAAATTCATATGAATGTCCAGAAAGTGTATAATGTTGTATGCCTACTTATAAACTCAATTGGATAAAAAAGATTCAAGTTAAAAGTTCAAAAAATGCATCAAACAAAATGGGACAGAATCTGTCCAAAAAAACAGCAGCAGCAAAACGTATTTTTCTACCCTACTTAACTTTGTCGAAAAATTCCGAAAAAATTCATGCATACAGAGGATGAAAAGTTGCAACTACAGTTCAAATATCAGCTCATTCGGAGTTACAGAATAAGAATTAAAAATCATACCGTGCACAGATTCGTGCAGGAATAAAATCTCCGAATGCTATAAGCAACTTTTTCAAACCAAAATGGGTAAAACTTGGCACTTTATTAAAAATTCCAGAAACTAAACTAAAAACTAAGTCTCTTGTTACAGCAAGAGGACACAAAGAAAATCACAAATAAAAACAACCGGGTTGCCTTTATAGCCATATAGCTAGGCTTCTTACTTGGTATCAAGATGGTTGGAGTGAGGTGGCTTGGCATCCCCAAGCTTAAATTCTTGTACTTATTTGATATATGTAGGGTGAGCCTAGGGGTAACATCCCCAAGCTTGAGTGTTTGTCCCTCTTGATATTTGTTCATCACCCTCAACTCTTCCACTTGAAAATTCTCTTTACACAAAACTCATCATAAAACTTGATTAGAGGGGTTAGTGTCTCCATAAATTAAATCCACATAAGTACAGAAAAGACATATCATGAGTTGATTCTAAACATTAACTAATGTTACTATGGTTGTGTATTGTTCTTTGATCCAAAGAACCACACAAAACACAAGTAATGAGAGTAATGCAAAATAAAGACAGAATCTGTCAAAAACTGGACAGCCCGTAAAGAGTGAATTTTCAGAGGCACTTACGTTGCTCAAATCAGAAAACTTTGAACTAATGAAATGTGTAATAATAACTGAATATTGCTGACGTGAAATTTCAGGTCAAAATTCCTTTTCTGTGATTTTTAACATTTTTCGCAGTAAAGCTTAGGAATCTGTTTTCTGGACAGCAAATTACTATTGTTTGATCCTACCTCTCAAAAGAGGTTATTCTTTCCATAAATATGAAAAATAAGATACAAAGGTGATGTTACAGTAGTAAACAAGCACCTTGACTCAAAAACCGAAAATCAAACTGAAGAAAAAATCAAAAAGAAACAAAAAGAACCAAGAAATCAAGAGAAACAAACAAAGAAGAAAGAAAATATTTTTGTTGTTTTTGATTTAGCAAAAAGGCAAAAGAAGAAGCAAATATATACAACATAAACACTCTTTTTATTTGGTTTTAGCTTTGGGAAAAGTTTTAATGATAGAGACTTTGCAACGGTTCCATTGGCATGAACAACACATGTTCAAGGTCGACCCCAACTTCTCCATTACTCATCCTTCTCATTTACTTTCCCAAATTTTATATAAAATGAAAATCTTAAACTAATTGTCACAAAACAGTAGGTAAAGATATTTTACATGTTGTAAAGATATAAAGGTGTGTCAAACCGAATAGGAAGTTAAAGCATAAGGAACACACCACAGAATATTAAACAATTTACTTTTAAGTCTAACTCTCTTCCTATGCATTGGAATTTTATATATGAATAAATAACAACAAATTTGAGGTAACCAATGCATATAATAATCAATAGCTTGCATTTTAAATAACATAGAAACATAAAGGGGATTCTTATCTCTCCTCTCTCATAATAGTTGCAAGCATTAAAGTTAAACATAACCACATAGTTTTGAATAGAATCACCACATAAAGACTTATCATCTAATGAGCATAATGGATCATCAAACTCAATTAAATCACTTTCATCCTCAATAGTAGGGGGACTAAAAATACCATATTCATCAAAACAAACTTCCCCAAGCTTAAGGTTTTCCTTAGCATTAGCAATAAAGGTGTTCAAAGAATTAGTACTACCACAAACATGATTGTTATGCAAATAAAATTTAATTTTCTCCTCAAACACTTCATGTCCTAACTCAAGATAGATATTATACAATTCTATAATTGTTTGGTTGTTTTCCATTTTATAATTTTTTTGTGTTTTAGATTTATATGTTAGTATGCAATGCAAACAAGAATAAAAGCTTAGCACAACGCTCCCCGGCAACGGCGCCAGAAAAGTGCTTGATAATCCCCAAGAGCAAGGAATCACTGTAGCACAATTCGATAAGTATTTGAGTGTCGAACCCACGAGGAGCTGAAGGTAAACTATCTATTCTCTAAAGCCCTATAACCCTCTTATATGGCCTTTTATGCAAAGCAATAAATTTAAATATGAAAGGAACTAACTAATGGAAGCAAGTGATGTGGAATGGGTTTATCTAGTAACAAGTTTCTCAATCAAGTTTCAAACGCAAGTTTCTTAGAGCAAGTTTCTCTCAGCAGTTTTCTCAAGCAAGTTTCTCAAAGTAGCAAGTATCAAATATCTCAAGTAGCAAATATCTCAAGGGAGCAAATGTTCTAGCAATTGTTATTTCATTCGTGTGGTTGTCACAATTAGTGAAGCACATGTTTCAGTCTTAATTGTTTCTTCTAGGAAGGAGCCATAAATAGGTGTAGCCAAGTAAATGAGCAAATTACACAACTCTTATGATGGATCTCATGGCCAAGTAAATGTGCAGCACAAGAATTATTAAGACATAATTGTCCCACCATAGCCTTAAGTTCTAGGGTCCCCCATATATATCCCCCATAATGTAACTTCAAGTCTCAGACCACGGTTTCTGTCTTAGTACTCCGACCCGTCCTACTCAATCCATTACACTACGGTGATCACCTTACATGCATTCCCCAATATATGCGTGCACTCATACATTGTACATCAAGACAATCATAAAAGATAACAAAACTTGTATGCAATCAACGAACTATTTCACTATTGCCATGAACAAATCACTTCTCAAACATAGATGGGGAGACACAATAGATCAAGGGAATAGTATATTGCATCATATATCATGTTTGCCAAGAGTTTACAGTGGAGAGATGGAGATGATCTTGCTGTAGATGTTGATGATGATGAGCCCTCCGGAGGTGATTCCGGCGGCGTTTCCCCCCTCCGATCTTCTCCGGCGGCAGCCTTCTGACTCTTTGTTTCGTGGTTTTGTGTTTCTCCGCCGCCTCCTCGCGAAACTCCTCGGGGGACTATTTTTATAGACGTTTTTAGGTCAAGACGAAGCCACGAAGACGAAAACGGACGGCATCGGAGCCACGAGGAATAAAAGAGGTGGTCCCACATGGCCAAGGAATCTGGCCGCGTGGGACCATCTATTTTCTTCCTCGGACTTCCTTTTTCGCGGATCCTTGGCTCGTACGTCTTCTTATTTCCAAATATTGGGCCCCATAAAATATTAGGTCATTTGGACGTCGTTTGGTCCCTGAAAGTCAAAAACATGGAAAAAGGGATTTTCTGGTTCTGCAGGGTTAATTCCAAATAAATGGGGAAACTGTGAATTATCCCCTAAAATCATTATAAAACATAAATATAACCCATATATGATGCAAATAAGTTGGAATATCAAGTAATAAAATGTAAAGTTCATGTATGCATTTTACATGCATCAGTCCTTGGCCGTCTTATCAAGAGCCTTTACCCTGGCTTGATCGACCTCAAGAAGGATGGAATCGACACTGGTCAAAGGGTGTCCGCTTGGTCTTGGGACCACTTCACGATGGTGGAGGACACCACCTTCGGCCACCTCGGCATGCGACTGGTCACTGAGTTCTGGGTAAGTAATTTTTGGAACTTTACTACTTAATACCAAGAGTTTGGACTTCATCGTGTTAATTCCTTTGTCCTATCCTCAATGATTGTAGGATTACTTCACACTCATCGAAGGTGAAGGTAAAGAGGAGGCGGCTCAAAAGATACTGATTAAAACGGCGAAGAAGCTCATCCCCGACCAGCTTTACGAGCGCGTGTTAGCTGTGTTGTCCAGTTCTATGCAGAGCAGATGAATAGGGTGATCACCAAAAAGATGGCCAGGGCCATACACCTGTCGAGAGCCTAGTACATGAAGGTAGCCACATATATTTTCCTATTATTCTCCACATGACTGATCAATAGTTCTACTCATATGGATCTTTCTTGTGTTAAATAGGTGATTCCTGAGTGGCTAGCCGCCCAGAAGCCTTGCTACAAGAAGATTGTAGACAAGTGGGTGGCGGATGCGTTCAAGGTGCACCACGAGGAAGCATCGGACCGGCGGAACATGGTAGACGAGCACGGAGTCCACCGTCAAGGCCCCCTCACACTCGACAGCGTTATTGCACACAAGGTAATAAATTATTTTTATTCTTTCCATACAAGTTTTTATTTATGTGCTATTCTTTTTTGACCTCAATTGTATGTTTCCTTTTGATGTCAATTAATTATAGGAGGCAAAGGAAGGATGGAAAATGACTAAGATGCAAGCATTCATTGAGACCCGGAGGCCAAAGGAACCGGAACCGGGTAAACCCTTGGAAGACCAGTGGATCACCACCACCGCGGGGAAACAGAAGGAGAACTACTTCTCCAAGTTCAAGGAGATCCACGGTGAGACGTCCGATCCTTTGACCGCTCCTTTCGACCCCAAGATTGCTATGTACGCGGGACAAGGTCGACTGAATGGCCAGCCTTATATTGGCGGTTTTTCCTTCGAGTCTTCGGCCGTTCCATCACTTGCTGAGATGCGTGCTTGCCGTACGAGCTCAGCGCCCGAGATCGAGCGCCGCCCAAGGGTCGGACTTGGAGCCTTTGCTGCAATGGAGGTATGTATGTCGTTTTTGAACCATCTTTTCCACTATACTACATGTTTGCATTGCGATGACCGCTTCTTACATGGTTGCAATCCCGTAGGCCGAACTTCAGCGGCGGAGGCTACGGCGAGGGCGCAGGCAACAGAAGAGAGGGCGCAGGCAACCGAAGAAAAGGTGGTGCAAATGCAAGGGCATATGTCAAGCCAGCAGGCATGCCTCCAGGCCCTTATGGCGGTAAGTGCTTCAACTTTTTCTTTCAACTAAGGCATGTGCTTGAACTTTGCAAACTAAAACTCGCCTTTGGTATGCAGAGGTTGCCCGCGGATCTGTCGCTTCCTCCTTTACCTCCTCTTCCTCCACTAGCACCCCTCCTCTTGGTAAGTTGTCTTGAAACTAGCTAGGCAATAATTCATCTTTTTTTGCTTACTCGTCTAATGCGAATCTTCATAGGACAATCGATCAGCTGGATCCCACACTCCGCGGATGGTGAAGAAGGAGGGAATGGTGGAGACGGAGAGAATGGTGGGGACGGAGTAGCAAGCCCATCGTCGGCGCCACCGACCTCCAATAGGCTCGAGTGACTCTAGGTTAGTTCTCATTCTTGTTCTTTGTTAACTTATGCATGTGTTAGAACTTGCAAACTAAAACTCATTCTTCTCACAACTTGTAGGACTCTAGGATTGCATCGATGATGCCTTCATTCTGGAAGCCTTTGTCATTTCAGATCTTGAAACCAAACTATGATGGCTTGTGAACTTTGGACATTGTTGTTTTGTTAGATGTGCTACCAAACTTTTGTAAAATGATGTGTGATGTGCTACCAAACTTATATTTGTGCACTTGTTTGCCATATATGTGTTTTCTGAGTCTGCTACTAAGTTCATGGGTATATGCAACTATATATATGTTTCTGTGCAGGGAATGAAATAAAACAGAACAAACCTGTGCAGTTTGGGCATCTTTGCCGAGTGCGGCACTCGGCGAAGAGGCTTTGCCAAGTCTGGCTCTCGGTGAAGAGGTGCTCTAGGTGCCAAATGGTCACCTGGGAACTTGCTTCGCCGAGATGAGAGACTTTGCCGAGTGTGGTACTCGGCGAAATGACTTCCCAGGTGACCATTTGGCACGACGTTCGCTGAGACCCAGGTGACCAGGGGGCACTCGGCGAAATGTGCCACTTGGAAAAGTGGCGTGTTGGCACTCAGCGAAGAAACCACCCGGCGAAGCGACCTCTCGGCGAAGTCTGGTACTCGGCGAAGGAGCAGCCCGGCGAACTGCGCGGATGGCACTCGGCGAAGAACTTTGCCGAGCCCTGGCTTTGTGGACACGTGAGGTACATCTGTGTGCTCGAGCTTCGCCGAGTGTCACAGGCGTGGACTCGGCGAAGGCCTGACACACGCCTGACACACATCTGACAAGGGACGGGCCCGATTGCCTTTTCTTCGCCGGGTGGGGTGAAAAGGCACTCGACGAAGCCTTTTCCGAGTCCCCCGACAAAAAGCACTCGGCGAAGCTTCTTCGTCGAGGCAAATTTTGCCGAGTGTGTGTCATCGAGTGCTCCACTCGGCGAAGCCTTCGCCGAGGCGGATTCCGGCCTTTGCCGAGTTTGTTGACCACCCGGCGAAGAGTATTTTTCCAGTAGTGATTGTTATTCTTACACTAGTATGGTGGTTCAAGAGGAACTTCAAAGTTCTTTTTTAGCAGAGGAAAACACTTTGCCTATACATTTTATGAACCGAATTACTTTAGACCAGTCGATTATTAGTCTTTATTTTCATTAAACTAACTAATTTCTGTATTTTGCACTTTGCAGTCCAATTGCAAAATTCTATGTCAGTTGCACATTTTTATAGGATGCACCTAATCAGAAATTCACTTTGGCTCCCGGGTGCATATGCTCCTATTATTTTTCCAAATTAAAAAAAATATGAAAACACTTTGAAAAAATATGAAAACAATTGGGCATAAAAATATACAAGTTTGCAACATTCGTGCAAAATTTCGGAAGGAAATGACACTTTCTGTGTTCTGAGCGAAAAAGACAAAATCTATGACCAAAATGAGATTTAAATATACATTTTTCAAAGCACAGATTTTTTCTTTTTTGCATAGTCCACACAATGTGTTATTTCCTTCCGAAATTTTTGACAAATGTTGAACAGTTGTATATGTTTCTGTCCATTTTTCTGATTTTTTCAAAGAATTTTTATATTTTTTAATTTTGAAACATATAATAGGGAGCATATGCACCCGGTAGCCAAAACTCCTCTCTGGCAACTAATGCTTTGTAATGAGCAACGTGATACTTGACCCAGGAAAAAAAATTACACTACTATAAAGTACATCTTGAAAATTTACTTGTTTTTTTATGGGTGCACTTTAACTATAAGCTAGTAGAATACCCCACGCGTTGCAACGGGAATCTCTTTAGAAATTTTAACGTGTAATTTTTTTTATAAGACACATGAAATATGAACTTGTTGACAAAAGTATGAGAGATTCAACTATAGTTGTGAGGCTAGATTTAATTGACGAGAAATTATTGTGTATTTGAAAACATCCACCCCCAAATATACTACTACCTTTTTTGGTATATGATGTAAATTTTATTATGAAGAGGTATGATGTGTTCAAGAAAAATGATGACATGGACAATTGTATGGCTTAAAACAATTAATGATGTGGATATGTTGCTTGTAAATATATGTAATCATTAATAAATGTTAGTCGGAATGACATGGATAATTGATTGACTAGAATAATCGGTGATGTGGATGACTTGCATGTCAAGATAGACAACTTAAATGACCTCTTAGTGGGATTTTGCTTTATAAGAAGTATAGATTAGTTGCCCATTTTGTAAATATAAAACTTATGTTTTTAATGTGCAAATTGTTTTTGAATGAATATGCTTTTTTGCATTTTTTGGTTGACTAAAACTGTGCATTTCTACATGGCTAATTTTTTTGTGTCACTGAATATTGTGTTTTTCTTGACTGTAACGTAAAGGAATTCCACTTGGCTAGGGAGTAATCGGACCCATTTATTAATTAAGCATGATAAAATTAAGAAGATAGACAACTGAAGATGCCCAACGGACGTTAAGAATTTGATCGGGGAGGTACTAGTTGTCTGAAGAAACTATTCGGTCGTCGTGTCGCTCTCACGAGGGCGACATGGGTGGCGTCTCGAACTCTAACCCTCGCCGCGCCTCTCCTTCCTCCTCTCTTCCCGTTGCCGTTGGAGGACGCCGCCAGACTTAGCCCTCGTGGCCGATGACAGCGGGAAGGGCTTCTGCTCACGAAAATCTGGGTCTTGGGGGTGTTTGCCGCGGTGTGGTAGGCATGGTGTCATGGCGACGATAGTCTTCAATGGCGTCGTCGTTGCAGCCTCAGTGGCTGCAGTAATGCATCTTCTCGGCACCATGAGCGGGGAAGCTCCACGGTGAGGCTGGCTGCGCACGCGACAGGCCTAGATCTGGGCTAGGCGGGCCCAGATCTGGCAGCGAAGGCGGCTCACTCGTGGTGCTGGTAGCCTATGGCGGTGCTGGTGCTCTCACCAGTGTCCTCATGGCCGAACGGCGGTCGGTGATACGTCTAAAATTTATCTATAATTTTTTATATTTCATGCTTGTTTTATACCAATGTCGCATGTTTTATTTACACTTATATAACATCTTGTATGCATTTTCTGAGACTAACCTATTAACAAGATGCCATAGTGACAGTTCCTGTTTTTTGCTGTCTTTTTGTTTCAGAAAAACTCTTAAGGAAATATTTCTCGGAATTGGACGCCAATTTACGGGGATTTATTTTACACTGAAACGAAGACGGAGTCCGAATGGCAGCTGAGGAGGCGACCTATGGGGCCCAGACGCCCCCAGGGCGCGGCCCCATAGGCAAGCGCACTGGGGTGGCGTCTGACCGCGTTGGCCACCGTGTCGCGTCCCCTTTCGTCCATAAATACCTCTTCACGGAAAACCCTAGACACCCGAACACATTTCTACGAAAAGTACCGTCGCCGTCGTCGTCATAAACCCTAGTTCGGGAGAGTTCTGGAGCTCTTCCCGGCACTCTGCCGAAGGGGAGATCATCACCGGAAGGCTTCTACATTATCATGCGCGCCTCCGGAGTGATGCGTGAGTAGTTCATCTTTGGACTACGGGTCCATGGCAGTAGCTAGTTGGTAGTCTCTCCACTTTATGCCTCCATGTTTAGATCTTATGAGCGGCCTAACATGATCAAGATCATCTTTATGTAATGCTACATGTTGTGTTTGCTGGGATTCGATGAATTGTGGAGTTATGATCATCATTGTTCAGTTATCTATGTTATGTTTTATTTATGATCTTGCATGCTCTCCGGTGCTTGTGGTTACTTTGGCCAAGTAGTTGTTTGCATCTCCAAGAGGGAGTATTTATTCTAGATTGTAGGTTCATGCTTTCATATGTCTTAGCTCGAGTTGACAGAAACGATTAAGACAATGTTGTGTTGTTGCTACTAGGGATAAAACAGCGGTGTTTACTACTAAGGTTGTATCTACTGCTTACTTTACGCACTTTTCTTATTGCGATAATCTGTTGCTTGCAACTTAATACTTTCGGGTGACACTGGATAGCGATCCCGGGGTGGATTATTAGTCATAGATGTAGCTAGCAAGCGGTCTATGTATTTTGACGTATTGGCCAATTAAATATTACACTGAACTATATTTTTTCATGATAGCATTGTCAAGCCCCCACCATTTGTTAATTGCCCAGCTATAATTTGTTTACCCAATATGTTATCTAAAGATATAAACGGTGAGACCCATTGAGCGCACCACAACGATTTGAGCTTTCTGGCCGTCCGATCTTTTCCGCTCCACACCTCCACACCGTCCGATCCCCGGCGGATCTTGGAGTCGGCATGAACGTGGATTCGCAAAGCCTCTAACCGTACCAACCTTCGTGCACCCAGTCTCGCTGACGCCCTCTCCCGATGCACCCTGGAGCCTGAGGGTCCGCCCGTCGGCCTCACACTGCGCGTTTAATCGGTGTGGCGGAGGGGCCAGATTCGCACTGCGTTCCTCCCATTGGCTGATTTTCTTCATTTACCGTTCTAGGCTTTTAGTAGATGCACTGCGTGCCCTCTGCGATACCGATCTTCGTACGTGGTTCCTTCCCCCTTTCTCTCGCTGACGATGGGGCCGTCTACTCCCGTGGTCCACATGTCGGTTGGCCTGCATGTTTGTGTCGCCGATCTCTCCCATGCGTGGGTTGTCGTTGCATATTTTCTCCAGTATGTTGGGGCACGTTTAGTATTTCACGTGGTTTTGGGTACGTTGCACTGTTCGTGATGTCATGTCAAATTTGGGCCCGATTCACCGTCCGAGCTGGCGTTCCTCCATTCGTCGGCGGGTACGTTGCACTGTGCTAGTAGTCAGAACGAATTCGGGCCCGTTTTCCCCTGTCCTAGCTGGCGTTTCGTCATTGGTTCTGAGTGGTTACCGACTTAATGGGGTTGCCGCGCACAGTGTGCTGGGGGGAGGGGGCTGATGCATGTAAAATGCATACATGAACTTTGCACTTTATTTACTCATATTCCAATCATATTTGCATCATATAAGGGTTATATCAATGTTTTATCATGATTTTGGAAATATCTTAATGATTTACTATTTTTATGGAATTAACCCTGCACAGGCAGAAAACCCTAGTTTTGTATTTTAATGTTTCAGGGACCCAAACGTCGTCCAAATCACCTGCAAATTTAGGGGCGTCATTTTTCGGAAGGAAGAAGACCTGTGGGCGAAGGAAGCAAGCAAACGGAGGCCTGAGGCCAAAAAGGAGGTGGCCCACGCGGCCACAGTACCTGGCCGCGTGGGGCCCACTCTTTTGGCCCTCGAGGCTCCGTTGCCGTTGATCTTTGCTCCACCGACTCCGTCTTGACCTAAAAACGCCTATAAAAAAGGTCCCCCGATGTTCTCTGTAAGGAGGCGGCGGAGAAACACAGAACCACGAAACAGAGAGTCAGAAGGCTGCCGCCAGAGAAGATCGGAGGGGGGAAACGCCGCCGGAGTCACCTCCGGAGGGCACCACCCCTCTCCGGCGTGTTCATCATCAACATCTACAGCAAGAACATCTCCACCATCGTCACCATGATGAAGGGGGAGTAGTCCACCCCTGGATTTGGGTTTGTGGTGGTAACTTATGTATCTCTCCTCTCTCTTGAGCTTCACTAATTAGTACCGTATGAGCTGCTAAACATGATTACGGTCATCTATGTAATACCTTTGTGGTGAATATTGTGGTGTGAGATGATTTGTTATGCATTTACCGTTGTGTTGGAGCTTTTATGACTTGTCATGCTTTGATAGAATATTGTTCTATAAGAAGTATGATGTATGTGGGTACGGGATGGCCGATGTGACACGGCATAGGTATTGAGTGACACGGTACCGCCCAACATCCTTTATCGGGGGTAAAAAGAAGAGTATGATGTGGGAGTGACAACAACCACGCTAGCCTTACGAGGGTGACCTAGCAACACAAATGAGTACTTCTTTCAACTATGTGTTTTAGGACATATAGCCGTTATAAAAGCTACCATTAAAACATGACAATTGTGTGTACTTTATCTATAACATGATAATCACAGTAGATGAGGGAGAGAGGATTAAGTGAACCCATGAACCCATTGTTCCTATAAGAAACTTACACTTGAGCTTGTCCTCTTGCTGCATAGAGGATTGGGCTTTCTCTCTCTTTGAGAGCTTTTGCTTGCTACCATTTGTCTTGTCCTCTTGCATTGAAGAGGATTGGGACACTTTTACAATCTTGCTTGGTTACTTCCATCCATCAATCACCTTGTTCTCCAAACTTGTTTAGTGCATAATCAACTAAAACTTGTGACACTTTAGTTGTAGGGAATAGATAACTTTTCCTTCTTGCTCCTGCGGATCGATACCTTACTTCCACATTGAGAGGTGCTACAGTGATCCCTTGCTCTTGGGGGTTATCAAGTACTTTTCTGGCGCCGTTGCCGGGGAGCGTAGCGCTTAAGTTTCTATTCTTGTGTGCACTAGACTAAGCTTGGGGAGGTTCCTTTTATATCTTGCAATCATCTAAGCTTGGGGAGGTTCTTTAACTTGTTTAATGATACTATGTCTCCCATTTATGATGATGAATATGACATTTTCAGTCCACCCACTATTGAGTATAAAGTTTATTGTGATTATGATATGCCTCCTATATATGATGATTACAATGATTATTATGAATGTTTTACTCCCACTATTCCTAATGAAACTGTTTATGCTTATGTGGAGAGTAATGATACTTTTATGCATATGGATCATGATAAGAATGTTTCATGTGATAGCTATATTGTTGAGTTTATCAATGATGCTACTGAAAGTTTTTATGAGAGAGGGAGACATGATTTCATATATCTCAAAAATATTAAGTCTTCTCTCTTTTTGTTGAAAATTTTGAAGTTGCACTTGCTTTGCCTTCCTATGCTAGTCACTTTGTGCTTTATTGATTTATTTTCTTACAAGATCCCAATGCATAGGAAGTGGGTTAGACTTAAATGTGTTTGATATTTGCTTCTTGATGCTCTTTTATATTCAACTCTTATTCCTATGGAGCATCATTAAAACTATCAAGCCTAGCTATATGGCTATAAAGAAAGCGCTTTGCGGGACAACCCGGTTATTTTTTGTGTGATTTTCTTTGTGTCCTCTTGCTGTACCAAGAGACTTTGTTTATAGTTTATTCTGGAATTTTCAATAAAGTGCCAAGTTTTACCCTTTTTGGTTTGAAAAAGTTGCTTATAGCGTTCGGAGATTTTATTCCTGCACGAGTCAGTGCACGGTATGATTTTTAATTCTTATTCTGTAACTCCGAATGAGCTCATATTTGAACTGTAGTTGCAACTTTTCATCCTCTGTATGCATGAATTTTTCGGAATTTTTCGAGAAAGTTTGGTAGGGTAGAAAAATACGTTTTGCTGCTGTTTTTCTGGACAGATTCTGTCCCATTTTGTTTGATGCATGCTTTGAGCTTTTAAGTTGAATCTTTTTATCCAATTGAGTTTATGAGTAGGCATACAACATTATACACTTTCTGGACATCTCATATGAATTTTTGTTCAAGATTATATGCAGCAAGAAACATATTTGTTTATCACTATTAATGCACCCCACAGAAAAGAAATGGGAGAAACGGTGTTTTGAAGTTTTTTCACAGGGATTGGAGGAGATGCACCAAGAGCTATCCAAGGATGGTGAAGACCATAAGCTTGGGGATGTGAAGACAACCCCGCTGGACCTACACACTCTCGGTTTGCACACGTCCAACTTCTGTTTTTCGATCGAAACACTTTATCGCATAAACTTGGAGCGTCTTTTTGTTTGTTTTTGGTTTGATCTTTGTTTTGAGAGACCACCACACTATCATTTATATATGAGAGCTACTGGAAATATGGGTTGAAATATGTTGGATGCTTTTATAAGATTGGGAAAAGGGATGTTTGAGTTGATTTTTAATGATACATATAGTTTGCAAATCCTTTTTGAAGAGCTATAACTTATTCATGTTTTGGTGCTGATTGTTATTTTACTTGGTTTAACATGGATTAGTTAGTTCTATGGACACTCATGCATGCATCTAGATGGTCAACTTTCTCCCTTTTGCTAGCCAAACATTCCAACAAGTCAAAACTTGTTTCCAACACCTTCAACCAAAGTTATTCCAGTGAGTCCACCATATCTACCTACTAGCTATATGCTATTCCGAGTATGTTCATCATGATATTTGTGTTATCTATACCTCTGAATGAAAATGATTATGTTATTGATTGCCATGGGAAAAGTTGGTTATATAGCTCTCACGAACTTGATGCACATTTTACTATCATTGCAATAAATAAAACATGACCCATTGTGATTAAGATTATGATGCTAGTGGCTTGATAAATGTTCGAGGTTGGGAGTTAGCCCATATGTGCTGTCACATGCAAAGCTTTCAACATGCTCCCTCATCTCATTTAGTTGATATCATGTACTTTTGTTTATGGATGCCTATCATGGTGAAATGAGGTGGAAATGAAGTAGTTTAAATGAGTTTGTATAAATGGTTAGAGAGACGCCTGGGCCGCTAATCTAAGCCATGCATTATTCATGGTGGAAATTTACTTACATGCTATGGTGAATTATCTATGACACACCTTACAATAAAAAGCTATTCCAATGGTAAATAAAAAGGGTGTTGAGGTTTTCATCTTGTTTGTTTGTCTTGTCATTTTGATATGGGCTTGTTCCATATCCTGGGACAAGAGGTACCCCAGTTGACGCTCTTGATGATACTATTATTACTTACAATGATATATAACTTGAACTTGCTTTGTTTCCTAAGTTGAGTAATCATGGTGTAGGTACTTGTATTCAAGGGGCATGAGACACCTAACCTTTACTTTGTCAAGCACACTACTCATATTTGCTCTCACATTAAACTATAATCATTCAAGATGCTATGATAGGGGAATGAGAGCTTGACACCAAGTATTACCACATTGCAATCATTAACTTAAGTAGAGAGTTTGGAGGTTAGATGAAACTTATGCATGCTTTACCTCTACTCACTTATTCATCTTTCCAAAGTGTCCACCAAACATATTCAGATTTTCATCATCACTCTATGGACCACATGTATGCAATAGTAAGAATGTCCATATTACTTGCTTCTATGTTATACTTTGTGAACTATCAATGAACATCCTTGTCTTGAATACTTGATATCACTTCATGAACTATCTTGCATATTGCTACTCCTTTGAAGAATGAATCATTTGACTTTATGTAGCAATTGTAATCATCTTTGATATCCATTGTTAGTAGTAAATTGCAAAGTCCAGTTAGTTTTATCACCTTCATACTCGAGGACGAGCATGGGTTAAGCTTGGGGATGTTGATGCATGTAAAATGCATACATGAACTTTGCACTTTATTTACTCATATTCCAATCATATTTGCATCATATAAGGGTTATATCAATGTTTTATCATGATTTTGGAAATATCTTAATGATTTCCTATTTTTATGGAATTAACCCTGCACAGGCAGAAAACCCTAGTTTTGTATTTTAATGTTTCAGGGACCCAAACGTCGTCCAAATCACCTGCAAATTTAGGGGCGTCATTTTTGGAAGGAAGAAGACCTGTGGGCGAAGGAAGCAAGCAAACGGAGGCCTGAGGCCAAAAAGGAGGTGGCCCACGCGGCCACAGTACCTGGCCGCGTGGGGCCCACTCTTTTGGCCCTCGAGGCTCCGTTGCCGTTGATCTTTGCTCCACCGACTCCGTCTTGACCTAAAAACGCCTATAAAAAAGGTCCCCCGATGTTCTCTGTAAGGAGGCGGCGGAGAAACACAGAACCACGAAACAGAGAGTCAGAAGGCTGCCGCCGGAGAAGATCGGAGGGGGGAAACGCCGCCGGAGTCACCTCCGGAGGGCTCCACCCCCCTCCGGCGTGTTCATCATCAACATCTACAGCAAGAACATCTCCACCATCATCACCATGATGAAGGGGGAGTAGTCCACCCCTTGGATTTGGGTTTGTGGTGGTAACTTATGTATCTCTCCTCTCTCTTGAGCTTCACTAATTAGTACCGTATGAGCTGCTAAACATGATTACGGTCATCTATGTAATACCTTTGTGGTGAATATTGTGGTGTGAGATGATTTGTTATGCATTACCGTTGTGTTGGAGCTTTTATGACTTGTCATGCTTTGATAGAATATTGTTCTTTAAGAAGTATGATGTATGTGGGTACGGGATGGCCGATGTGACACGGCATAGGTATTGAGTGACACGGTACCGCCCAACATCCTTTATCCGGGGGTAAAAAGGAAGAGTATGATGTGGAAGTGACAACAACCACGCTAGCGTTACGAGGGTGACCTAGCAACACAAATGAGTAATTCTTTCAACTATGTGTTTTAGGACATATAGCCGTTATAAAAGCTACCATTAAAACATGACAATTGTGTGTACTTTATCTATAACATGATAATCACAGTAGATGAGGGAGAGAGGATTAAGTGAACCCATGAACCCATTGTTCCTATAAGAAACTTACACTTGAGCTTGTCCTCTTGCTGCATAGAGGATTGGGCTTTCTCTCTCTTTGAGAGCTTTTGCTTGCTACCATTTGTCTTGTCCTCTTGCATTGAAGAGGATTGGGACACTTTTACAATCTTGCTTGGTTACTTCCATCCATCAATCACCTTGTTCTCCAAACTTGTTTAGTGCATAATCAACTAAAACTTGTGACACTTTAGTTGTAGGGAATAGATAACTTTTCCTTCTTGCTCCTGCGGATCGATACCTTACTTCCACATTGAGAGGTGCTACAGTGATCCCTTGCTCTTGGGGGTTATCAGGGGCATATAGGTTGCGTTCTGGATTGGATGGATACTGCAACTGTCATTTTCCCCCTTTTCTTCTTCCTCGTTGTTCTTGCTCCGCCGTGCTTTTCTCGAGATCTGCCGTGTCTCCATGGAATTCGTTTGCTGTTCTTCCGGTCAAGTTTGTTCCCGTTGAGATTAGGTTGGGTTTTCTACTTTTCTTGCTGTGTTTTACTCTCAGTTTTTGGTCGTTCTCTGTTTATGTTCTTGACCCTGTGCTGGATCCGTGTTCGTTGGTTGTTTGTTGCCTATGCGGATTGTTCATCTTTCTTTTCTGGGTTTCTCATCTTTCTTTCGTGTTGTTGCTCTGTTTTTTTTTGCAGCTTGCCGGTTTTGTACCTCGGGTTGTGGTGCCGGATGTGTGGGATCTTTCTTACTTTTCGGCGGTGCTGGTTGTTGTTCAAGTATGGACGTTTGTTTGTGTGGCTAATTTAATGGTATGTTTTAATCTTTCATTGCCCGGTTCGTTTTTTATATTTCCATGTCTGTTTGTTCGATGTTTCCACACGTTTTATGTTTTATTTTCTAATCGACAAATTGCTATTTTCCTTTATGTTTTTGCTGTTTGGTTTCTTGTGCTCTTTATATTGTTTTGTCACCTCTTTTGCCTTTTTTCCTTGTAGGTCATTGTTTACTCGGGATTATTCCGTCATTTCTGTGATGGGTTATCTAGTTTGCGTTTTCTGCCGGCTTCCCGTTGGACTTTCCTATGATGGTACTTCTTTTCTGTATGCTTGCGTTTACACTATCGGTTTGCCAGGATGTTGTTTTGATCGTGTTTGTTTGTTGGTCTTTTCCAAGCAGCTTATCCTGTATGACCTGAGCTGTTGTTTGTCTTTTTTTGTTACCGTGTTTACTATCTGTTGTCCATTATTTGTTTATGTTGCTGACCATGCGCTGGATTTGTTTTCTTTCGGATTTGTTGATTTTTTGGTTTGTTCTTCTTTGTTTTCTGGGTTTCTTACATCTCTTTCATGTTTGTTACTCTGTTTTTTCGCAGGTCGACGGTTTATTGCTGCGGATTGCGGTGTAAAACCTGCCGGGTCTTGGTGCCTCTTCGCCGGCTCCGGTTGTTTTTCGAACATGAGGAACGGTGTTGTTTATGTGGCTAATTTAATGGTTTGATTGATTCGTTTGTTGCCAGGTCTGTGTTTTCAGATTTCCATGGCTATTTGTTCGTTGTTTCCAAACAATTTATTTTGCTTTTTGCAGATTGTTCTCTTTCTATATTCGTTTTATATTCTCGTTGTTCGGTTCCTTTTGTGCTTTTCATGCATGTCTTCTGACCTCTTTTTCCTTTTTTACGTGTAGGTAGTTGTCTTGCTTGGGATTATCTAAGACACGGATATTTTTTGTTTCCAGTTTGGCTTTGGGTTTTTGTCTTTTATGTGGTGAGTTATCCTGCTCGGTGGGTGCTGCCGGCTCCCCTTTGGGCTTTCGTGTGATGGCCTTTCCTTTTTTTGACGGTGTTTGCTTTTTACGTTTGCGTTAGCACCATCGGTTTGCCAGGATCTTGCTTCGATCGTGTCTTTTCATTGGCCTTTTCTAGGGAACTGATTCTATGTGGCTTAACCTATTAGTTGTCTTTTTAGTTTGTTACAGGATTATTTTCGGCTCGTTCTCTTAATTTTTTTTGTTCTTACTTATCGTAGCATGTCTCTTGCACTTTCTGTTTGGTTCCTTTCGTATTTTTCATGATTTTTAATGGTCTTTTTTTTTTCTTTGCTTGCAGGTTGTCGTCTTATTGGGGATCGTTTAAGCAGCGATGTTTGCTGTTTATTTTTTTGCTCCGGGTTATTGTTGTGCCGGCTCGGTGCTCGCCGGCTTGCTTCATTGAACTTTCTTTATCTCTTGCCAGCTATGGTACTTCCCCTTTTAGATATTTTTTTGATGGGTTCATGACGTTCTGACGAGTTTGTTCTTATCCTGTATTTTTTCCTTTTTATTGTGCATCATGCTTTCCATATGATCCACGTTAGATTGGCTCGGGTACCTCCGACTTGGTGAAATTAGCTTTGTTGTAGCGATCCACATTCAGGAACCGCTCTGTTTATATTTAAATGCTACTCTGTGTTTGCTAATGCCTTTTAATCCGGCTGTTCCTTGACTTGTCATTCATTTTGTTTTCTGTTTTGTTTTTTGCCCGTGGCTTTGACCGTGTTTGCGATAGCTGTTCATGCCGACTCTAGGATCCGGCGTGATCTCGCCTTTCTTTCCTGTACAAGTATTGGGATTTCTTTCTGTTTCTTTTCAGATCGTGCCCATCTTGCTGCGAGTCTTTTCCCGTGTGAGGTAACTGTTTCTATGCCGTTATATTTAATTACGTTCCGTTTGCTGTCGTGTTTTATTTTCCGTGTGATCGTTCCCTAATTTTTTTTTTCGGTGACGTCTTTATATCTGTTTGTTTCTGTAGTGTCTCGGGGTGTACGGTGGGGTTTTCGCCGTTGTTTGCCGCGTACGTTGTACTGTGGATGTTTGTCTACGTCGACCCGTGTTCCTGTGGCTTTCCAGGTCATTTTGCAGTAATGGATGGACTAGGATAATTATCGTGGATGAGTATCTTTAGTTGGTATCGGCTTATAGTCTGCTTACATCATCTTCTTTGCTACAATCGTCTGTGTCGACTTAATTGGTCAGGCTTCTGGCTTAATGAACTGACATCCTCAAAATAGAACAACTCTAAACAATGTCATGCGTAAACAGATTCATGTCCCGCGTAGGTACGGTGGTCGCCTTAATACCGCATTCCCATCACTATGACGTCTTCACTACAACCTGCCGTGCCGACTTAATCGGTGCCGACTTAATGAAGTAACATCGTTTCCTTGCGCCGACTATGAGGATTGGTTTGCCTGTCTTAAGGCATTCACGGATTAATTTAATCAAACGCTTTACCCTGCGTTTAATTTTCTTTATTACCCGTGAAAGGTCCATCTCCATAGTCCTTGCGTGCCTATAACTAATGCGGGTTCGGTCTCACGGGAGAAAAGCGATGCGCCGGGTTAGAGAGGATATTTGAACACCGAATTGTCTCTGCTTCAATCTATCTCAAGATGTTCCCGACTCACTTTGGTCCTAAGAAGATGCTTCACCTGAGCGGCGAGGCTGGTCAGAGACAACTAATTACTTCAAGTGCAAGAACGAAGACGATATAAAATAACACCTGCATACACAAAAATAATAGCAAAATAAACTGCGAACGGAACAAAAATATAATACGAAAGCATCAAAAAGATAACGCCACCTAAAATTTAAGGGAAGTAAAGACTAAAAAAATAAACAAACGACCACAGGACTACACTGCAAAAGCAAAGAACAACAAAGGAACACGGATCGAACACACGGGTAGCGAAGTTCGTTGCGATTCCATCTGTGAAGCTGGAGGGCATCAACACAAAATCGAAAATGTCGTCTTAATATTATCAACTGTTCAAAATAACAACAACATTCAAAATAAACATACCATAAGTCGCCGTTAGGCGGGGAAGCGAGCAGTCGCGTCAATGAACACTGCTGACATTAAGATGTAAGCTCTTCTGATCGGTGGTGATACCGATGAATTAAGTATCTGCCGGCTCACTTACGCGACTTCGCTGGCCGGCTTACCTACGGTATTCCTAGGTAGGGCACATCAGAAGATCGAATAAATACATAATAGGTCTAATAGAATCACGTTAAATGTACAAAACCTATTACTGTAGTAATCATTTTCTATTCCACCTCACTCATCAGAGGTACAATAGTCCATGTAAGACGTAATTGTGCATTCTTACCGGCTCCAGTGAGCCGGCGTGATCGAACGGTGCAAAAGTTGCGATACGCCGGCTCCGCCGGCTCCCTGGAGTCGGCATGGAAAACGATGTTGCCTTCGTTCGTTATAAGCACGTTACTGTTTGAGATTCGGCCAACACATCTATCGTACAATCTCCATGAATCGCTGACAGAAATGACTCGAACCAGAGAGTACATTGAAGACGTGTATCTGCCGGCTCACTTACGCGACTTCACTGGCCGGCTTACGTACGATGTTCCTATGTAGGGCACATCAGAAGATCGATATAATGTAGGAAGACATCTTCTCTACAACCGGCCTGCCGGCTTTATCGGTCTGGCTTAATTAACTGACATCTTTTTCTTCCGTGCAAGTCCCATCCTTCGTCGATTTTTTTTGGAGATTTTTCTGTTGCTATTTTTGTTTTGTATTCTTGTTGTTTGGTTTCTTTCGTGCTTTTTATATCCATAAGCAAGAGTTGAACACGAGCTTATTGCGGGAATGCTTCTCCTTTCTTCCGTACTGTCTAATAGCAACACAAACTCAAATTACCAACACATTTTTCAATAAGCTACATCTCATCTTGTTCTTACTACCAATAGATTCTGCAGCTATTGATACTAACAATGCAAACTCGTAGTACCAACACATTATTTAGACAGCTACATCTTATCTTCTTCATCTCTGCCATCGAGACGAGCCTGTAGGAGTAGGATTTCCTGGCATCAAGACGGTCCTGCAGGATGCGAATTTGGGTTTCCAGGCTCAGATTTGGGAGCTCGGGTCTCCAACCTGTATGCTCTTGACATTGCTCTCCTGGTCTCCTCATCCGCATGCTGACAATGCAGGAGCATCACCTTTTTGTACGAAACATAGCTCGGGTCCCCCACTGCAGTACAGTAACGTGCCGACAATGATTCAATACGGAGGGGATGACGTCAAGATCGATAGATTAAGCCAGTAGTTGAGAAGGCGGCTCGACAGGTTGTAAGTGCAGTGGCCGCATTAATACCGCATAGTACGTGTTAAGACGGCGCCTCTGTTATTATCTGTACGTGCGGACTCGAAGTCGCCACCAATGGCGAGACGCCTGCTAGGACAAGACAAATCGGGCCCGAAATCATTCTGCCTACCAACACAGTGCAACGTAAATCATAATGTTATCTCATTTCCCGAGACAAACCATTGTTCGGTCCGGCTCCCTCGAGCCGGCATATTCGGTCGGAGCTAAAGGCTGGAGAGCCTCATATCCAACCGGCAAAAAGCTCAAATCGCCCGAAGGCTGTCCTGCCGAATTATCGGCCATCCACATACTCAGGAACGAGTTGACCTTCTATAAAAGAAAGAGTTGACCCGAGGACCTGGCTAAAGGACCGCCATTTATGACGCAGCATTGAGGCGGCCCGTTAATTCGTCTCTGTGTGTATTGCATCCTATGTTCACACTACACTCAGTGTTTTTTTTTTGGGAGCTTTTGAACTGGATCGGTGCACTGATCGACGTGAGCACTGACTGAAGCGTCTTTGTGCATGTGGTGCGTGCGTGGTAACTGAACGGAGTCTCTGTTCGTGGGTGTGTGCCATAGTTTTGGGGACGGGCGGCAATTAGTTTTGCAGAGAACGCTCTCCAACTAGCTTAATTACTATTTTGAATGAACGTGCTCAATAAGATGAGTAGTAGTAAAGTACATAAAATCGATACAGGCAAATGGCTTACCACCTATCTCACCGCATGACGAGTTACTGAGTTAGCATTTCTTATAACGAAACTTAACACGCTAATTATAGGGAACGCACTAATCAATGATCCTATTTGTCAAGTTTGGTTCTCTTTGTTCTTCTTTTTTCTATCTGTGATCTGCTTTGTAAGAGGTTCCCCTCATCACATTGTATCTGTTCGGCCGTTGGGCTTTATTTATAAAGCGGGGCGAAAGCCTATTTCTTCATGATCCTATTTGTCAGGAGCGCATTCAACGGCTATTTTTGTCACGATCTCACCTTCAAGCACCAAGCATAAAAATACTAAACACACACTGACCAAACAGGAAGCATGTTACAAAATAATAAACCGGGAAACCACTAATCAAGCTTTCAGAACCTCCGAAATGAAAATTCAGTTAACACGAGTGTATCCCCAAGTACTCCGAGCCAGCAAAACAATGAAATAAAACAATATTCTATTCAAGCCACCGAGCTGACGAGACCACGAAACAAAACAATATCCTATTAGAGCCACCGAGCCGGTGAACCTACGAATATTACAGATATCGAGCCTTACTAAAAAGAAAAAAAATCGCGTGGAGTCGGCACCGTGGAGTCGGCAGCGTGGAACGTTTAGCTATTCAGTCGTTAAGCTTAAGCTGACGTAAGGCATGGTACAAACCGCACTATATACATACAATACATTTAGGTAGCAGTACAACATATTGTCACTAGATCTATATGGTTAGGTAACTGATAACATAGTCGCCTAGAAAACATCCATTCTTATACCAAGCAAGCCCCTCTTGACTTCGAATAAGAATACACATATCTGCCCTTCTTGTAGCTCTGTGGTAGACGCAAAACGGCTCCAATTCGACATTACGGTACCCAGATTATCAGTACTTATCTTTACCTCCACTGTGTCTTTGGTACAAACGCGTCCTATCTTCGTCTTAATTGGAATAGTTGATTGATCAGTGAACTCCCAGAGGTAGGTGTTTGTGAAATGAGCTGAAAAATGCTGTCACAGGAACCAAGAATAAGAGTTCAGAACATAATAAAATTTTCAGCCCCCACAATAGCAAGTAAATCAATAAATTATTACCATTCTGCTCTGGGGAGGAACGAACGCCTTCTCCATGGTACATACATAGTATGGTATGGCCATCCTCTTACCTTCAACTATGAACTGCAGGCGGCATGCATTGGTGCTTGTCATACGCACATGGTTACCAAAGTCACAGAGCCCATCAAAATATGGAACATAACCCCCACTATAAACAGGACATCCAGGACCTAAACCAAAGAACAGAACAAATGAAACAACACCACTTACATCAGCTAATAACTTTCAGGAAAAAAAACTTTTAGGCTTACTGTTAAGGTCTTGAAGAACACCTAGATTACCTCGCTCATAATATTCAGTCACACTGACCGGGGTTTGCTCCATTTGAGAATCTAGGCTGCTACATTCCATATTAGAGTCCGTGAGATCTAACGGAAAAAAAATTAGTGTAGGTACACGAACATCAAGAGTTAATTCAGCTACTACACGATTTAACCATCACCCTCCGGACCTTGCTCCATTTGAGGACCTGTGGTGTTAAAGTCCGTATCATAATGCATGACTGAGTCAATACCGCTCTCGCTGCTACCTGGAATAGCAAACGCAATAAAACATTCAGGTTAGTTTACAACATATCACCTTCACCCGCTATTACAGTACGTCCACAAACATAAGGTAAAATATGCTATATAGAGGAGAGTTCTGGTCCTCTCACACTGAAGTACACCATACAGTTTACCGAGTATAGTTGCGAGGCATAACTTCGTATTATAATGGTAAGCGTGAGTCTACTTTTACCAACCAAAATAATTTGCTCAGAAATAGTATATAGCTCTGCAAAAAGAACCTGCGACGGGATCCTCCTCCTCCAAATGTGCTACGGGCAAGACCAAGTCTTCCTCCGTCTGTCCCTAGATGGGATTGATCGTCACGGTGATGAAGACCGGAGTAGCACTCGCGTGGCCATTAGTAGCCAGAACCGCGGCGATGGTATCCTTGTCCTGCGATTGATCTGCCATTGCTTCGTCGGTTCCTCTTGGCCGCTCTATCGTCGGTGGTGGGTGTATGACTTTGTGTGCGGTAGAAAGCGGTGTTGGAGACATGTGTGTGACTGTGAGAGCGGATGGGGAGCGGAACTTATTAGACACGGGCGTGGGTAGGCGCGGATTCTCTGACTTTGTCCCCCTGACTTTTCCGTTACTTTGAGTCACTAGTGGGTGGGGACCACTAGACGTGGAGCCCACCTGTCAATGCCCCAAAGTCAGGCTGGCCTAAGTCAGAGAATCCCCACCTAGGCGACGCGTCCGACGGTTCGGGTGTCCTGTGTCGTCTTAACGCGTCGTGTGGGCGTTCTCACTGGTTCTTTACCGAGGCGTGCGCGCCGATGCTCTCTGTGTGATTCCATCAGTCAGACAAGCTGAACTCGCCAGTACACGATTAATAAATGTTGTGTTTGTTCGCATGGTTCAGTTTCTTCGTTTTACTACATGATCGCTCTTGCCGACTGCCTGGAGTCGGCGTGAGCAGCATTTCTCTCCACGTTAATTGCTGCGTCTTCCCTAGTCGTGCTCGACGTACTCGTTGTCGCCCTTCCGTTGTACGGTGTGTTAGCCTGGATGAGGCGTACCGTGGATCCGGCGTGTTAGGTACCAGCCGACGCGTCTTAAATGTACTCTCTGGTTTGAGTTGCTTCTGTCAGCGATTCGTGGAGATTGTATGATAGGTGTGTTGGCTAAAGCCCAAACAGTTACGTACTTCTAAGCAACGAAGGCAACATCGTTTTCCATGCCGACTCCAGGGAGCCGGCGTATTGCAACTTTTGCAACGTTCGATCACGCTGGCTTACTGGAGCCGGCAAGAATGCACACTTACGTCTTACATGGACTATTGTACCTGATGAGTGAGGTCAAATAGAAAAAAGTTTACTGCAGTAATAGGTTGTACATTTGACGTAATTCTTTTAGAACTATTATGTCTTTATATCGATCTTCTGATGTGCCCTACCTAGGAATACCGTAGGTAAGCCGGCCAGTGAAGTCGCGTAAGTGAGCCGGCAGATACTTAATTCATCGGTACCTCCACCGATCAGCAGAGAATCTGTCTTAATGTGAGCAGTGTTCATTGACGCGACTGCTCGCTTCCCCGCCTGATGGCGGCTGAATTAAGCTGACCAGCCAGGTAGCTGCACCGCCGCTGTTTCTTTGGCGGTCACGTGGTATTTGTCCCCTGCTCCACCTAGAGAAGCCCCAAGAAAAAAACCCCAAAACCCACAAGAGTAGAGCAAAGAGGAGTTCCATCGCCGTCGCCATCGCTGTCGAGAAGAAAAGGAGAAGCAAATTAGGCGCACTATCGCGTCGTAGTTTTCCGTCATCGCTGCTGCCACGAGTTTAATTCGAGGGTTTTTTCGGCCGACGCCGCGAGCGCATCGACTGAAGTTGGAGTGCTTTCTGGTCGCCGGCGAGTCCAACCGCGATCTATTAGCCCTGTTTGAAAGGTCAGTGGTAAATTCTAAATGTTCCATCCACAGACGTGCAATTATTTCTTATTCCTTTTAGAACCGATTATGATTCCCCAGCTGAAATGTGATTCTAAATACACTTTTTTGTCTTGGATTTAAAAATATATAGGAAGTGGTTATGGATGCCCCCAAAGAATGTTTTGTGTGCTTTCAAGATGCGTCGGTCTGTGGTAGAATCGACCGCCGTTCAGTGTCTTTTAGAGTCAAGATGCCTTCAGACTTTGAATGTGGTGCGCCAGGGAGGGTCTGTGTATAAGCTTATATGTCGGGTAAGTTAATCTTGACGGCACGCGATGGGGACAGTGGAAAGCTGTGGATTCGATTAGTAGGAGGCGTCATCACGGGATATAATATTCGAGACCTAGGGTTTTTCCTCCCTACTAACATGTCATTTATCTGTACGGTATTGTTTTGTGTGTATTATTTGTTTAATTTGGTCCTTGGTCTTACACATGGACATAATTATTTCTACCTGTTGAGTATTAGCATTGTGTATGGCGTGTCATCAAAACAGGGCTCGGGGGGTCATGCGTCAAGGCGCACCCCTAAATCTAGTTTATCTTATGGAGAGACACCACAAGTGAACTATGGACGCCGGTCCAATTTCCTCATATTGTTTACAACCGTTTCCAAAGCTTCCGTTCTTCATTTGCTCGCTGCACCGTTCTTACTTCCATCATATTTTTCACCATAAGTTTAATCCTTTGTTTTCAGCAAGACATGGGGATTGAAAACCTTCCTGTTTCGTTGGGGCAATGTAGTTTGTTTGTGTTTGCGCATGTGCTTCAATAATCGTAAATGGCACCATTGACACCAAGGCGAAGCCTTCTCCAAGTCCTACTGGATCAATAAAACTTGGTTTTGTAATCAAGGGAAAACTTGCTACTAGCTTCTTCTCAACCATACTCTTGGGGTTCCCAACGGGGTTTGATAGGCCGCATCAGTCGGTGGTTGCGAGTTTGGTGGTGGGGCGCTCGGCTGCGGGTGGCCAGATCTGGCCGACCCCTGTGTTGGCGTTTGTGTACGGTGATGGGAAGGTGCTTGGGGTATGTGGACGGCGTCTGTGGTGGCCGTGAACGTGTGGGTCGGATCTAGGCCAGGTGGGCCGAGGTCCGGCAGCCGCGACGGACGCGAGCGTTCTTGCCAGACCAGGGCCAGGTGGGCCTAGGTCTGCTTTGCGGTTATCTTTGGGCCCAAGTTCCATGGGCCCCGCACACTACATGGTCATCTTCCCGCTACAATTCCCTCCCTATCCGTGCATGCGCGCGCTAAAGCTTGGCCTGTTTGGCCTTGATCTGATGGTGCTCTCGGGGCTTCATGACCTGATCCTTAATTATATGGGGTAGTGTGATGGGTCTCCAGAGAAATCCCTGCTTACATGTTCGGCACCAGCGCGGCGGCGCTCGCGAGGGTTGCCACTCCTCCTTTGAGGCCGTCGTGGGTACCAGCAGCGTCGTTCTTACATCGCATTCCTTACTGAAGGTGTTGCCTTGGTACTCGGGGTCCCTGGTTCCATGAAGCGTGGTCATGGGTAGAGCTCAGAGGATGGATTGGTGGATGGTTGCCGCTTCACTTCGTCACTAGAGTGTTGATAACGTGGAAACACACGTTCGTTGGGAGACCCCAAGAGGAATGTATGAAGTAGTGCAACAGCAATTTTCCCTTGAAATCTACCAAGGTTATCGAACCAGTAGGAGTTGGAAGAGCTTCAACACGTTGTCAACAGCGCCAAGAAATATGGCGTGTGGACACGGACCTGCACACAACATAATCAAAGTACTTTGCCCCAACGAAACAGGAAGGTTGTCAATCTCCTCGGCTTGCTGAATACAAAGGATTAAACGTAAGGTGTGGAAAATAAATATAAATGCAAAAAGGAACAGCGAGCAAATGAGTGTAGAGCGTGGAGGAAACGGTGTTTTTATCAGTGTGGAAGAATGGACCGGGTTCATGGTTCACTAGAGGTGTCTCTACATAAACATATAACAAGCATGTTGGGTAAACAAATTACAGCTGGGCAACTGACAAATGGCAAACACATGACAATGCATATTATGACCAGACAATGTTCATTGTAGTATTTATTGGGCATTACAACATAATACATAGACCGCTTGCTAGATGCATCTATAACTAATAATCCACCCCCGAGATAACTTCCGTGTCTCTCGCGAGTATTAAGTTGCAAGCAACAGATTATCGCTTTAAGCAAAGTGTGTAATGTAAACAATGCAAATGACATATAAGCAATGCATATAGACAAAGCAAAGTTGTTTTCTCCCTAGTGGTTATAGCACATCCACAACCTTAGTCGTTTCTGTCATTCGAGCCCAGGTTACTGGAGACATGAACCCACTACCTAGCATAAATACTCCCTCTTATAGACACTAGCATCTAATTGGTCAAAGCATCTACTAGCATCGGAGAGCATGCAAGAACATAAATAAAACATAGAGATAAATAGTTGAACAACTTGATCATAACTTCACAATTCATCGGATCCCAGCAAACACAACATGTAGCATTACATAAAGATGATATTGATCATGTTAGGCAGCTCACAAGATCTAAACATGATAGCACAAAGTGGAGAGACAGCCATCTAGCTACTGCTATGAACCCGTAGTCTAAGGATGAACTACTCACACATTTGTCCTGAGGCGGGCATGGTGATATAGAGCCCTCTGGCGATGATCTTCTCCTCCGGCAGGGTGCCGGGAAGAACTGCAGAACCCTCTCAAACTAGGGTTGAAGGTGACAGCGGCGACGGAACTTTTCAGGACGAGGTGAAATATAGGCGGAGGGGCGACGCGAGGGGCCACCTGAGGGCGCCAGACGACCCCCCCCGGCGCGGCCCTACCTTCGGCCGCGCCGAGGTGGTGTCTGGGCTCCCTGGGTCGCCTCCTCGGCTGCCCTTCGGACTTCATCTTCGTGTCGGTGAAAAACTGGTCCCCGTTGATTTTCGTCCAATTCCGAGAATATTTCCCGACTAGCTTGTCTGACACAAAAAGAGAGCAGAAAACAGGAACTGGCACTGCGGCATCTTGTTAATAGATTAGTTCCAGAAAATGTATAAAAATGATATAAAGTGTATACAAAAATGTAGCAATCTAAAGATATAAACGGTGAGACCCATTGGAGGCTCTCCCACGATTCGGGATTTCTGGCCGTCCGATCCTCCCCACTCCGTGCCTCTGCACCGTCTGATCATCGCTGGCTCCTGTAGTCGGGATGAACAGGGATTCGCAAAAGCGCTAACCGTACCAACCTTCATGCAACCACTCTCGCCGACGTCCTACGTGGATCACCCTGTAGCCCGAGGGCCCACCCGTCGGCCTCAGGCTGCGCGTTTAATCGGTGTGACGGACGTGCCAGAGTGGTGCAGATTCGCAGTGCGTTCGTCTCATTGGTCGATTTTTTTCATTTACCGTACTAGTTTTAGCGAATGCATTGCGTGCCCCTCTGGGGGAGCTTTCTTCGTACGTGGTTCCTTCCCTCTCTCTCTCGCTGTCAATGGGTCCCTTCCTCTCCGAGGCCCACAGGTCGGTTGCTCGGGACATTGCGTCGCTGCTGCGTATTTTCTACAGTAGGTCGGGGTACGCTGGGTATTTCGCACGATCGTCGGGTAAGTTTCACCGTTCGTGATGTCAGGGAGAATTCAGGCCCGATTTCTCCGTCCCAGCTGGCCTCTCTCCATTCTTCGCCGGGTACGTTGCACTGTGCTGTTAGTCAGAATGAATTCGGGCCCGATTTCGCGTGTCGCTGGCGGCTCGCCAGTGGTTCTATGTTACCGACCTAAATATAGTGCTTCAGGGGTATGGTAGGAAAATATATCAGGCCCTTCTTCGATCGTCTTAATGTCGTCTCGCTATTGGTTTAGTTCTACAGTACGTTGGGGTTACGATCGGGTTTTCCCTATTGGATGACACGTACACTGTAGTCGTGTTTATATACACCCTTCCAGCCTCCCAATCCTTTCCACCGTCCCCATTTTCTTCTTGCTTATCTGCTTTTTATTTTGCTTCGGCCTGCGGTGAAGGATATGTTCAATTTGCTTCCTCCCCGCCGGCGTCGGCCGTTGTTCAAGCACGGTCGAGTTCTTATCACGTTTGTTTATGTGCTGCTTTTTTATTCTTGCATCCTCCATTTTGTTTTGATAGTCGCCATTTTATTCTCGCTTCCTATTTTTCCTCTTGATGTTTCCGTTTTTCTTTTCTCGCTGTTTTCGATTGTTCTGTTTTTGGTTTCGGGCTGTGGTGGAGTCATTTTGTTCATCGGTTTGTCTTCCTCGTGCGTTTCGCTCCCTCTTGTGAGCCAGGGTTTCCTAACATCGCGAGGTTCACTCCTTTTTCGGTTGGCCGATTTGAACATTCGGAGCAGGTATGGGTGGTGCTTTAGCTTCAATATTCCTGTGAAAACTTTTGTCTAACGGGAGAGAGGATCAACCGTGTTGTTGTAATGGATATATGATATGTTTATACTGTTTGTTTTTTCGTGTTTGTTTTGTTAGGTTCTTTTGCTTCGTAGGAAGACACGAGGTTCTCGCTCGTGCCGCGTTGCGGACAAGGGTTGCTTTTGGGCCTAGGCGTGTTGGCTTCACGTTCGCCGAGTGCAGCAGCTATGGGGCCTAAAACCTCAAGCCGTCACGAGGGGTCCGGCGAGATGGGAAACTGCGGAGGGGTGGAGAGACCCATATCGGATGGGCAGATAGCCCATGCCGACTCGAGGGAACCGGCGAGTTTGGTAAGTGGTCGCTATGTATACGCTGCATACAAACAATGACCATTACGCATCTGATAGACCGTCCATAGAAATTTCTTCTTTAGTTTTCATCTTGCTGGTATGTGTTCTCTTTTCATTTTTCGGTTGGATCAGTGTTTTTTAGTCTTTTGTTATTTGGTCTTTTGTTCGTGTTGTTGCCCCTGTGCTGGATCTGTATATTTTGGTTGTTTTTGGACTTTGTGGTTTTTTCTTCTTGATTTTCCTTACGTTTCTTTTGTTTGTTGTTTTGTTTGTTTGCAGGTCGTCGGTTCTTCGGGTTAAGGTTAGTTCCGTTGTGGTTGTTTTGGGATTTGTTACCATGTTTTTCTCCGTTCTTCCTTTTTTGTTCATCTACCTGTCCGTCCACTGGATTCGTGTTCTTTAGTAGTTGGATGGTCTTATGGTGTACTCCTGTGTTCGTTTGTTTTTTCGGTCCTTCCTTCATTTTTTAGCCGGCTTCATTTTCCTGTCGCTTATGTTCTGTTTTGTTCCGTTTGTGATTTGTTTCGTGTTTTCAGTCGTATGTCGGTGGGTTTCCTTTTGTTTGGGGGCGAGCTGTTCATATATTTTGTCGTACATTTTGGTTTCACGATTTAAAGTAGCACACCGCAGGCTCAGCACCTTGGAAGACTTCACGTCTGCTGAGTCTAGCAGTTGAGTCGGCCAGAAAACACATGCCGACTCGAGGGAGTCGGCGAGATCAGAAGTGGCCGCCAAGCATACGCCACGTACAAACAAAGACCATTACATCTTGAATAGACCGTCGCCAGAAAAAAAATCTCCGTCTTGTGAGAAAGACCATGGCATTTTACTTTTGTTTTTTGCGTGTTTCTTTCTGCTTATTGTGGTTGTGTTCGATTTGTTAGTTTGTTGGTTTTGCTGTCATTCTGACCGTGTTATTTTGTGTTTTCTTTTATGTTTTATTAGTTTTGTTGTCGACGGGTCCTGATATCGTGTTGTTTTTCCGTGCTCCCTTTTGTATGTTCGAGTGGTGGTTTTGTACTGTGTTCCTGCTATTTACTCTTTCGAGTTTCCCCTATGAGTGTTCTTATATGTTATATTTTTTTGTAGGGTCATTATGTTGGTCAGTTCTCTAACTTGGCTGGGCGCCTTTGATTCAGTGTCTTCTGTTATGGTCGGTGTGGTTTTGGTGAGTTTTGATGATTGCACTGTTTATTGTTTCCTACTTGTCATGTTTATTTTTTCGTGTTGTTTCTATGGTTGTAGTGTCAGATGGCCAGTCCGGTTTATTATGTAAGTTGGAGGACCGCCGCCAACGTCCGTCCTGTGTGAGATCCATCGTACCCTCAGTAGGTGTGACAGGCCAGAAGCAGGAGGTTAACCAAGAGAGAGGGTCATACTAGGCTCGCGCAGTGAAGCCGGCATATCCGATCGATGACGTCATCAGCCATGCGTGCTATTGGTACGAACCCCGTCACCGGCTTCCCACTCTGCGGTCTAAGGATTGATTTAGGATTTAATGGATTGACGCTAAGGTCGCCTTCTGTCTCAATACGGAGTCGCTTTGTCTTTTGAGTAAGGGATCTTACTATATAGTTAATCACAGATCTAGGGCTTCCTTTTCTTAAACAAAACCAGGTTGCGTTCGTTTTTTGCATCCCGTATTTTTCTTTACGGTTAACCGTGTCCGACTGTTTGATATGATTTTAGTGACATGTGTTGGGTACGTTGCGTTGTTCGGGCAGTCAGAAGTACAAAAGATTCTGACTACCGAGGCTTGCCCTAGGGGAGCCAAAGATGTTACCTTCTCCGTTTGCACTGTCCGATCACGCCTACTCCCTGGAGTTGGCGAAGAATAAAACGCGAGAAAAAATTAGCTGGCAGATCTGATCATGGTGACGTGAACATAAAGGAAATCCTAATGTGTCATTCTATTTAATGATGAGAGAGGGTGGTATGAGTCGTGCATTAAAGTTGTCAGACCTGCTAGAAGACGTAGTTGGTCAGGCCTACGGTTGGGCACCGGACGAACCTTCATGTGATTGTCATGTCGTCGGCCTAGCGAGGCATGACACTTAGGGGTGCAAATGATGTTGGCTTCTCCGTCTTAATGCACTGTCCGATGATGACCTAGCGAGGCGTGGCCTAGGGGAGCAAACGATGTACCTTCTTCGTCTTAATACACGTCCGATCACACGCCGACTCCAAGGAGTCGGCGTAAGATGAAAACGTGAGAACAAAATATAGTCTGCCAGATCTGGTCATGCTAACATGAACATGAAGAAAATCCTAACGTGTCATTGTATTTAATGACGAGATAGGGTTGTATGAGTCGTGCACTAAAGTCGTCATACCGGTTAGTTTTCAAAAAAAAATCGTCATACCAGTTAGAAGACGTCGTCGGTCAGGCCTACTGTTGGCTGCGGAAAAAAACCCTCATGGGAGTGTCAGGTCGTCGGTCTAGCGAGGCGTGTCAGCCTAGGCTTCTCCGTTTAATGCACCATTTGATCACACTGAATCCTCCGTCTTAATGCACCACACGACCACGCCGACTTCAGGTTCCCATCTTAATGCACCACACGACCCCGCCGACTCCAGGTTCCCGTCTTAATGCACCACATGACCCCGCCGACTCCAGGTTCCTGTCTTAATGCACCAAACGTGTCATTGCATTTAATGACGAGAGAGGGTTGTATGAGTCGTGCACTAAAGTCGTCATACCGGTTAGTTTTCAAAAAAAGTCGTCATACCAGTTAGAAGACGTCGTCGGTCAGGCCTACTGTTGGCTGCGGAAAAAACCCTCATGGGAGTGTCAGGTCGTCGGTCTAGCGAGGCGTGTCGGCCTAGGCTTCTCCGTCTTAATGCACCGTTTGATCACGCTGTCTCCTCCGTCATAATGCACCACACGACCCCGCCGACTCTAGGTTCCCGTCTTACCGCCGACTCCAGGTTCCCGTCTTAATGCACCAAACGTGTCATTGCATTTAATGACGAGAGAGGGTTGTATGAGTCGTGCACTAAAGTCGTCATACCAGTTAGTTTTCAAAAAAAAAGTCGTCATACCAGTTAGAAGACATCGTCGGTCAGGCCTACTGTTGGCTGCGGAAAAAACCCTCATGGGAGTGTCAGGTCGTCGGTCTAGCGAGGTGTGTCGGCCTAGGCTTCTCCATCTTAATGCACCGTTTGATCACGCTGTCTCCTCCGTCATAATGCACCACACAACCCCGCCGACTCCAGGTTCCCGTCTTAATGCGCCGTGAGTCGGCATAAGATGGAAACGCGAGAACAAAATATAGTCTGCTAGATCTGGTCATGCTAACGTGAATATGAAGAAAATCCTAACATGTCATTGTATTTAATGATGAGAGAGGGTTGTATGAGTTGTGCACTAAAGTCGTCATACCAGTTAGTTTTCTTAAAAAAAATATCATCATACCGGTTAGAAGACGTCGTCGGTCAGGCTTACTGTTGGCTCCGAAAAAAAACCTCATGGGAGAGTCAGGTCGTCGGTCTAGCGAGGCGTGTCTGCCTAGGCTTCTCCATCTTAATGCACCGTTTGATCACGCTGACTCCATGACCCCTAGGGGAGCAAACGATGTTGGCTTCTCCGACTTAATGCACCATCCGATGACATCCAATTCCTGGAGTCGGCGTAAGAGAGAACGGAGAAAAAAATATCCTGCCAGATCTGATCATGGTGACGCGAACATAAAAATTTATAATGTGTTGTTGTAGTTAATGACGTGAGAGGGTGGTATGAGTCGTGCATTAAAGTCGTCATGCTGTTAGAAGACGTCGTCGGTCACGCGTACTATTGGCCTAGCGAGCGTGCCGGCCTAGGGGAGCACCGTTCGATCGCGCCAACTTCCTGGAGTCGGCTTGATCGCCGTTCCAATTTATTCCTCCGCGTACTCGTTTGTTATGAGAGATGATAGGTCGCTTGGTTAGTTTTTAGGTCGTCTTGAGACCTTTATGCTCGGTGTCCTGACAGACAGAGTCAACCATTACATTAAAAGGTAGTATTCTGTTTGATTCAGATTGACAGTTAGGTCGGACAACGAAGTCGGCACCAATGGCGAGACGCCAGCTAGGACATGGCCAATCGGGCCTGAATTCGTTCTGGCTGCTAGCACAGTGCAACGTACCTGATGACGACGCGAAATACCGAGCAGTGAGACGCAGAAGGTCAGTCCTGCCGACTCCGTGGATTCGCTGGAGTCGGTGGGATTGCCGAGCAGTGTGACGGAGAAGGGGTTTGAAGAACAGTCTTGGTGTCCCCGATATGATTTTTGTCTTGAGAGTTCGGTGTTTGAAGTGAACAAAGAGATGTTGCTACTACAAAATAAAATTGCCCAGAAGGAATATGACCAGCAAACCGACAACCAGCAAAAGAACAACATAAAATGACGTAGATCATGCCATCTCTCCACCCCTTAGATCATGCCATCTCTCCACCCCTCCGCATGAACCGGACTCGCCGACTCCCTGGAGTCGACTTCAGCAACGTACGGTTCCAGGTCATGTGTTTGTCCCTGCTGTCATCTCTTTGGCCACCTAAAATGTGGAGTCAGCGGAGTAGGTGATGCCCATAGGACGCGTCGAAAAACCAAGAGGATCAAAAACCTGGCCCAAAAAAAAGACGTGAAAAAGAAGTTCGTCTTTTTTGTGTTCATTCTTTTGGGCAGAGATTGGTTTGTTACCGTGTTTAGTCCGTCCGTGTGTGTGGAAAGGTGGGTTTTCGCAGAAAAGGCATTTTCTTCCTTCCGTACCGTTTGGTCATGTCGGATCCTGGAGTTGCCTCCCTTAGATTCGGCAGGCAGATTTTATCGTGCAGCACGCTTTCCAAATGGGGATCGCCGAGCAGTGAGACAGAGAAGGTCAGTCCTGTCGACTCCCGGGACTCAGCCAGTACCAACATTTTCTGAGTTTCTTTGGCGCACGACCCCCCGAGCCCTGTTTTCACGACACGATCCTTCCCGAGGCAGAGCGGCGAGGGTCCACGTCACGCGAATGGAAGAACAACCTCTAACCTAAGTAAACCGTGACGGTCAAGACACAAACAGTGCAGCAAAACGACCATCCTGACACTCTCTCCCCCTTAATGTACCTATACCGCACCGCCTGCCACTTCTTTGGACTGCCACGAAGGACCGAAAATAAAAAATCGTGTGTTCCAAGGCTTCGTCATGAAGGAACTTGCGTGCGAGGCTTCTAAGAGAAGAATCGTTTTTCCAAGGACGTGGCGGCCACTTTCCATCGTTATGATGTACGGAGTGTGTTTGAGCTGACAGGTTGCCAGGTTGGAAAGGTTGTCGGCTTATGGTCCTAGCATCAAACCGTCGTCCATCATCCGGCTGGTTAATGTACATTAATTTCACGCAGTGGAAATCTATGTACTTGCAAGACAAAACGTCATGAGAAATGTGCTCCAAACGAGCTCCGAAGTTAGGGTAAACAGCCCCACTTGTAATCAAGTTTTCATCTTGGTTTCCGATTTGTCTGTGTTGTCGCGTGATTGGTTCTGCTTGACTCATATGGGCTTCTCCGTCTTAATACACCATCCGTCACGCCGACTCCCTGGAGTCGGCTGGAATAGCGTTCCTCTCCATGTTAATTGCTGCGTCTTCCCGCGTACAATTTAAGTTGGCAGACGGGTCCGTCTATGAACAGTCTCACGATGACGCGTAGTGGGTGTCTGATACTAGCGTGCTTGATGTACACGCTATCATGTCCTCGGGAGGAACGAAGCCTATCATGTCCTCTCGATTTCCCTTTGACGTTTAGTAAGATGGATGCCGCCGGCTCCAGGGAACCGGCCTCATCGCATAAACTCAGATTGTTGTGCTGAGCTTCTGGAAATTCTTTCACAAATAAGAGTACGCTGGTTGCCCATGTTTTCGTTTGAAAAGATAACTCCGTCCGCTATCCTGCCGGCTCCTGGCCGCAGTAAAGGGTTGCTCAAGGATCTTAAGCCGGCGACTTTTTTGACCTGTCACATGTCATCTACGAGTACTAAACAGCTATCATGATGATAAAGAATAGCTTGGTCAGTTACATGGTAATCGCACAGGTTTTTTTACAGTACATGACGTGCTAAACGAAGGGTTTTCACCTTGTACCTTACATGTTTCTAACTACACATACAGTGTTATAGACTCTTAGTATGAACAAAATTATTCAAACATGTATTGCTCCATATGATTACAAGGCGGCGTCATCTGAAATTCCGAGTCTTCCACTTTTCTGTAGTACTCCGCCAATAGTTGATCAAGACGGATTGGACGGTCTTCATCGTCAAGGGAACCTATTCCATAGCCAAATACATAGTTTGATTACGGATGCCAGGAGAGGTGATCGTAGTTATAGGATCGGATCTCCGACACATCGGCGTAGTAGATGCTTCCGGGTTCGACGGTGGGGACTTTTTTGCTGTCAATTGCAACTGAACGGTTTATGCTGACGAAGAGGGCATGCTTGCCAATGTCCCTGACGGGCACCAGGGCTAAATTGTTTATGTCTACTCGGTATACCACAGGGTCATCATTGTCAAGCCGTCCGCTGATAACAAGAAGAAGCTCATCCTCTAATGACACCAGGTAAAATCTATTTCTATAGCTCAGTCCATTGAAAGCTGGGCCTTCGATGATTTTTGTCATCTTGATTGTTCGAGCGGTGCGACCAATATCTGAGTCCTTGGTTGCCGGGATGGTACGTATGATGGATCCTTAGTTGTCTGTCACGTACACTTCGTCATGGTGTGTAGTCATGCTAGAAAGTAGCCCAAACCATTCCACACACGAGAATTCCCCTTCTCTAGTTTTGGTCAGCCCATCTGATAGATCTGTTTTGAAGGTTGGATACAAATACCATCATCGGGGAAGTCAGCACAGTAATGGAGGTCAGTTTCTCCGCTGGTATCTGTGCCCGAAAACGAACAATGGAACCTGTGAAGGGGTGAAGCAAGCGCATCTTATACTGCCATGTCCTTTTTCCTAGCACAACGAGGCCGACTGTTGTAGCTACTACGTAAAAATAATTACTGCAAAGTAGGTGGTTTGAAAACAGGGTGATTTTTCAAGGTTACTGACATACAAACATAAGATGTAAAAGACATATTTTGTGAACCTGCAGACGTTGTTGGGGATGGATTTAGCGCTGACTCGGCTAGTGGAGGTGTTCAGGAATGTGACTTTCTGGTCGCTATATTTCTCAACATAATCCATTTGTTAAGAAAGAACTTGGGAGGTTCCGTGGCGCGTCTCCAATTCTGCAGATCGCACGGAAAGATGAATAATAGTCGATGTCGTTGGGCTGGATGAAGGAGTCACCTATCTTCTTGACGAGGTCGTCTGCGAGATCAGACCAACCAGCAGCGTCATCCATCCGTCCTGCCATTGAAAGTGGAGTTCTGGGGTAGAAACGGTGTTACTCCTATGTTGTGGTCTTGGAATGGGACGATGGATCTCTGGTGCGTCTGTTAACCGCAGCTTCGTGAAGGGGGATTTAAAGCTTTATGTGAAGACGGACGGGTTTCATTGGGAATCAGTCAGCCAAAACGGTCAGCATTCGTGCATCGGGTGTGTAATCATCGTCGGTGGAGACGAAACAACGCATCTTTTCGATATGCGGTTGGGACGGCGGTTTAAAGACACAGGTGAATAATCCATTTGATCATAGGAAGCTTAACACAAGTTCGTTGTGTTTGCATGCCATTTAGTTGCACGAATTAGTTTTCTACCTATTATTTGTCTAATTTGGTCCCCGACCTTACATAAGAATATAATTATTTGTACCCGTTGATTATTAGCATCGTGTATCGCGTGTCGTCAAAACAGGGCTCGGGGGGTCGTGCGCCAAGGCGCACCCCTAAATCTAGTTGGTATAAAACATGCATGGAACATCAAAAATTATAATACGTTTGAGACGCATCAGCATCCCCAAGCTTAGTTCCTACTCGTCCCGAGTAGTAAACGATAACAAAGATAATTTTTGAAGTGAATGCTACCAACATAATCTTTATCAAATAGTAATGTACAGCATGTAAATTGAGATCAAATCATTCAAAGTAAATGTCTATAATTGATATTAAACAAAAGATGATAAATCAAGATAATTAAACAAGCTAAAACTTTTCATGGATGATGCTTTAGAGACATCAAACCGTACATGGTTCATTATAGATGATTTAAGTATTCAGTGTAGAAGTTCTATCCTTCTATTCAAGCATCAAGCAATTTTTCACAACATAGAAAGGATCCAGTCAAGTAAAAATAAACATGAACATCATGAATCAACTGTTTTGAAGTTTTACTCAACCGGTGAGCGTCAGCATTTGGTTTGGCACTAGGATGTTATGACAAAGAGAATAATAATGGTGGGTTTGGAAGGCCAACGAAAGAAAGGCTCACGAAGTTATAAGTGACTATATGTGTATGAAATCTCTCCAATGGAACTAGTGGGGGTGCATCCAACTTGGTTGCTCACGAAGACCTAGAGCACTTTTGATGAGGCTCATCATTGGAATTTACAACCCAAGTTCTATAACGAAAATTCCCCACATAGTTATACTAGTAAAACATGAAAACTCTCTCAAATTAAACATAGGTGCTAAACATGAACACAAGTGTGAATAATGGATAGTAATGTTTCCCCCTCTCTCTTTATTTCTTTTCTTTCTTTTTTTTCTTTTTCTCCTTTTCTCTTTTTTTTTACTTTTTCTGTTTTCGATGGCCTCCATGGCTCTTTTCATATTCTCTCCCTCACTGGTAGGGCAACATCCTAATATGAAACACACTTTTTGTACAAATAACTCATAAGAAACAGAACATGATGTATGAAACTGAATGCCTCTGCCAGTGTAGTAGTATGTGCAATGATCTAGCGTAACATGTGTAAAACCACACATCAGCTGTATAGAATCATGCAAAGCAATATATAACAATGATGAATGACAACAGGTCATGCAATGTATGATGGAAGTTGCATGGCAATATATCTCGGAACAATTATGGAAATGCTGTGATAGTTAGGTATGGTGGTTGTTTTGAGGAAGATGTATGGGTTTATGTGTAGGAGAACAAGAGGAAGTTCTCCCACGGGATTTGGATGTACTGGCGAAGTATGCACCAACTCTCAATGTGAGAAGAGGGCAATGCACAGCACCGAAGAGGCTAGCAAAATTTGGATGGTGGATGTGCCAAAACCGTAGCTTAACATTAGTCAAAAAGAACTCACAAGTTTATTGCAAACAACTAGCAGGTTCAACATTAAGAGCATGATTAAAATTTACTCTAAGGAGGGCCATTCACGGTGGCACAAGTACCCCGTTAGATCCCTCGACCTTAGCACACAACTATGTTATTACAAATTACTTTCAGACATGAAAAGCTATCAAGACCAACTACACCTTCAACAATTTTAGTAGAGTTTGTAGTACGAAACAAGCTTTACAGCAACAACCACTAATAAATTTTAACTTAAGTAATCAGCAAGCATTTACGTCTATTATTTAATACCTCAAAACATTTGCAAGGAATCAAGTTATCAAAGTTCAATGATCTACAAGACTATGCAATTTTCCGTTATACCTCTACCACATGCATAACACTTTCTATTCCAACCAAACACCAATAAACGTATTTGATAAACTCTCCAAACAAATATATGTGAGGCAAGAGAGTAGTTCTTCAAAAGAACTAATAGCTTTGAACAAGAGATACATGAAAAACAAGAGCTAGAAGAGCTAGAAAGAATACTCAACAAGTATAAGTGAAGAACAGGAGTATTCTATGAAAAAGCGGAGAGTGTCTCTCCCAAATAAGAATGCTAGGGTCCAACTTAGTTATGACCAGAGAACAAAACTAAACAAACTGAAAATAAAAACACAGACGCTGCAAGAACAACACTTAGAATGTGAAGAAATAAAAATATAGTCTCACTAGAGTGACCTGATAATTTGTTGATGAAGAAGGGGATGCCTTGGGCATCCCCAAACTTAGACGCTTGAGTCTTTTTGAAATATGCAGAGGAGGTCCAAGGGAGCCTCCCCAAGCTTAAGCTTTTCTCAATTTTTGATCTTCTTTTATCACTCTTCTCTCTTAATACTTGAAAACTTCCTTCACACCAAACTCATCATAAACTTCACTATAGGGTTAATGCATCAAAATATAAGTTCACTTGGTTCTGTAGAGACACATTAAAAAAATATTTTAAACATTAGCTACTGTTTACTAGCCTTACGTGAAGCTTCCACCCTTAAATAATTTCACTCAACACTCGTAAAAGAGAAAATGCAAAATAAAGACAGAATCTATCAAACCAGAACAGTCCGTAAAGACAATTTTTCGACGCACTTACGTTGCTCAAATCAGAAAATGATAAACTAACAAAAGATAGATATAAAGCTCAGGCTTCGGCACAAAAAATGGCAGATCAAAAAGATATTCTGTGAAGTTTTCACAGAGTTTACGGTGAAGCTCAGAAATTTTTCTGGATAGCAAACCAACTTTAACACTTTCTTGCCATTAGAGGCTCTTCTTGGCACAACAAACGAAAATAAAAAGTTACAAAGGAGTTGCTACAAAAGTAACAATCTCCTTGACTCAAGAGAAAAAGAAAAATAAATGGTAATGGGTTGTCTCCCAAAAGTGCTTTCTTTAATGCCTTTTAGCTAGGCTAGATGATTTTAATGATGCTCTATAAGAATAAAAGTTAAGACACAAAAGAGAGCATCAAGAGAAAATATCAAACACATTTAGGTCTGACCGACTTTCTATGCATAGGAATCTTGTAAGAAAAATCTTTTAAGCATAAAGCAACTAGCATAGGAAGATAAAACAAGTGCAACTTCAATCTTCCAACATAGAGAAGGGAAACTTAATATTATTGAGATATTTAGAACCATGTCTCCCTCTCTCATAATAATTTTCAGTAGCATCATGGAAAAAATGAACAATATAACTATCACATAAAACATGCTTTTCATGATCTACAATCACATATTTTTTATCTCTTCCCAAAACGATGGGGTCAATAAACCCATTTTTGACAATAGGAGTATAATTAATATCATCAAGCAACATAGGACCATCATTTAGAGCATTATCATATAAATGTTCTAAGCTAAACTCCTCATTATCATGAATATTAATAGCAGGCACAAATAGAGGATTATCATCTATAACAATAGGGAACACATTTTTACTTTCTGTTATTTTCTCATTTTCTTGTGTCAAGGCAAATTTATTAAAAAGAGATATTTCAACAGAATCATAACATTCATCCTCCTTTGGTATGAATGGAGGTTAATCATATAATGTAAGAGTTAAAGAGTTACTATCGTTAGAAGGTGGATCCTTCTTTTGTCCTTCACTCTCCTCCTCTTTTTCATCCAATGAGATCTCAGTTTCAGCAATTTCTTCTACTATAGGTTCTTGCAAGGCATAGGTCTCTCCTTTCGGAGGAAAGTATCTCTTAAGATATTCAGTAATAGATATTAAGTAATGTAAAAATTATCATTGTAATTATTAAAGCAATATTCAAGTATAGCTAAATTCTCAGATTTGTATGGGATAAAATTATTATCAATATTATCAAGAAAAGAAGCAATTTCAAATGCACCCTTAAAAGCAATGAATTCATCAATTCATTCCACATCATGAAAATCATAATTTCCTTTAGCATAAGAACATAAGATTTCATTATCATTGTGCACGCATTGGAAAGGGAGGTGGCCCAATCCACAAGAACATTTTCAATCATAAAGCAAACTTAAATCAAGCATAAGAATTTACTTTATTAGTGAAAGTCCATAATTTTTTACCCTTTTTAGTCAAATGGTATTTCTTAAAATGTTTTTCTTGACCATCTGTGAACCCACTGCCAATAATATTTTGTTTCAAAGAAAGAAACCATTTATAGCAAGTAAACAACTAGACATAATAAAAAGAAGAACAGAAAAATACTAGCTGCTGTTTTTTTTTGTAGTTTTATATTTTTAATGGAAACAAGATAAAATAAAAATAAACTAAGCAAGAAAAACAAAGTAAAGAGAATGCTGGCGTGTAACTCCCCTTGCTGTAGCTTCCAATTCCCCGGCAATGGCACCAGAAAATATGCTTGATGACATGGAAACACACGTTCGTTGGGAGATCCCAAGAGGAAGGTATGAAGTAGTGCAGCAGCAATTTTCACTTGAAATCTACCAAGGTTATCGAACCAGTAGGAGTTGGAAGAGCTTCAACACGGTGTCAATGGCGCCAAGAAATATGGCGTGCGGACGTGGACCTAGACACAACACAATCAAAGTATTTTGACCCAACGGAATAGGAAGGTTGTTAATCTTGTTGGATGTATGCCCAAAAGGCAATAAAGTTTAACATCTGATTCATATTTATGGTTCATGATTCTACGCTATAACTGTGGTGACTCCTGAATATGTGATTCAAAGGAAAACTCACTCGCATGTGTAGAGATATGAAAGAATAAAGTATACCCTAGTCTTGCCTTTTAGACTAATTCGTTGATTGCTTGAGACCACGTTTTCTTGGTCTGGGACAGTGTTTATGTCAGCATCAATGAGTGGCATATTGTTGGTGGAAACAATATGGCCGGGTAGACCCAAATCGTTGATATGCTAAGAAGATTCCAAAGTGTCTTTTTGTCCTTAGTGCAATATCGCAGATGGTTATTATATGACATATCCTTAGACCATGAGGTTATTAGGGTTGTGCATATTGGAAGAGTTACTTTGGTACTGTCAACCATCACGGCTGTAACTGGGTGATAACGGCAGTCACTGGGTGATTCCGAAGGTGTGCATATATCCTAATGTTCCAAGATGGAAAATTACTCCTCTATCAAAAGAGAGATACATCCAGGGCCCACTCGGTATGTATGATATCCAATATGTTCTGCAGACAATGCATGATGAAGTAACAAGACATGCATATTTGATCCAACTGTAAATCGTTACCAACACCGTTGAAGCGGAAGAGATGTCGATGATGATGTTGATGATGCTTGTGGAAGAACTCCCTCGGCTAAGCCTAGCCGAGAGAATATCGTAGACTCCTTGCGTCCCGCCTTGATCCAACAGAGTGGAAGTTCCCCCTGGCAAAACCATAGTTGGGCCTTGGGCCCATAGGGTGAGGCGGTTTGGGAGGGGGGGGGGCTTGTTGGACAAGGACTCCCCCCCCAAACCGAATTGGACATGGGGAGGCGGTTTGGGGGGGACCTTGTTGGACAAGGACTCCCCCCCCCCCCCCCCCCCGAACCAAATTGGCTAGAAAAGTTGGAGTCCAACTCCAACTCCCCTAGGGCCGGCGCATCAAGGGAAAGGGCTTGCCCCTTGCCCAAGCCTCACTACCCTTGGCCTCCTATATAAACACCCCACCCCCTCCTTTGGGAGATACACAAGTTTAGATCTCTTCTAGTTGGATTAGAGGGAACCTCTAAATATTTAGAGGGATCCTCCCCGATTAGATCTAGATCTAATATCTAATCTCTCTCTCCCTCCTTCTCATGTCTTGAGATCTCCACCTTCATATACACCAGCGGTGAGTGCTTCAAGCATGGACGGCGAAGCCCTGCTGAACTAGTTCTGATGTATGTGTGCGAAACTCAGAGGGGTGTGCTATCTACGATGGCGGTAGACCCTCACTCTGTTGGATCAAGGCGGTACGCAAGGAGTCTATGATATTCTCTCGGCTAGGCTTAGCCGAGGGAGTTCTTCCACAAGCTTCATCAACATCGTCATTGACATCTCTTCCGGTTCAACAGTGTCGGTAACGATTTATAGTAGATCTTGGCTGTTACGTAGTAGTGGCAAATTTTTTTGTTTTCCATACATGCAACCCAATAAATCTCCCCGGCTTGTTGAATACAAAAGATTAAACGTATGGTGTGGAAAATAAATATAAATGCAAAAAGAAACAGCGAGCAAATGAGTGTAGAGCGTGTGGAAACGGTATATTTATCATTGTGGAAAAATGGACCAGGGTCCACAGTTCACTAGAGGTGTCTCTCCATAAATAGATAACAAGCATGTTGGGTAACAAATTACAGTTGGGCAATTGACAATTGGCAAACGCATGATAATGCATATTATGACAAGACAATGTTCATTGTAGTATTTATTGGACATTACAACATAATACATAGACCGCTTGCTAGCTGCATCTATGACTAATAATCCACCCCCGAGATAACTTGTGTGTCTCTCGCGAGTATTAAGTTGCAAGCAACAGATTATCGCTTTAAGCAAAGTGTGTAATGTAAACAATGCAAATGACATATAAGCAATGCATATAGACAAAGTAAAGTTGTTTTCTCCCTAGTGGCAACAGCAAATCCACATCCTTAGTCATTTCTGTCATTCGAGCCCAGGTTACTGGAGACATGAACGCACTATCTACCATAAATAATCCCTCTTGAAGACACTGGCATCTACTTGGCCAAAGCATCTACTAGCATCGGAGAGTATGCAAGAACATAAATAAAACATAGAGATAAATAGATGAACAACTTGATCATAACTTTACAATTCATCGGATCCCAGCAAACATAACATGTAGTATTACATAAAGATGATCTTGATCTGTTAGGCAGCTCAGAAGATCTAAACATGATAGCACAAAGTGGAGAGACAAACATCTAGCTACTGTTATGGCTCTGTATTCCAAGGATGAACTACTCACGCATCTGTCCGGAGGCGGGCATGGTGATGTAGAGCCCTCCGGCGATGATCTTCTCCTCTGGCAGAGTGCCGGGAAGAACTGCAGAACCCTCCCGAAGTAGGGTTGAAGGCGACGGCGACGACGGAACTTTTCTTGAATTTCTGCTCGGGTCTTTAGGATTTTCTGAAAGAGGTGAATATATAGGCGGAGGGGCGACGCGAGGTGCCACCTGAGGGCGCCAGACGACCCCCCGGCGCGGCCCCACCTTCTGCCGCGCCGAGGTGGCGTCTGGGCCTTTGGGTCGCCTCCTCGGCTGCCCTTCAGACTTCGTCTTCGTGTCGGTGAAAAACTGGTCCCGTTGATTTTCGTCCAATTCCAAGAATATTTGCCGACTAGCTTTTCTGAAACAAAAATACAGCAGAAAACATGAACTAGCACTTTGGCATCTTGTTAATAGGTTAGTTTCAGAAAATGTATAAAAATGATATAAAGTCTATATAAAATATGTAGCAATTCGTATAAAACATGCATGCAACATAAAAATTATAGATACGTTCGAAACGTATCAAGTGTTATCTTCCTTGTGCTCTTCGAGTTGTATCTTTTTTCTTGTTCTTTTTTCTTTCGTGTTGGGCATGTTTTTTCTGCTGCCTTAGCGTCTCTCATGTTGGTGAACTCTTGTATGGTTTATGGTATGATTGTTACTTTATTTATAAAGTGGGTAAAAGCCTATTTCGAGGAACATGCCCAACTGACAACGTAAACATCATCATAGAGAAGGGCGCACCACTGGAAGAACAAGACTAACAGGCATCAGATAAGTACCAAAAGACCATCGACCGCACAGTTCGCTGACGGCTGTCTACGCCATTCCGTGTCAAAGTTCCAACCTTGTTAAGCCTGGCAAAAGAAGTTCCGACATGCTCGAACGAGCATGGAAGATTTCCCACTGACAGCATGGGCCAGGAACCACTAGCAGTTTGCACCGCTGCGAGAAAGAATACTATGTGGCTATTTTTGTATACTCGTGAATGTTCACGTGCATTACCTTGAAATTTGCTGCGGGGAAAGAAGAAGGGGCCAGGACAACACACGTTCATTCAATTAGTTGTAACATAACTGCCATATCATGTCACACTTTGGCATGATAAAGATGAATTGCGTTACTTATAGCCCGACAAAATATTATATGCAACAAAATTCGTTGATTGATTCATATGTGGCGTGCTAGCTATTATCAGTGGCGTGTTGTGCGCCACAGATAGAATTTTCCCTACTAGTGAGGAATAAAAAAATAGCATGCATTCTGTTACAAATATATGATAATACAAAATAAATACGGTATGATATGGGTACAACAATACCTTACCCATACCCTAACCATCTGACTAAAAATCATGCCCGTGCCCATTAGCTCAACATCATAATTAATACATATCATTTACTTGTAGAGTTAACTTACAATTCAAAATAAAATTATTCTTTCATGATGTAATAATCAAAATAAGGACTTTTTTTTTAAACGAGTAATCAAAATAAGGACTTCAAATCATCAATAGTTCAAACACCTTCGACAAGGGACCACAATAGGAGAAAGTTCAATAATTCACGCACAAGATGACAGGAGCACAACACATAATTACACAAATGATGTCCGAGTAGACTTGAGGAATAAAGAGCTTAGGGTTTATGACAGATATAACCCATATGCATGGACAGAGAGACCCATCCCATGTTGGTCGGGTGTCCATGACCATGCGTAGAATTGCTATCCTTATTTAAATCATCGATATAATGATGAAAGCAACCAGATACTTGGAGCGCAGATTCATACATATACTCTACAAGTCTCGCACTCACCGCTTGCCCCTAGTAGAGCGACGCTATATTTCGCGCTTCTTCACTTTCATCATAAGCCCATTCTTGATTTGCAGGATGCAAGAAAACTTGGGTTGGACAGAATTTCCTTTCAGTACCTCCAGGTCGAAGTTCCACGCGATGGCAGCGATGGCGGTCTTCATCTGCATGATGGCGATGTCCTTTCCGAGGCACATCCTCGGCCCTGAGTTAAACGCCAAAAACTTGTGAGATGGCACATACCGCAGCTCATCGCCCTTTCCTGAGAGCCACCTCTCCGGCCTATACTCCATGCAGTCTTCCCCCCACACATCCTTCATTCTGCCCATGGAGTAGAGGGAGACGAGGATGGTGTCGCCGGCGCACACCGCGTGGCCGCTGGGCAACACGTCGTCGGCGACGACCGTCTTGCGCTCCATGGGGATTGGCGGGAACAGCCTGAGAGACTCGTACAAGGTGGCATGCAGGTAGACTAGGGGTTTCATCTCATCTGGCTCAAATGTGACCATGGTGCTGCAGTTGGTGGCTGCTGCTTTGCGCGACGCGATAGGGGAAAGTTCTTTCCGTATGCAGGTCACCACGTCGGGGTTCTGGGCGAGGTTGTAGAAGAGCCACACCAACGCCGTGCCGATCGTGTCCCTCCCGGCGATCATGAAGTTGATGAGCGTCGCGCAGAGCAAGTCATCACTGTATTCCGGATCGTTGATGTACGTGGACATAATAATGTCCATAGGGCCAGCCGCCGACCTCTGATCATCAGTATAGCTGCTGGTCATCAGCTTCCTCCTCTCGATCATCTCCGCGACAAAGCCGCGTAACACTTTGTGCGCCACGGCGAGCTTCCTCTCTGAGCCAACATTGAACCACCTCATGGCTTTCCAGCAGCACATCGGCAAGGCGTGCCGCAACAGTCCCACCTCCATGACGGTATCCATGGCGTCGGCGGTATGCATGGGTGGCGGTGGCATGTCAGCGCCGCCCCCGCCGCCGGTGGATAGGAGACCAGGGTCGACGCCGAAGATGGGCGTGGCCGTCACGTCGAAGGCGAACCTCGTCATCAAATCATGCATGTCGAACGGAGCACCCATGGTAGCCATACGTGCTAGGAATGGGGTAACGCCCTTCTCCACCTTGTCGCGACAGCACTCAGCCATCAAGGAGAGGAGCTGCGGGCTGCTGAAGATGCTCTGGATCCTGGCGCGCTGCCGGCGGCATGGCTCGCCGTCGACGGTGAAGAAGCTGCCGTCTGTCACGTCGAACATCTCCGAGAACTCCTCTCCCTTGAGGTAGTTGGCATGGTTTGAGGTGAAGATGTGCCGGATATTCGTCGGATCGCATGTGATCAAGAATCGCATGCCAGTTAAGCACGACTTGAAATTGTGCCCGCAGGAGGCGAGGCCGTCGCTGATGTAATCGTGGAATCTGGAAAGGTTGACGACGAGGGAAGGGAGGATGCCAACTATTGGCCAATCCGTCGGGATTAATGGATTCTTTGAACTCCTAGACTTGGTGTAGATGCAAAAGGCTAATAGTACAAGGAAGGCGGAGGTGGACACGGCCAGTTCAGGAAACAAGGACAATGCCATTGTTCGCATGTTAATTTGGAGATCGATGCATGGGTATGAAAGAGGGTTACGATGCGAATGCTTAATTTATAATAAAGAAGTAGGCGCAAGCCATTGCTAAGAAGAATCATCAACGGGTCAACCTGCATTTAACATCAAAACACTTGCATGTGCTTAATTTATTGATTATAACTTCAGTACTTATAGCATGTACTTAGTGATGGGCTGAAGCTTATTTTAAGCACACCCATGCCACTGAGTAAATGACCATTATCAAAGTGCATGCATGTAACACCAAATCACTTGCATGTGCTGTCATGAGTATGGTCCACTGCTCCTTCTGTTTAAACATCGCACTCGTGAGAGGAGACGGGCCTCAGTCACACAACACACGCTCTACGGTCGCACCGGCAAGAGATAGGTGAGCTACATATCGACATTGCAGTGTTGTTCCAAGGGTAGACGAGCACGCCAAAGAAAAACGTCGCCGCGGCCGAGCTTCCGCAGTAGATTGAGGGCCGTTGAAAACGAAGCCATTCCTATGCTTCCAAAGGTGCCATAGGAAGAGCAGCCGGAGCGTGGACGCCGAGCGAGGAGGAGCCGAAGCACGGAGGGTGCAGCTATCGACGTTCTGCAGCTCAGTGGCCCCGCCGTGCGGGCTGCCGAGCGCGAGCCATAACCGGCGAGCAAAAGGGAAGGAGAGCATGATGTGCTCCAACGTCTTGAGAGGGGCATTGCAGATAGGGAGCCCGCGCTCGCCTTGGTGGCGCTGATGCCTTTCCGAAGCAGTTGGATCGGCTTTGAATGCGATCTTGCACGAGGAGCCAGGCGAAGAACATGACTTTCTCCCCCGGCGAAATCGTGATGGGTCGAGAGCTCCCCGCCCAGCGTGAACAACTTGTAGAGGGGGATGTCTTCAGCTTGCCATCGCTTTGCCACAGAGGGATAGAACACGCTGGTCGGCGGCGGAGGACATGTTTGTGCGCTACAGAAGGTCGACCAACACACTTTTCTGGCGCGTTACCACCGTGAATTGCCGAGGGGTGAGGATTACACATATGTTATTACACATTATGAAGGTAATAACATATACTAATATAATATGTATGATGCCAGTGCATCATATTTCTCACTTGTGCCTACCCTAAGAGGGTGATGCTTGGTAGCCCATACTATATCATTTCTATAATAAATACTCCCTCCGTACCAAAAAGGATGACTTCCATTTGTCTACATGCGGACGTATCTAGACATGTTACATGTATAGATACGTTCACATGCACACAAATGGAAGTCATCCTTTTAAGAACGGAGGGAGTACTAGTCAAAATGAACGATGGCAATAATAAATACTAGTACAATAAGAGATACTAGTGAACTAGACAGTACCTTAAAATATGAAAGGCACATGAGAGCTGAGACTAATTAAGGGGCTGACGACTTGGTTGCCCATATATCACTGATATTACCATTCAAAGTGTGATTCCAGTAGTTTCTTGTTAGTTAGTTATACTGTAGTATCTTTTATGTGTATACGATACTTGTGCGAGTACTATAACTGATCACACTTTTATAAACAAATATGAGTCCAAATTAATGATGAGTCAAAAAGGATGATGACAAGACAATGTGACACCTTTAACAATTAGGTGAGGCGTAACAAACATCCAATCGCACACCGTCATTGTCATCGTCGTCATCATCATCATTATCATCTAACAAAATAAAGTATTGTTTCGGACAAAATTAACAAGGTTTTAAAATTTTAGTTTCACTAATAATTTTCACTATAATTCATGTATAAAACATCATAAATTATGATTAGGAATAAAATTTTCAGACAAATTTAGCGATATGATTTACATGCTCTGAATCTAATCTTTTTGAAAAAATATCTGTAGTCACAGTATTAAAAGTTTGACTTAAATATGATTAAATATAGGATAAGCAACCATTCACACAAGTACGCTACTACAATCGCACAAACGATTAGTTTTTCCCATTCCGAGACATTTTCCAGAACTATCGCTATGCATGAATGGACGATGCGGTACGACATTGCACACGGTTTAAATATCGTGTGCGGTGCGAAAACCTTCGCACACAAATGTGGAAGTTTAGTAGTGTGAATTACTCGACAATTTTCGTAAATTGAATAGCTCGAGTTTCTCTAAGATGACACATGCTTATTTTGTCTTTCGTCCTATATCTTTATAAATTATCACATACGCTTATATGTACTAAATCATGTCTTAGTCCTATTATCGCATAAATATAATCAAACTGATTTATTTACGACTGGAAGGTAGCCTGCACCTAGGGATGAAAACAGAGCGGAAACTTTTCAACTTTTAAAAATGGAAACTGAATGAAAATACAGAAACAGAATATAGCAAAACGAAAACGGATACTTTTTATGCGAAAACGGAAACGGAACATCGTCTCCGGCGAAATTACCACAAAACCAGAAATTTTGTTTCCGACAATACGGAACTTTCCTTTTTTTTTCTCCACCGTGTTTTCAAATTCTAGTGAAAACATTTAGCCACAACCCAAGATCTAAATAAAAAATAGAAAAATCAGAAACAACCATGTTTAAGCCTTATGTACTTACATATCATCCTCTCCCATGTCGTTCCTAGTTTTTTTTTTTTTTGCATTAATGTCGTTCCTAGTTTGCCATGTCAATGTTGCACTAGGGTTAGGGGCGATGGTATGTATTTTTAATATTGCCAAAGTTGATAAATTGTGCACACCATATTATATAAGCATGATGTTATTCCATCTAAGAAACTAGTCCAAGTCAGTTTGGAAGTTTCCATGTTTAATGCATGATTCCTAGTAAGAGTAGGTTTGTGTCGGCTGCTCCTGCATGTATAGATGCATGGGTCCTGTAAGCAAGATTTGTACCGAGATTTGAGAGAGAAAAAAGAAAAAGAAAAAGAAAAAGAAAAGAAAGGCACCATATATGCCTTTGACGATAATTTTGTCTGCGTGTGTTTGTGATCTCTCGTAACAGCCCCTGCCCTGCTGGCTGATGCGGCCCAAACCTGCACGAGCCGACCCCTGCTCGTCGACGTTGACAGCCCCATCTCATTCATGCAAGCCGGCAAGACCCACTTGGGGATGCCGAATATGTGTCCGCCGCAATCTCCCAACGATTACGAGTGTATTCGATGTCAAGTCCGACGAGAATTGGTGCTTCTCCTCTGCTAGTCATTCCTCGTACGTGGTGAGGATTAGCTCTAAGGTATGCTCCTCGTTCGTGTACACCACCTCTAGAATGGTAGTGTTGTGGGCAGGGATGTGGATCGTCTATGTTTTTTGTTTGTGGTCGTCCATAGTTGGTGGGGGATTGGGGTGGAACGAGGTAAGGGCATCTGCAGCCGCCCCCCCCCCCCCCCCCCCCGGGCCCAAAATAGCGCCGAATCCTCCCAGACGTCTCCCCCAGAAAACCCAAATAGCGCCGTTTGAGCCAAAATTAGTGCTGGCGCTCCCAGGCCAAACCCAGGCTGCTGGGGGGGCAACTGGAGACGCCGGCGCGAAGCGAAAGCGCGCGGAAACTCGGCGGGCCCGTCCTGTCAGCGACCTGGGTGAAAATGGCGCGAAATGCAGGTGAAAACACGGCGTCCTAGTCCCCTCGGCTCCCGTGCTGGTCAAAAGCCTGCCAGAGTAAATGGGGGTGAACTGCCGCGCCGTCAGCGGCGGTCGCCGACGCGTCCAATCGCGTGCCACGTGCCGGAGTAATGGCCGCCACCGCCTCGCCTGCCTCGGCGCTATAAAAACTCCACGCACCGCGCCGTGGCAGTTCACACACCTCGCCTTCTCTCGTCTTCCCTCTCTGCCTCTCTCCCCCGAGCAATGGCGGAACGCTTCCCGGGCGACAACGCGGCGGCCAACGGCTTCGGCCGCCGCTTCCTCCACACCGAGGAAGCGAGGATGCTGTACGAGGCGGGGTACCCGATGCCGCCGGACATGCGTGTCCCTGGCGAGTGGCGGCTGAGCGCGGGCGGCATTCCCGTGCCTCCGCCATCGGAAGGCGCAGAACGCGTCGACGCGATCCTGGAGGTCCTCGTCGGCCTCTCCGAAGAGCAGGCGGAGGACCCGCGCTGGGATCCGGTGAACCATGTGTTCTGGACGGAGTTCTTCGTGTCGCTGACCGAGAGTACTTTCTAGCTGTGCTGTAGAGCTGCAGGAGATGGGCATGCCATGTCCTGTCTCTGACAGGAGTAACATCATGACATACCTTTGGCATGGCTACAGTGCTTCGGGAGGGGTGTTCCCGTAACTCGGTTTAGCATATATATGCCCTCACCCCCTCCTGCGTGAGGGACGGTGCCCTGAGATACTTTTCCACCCGTAGCTTCATCTCCTTCCTTGTGCTTGTCACCAGTGTGGAGACATACAGCTCAAGGAGCAGATTGTACGCTTGATATCGAGATTTATAGAAAGAGGCGGGCAGGAGTAGGGGCTTTACCTCCTCACGAGGGCCCTGAACCTGGTTAGATCTTGGTGTGCTGGTGTGTTCTTCGTGTGTGCTTCTTAGCGCGCTAGCCCTCTCCCGGATTCCACCAGCGTCCATCGGCCCCACACTTTAGCCGTCCTATGGCATCTGCCGTGATACCACCATGACAATGGCAGTTGTTTACTCCATTACTGATGTGGCCCTTCACAATAGCAGCGGGGCTCGGACAACGTACGGTTTTTCCGTTCTTGATAAGAGTTTTAACCCCTTTCCATAGTGTCATTTTAGTCTAGTGACTAGGTGGCATGCCAATGACATCAACTGTGGCCGGGGCTGGATCACAGCTTGGCTAAATGGCAGAAGTGGTAGTGCAGCCAAAGAAGAGAAAGACGAGAGGGGTGGCAGTTTGTGCTGGGAAGTTAGGGGTAGAAAGAGCGGGCAAAAAAAAAGGAAATTACCAATAAACATCTCGTATTTCACCGTTAGATAATTGTTGCTTAAGCCATTATTATTTTTATCTTCTTGGCCCAGAAATGGAGAAGGTAAAACAAATAAGGCAATCATGTTTAACTTCAAAATATGATGCAGTTCACAGGTTTCATGAACATATTCTAGAAATAGATATAACATGCATGTTTCAGGATGAAATATTATTTTCAGTGTGCAACAAGGTTTCTCGTGGCATACCACTAATTCTGGTCATGTAATCATGGCATTTCATGCATATACAAAATGTACGAAACGTACCAAATTGGAACGTACAAAATGTACAGTTTACAAAGTTGTATGTCAGGAGAATCAGCATTGAAATCTTAACCATACTATTTGACCAAATCAGCACCGTGTCTGAATTTTGCCAAGTTTTTTCAGATCTACATTCCAGAAGAAACTGCCTATCAACTGAATATTCTGTAGAATTCCTTAGAGCTGCCCTTGCGGACTCTTTTCTTGGTCGACCTCGATTTATTTTTCCGGGGAATGGCATGTAGACCACTACAGATGTGGTCTAGCGACCCCTGGTCCATGGCATTATTGATTACCTCGCCGCATATACTGTTCACAGTGTGAATATCCGAACATTCTTGATCGTCATCACTCTCTTCGTCGGAATCAACGGGGACCGGCGTAGGCTTTTGCGTCGTCGTGAAAGACAGCCTCAAGCGGTCAACCTCGATGTTCTTGGCTTTGTTAAGGGAAAGAGAATGGAAGGGGAACTGATACATGAAGATTGGTGTACCACTCTTGTTCGCCACTTTGTGCTGCTTCGCTTCTGCTCGATCTCCTTTATCTTGTTGCTTGTTCGCAGGCCACACCATTCTTCTTCTTCTTCTTCTTCTTCTTCTTCTTCTTCTTCTTCTTCTCTCTCTGGCTTTGAGTTGGTTTCTCTGTCTACGTGTACTGGCTTTACCCGGTGATAAGACGATCTAGTAGTGCGGCACTTATAAGGGAGAGGAGATGCGTGGAGAAGGGGGTGAAGTTTCGTTCAGGATGAAAACGACCGATGTGAGCAGAAGCACGAGGTCAGCTTATGTGTTGACTCGGTTGTCTCTGTCCCTGCATGCCTCCTTTTTTTTTCGGGTCCCTGCATGCCTCCTTGATCGCCAAGGTACTTCATTGTTGACTTGTCTCACGAATCTCGCTGTCGTTGTCAGAGTGAAAACGACTCCATTGTTGTTTATTAAAAACTAGGCTGTGTGGAAAATATCCTGATTCATGAATTTCATCCGTGGATCGATGTGAGTTGTATCTTGCCTGCTCTGTTTTTTCGGCCGGTAAAGCCAATCTTACTCAAACTCAAGTCCCGTAAATTAACTGTTTTTGGCAGCACCCGTCAGCGGCGACTTGAATGGAGATAGCAGCAGCAGCGCGAGCACGCGCACACAGCAGAAGGAGCAGTCGATCTGAAGAATTCGACAAGGCACGAGTTGTTCGTCCGGGAGGTGAAAAAAAAAACTTAACCTTGGTCTGATACCATGTTAGCAATAAGCGATATATATTCCAGGAGGCAAAAGCCCTCATATATACACGTACAAGAGGAGGCCAAAAGGCAATTATGTAGAAGGCCAAAAGACATCATAAGTATAACTCTAACAAATTTAACATGATGCCCCGATAAAGTTATGATGCTCGAATTATTTCTGTACAGTGGTATCCTCCCATGTCATTTTTTAGCATATAAAACGTTTTGCCAATTTTATTAGCGGACTTACTTTACCAATCTTATGTTTTTAATATAAAAAAACCGATTTTTGTAGTGTGCTCTCCAACTGCACATTAATTCTACATCTATTGCACATTTTAATAACATTTGTAGTGAGCAACGTGATAATAGTTTTCATAAATATACTTTTACTACTAAAATAGAGTAGATTTTAACCATTTATTGGGTTTGTAAAAATTGACTTGGACGGTTGCACTATTACTGTATACTTGTAGCACGTTCTCAAATATGAATTTTTTAAAATCTGCAAATGGTTTTTTTACAGAATTTATTTACATTTTTACATACTTTTTTTTTACTTTGATCGACTAAAACCGTGTATTTCTGATGTGCTGATGATTCCTTTGTGTCACTGAATTTATTCTTATGTGATTCCGACAGTAATGTCTGGAAGATGTGTCAGAAACCACTAGGAAGTATCTACGTGCCATCCTGAGTCAAAGCCGCACCCTTGCTAAACAAGTCACATATGATCTGACTTGGCCACCATGCATGGGAGCAAGAAGTTCCGACATGCTCGAAGGAGCTTGGAAGATGTTCCACTAACAATGTCGGGAAGATGTATCAGAAACCACTGGGAAGTTACACACAAGTAGGAAAACGCTTACAACCACCACGTTACCGCTGGCGAACACACTCGTGCATGCGCCAGGACTATTACCACTGGCGAACGTGGAAACGCCGTCGGTACCGCTGGCGCACCGGGCCGGGCATTCGCTAGCGGTAACAGCCACCCCGCGGCGATAGTTAGCGCCGCAGCCCGCACTTACCACTGGCGAACTCTCGGCGGTAAAGCTTACCACTGGCGGATCAGCGCTGGCGCAGCTCTGTTCGCCAGCGGTAGCCGTTTCAGCTTCGCCTCTAGTAGCCTTTTTCCTACTAGTGATAATACCACACAAAAATCATTGCTCTCGCTGTTAGAGGGGGGAAGGGACATTCCCTGGAGAGAAGAGGATATGGGCTCTCGGTCTTAGGGGAGATGATTGTGTTACAAACATTGCTCACGCCATCCATAAAGTTGAGCATCACCAAATCTGCTAGGGAAGAGATGTGGCCGGGTTCTCTGCTTCAGGGTTTTGTGGGAATATACCACATGGTTACCTCGGCGGCAACGGACATTTAATTAAATTGTTTCTTTTAGTAATAGGCAAGCTCACAAGACATTAGCAATTATGCTTACGGAAGAATTTTTTTAATTTAATTCATTAAATGATAATTGCAAGGAAGAACACAATCGAAAATACAAGGAAAGAAAATATACTACTGCTAGAGCTACTACCCGGCTTCGGGTCGTTGGAACCTCCTCCTCGGTCCACTCTTCCTTTTTTTTTTTTGCGAAACGCAGGAGCTCTGCGCTCTTTGAATTAAGCATAAAGAGAGAGTTTACAGGGGTTACAAGACGGCACATGGCAGAGTGCCAGGGACCATCGCCACATCCACACAACGCCGATCCGGCCCACTTTGGAGCCGGTCCACTCTTCCTTCGATTCGCTATTTAGCAATGCTTTCGGTCCTTCAGTAATCTAGATGTACTCGGGATCACCGGGGATGGAGGGAGGCGGGGAGACATTTGGGCCGTCCATGAACTCCTCGGTGTGGGTGGGACCGATGTCGCCTTTGAGACGTCCACTGAAATCATCGACCGAACTGCAATAGCGGGAGTCGCCGTTCCAAGCCATCGAGGCTAGGCAATGAGAAGTAGCAGAGAGAGATTGAGGATGAAGAAGTGGCTATGGTGAATCAGGGATGGGAACATTTTATTAGGAGCAACGTTGGTCCAAATCCGAGGGAAATCAACCACATTCTGGTTTATACAACCAATACGGCTGGCGTTCTGGATAACATATTGATGCAGAGTCAATTTGTGTTGTCATTTCTATTTAGATGGTTGATTCATGTTGCAACCTTGTGCGATCCATGATGTATTCTTGTAATATGATTTGAACTTTAATAATATAATAAAAGCCGCATGCATCACTTTGATGCAGAGGCTGGGGCTTTCCCCTTTTCTAAAAAAGTCTTCAGCTTCCGGGGTGGTTCTAATTCTCAACATGATTGCCATAAATTAATCATTCCCCAGCGACCCTATCTTTGATCACGGGTTCAAAATAAATTAAACATACTCAGACTTTGAAAGTGTCATCGTCTGTCATCAGTCGTCTCATTATAAGAATATCATCTCTTTCTTGATGAGTTTATTACCCAGCAAGAAAAGTGGACCATCATAGCTCAAACAAAACATAGAACATCTAATGGCCTATGTTAAGCATGAACAACGAACAACATCAGGAAACATTGAGTGTAATATGTTGAGCATCCATGAACTGGACCGAAATAGGCCGCTGCAATATTTCATCGATGAAGGGCATTATTGCTCCATCGACTATATCTTCATATTCACTTTGTGATTTCAGACTATCCTACATGATCAATATTTTTGTCACGGTGGAAAAAATATGTGTTTTAAAATGTTCAAATGGACATCTCACAAACACGGGCACAAACCAAAATAAATACGGTATATGAAACATAAGCTAATTGATACCTGGTAGTTATTTTCTTAAAATAGGTACGGTTATGAATACTTTTAGAGAGATAGACATGTTGCAAAGAAATATTAATCAAGGCAATTCCTGCTGAACACCATATCCATAGAAATATATACGCCAAAGACACATCTATATGGATCGTAAATCATAGCGGCAGAACGAAAAGAAGAGAAGAAATTTAGGAACATCAAGCAAGAGAAAATAAGATCGTTGCCTCTGATATGAATAGATCCCGTCGGCGTACATAATCTGGTCAGCATGGTTGAAGGCGTCGTCTAGGCCAGAGCCACAGCTGCAACAGCCTAACGCTAAAGCAGGTCCGACGGCCGCGACACCGGCACGCCCGTAGCTTCCATGACGCTGCGGTCTATATCCATAAACCATGACTGCGAGCATAGTTGGCACCTGATACAGGCATGGCTCGGCAGGCGGCAGCGACCTGGATTGGTCTGTCATGGTCATCTGGGTATAGCCAAATTATTGCCTAATTAACATAAATCAAAAATCCATAACAAAGTGTAGGCACTGAGTGTTTCAGAGCATCAGACTTCTACCACCGAAATCAACCTATCGCCGACCTATGTTCAGAAACATACTAATTGAAATAGAGCACTGAATCAGTAGCATGAACCATGAAAAATCATCACACCTGCAGCAGCAAATCAGAAAAAGAATCGAGAAGTGGAGGAACGCAAAGCATCAACACTCCGAACTTTCCGAGCAGTCGGGCATCTTCATCGTACGGCTCCAATCTCTGCTCGTTCTTGTTCTTGTCACAGTAGACGTAGCACTCGTTCTCGTCTTGGTAGTCTTTATCACTGGCCATGGCGAGTCGCCGACGGTTTGGCCTCCTCGAGTAGCCCGACGTCGTCCTTGTCCGGCTCCAGTCCCTCCTCGTCATCGTATTCGTTCTAGAAGTCGTAGCACTCGTTGTCGCTGGCCATGGCGAGCCTCCGGCCGGGTGTTTATCGATCACGCGTGGCGTCTATTTGAGGGACAGTATCGATCGAGTTCCAGCTGGACTCTGTTGCCGTGTCTGGCCATCAACTACGATGGTTAATCTGAGGATTGTATTGATCGAGCTCGAGCCGGACTCTGACTGGTTTTGTTTCTCTTAGCGATCGTTTTCTATCGAGCGTGCGTGCGACGTACCATACCACCATACCACGGTCGTTTAGCGATATTATATAGTAGAGATTTTGTAGGATACCCGTTACTTTTTTCCGTGAGCATGAAGACTTGCACTTTCTGATCAACAGTATATTTCAAAGCAAACTTTACTTGTGCCAATTCTTGCACCTTAGTAGACCTGAACTTGCACTCTTAAAGTCATGCATGTATTTTATTTATACGAAGTTAGATGATATGGGAATTCTTCAATATCGATTCGAAGGCTTAAAAAATGTGACTGAAATATATACAAACAATTTTGTTGATTCTAATCGACAGAGAATTTCACCAGATACAAATCTACACAACTTACTAAACAGACACTCTGAAAAAAGCTTCACGACAACATTAACGCAGACAAGAAACAATTCTAAGGACGACCTACCACAATCCTCATCAAAGAACGTACTCCCTCTCCAAAAATTCTACCTCCGGAGAAAATCCGGTCAGAAGCCCTATGTATGCACGAAAGAAGTTCGGAACTAGAGCAACCCGTGACGAGAATGGAAGGGGAAATGATGCATCACTATAGGAGCCCCGCTCTTCTTCTTCTTCTTCTTCTTCTGATCCTCCTTCCCAGCAGGCTTCACCTGATCACCTCCCATCCACTTTGCCTCGCCGGCTTCCCGGCCGCCACTCGACGCCTCCTCTTTCACCGCCACTCCCTGCAGCTCCTACTCCCCTGCTCCTCCGACTTGCTTGCTTGCCGGCGACACCTTTTCTCCAGCTTCAGGAGCACCGAAGCAGTTCATGCCCAGCACCATCTTTCTCTCCTCTCAGTTAAGTTCCTGACTTTAAGGTTTTTGCTTGTGTTGCCTCGGCTTGTGTTGCTACGATGATCTGTGTAGTGCGTTGTGGTGGCCGTATTTATAAGGAGGGGAAGATCAGCCGAGGAGGCACGTGTTGCCGGGGGACGAAGGCTTGGAAGCTTCCCGGTCCTCGTTTCGTGGAAGACGGAGCTTAAGCACGGGGTCAGTTAATTGCCTGACTTGATTGCTGCCTTGCCTTCGCTCCAAAGGTTCTTCATTGCTGACTTATCTGACGCTGTCTAGTCGAACTGCTGCGCTAACAGACCGGTTCGCCGTCGCTGCGTTAACATCGATCGGTGGCTCACTGTGGCGTATCAGTACAGGCCTGGTTTCCCTTCCGACTAGTGCACACGGGCCTGGGGTTTGCTAGGACAGCGCTCACGGGCCTGAGTGAAACGTCTGCCAACTCATGCTGGTTCCCACACATCGAATCCAACATTTTCTCTGTTTATTTCCAAAAGAAACGAAAATCTCCAAGCTTCTACTTTCTGGATTGCACACACCCATATGATTATTTTTATGATAACGTCGATTCGAAATATACTCGCTTAAAGAAATAAATAATATAATCTGAAACCATACATTTTGAATCAGCCTCGCAGTCATGACATCATTTCCTCTACACACAAAGTATGTGTACAATCGGAGGAACCAGAAGTATACCCCGTGAGTTGGAGCGGACAATTAAAAGAATTAGATACATTACAATAATATGCAAAATTCAATTCATTTGGAGATTTTTTGTTCAATTTTTGAGACCAATTTTCAGTTAGTTTAGAACCTGGTCTCAAGATTTGAAGTAGAAATTCACAAATGAATTAGAAGTGGGATTTTGGTGGGATCCCCTTGATACCTTAGCGGTGTTGGAGTGACTGAACTCGACGCAATCGTGGGCGGTGCGGCGACGACGTGGACCTCGAAAACAGCTCGCTGGTGATTTTTTGAGTTTGACCGGACGAGATGTATAAGAAAAAATAATGAGACATGAAATATCATGGGTGAAAGGTTTGGACCGTTGTCGACATATTTAGTGACACTACAAGAATGATGCTTTGTGCCGACGGCCAGAATCTACGCCGACGGCTTTTTGTCGGGGCCGTCGGCGTAGACCCCGACGCGTGAGATCACACCTTTTGATCCCGATGTTCCTTCTCCTGGCCATTCACCTGGTGCTTCGCCGGGTTCTCGCGTGACATCACACCGGTACATCCCGGTGGTCCTTCGCCTGGTGCTTCTGGTGGTTCTACTGCCGCGCCGAGCCGTCGGTCGCCTGTTCTCACCGCGGGAGATCTCGGGTTCACCCCGTCGCCGCCCCAGATGTAGGGCTTGCTTCCTCGAGACATTTAGCTATGTATGATTATAGTCCTATGTGTGTATCTACTTGATGATATAGTATTTTGCTTGATGATTTGATCTTATTTGCACTTGATAGTCCTATGATCTACTTCATTATGATATGATCTTGTTTGTGATGATATTGCTGTAATTTTGATATTATTTTGCTATCATTTTTGCTGAAAAAACGAGCTGCCAACACAATTTTTTTTTTAACTGGCAATCCTATGCCGACGCCTTTGACCATTTGGTCAGGGTCATGTCTGGGCTCCGCCACGTGGCGAGGCTATGCCGAGGGCAAAGCCGTCGGCATAGCATCTGCCAACGTCAGCGGCCTGTCGTGGGCCCACCTGGCCTGCGCCGACGGCCTATACGTCGACGGCTACGCCTGGCCGTCGGCACGCAGGCTACGCCGACGGCCAAAATGGTTGTGCCGAGCCGTGTTACGCCGTGGGAGGTACGCCGATGGCTATGCGGGTTGTGCATAGAGCCTGCTTTCTGTAGTGTGAAGAACTACTGCGATTATATGTTGCCAATGTTCGAGGCCCAGCCGCGGCCCATTTTAGGAAAACCTCATTTGGCACGTGCAACTATTTTTAACCTTTGGGCTTTGTAGCTACCATTGCCGATGGTGTCAGCGTTGGTATGTATTACTCCCTCCGTTTTTTAATATAAGATGTTTTAGGTGGTATACATGTTGTCTATATACACACTAAAATGAGTGAACATGTACATAAAATGTGTCTACATACATTTGTGTGCATGTGCATGTGGACAAAAACTAAAACATTTTATATTAAAAAACGGAGGGAGTAGTAACTTGCGTACTGTAGGGAACCACCGCGCCTAACAATGATGCAACCTACTCCCTCCGTTCAGAAAAGGATGTCACCGGAACGGACGAATCTAGTTGTGAAATATGTCTAGATACATTCATTTTTGTGACAACTAATTCCGAACGGAGGGAGTACATTAGTTGCGTGTCTTGCGCCTTGCCATTTTCGAACGCCTGTGACGGTTGGCGCTGTGATTAGAAGCGGAACACCTTCCTTATGGTCGCACCGGATTCATTGTCACAGAAACAAGTTGTGTTTTTACAATGTTTTAGCTGTATTTTGGTGCAAATTGTTTTTACATGGTTTTGGTTGCACGGGTGACACGTTTGTTTTACGGTCATTGGTGTCACATATTTGCTGCACTCTTGTAACCGATCACTTATGTTTTTGTTGTGCTAGACCTAATATTTAAATTTAAGCTCTTAAATGGGATTGTACAATGGACATATTTTCTTGGATTTTTTAGGTTTAAAGCAGCCGATCCTGCCGTCCGATGGGGTACCTGTTACTATTTTCATGAGCACGAAGAATTGCAGTTTCTGAGCAAACAATATATTTCAAAATAAACTTGACTTGTGCGAATTCTTGCACCTTAATAAGCCTAGACCTATTCTCAAAAAAAAAAACCTAGACCTGCACTTTTCAAATCATGCACGTTTTATATCTATACCTAATAATAAAGGGAGGAATGTTTCTTGTGGTACGTCATTAAATTTGCACTTACTTCTGATCAAAATTACATCACTTTGCCACTGCCAAAGTTAAAAAAGGTTCGTCCCTCAACTATGGCTGTTTTGGCTTTAGGGTTTAGAGCCTTGGTTCTATTTCATCTCTTCAACAAGTTTAGTAATAAGAATAACGGCCCTATTGTTCCGATGGAGAGAAGAACCTATAATTAGCTTTTCAGGAAATTTCTAAACGAACAATTTCAACGAAATCTTTCAATTTCTCATTTTATTATGTTCCACTTTATGTATTCCTCTATCCGTAGAGTACATTGAATGTACCGAAATGGCTATAACAGAGTTTCTGTTATTCGTATTAACATACGCAGTTAGATGATATGGAATAACTGGATATTGATTCGAAGGCTTAAAAAATGTGACCGATATATACATACGGTTTTGCTAATTCTTTGTCGACCGAGAAGTCACCATGTACAGCTTCACGGAACTTACTAAACAGACACTCCGAATAAACTTTGAGAATAATATTAACGAACAAAAATAATAATTCTAAGGAGATGACTATTTCAAAAATCCTCATCGAAGAACAGTCCTCTCCAGACATCCTAACTCGGGGGGAAATCCCGACAGAGGCCCTATGTTGCACGAAGGAGGTTTGAAACTAGAGCAATCCGGGACGAGAATGGAAGGGAAAATGATGCATCAGTATAGGATCCCCGCTCATCTTCTTCTTATCCCCCTTCCCAGCAGGCTTCACCTGATCACCTCCCATCTACTTCGCCTCGCCGGCGGCCCGGCCACTCGATGCCTCCTTCTCTTCTGCTCCTCCCAGTTGCCTGCTTGCCGGCGACACCTTCTGTCCAGCTCCAGGAGCACCAAAGCAGTTCATGCCCGGCACCATCTCTCTTTCTCTCTCTGTCGGATGTTTTTTTAATACAATTTCTGGATATATTACTCATGAAACACAGAATTACAAGAAATATCCAGAAACAGCCTAGCTGTTCTACAAATTACAGGAAAGACCCCGCCACAAATAAAATTACAAACAAGTCCCTGGGACCTTCTCTGCATCGACGAATCCGCCACCGCACGCTCCATCGTCGCCGCCGTCACTTCACCAGAAGAATCAACATCGAGGGGAACAGCAGCTATGTCGCCGGAACGAAACTTTAGAGGAAAGTTCCTCGTTGATGTCGTTGCAGTAGCCACCCGACGCGGACGCCGGGATCTGAAGACGGATGAAGCCACATCGGCGGGGGCGACGCCCCGAATCGGACCGGCGGTCAGGCCGCGAACTCCGGCGAAAACCAGAGCGCTGGCCTGCTGAAAGTGCATGTGTTGCCCCATGCGTGGTTTTGGTAATTAATGACAATCCTTATGGACTAATGTTTGCATTGAGATATTCTTATAGATCTTGTCCATAGGAAAGATTGGAGTTCATGTGTTGGACCCTAGAAGCTTATAAGATGACCAAGATCCTTTCTAGGGTTTATATGAAGAATGGTCTTATATAGAGTTGAGCATATTTACAAGTATGTCTTGAAGAATAGAATACCGTGGATACTCACGCTCACCTTCAAGACATCATCATTGATCAAGAAATAAGAAAAGATACAAAGTTGATCAAGGCTAAGTGGAAAGGATGGATTCAAGTGATCAACACACAAAGCTACATGTTGTACCATGTGGGATCTTGTGATTCAATGGTATGGTAAGCAATTGTCTATATAGCTTTGTGAACTAACCCATATATATGTGTGTGGAGTATCTATGTGGGGTTAGGTATCTTCCCATGGGCGTGCATCAAAAGGAAGGTTCCATATAGCCCATGGTGGATGACGTCAAGCGGTGGTCGTCATCAAGATAATGGTCAAGTGAAGATGTGCCTAAAAGTGGCTCTCCCATATTGTGTATGGGGGAGTATTTCACAAGTCTTCATCAAGCGGAGCGCAATCAAGAAAGGTGATCCAACTTGAGGTGATCAAGATCGTCATCATCTAGCTCAAGTGGATCGCGCAAGGCAAAGGTATGACCTTGATAGGGTTTCTATTTTACCGGTCTCATTGTGTTAGTGAGAGACCGGATTATAGGATAGATGCCACACTTTCAAGAGGGGCTCTCAAATGAGTAACTTGATCGTATCATTCGGAGAGAGCTCAAACCTTTGCATACTTGGCATCATCTTTCTTGGTTCTTATTTGGCTTTTATCCTTGTGAGGTTTTGGTGCTTGTCGTGTTCGTCATGACAAGACCAAGTTGTTCGAAAACGGTTTTACTATGGAAAATTTATTGCGTTTTCGTGTTAGAAATATTATCGGCTTATCCGTGAGGAAAGTTCCACACCTTCCCATGTGTGTCAACTTAACTCTATTTATGGTTCTTAATATTTCCACTTTTTGTAGGCCTTCTCCTTGTCGTTACCTTTCCAACAAAATTGGTTTCACCTAATTTGGAGCTTCCATGCAGAAGATATTGCCATTTTGGTGTTCGCCTTTTTTGCTGTTTTACCTGGCGGCGGTAGTACCGCTGGGTCTAGCGGTAGTACCGCCAGCCGGTACCGCCACGGGTACCGCCGTTTCGAACGTTCGGAGCTCTCTTCCGGTACCGCCGGCGGTACCAACTGGTACCGGGGACGTGGGTTCAGAGAAGCTTTAGCCAGTCGTTGACTGGCCAGGAGGCTGCGTTGTAGAACCCAGCGGTAGTACTGCCTATCGCAGCGGTACTACCGCTGGGCTCGAGAACTGCAGCCAACGGTTGGATTCGTGGGGAACCTTTTTAAGGGGTCTACTTCCCCAATGGTTCCCCAACTCTTCTTGCAAGTTTTGCCCTCCATTGTTGACCTCCAAAAGCTTGCTTTCTCTCAATCCCTCCAATGATTCTTGCTCATTCTTGAGGGAAACAAGAGAGGAGATCTAGATCTACATCTCCACCAATCAATCTCTCCTCTAAGTGAGGGGAGCATATTGGATCTAGATCTTGGGATTCATTTGTTGCTTCCTTGCTCTTCCTCTCATCTTCCTCCATAGCATTAGTTGCTTTGGTGGGATTTGAGAGTGAATTGCTTTGAGCACTTCTTGTGTTCTTGCCATTGCATTAGGTGCATCGGTTTGAGTTCTCCACGGTGATTCGTGGAGTGAAGTTTGAGAAGCTCATTACTCTTTGTGGTTCTCGTTGCCTCGTGGGTTAGTTGTAACCCTAGGAGGCCTTTGTGAGTTTCGGAGCTTTATCTTGTTGCTAAGCTCCGGGACATTGTTGGGAGGCTCCAACTCATTGTGGAGTTCCTCAACCTTGGTGTATCGGTTTGGTCAACGCCTTCAAGTCGACCTCATAGTGGAACGAGCCAATCCCTCACGGGTGAAGCTCACGGAGAATAGGGTGAGCACATCGGTGCTATTGGAGTGCCTAGGAGGCTCCACACCCCTCCAACGTAGACGTACTTCCATTGGGAAGGAACTACGGGAAACATCTCCTCGTGTCCACTTTGCGGTTACTTCTATACCCAAACCTTTACTTATGCATTTACCTTTGTGATAGCCATCGAGCTTGAAGTTATCTATATTGCTATCACTTAGTTGTTATTCTTGCTTAGCATAAGTTGTTGGTGCACATAGGTGAACCTAGCTTGTTTAGGTTTTGTGCTTGATAAATTAAACGCTAGTTTTATTCCGCATTTATTCAAGCCTAAACCGTAATTATTTTAAAACGCCTATTCACCCCCCCTCTAGGCGACATCCTCGTTCTTTCAATTGGTATCAGAGCCAGGCTCTCTATATTAGGCTTCACCGCCTTGAGAGTAAAGATGTCGTTTAGAGATTTAGCAAATGATCCCACTTTCATATTCGATGGCACAAATTATGATGTTTGGAAAATTCGCATGCTTAATCTTTTTCGGGTGTATGGCCCAAAAATGGAGAGAATTGTAGATATGGATTTTCCTCCTCCAAAGGATCTCCAAAAGTTATCTTTAGAGGATGAGGAAAACTCTTATCTCAATTCTCTAGTATCTCATGCTATTGTTTGTGTTTTGAGCAATGTAGTTCTTGAGTCAATCATGCCGTTTCGGAATGCTCATGATTTATGGACAAAGCTTCAAAACAAATATGATGTGTCCAATATTATTGAGGATGATTGTTCTCCCTCCACTTCCGGGCATGATGAGTTCTCAACTTCCTCTACTTCACCAACATGTGGTAAGCCACAACCTAATGAGATGTGAGTAGTGGTAGGCTTTGCAACAATGGTAGTAAACTTACCATTGATGATTCTTTACCTCAACATTGTTGCAATGATCTACCTTTGGACTTAAACACATCTAGCACCATACATGCTTTACATGCTTGTGTTGATAGTCCTTGCATAACTTGTCAAAATTGCTCGTCTATATCTCATGATGATATGCTTGCTTTATCTTGTTGCCATACTACAAATGCGTGTGTTTCCTCTATTCCGTTGGTCACTAACATTGTAGAGGAAACCCAACTTCCTATGGAACAAGATGTGTACTTGAGTGGTGCCTCAAGTAATGTTTCATCTTCATCGACCATCTTTTGCCTTATGGCTAAGGAGTCAAAGGTATCTCCTACTTTGAACCCCATTAAATCTAAAGATGATGATAATAATGAAGAGAATGATATTGTTGATTCTCTAAATAAGAAAGGTGAAATTGTCTTTCTTGCTTTGAGTAAAGATAAAAATGCTCGCTCTAACTTCATGGAAATCATGGCTAATGCTATTGAGGTCAATAAACTTATTTATGAGCATGAGGACACCATTGTGGAAATGGAAGGTCGTGAGCAAGACTACACCGATGAGATCGGGGATCTTTCTATTGCTCTTAATGAAGAGCAAGAGCGTAGAAGGATCCTTGAGGAAAAACTTTGTAGTCTTGAGGAATCTTATAGTTTAGACTTTTCTAAATTAAGAAAGATCATGCTCTTGCTCTTTCTAATGTCCTCAAATCTAAAAATGATGATGCTTGTGCTACTAACTCTACTTATTGTGAAGCATCCATATTGAAGGAGAATGTTGAGCTAAGGGCTCAACTTGAGTTGCTAACAAGCAATTATAGGAAATTGGAAGAAAGTCATGAAAAGCTCTCGAGCTCTCATAATGATCTTCTAGTCTCCCATGATCGGCTAAAGTTAGCTCATGAGGCTATTTCAACTAAGGTAACATCTTGTGAGCCTCATGTGGACAATGGCACAACTTCCACTCAAAATGTTATATTGCCATGTGCTAGTCCTAGTAGTTCATCCACTCATGATATTTCTACATCTTGTGATGAATTACTTTCCATGCCTTGTTGCTCTAACAATGAAGCATCTACTTCCTCTAGTACTTGTGTTGAAACTAACCATGTAGAGGAAATCAAAGAGCTCAAGGCGCAAGTCACTTCTTTGAAGAAAGACTTGAAAAGGTCATTTGGGAAGTCGCACTTGACAATATGTTGAGTGTGCAAAAATCTCCCAATGACAAGAGTGGACTTGGATTCAACTCCAACGTTAAGAAGAAGTCCAACGTCAAGAAGAAGCACAATACCATCAAGAAGAAGGGCCTAGAACAAGTAAAAGATTCGGCCAAGATTGTTTGCTTCAAGTGCAAGATTGAAGGGCATCATGTGAGGTCTTGCCCAATGAAGAAGAAGCACCTAAGTGAGAAGCAACAAGGGAAGCGGCCTCAAGTTCAAACTCAAGTACCCAATATTGAAGAAAGGCCACTTCCTAAGGAGAATCAAGTTAAACCTTCTCAAGTTGAGAAATCAACTAAGAAGAAAGGTGGAAGTAGATGTTGCTATCTATGCCGCGAGAAGGGACATCTTGCTTCTTCATGCACTAACGGTACCTTATCCAACCCAATCATAATTGATGATGTTTACTCTCTTGAGAAGGATAAGGTTGGCAATGTGTTTGCCAAATATGTTGGTACTCAAAGTGGTGTCAAGAAAAGAACCATTTGGGTGGCCAAGCCTATTGTGACTAACCTCTTAGGACCCAACTTGGTTGGGGACCAACAAGCTAAAACTTGATCAATAGGTGTTGATGGAGGGCTTTGGAGACTTGGCTACATTATGAAGAATTAAGGGATCTTCATCAATCATATTTCCAAGCCAAGTCATTTGGATTATCATGTCTCTATCTTATATCCAACGTGCCTCCTTGCGGTAACATGTATTTAAATTATACATATGCATTGAAAGTTGCTTGCCCCTTGCATGTGTTTGGTTTTGTACCTTGCATGTGTTTGACTATGTGTGCCTACCACTTACATATCTTGAGTAATCTAGTGTATGTTGGTTTGCACATCATGGTAGTGTGTGTTTGTGTTGAGCCTCTATTGTTTCTTGTTTTATCTTAATTGGCTCTTGTGATAGTTAATGGACTTTCCCATTTTGGGGAGTGATATGCTTTCGGCACGTCACAATCCTAAAAATGTGTATACATGAGGAATACCACTTAGTGTTGATATATCAATATTATCTAGTCTCTATGTGGTATGTCATGCTCATGAGAAATTCGAATTCTAAATGTCCATTAACTATCTCTATTTGGTTTTTGTTTGCCTCTTGTTGAAAACAAATGGATTATCACATTATGGGGGAGTAATAAGCATTGTGCATATTACGAACCTAGAGAATGTGAACAAGTGAGGTTTTGCCACTTAGAATTGATATTGTAAATTATCTTGTTCCTATGTGGCATGTTTCTCAAACAAGTTCCATATTTGCCTATTCGCTCTTGTTTTGAGAATATGATCTTGAATATCTTTGTCTTTTACCACCGAGAATTATCTCCATACATTACTTGTCTTTACAAGTGATAATCTTATTTGTGGTAAAGTATATTGATCATATTTACATTTGTCTTTGCTCTTAATTGCCTTATTTATTGCCAAGGATTAGTTTTGATCAAACTTTCTTTTGTCTTCCTTGACCTTTGGATCCGCTTGCTCTACTCATGTTGTTTTGTTTTCCTTAAAATAGGAAAAGCCGTGATCCCATTCTTGTGCATTTACATTCAAAGTCATACTTCTAAGATAATGCACTATTCTTGGGGGAGCTATCCTATTTTGAGTAGAACACCATCTTTTAAATTGGTATTGGATCTTATTGCTTTTCTTGAACATGACTAGTGTTTGAATAATATATTTGGAGTGTAATGATCCCATTTGTGTGCATTTTGCATTCCAATGCAAGATCATAAATAATGCACAAATCTTGGGGGAGCTATCCTATATGCTTTAGAACATTATTTGTCTTCAATTGCTACTTGATCTATTTTAAATTGGTGTTTGAGCCCGATGACATGTCTCGTGGAAAGACAAACCTTTTTGTCTTGGTACTTTGTGCCATCATAGAAAGTGTAGAGGGTTTGGTCTATTTGTTGGAATCTTTCTCTCTTTGGGAGTTAGTTATCTCATTCCTTGATATATCTTTCATTTGGTATCTCTTGATTTGGTATCTTTCTCAATCATGTGTTGATTTGGGTTTTGATATAATTTGGACAATTCTCTTGCATGTCACACTTTGGTGTGCCTTCTTGGTATTATTTGTATTTTGTCCAAATCGTGTCTTCATTGGTTCTTGAAGGTCTTGACATGCATATTTACTTCATGAATAAATTATGGCATGTTTACTTTCTTTGATCCAATATATCGGGTAAACTCCACCGAATCCTAAATCGGCTAAGATGTGCATGAAATTCAATTTCATATCCATATGCACATATTCATGTGGAGTTTGTCCTATGTATTGTAGTTTCCTAACTACTTCGGACCCAATATGTTTGGGGACCATTTTGTACTTGAATTGTGTTTTAGGTACTTCGGAGATGCATTGGATGCCTTGTCTCATTCATAAGGAAGGTGCTCTCACCATGTGCTAATTGAAGCCAAGCTATGATGATCGTGATTGCTAATCTTTACATCACCAATGCCATCTCGGTAACAAGTATCTACCTCATGCATACATTTCTTGCATTCAACCTTGTGTAGGTTGCATCTTGGCATGATTTCTTTGTTCCTTGTGATACTTGTTTCCTTCTCAAAGCATCCCAACTATCACTTTTCCCTTGTGGTTATTTGTGATGCCTTTGATGTGTTTGTGTTGGAAGTCTATTTATATCCTTTAAGATAAATTTGAGCTATGTGCTATGCTTTTAAGCAAAGATCTTAATGGTGTATATATGACTTCCTCTTGGGTATCATGTTCTTCTCTTTAGTAACTATTTTGTGTGTACATGTTTCTTTGTGGATGTATATCATATGATTGTTATCTACTTAGAAATCTATACACATGAGAAATGTTATGCCTTGTTTTATACATTCTCTCTTGCACATGTTTTGTGTTTCAAAGGATTATGGGGGAGTGATGATTCCATCTTTGTGCACATAGTACTCAAATATACAATTTCTAAATAGTACATGATATTGGGGAGCTCCTCTATTTTCTCTCGAAACATTGTTTTGTTCAAATCATAAAATCTTTTGTTCAATTGGATTTGGATTCTTTGATTGCATGTTTCATTCGTTGATACCCTTTTCACCATATCATCCTTTTTGCAATCTTTGGATTCTCAATATAATTTGATCTCCCTCAATCTATTCGTCATTGAATATGTGCATTTGATTTCACTCATATCTTGAGAAATGCAAACTTTATGGGGGAGGTCTTATTATATTGGCCTTCTAAAAATTTCACCCATTTCGGCAAATGGATGACAATGGGGGAGAAGTTTAGAGGGTTTAAGGGAATTTGGTTTTATGCTTTAGTTTGTTCTTAAGCATTTGCCTTTCATGCTCTTGCATCCTTGCTCTTTGTTGTGCATGGTTGCTTAATTCCTTATATAAACCCTCGTAAAAGGGATTGTCATCAATTACCAAAATGGGGGAGAATGAAAGTGCATGTGTTGCCCCATGCGTGTTTTTGGTAATTAATGACAATCCTCATGGACTAATGTTTGCATTGAGATATTCTTATAGATCTTGTCCATAGGAAAGATTGGAGTTCATGTGTTGGACCCTAGAAGCTTATAAGATGACCAAGATCCTTTCAAGGGTTTATATGAAGAATGGTCTTATATAGAGTTGAGCATATTTACAAGTATGTCTTGAAGAATAGAATACCGTGGATATTCACGCTCACCTCCAAGACATCATCATTGATCAAGAAATAAGAAAAGTTACAAAGTTGATCAAGGCTAAGTGGAAATGATGGATTCAAGTGATCAACACACAAAGCTACACGTTGTACCATGTGGGATCTTGTGATTCAATGGTATGGTAAGCAATTGTCTATATAGCTTTGTGAACTAACCCATATATATATGTGTGTGGAGTATCTATGTGGAGTTAGGTATCTTCCCATGGGCGTGCATAAAAAGGAAGGTTCCATATAGCCCATGGTGGATGACGTCAAGCGGTGGTCGTCATCAAGATAATGGTCAAGTGAAGATGTGCCTAAAAGTGGCTCTCCCATATTGTGTATGGGGAGTATTTCACAAGTCTTCATCAAGCGGAGCGCAATCAAGAAAGGTGATCCAACTTGAGGTGATCAAGATCGTCATCATCTAGCTCAAGTGGATCGCGCAAGGCAAATGTATGACCTTGATAGGGTTTCTATTTTACCGGTCTCATGGTGTTAGTGAGAGACCGGATTATAGGATAGATGCCACACTTTCAAGAGGGCTCTCGAATGAGTAACTTGATCGTATCATTCGGAGAGAGCTTAAACCTTTGCATACTTGGCATCATCTTTCTTGGTTCTTATTTGGCTTTTATCCTTGTGGGGTTTTGGTGCTTGTCGTGTTCGTCATGACAAGACCAAGTTGTTCGAAAACGGTTTTACTATGGAAAACTTATTGCGTTTTCGTGTTGGAAATATTATCGGCTTATCCGTGAGGAAAGTTCCACACCTTCCCATGTGTGTCAACTTAACTCCATTTATGGTTCTTAATATTTCCACTTTTTTGTAGGCCTTCTCCTTGTCGTTACCTTTCCAACAAAATTGGTTTCACCTAATTTGGAGCTTCCATGCAAAAGATATTGCCATTTTGGTGTTCGCCTTTTTTGCTGTTTTACCTGGTTGCGGTAGTACCGCTGGGTCTAGCGGTAGTACCGCCAGCCGGTACCACCGCGGGTACCGCCGTTTCGAACGTTCGGAGCTCTCTTCCGGTACCGCCAGCGGTACCGCCGGCGGTACCAACTGGTACCGGGGACGTGGGTTCGGAGAAGCTTTGGCCAGTCGTTGACTGGCCAGGAGGCTGCGTTGTAGAACCCAGCGGTAGTACTGCCTATCCCAGCGGTACTACCGCTGGGCTCGAGAACTCCAGCCAACGGTTGGATTCGTGGGGAACCTTTTTAAGGGGTCTACTTCCCCAATGGTTCCCCAACTCTTCTTGCAAGTTTTGCCCTCCATTGTTGACCTCCAAAAGCTTGTTTCTCTCAATCCCTCCAATGATTCTTGCTCATTCTTGAGGAAAACAAGAGAGGAGATCTACATCTACATCTCCACCAATCAATCTCTCCTCTAAGTGAGGGGAGCATATTGGATCTAGATCTTGGGATTCATTTGTTGCTTCCTTGCTCTTCCTCTCATCTTCCTCTATAGCATTAGTTGCTTTGGTGGGATTTGAGAGTGAATTGCTTTGAGCACTTCTTGTGTTCTTGCCATTGCATTAGGTGCATCGGTTTGAGTTCTCCACGGTGATTCGTGGAGTTGAAGTTTGAGAAGCTCATTTCTCTTTGTGGTTCTCGTTGCCTCGTGGGTTAGTTGTAATCTTAGGAGGCCTTTGTGAGTTTCGGAGCTTTATCTTGTTGCTAAGCTCCGGGAAATTGTTGGGAGGCTCCAACTCATTGTGGAGTTCCTCAACCTTGGTGTATCGGTTTGGTCAACGCCTTCAAGTCGACCTCATAGTAGAACGAGTCAATCCCTCACGGGTGAAGCTCACGGATAATAGGGTGAGCACATCGGTGCTATTGGAGTGCCTAGGAGGCTCCACACCCCTCCAACGTAGACGTACTTCCATTGGGAAGGAACTACGGGAAACATCTCCTCGTGTCCACTTTGCGGTTACTTCTATACCCAAACCTTGACTTATGCATTTACCTTTGTGATCGCCATCGAGCTTGAAGTTATCTATATTGCTATCACTTAGTTGTTATTCTTGCTTAGCATAAGTTGTTGGTGCACATAGGTGAACCTAACTTGTTTAGGTTTTGTGCTTGATAAATTAAACGCTAGTTTTATTCCGCATTTATTCAAGCCTAAACCGTAATTATTTTTAAACGCCTATTCACCCCCTCTAGGCGACATCCTCGTTCTTTCACCTGCAAGCAAACCAACCAGAACAGCTGCAAGAAATCTCCACTCATGCCAGAGCAAGTGAGCCCAGCGCGTGGAGCCTAGAGCCGGCGCCTTTTCCACTCCTCGCCACCATGGCCGGCCAGTGGAAGGAAGCACCACGGCCCCCGAACGCTCCATATCAGGCGAGCACAGCAGCAGACGACCACCGCCAGGAGCAGGCCACACCACCTCCAGCTCCTTCGCAGAAAGGCCAGAGCACACCCAACTGCGACGAAGAAAGGAACAGAGGACAAAATCTCCAAACACCGGCCACCGTCTTCGCAACGCCGACCAAGCCTGGATCCCCAAAACTCACCAGATCGACAGATCCGTGAGCACCCACCACCCGCAGCTCTCCAACGCCACCAGAAGCGACGCCGGGAAGAGGAAGAGCTGCCAGACCCTTTATTCCCCACCAGCACGGCCGCCTCTTCTTCAACCGCGCCCGCCGGAACAACTACCCTACTACCTACATTGCCGGAAACACAGATCCGGGGCTCCCACCCTCTCCCATCGCCGAGCCACCGGCCTGGCCGGCGACGGAGCACGGGAACGACGAGCTCTCCCTTTCGCCTCTCTCTACTGTAGCAAAGGAGGGGAAAGGAGACTTCGCTTTCTCTGGGATCTGGCCCAGCTGGCAGCTCTTGATCCTCTCTGTCGGGTGTTTCGTTGCCTCTGCTTGTGTTACTGTGATGATCTGATTCTTGTAGTGTGTTGTGGTGGCCATATTTATAGGGATGGGGAGATTGACGAGGAGGCATGTGTTGCCGGGGCAGGAAGGCTTGGAAGCTTCGGGGTCCTCGTATCGTGGAAGACGGAGCTTGGCGCTTAAGCACGGGGTCAGTTAAATTGCTGACTTGATTGCCGCTGCCTTGGCTGCATGCAAAGGTTCTTCGTCCGTTGCTGACTTATCTGACGCTGTCTAGTCAAACTGATGGGGTGGTGGTGGTCTGCCGCAAAATGCTGCACAGCTGTGAGTGAGTACTACAGGTACGGATGGCAATGGGTACCCGCAAACCCGATACCCGACGAGTACCCGCCTTAAATGGGGAGGGTATGGTATAGAAAAAAAATCCACGGGGGTAGTTAGCAGGAAAATTCCATACCCATCGGGTATAGCGGGTGCGGGTATGGGGGTGCCAAACCCATACCCGCAAACCAGCAGACCCGCCTGAGACATGTAGATCCCACATGTCAGCCCCACACAGTCACACCCTTACCTTTTTTTTTACCCACTCCTCACGCACGCTAGCCCCGAGCCCACTAACGCACACACTACACCAGCCCAGCCCATCGCCACAAGCCCACTAATGCACTAGACACGCTCACTGCACGCGAAGGAGGCCAAGCACGAGCAGAGCACCGGCGCATTGAGGTCCATGGCGGGTACCTGCCGGGTCCCGCATACTCGCCGGGTCGCGGGTATGGGTGAGATCTTGACCCGCCGGCGGGTATGGGGCGGGTGGAGGGTGCGGGTGGAGGGGCTGGGTACGGGTATGGGGGTGTCAAACCTGGCCCCGAACCCGGCGGGTGCCATCCGTAACTGCAGGTTCCCAAATATCCGGCCCTGGTTATCGCTTCTGACCAGTACGCACGGGCTTCGGTGAAACGTCTACCAACTGATGCAGGTTCCCAAATATCCGAATACAACCTTTTATTTTCTTCCAAAAGAAACGAAAGTCTCCAAACTTCTACTATCTCGATGAGAAATTTGTTTGGCTCCCGTGTACACCTGCTCTCTTTATTGAAAAAACACATATTTTAAGATGACAAAAATCCCGTGTACATATTTTGGTTTTTCGTGAAACGACTTTGTGCACACATATTGATTCTAATTTTAACGGCTGAGATTAAAACACAAGAAGTGTTAAAATAGATGCAAACAGATGTACCGAACAGGACATGCACAACGAATCAATGACACGATAAGAGCATCTCCAGTCGGGTCCTCCAAACCTGCACCAAACGTCCGGGCAGATAGCCCGGACAGGAGAGAGTAAAATACTCTACCCAAACATGGTCCCCAAACACACCCAATACGTCTGAGTTGTCCGCACTTGACAAACTCACCCCATACGTGGGGAGGGTTTTGGGGTAGGATTAGCCTGCCCGGCTGTCCGCGTGAACCATGTTTTGCTTTCTTTTCCTTTCTTTGTCCTTCATTTATTTTTTTCTCTCCTTTTTCACCAATCACATTCAAGTAATCCCACAATTTGGAGAGAATTTGGGGGACACGGTTGGAGAAGGCCATATTTGAGATTCGTCTGGTCACTATCCGCCGACACGTCCGGACGTGACCGCGGACAGTTTGGGGGCCAAATTTGACAATCCCGGTTGGAGATGCTCTCATGTGTCTGCTGGGTTGCACAACGGAAACTTAAAATTTTCGCTTAGCATATTACGCAACAGGCCAAGATCTATAATATGAAGATATGCAGCACCCCATAATGATAGATCCAGAAAACTTACTACAACCGTTGCGGAAGATCTTGTTATAGTCGAATTAGATTTCGGTGAAGCCTGATGAAGAATCTCACGTCCACGCCGAGAGGTGAGATTGCTTTCGATTCTTGTCGTCGAGGGACTACTCATGTAGCCCCGCTCTAGCAGTATCCACACGTACACCGCGCCAATCCGTCAGCGTTTCGCCATCCAGAGCTACTTGCAACCGACGAAGAGAGACTGCCTTGTGGCGTAGTTTAGGTGGTTGATCTAATCAAATTTGATTAGAGCAATATGAGATTAGAGAGATCTAATTCTCAACACATGAGATCTACTAGAGAGAGAGATTAGAACAATGTCTAATTAGATCACCGTCTAGGTAGAGCATGCTCTAATTGCACAATATCAAGAGAGGAACTTGTGCATTGCAATTGTTATGTTCAACCCATGGGGTTGGTGGTGTTTATATAGGTGGCCAAAGGGGAGGGGTGCTTGGGCAAGGGGACTTTCCCTTGCCCAATTCGGTTTGGGAGGGGGATTTGTCCAACTCCAACTCGCCTCCCCCTTTTCCTTTCCTTGCACCGACCGGCCCGAGTGGGGCCTGGTCCGATCCGGCCCCGGGTGGGGCCTGCGTGGCGGCTGGCCCGCATAGACGCCCGCGCCCGCTTAGCCGCCCGTGCCCGCCTGGCCCGCTCGCGTCCGCCTGGCCAGCCTGCGTCTGCCACCGCCTAGCGGTGGTGCGGCTGCCCTGTGGGCCCTAGGGCCCATGTGGCAGCCACCTATTATTGGCAATAATATTTTTCCAATAATTATTTATCAATTAAATAAATTAATATTTAATTAAATAATATTTTTTCTAATTAATTCTTATTTGAAAAATTTCCTTTTACAGAATATTTCCCGAATTAATTACCTATCATATAAAACACTTTTATATGATTTGGGACACCCAGTGTCCGCAGACAAAATACTCTGGATGAATATTTCCATCTACATAAAACACTTTCGGAATAAATTCGACAATAATAGAAACACTTATTATTATCCCGAGACATAGAATGTCTGCCTTCTCTTTCTCTATTCATTCACTGGAACAAGTTTCGGTGACATCGGAGCTACTCCGACACTATCTCATAACCACTAATACTACATCTTTATTCTCTCAATAAAAGATTGACTCACAACTTAAGTGTGTGACCCGAAAGGTTCGTTAACACATAGACATGTCCGGGAGCTTACCAGACAATAACCATCATTGGGACCTAGACGTATGTACTGGCTCCTATGTATTCACGAGTGAACGACAGAACTTCTTTATGTTTCTCATTACGCTAATCCCCTTACGTACACGATACCAATGATATCTAGAGTGTGAGATAATGTGCTCTAGTGTGATCAAAACTCTTTGATCATAACACATATAAAACTCGTACCAATATCATTCCCTTTTCTCATTCTGTATTATTAATGTCCTATGATAAATCACATTGTGTCTGGCCAGACGATTGGGGTGACATGATTATACTTGGGATGGCCTAGAGGATGTATCTCTCCATCGCCTGGAGGAGTAAATACCCTTCTTGAACAATCTCCGTTCCATTACTTATTCTATTCTAGTTCAAACCCAATAGTCACCGTTATGGTCTACGTTACGGACGGACGTTAGATGATAATCAAAGCATGAGTGTGGAACAAGCGGTCACTAGATGTTCTCAAGGTATAGGAACTAACTAATGAAAACTCTGTATGATCTTTGCTATTCTTCATCTTGACGATTTGTCTCATAGCAAGATCATAGGGTGGGTCGGTTCAGTACTATTATCATTCCGATAATAAACTCCTATAGTTATATGACTTATACAAAGTCCATGATCAGGAAAACATGATCATCAGATAACAAGATAGGCTAGTCTTAGAGACAAGACTAGGAACACTTTTCCTTGTTCATATCTCTACACGTGCATCGGAGGTTTTCCTCTTGAATACTTTGTATTCGCTGTTCAAGTATCCAATGCAGTTGTAGCATAAAGATATAAACTATTAATAATAAACTTGGAGATAAAATAATACTAAATATTATTGTCTCTAGGGCATATCTCCAACAGTGTCCTGGTAAAAAAAAACTAGCACCCATCATCATGCACCTGTAGTACAGGAAAGAGGAGTCCAGGAGATGCTTCGTGCATTACCCCGTCAAGGACTTGGAGTCTTGCTCCGTCAAGAACTCAAGCTGCTAAATTGTCATGACTCACCACCTCGTGGGCCGTATGTGTGGATGGGCCGTGGGCCTAGGGCACTTGTGTGCGTGTGTCACGCCTGCGTGCGTAAGGAATTCAACATGTATAAGTAGTGCCGTAAAGTCCTCTGTCGAGGCAGGGAAGAATAGAACCATGCAACAACTCTCTCCCATGTCCCAAAGTTGCTTCCGTCTGTTCCTGAACCTCATATTCCCTCTCCAATCCCCTTTCTCCTTGTATCCATGGATCTGAGTACATGACATATAGTATCAGAGCATACGTGCAATCTGGCAGTGTGGCTTCTTTTATTAGTACTTATTTGTCTCAGAAGCTTCAGTGTGCCACACAAACGATGGCTGATAGGCAATTTACTGTTGCGGATGGTCGCGCAATCCACTGTAACTCATATGTGCCTGATTTTGAGTGGGGAGTTCAAGGACACACATTCTCTCACTCTCTGCATGTTCTGAACATTGGGTGCTATGATATGATCCTTGGAGCTGATTGGCTAGATGCACACAGTCCGATGTGACACTAGTAGAAAAAGGGGCAACAACACCGGTTCTATAGGGCTTTTAACACCGGTTGAGCAACCGGTGCTAATAAATCGGCACTAAAGGGTATCCCCTTTAGTACCGGTTGCTTACAAACCGGTGCTAAAGGCCTCCACGTGGGCAGAGCAGAGCGCGCGCAGGCGGAGGACCTTTAGTACCAGTTCGTATTACGAACCGGTACTAAAGGTTTCTACTTTTTTTCTATTCATTTATTTTTCAGGGTTTAGGGTTTTTTTTTCGTTTATTTTTCAGAGTTTAGGGTTTCGGAGGAGATCACGTCTATGCACATAAAAAAGTTTTTCGCACACGTGAAGATCACATAGCACACATACAACTTGGTATATATATGTACACATATAAAGTACTCATAATTCATTACATATGGAGATCACTCCTAGTACATGGAGGGAGAGGCTACTTGTCGATATAGTGGAATTCTCCGGATTCAGGTATGACCTCCGTAAGGAAAAATCCCGCCAATTCCTCCGTGATTGCTTTTACGCGGTCTTCTGGTAGGAGCTCGTTCCGCTTTTTTGCCATCTTAATTTGAAAGAAGGAGATCAAATCAATTATATGAAGGAAACTAACACAATTGATGGTAGCAAAATAAAGTTGTGAATGATGTTTACATACCTCTCTAGTTTTTCGAGTATTATCTCTCTCGTTGACCATCATGCGAATGTACTCGCAAACGTAGTATCCACATAAATTCGTCCCAGGTGGTTGTTTTAGGCACCACTATACGAGAATAGAATTCAATCAAATAATAATCAAGAGATTGATAATGGTATTGAAACGTGAAGTACTACTTACCAAGTTAGCCTTAAACTCCAGCTTTTCTTTCCACTCACCGGGTTCTTCCTCTCTGACTTTCTCCAAACCCTGCCCGGCCAAGAAAATGAATTGAGAAGTTATTTGACCGATATATCAGGAAATGAACGAAAGAGGCCGATATAGTGCGATTGAAATTACCTCCTGAGCATTACACGCACGCTTCTGTAGTCCTCAGGATCTCTCCTTAATGAGTCCCAGACTTCAACTTCTTCAACATCGATTTTAATGATCATCAGAATGAAGTGGAACCTGGACACGTTTATATACGCGGTTATTCATAACTCATCAATTACACTTAATATCGGAAAAGCAAAATATAGAATGTGTACAAGACAGTACCACTCACTTGAAGTTGTAAGGAAAAAGTATTTCTTTTTTGGTACTTTGTCGCTTTAAAAATGTTAGCAAAACATTCTCCGTGTCCTGGGCATGCTGTTCTACGGTGACTTGATGAATTTTATCCGAGTCAATGAACCCAATGTCCCAGATTCCTCCCACTCTGCATTCACGAATCTTCATTATGTATAATTAATAGCATACAAAAGAATGTCGTGAGGATAATTACAGGCAATGAACGAGAGCTTAACTAAAGAATTAAATTACACAAATAAATTACTTACAGACAATAGCAGCTGATGATAGCTTTGTCGAGGGCACGTTGATTGTACATCTGAAAAAGTTCTTCAAACTCAACCTGCACAGCATATTCTCGGAAGTAGTGTTGTTCCTGAACTCTCACCAGAAAACAGATTTTCCCTTCTTTTGCAGCGGCCATGTACCAGTTATGCAACTTCCATAACTGTGTTGTTAGTGCTTTCGGATCCATGACCAGAGGCTGCCCATGAACATATTTATATGCTAGCGGAGCAACGTCGTAACTTGTCTCCTCGTGCATTTGCTGAGCCGCCTTATCAGAAGGCACGATGAGCGGGGCGATCGATTGTACTTCTTGTTCTCCGAGCTGAGCAACTTGTTTCCCGCATTTCTTTGCTTCCTCCGTCTGTGCGCTCATCTGTGCGCTACGTTGCTTGTGAATAAAGCGCTCATAGTCTGAAAGGGGTTTCGGTGGAGGGTCATATAAGCAGTCAACGGTGTAATCTTTTTTGTCCATTGGTATAGTCTTCAGAAATTCCTTTACGGGGTGCAGTTGTGCCTACAGTTTTTCTTGTTTTTTCTGTTCAAAAAGGCTCTTGACTCTTCTTGCAAGCTAGTAGTTATTTCCTCTGAAGTCATCTCGCAAGCTAACTTCTTTTCAGGACTATTGACTTTCTCAGGTATGTTTGCATGTGCACGTTTCTTGACAGGGGACCTGTCTTTCCTGAGCATAGTACTAGTCGACGTGAACAGCTTTCGCTTTGGCAAATTACTACTGGGCGCATCAGTCGGCTGACGGGACGGCACGGGCGATGGACTCGCGGCGGGCTCCCAATCGTCGAGGAGGTCGGGTGGACTTTGAGGTGGTGGATTTCTACTCGGAGGAGTCGGTGGCCTTGGCGCCGCGTCTGGAAACATGATGTATTTCTTATTCCATAGAACGATACATAACTCGACTTCTCCCAGTGTCTTCTCGTCGTCACATCCAGGAATGTCAAGATCCATTGAATGGAATCCGGGCATAACTGTTTTCACCCCGACACGAGCATAGCCAGCTGGAATCGGAGCAAAATGGAAGATTGCTCCAGGTTGATTTGGTAAAGCATACCCATCCACCACCAGAAAACTAATGTTCTTCATCGGCATGTGTAGCACACAATTTGTCTTCTCCGTGATATCATCCACGGGGTAGTGAGCCGCCGGCGGTTCGACTGCAGGATCTTCTAGCTGCGTGGAACTGATAACCCACAAGTATAGGGGCTCGCAACAGTCTTCGAGGGAAGTAAAACCCAAATTTATTGATTCGACACAAGGGGAGACAAAGAATACTTATAAGCCTTAACAACTGAGTTGTCAATTCAGCTGCACCTGGAAAAGCACTAGTAACAGGGGTGATGTGAAAGCAGCAGTAATATGAGAGCAATAGTAACAGTAACACAGCAGCAGTAACACGGAGGCAATGGCACCAGAAAATAGTTGATACTACTTCTAATGACATATAGGACCGAGAGCAATGATGATGACAAATGGACCGGGGTTCCCAGCTATCTACACTAGTGGTAACTCTCCAAACAAATAACAGGTGTTGGGTGAACAAATTACAGTTGGGCAATTGATAATTGTAAGGGCATGACAATGCATGCTTATGATAAGATAAGGTTTACTGTAGTATTTAATTGGGCATTACGACAAGGTACACAGACCGCTATCCAGCATGCATCTGTGCCTAAATAATCCACCTTCCGGTTAGCATCCGCACCCCTTCCAGTATTAAGTTGCAAACAACAGATTATTGCATTAAGTATTGTGCATAATGTAAACAACACATTCATCCTTAGACAAAGCATTGCTGTTTTACCCCTAGTGGCAACAACACATCTACAACCTTAGAACTTGCTGTCACTATCCCAGGTTAAATAGAGGCTGAACCCAACTATCTAGCATAAATACTCCCTCTTGGAGATACAAGCAACTACTTGATCAGGGTAACCACAAGTACCGGAGAGCATGCAAGATCTTAAATAAACAATAGTATGATAATATGATGAACAATCTGATCATAATGTAACAATTCATCGGATCCCAACAAACACAACACCAATTACATCATATGGATCTCAATCATGTAAGGCAGCTCATGAGATCATTGTATTGAAGTACATGGGAGAGAGAGTACCAACTAGCTACAGCCAAGAACCCGTAGTCCATGGGGGAACTACTCACAAACCATCATGGAGTCGAAGTGGAGGCGGTGGAGTCGATGGAGATGGCTCCGGGGGTCAATCCCCGTCCCGGCAGGGTGCCAGAACAGGAACTTCTGACCCCCGAAACGAGGTCTCGCGATGGCGGCGGCGCTGCGGAAGTCTTTCTGGAGTATTAGATATATATTTAGGGTTTTCGCGTCGGGGTGACTAAATAGGCGAAGGGGCAACGTCGGTGGAGTCCCGAGTGGGCCAACCACCTGCTCGCGCCGCCCCCTTCTGCCGCGCGCCATGGGTTTGGAGGCCGTGGGCCTCCCCCTGGCTTGCCCTTCTGGCTCCGTGTGTCCCTCGGAAAAATAGGAGGTTTGGCTTTTGTTTCGTCGAATTCCGAGAATATTGCCCGAACAGCTTTTCTGGAACCAAAAACAGCAGAAAACAGGAACTGGCACTGTGGCATCTTGTTAATAGGTTAGTCCCAGAAAATGTATAATAATGATATATAATGCATATAAAACATGTGACAATGATACATAAAACAAGCATGAAACATCAGAAATTATAGATACGTTGGAGACGTATCAAGCATCCCCAAGCTTAGTTCCTACTCGTCCTCGAGTAGGTAAACGATAAAAAGAAAATAATTTCTGAAGTGACATGCTACCAACATAATCTTGATCCAATAATAATGTAAGGCATGTGAGCTGAGATCAAATCATTCAAAGCAAATGTCTATAGTTGATATAAGAGATAATAAAGCAAGAGTCAAACAAGCTAAAAGTTTTCATGAATTATCGCTTTAAAGACATGAAACCGTACAAGGTTCATTAAAGATGGTTTAAGTATCCAGCGTAGAAGTTCTATCCTTCAATCCAAGCATCAAGCAAATTTTCATAACATAGAAGGATTCAGCCAAGTAAACATAAACATGAACGTCATGAATCAACTGTTTCGAAGTCTACTCAACCGGTGAGCGCAAGCATTTGGTATTGGCACCAGGATGTTATGGCAAAGAGAACATTAATGGGGGTTTGGAAGGCCAATGGAAGAAAGTCTCACAAAGCTATAAGTGATCATTAGACAAGAGGAAGTCTTATAATCGAAGCTATGTAAGGAGTAGTGATTGCCATGCAACGGATGCACATAGAGCTATATGTGTATGAAAGCTCTCCAATGGAACTAGTGGGGGTGCATCCAACTTGGTTGCTCATGAAGACCTAGAGCACTTTTGAGGAAGCTCATCATTGGAATATACAACCCAAGTTCTATAGTGTAAATTCCCCACATAGTTATACTAGTAGAACATGAAAACTCTCTCACATGGAGTATAGGTGCTAAACATGAGCACAAATGATGACTATGAATACTGCAGGTGCTATAACATGAGCACAAGTGTGGATAAAGGATAGTAATGTTGCCCCCTTTTTCTTTATTTTTTTTTTTTTTCCTTTTTTCTATTTTTTTTCTTTTTCTGTTTCTCTTTTCGATGGCCACATAGCACTTTTCACTTTCAGGGGCAACATTCTAATATGACAACACACTTTTTGGTACATATAACTCATAACGAACAAGACATGATGTATGAAACTGTATGCCTCTGCCAGTGTAGCAGGATATGCAATGATCTAGCGTAACATGGGTAAACCACACATCAGCTGTATAGAATCATGCAAAGCAATATATAAGTGATGAATGACAACAAGTCATGTAATGTAAATGGAAGTTGCATGGCAATATATCTCGGAACAGCTATGGAAATGCTGTGGTAGGTAGGTATGGTGGTTGTTTTGAGGAAGATGTATAGGCTTATGTGTAGGAGAACAAGAGGAAGTCCTCCCACGGGGTTGGATGTACCGGCGAAGTATGCACAACTCTCAATGTGAGCAGAAGGCAATGCACAGCACCGAAGAGGCTAGCAAATTTGGATGGTGGAAGTGCCAAAAACCGTAGCTTAACATTAGTCAAAAAGAACTCACAAGTTTATTGCAAACAACTAGCAGGTTCAACATTAAGAGCATGATTAAAATTCACTCCAAGAAGGGCCGTTCACGGCGGCACAAGTACCCCGTTAGATCCCTCGACCTTCAGCACAACTTAGTTATTACAATGAACTTTCAGACATGGAAAGCTATCAAGTCCAACTACACCTTCAACAATTTTAGAGTTTGTAGTACGGTACAAGCTTAAAGACAACAATCCACTAATGATTTTAACTTAATTAACCAGCAAGCTTTACCATCTAAATACCTCAAAACGTTTGCAAAGAATCAGATTATCAAAGTTCAATGATCTACAAGATTATGCAAGTTTTTCATTATACCACTACCACATGCAAAAATTTCTGGACCAACACATCAACCAAGCAACTCTCCAAATAAATATAAGTGAAGCAAGAGAGTACTTTCTATAAAATAACTAATAGCTCTGAACAAGAGATACATGAAAACCAAGAGCTAGAAGCTAAACAGTGCGAAAATGAATACTCAACAAATATAAGTGAAGAATAGGAGTATTCAAATGAAAAAGCGGAGCGTGTCTCTCTCCCAAACAAGATAGATAGGATCCGACATTGATATGATCAGAGAATAAAACTAACAAACTAAACACAAAGACGCTCCAAGAACAGCACATATGATGTGACCGAATTAAAATATAGTTTCACTAGAGATGACCTGATAAGTTGATGATGAAGAAGGGGATGCCTTGGGCATCCCCAAGCTTAGATGCTTGAGTCTTCTTGAAATATGCTTGGGTGACCCACGGGGGCATCCCCAAGCTTAGGCTCTTCACTCTTCTTGATCACAATATCATCCTTCTCTCTTGACCCTTGAAAACTTCTGCCACACCAAACTTCTCATAAACTTCATTAGAGGGGTTAGTACTCAAAAACATTAATCCACTTTGGTTCTGTAGTGACACATTGCAATACTCAATAAAACATTAGCTACAGCCCTCCACGTCTAGAAACCTTACTTAAAGTCCACAAGAGACAATGCAAAAAAACAGAGACAGAATCTGTCAAAACAGAACAGCCAGTAAAGACGAATTTTTTCGAGGTACTTCCGTTGCTCAAATCGGAAAAAGTGAAGTTAATGAAAGATGCGTACATATCTGAGGAAGATGCGTGATTTTTTATAGAATTTTTAGATTTTCTCCAGGGAGAAAAGCTCAAATTCGTGACAGCTAAAAATCTGTCCCTGCGCAGAAATCCAAATCTAGCATCATCTAATCATTAAAGGCTCTTCTTGGCACAACAATGCAATAAAATAAAGATACAAAGGAGTTGTTACAGAAGTAAGCAAGCTCCTTGACTCAAAAAGCAAAAGAAAAATTACAGAAATAAAACATGGGTTGTCTCCCAAGAGCGCTTTTCTTTAATGCCTTTTAGCTAGGCTTGATAGTTTTAATGATGCTCTCATGAAAATAGAAAATGAAGCAAAAGGAGCATCAAGAAGCAAATTCAAAACACATTTAAGTCTAACCCACTTCCTATGCATAGGAAACTTGTACACAAATAAATTCATAAGAACAAAGTGACAAGCATAGGAAGATAAAACAAGAGTAACTTCAAAAGTTTCAGCATATAGAGAGGTGTTTTAGTACCATGAAAATTTCTACAACCATATTTTCCTCTCTCATAGTAATTTTCAGTAGCATCATGAATAAACTCAACAATATAACTATCACACAAAGCATGCTTTTCATGATCTACAAACACATATTTTTATCAAGCTCACAAGTAGTGGGATTTAAAATTTCGAACCCACATGTAACAATTTTATAACAAGATGATTGATCACTCTCAAATATATGGGACGCTAGATAAAGTCAAGACTTCTCCAATCCCATTTTCATTAGTGGTACAATTAATATTATCAAGTAACATAGGACCATCATCTAGAGCTTTATCATAAACATTTTCTAAGCAAAACTCTTTAGTACCATGCATTTCGATATCAGCCACAAATAAAGGATTATCATAAGATTTATCAAAATAGCATGGATTATCATATATAACAGTAGCATAATTATTCTCACAAGTTTTACTCATAGGAAAAATTTCAAGAGAATCAACAGGAACATAACATTCATCCTCCTTGGGTAAGCATGGAGGGCAATCAAATAATGTAAGAGATGAAGAGTTACTCTCATTAGAAGGTAGGCATGGGTAGCTAATCCATTCTTCCTCCTTTTGTTCATCACTCTCCTCCTCTTTTTCATCTAATGAGCTTTCAGGTTCAGCAATTTCTTCTTCCACAGGTTCCTGCAAATTGTGAGTGCATTCTTGTGCATTAATGAGTCTCTCTTTGTAATCAACGATATAAGGATTATTGCTGTAATGTTCTATGCAATAATCAAGGATAGAAGAGACATAATCTTTAAGGTCCTTACAAGCAATACAAGTTTCATAATTTTTAGCCATGAAAGATTCTATCTCAGAGGCTCCCATAAATAAAACAAATTGTTCTACTTCTTCGAACCCAAGATGAATATAGTTATTCCAATGATAGTTCACAATTAAAACTTCTTCACTAAAGCACATTGGAATTTAAGATGTTTAGTATCCTGTTTAGAGCAACAGTTTATATCATGGCGTTTAAGCAAGATTTAGCAATTGTATTCAACTTTCTAACACAGCACTCATGACTTCACCCTTTTTTGATTCTCTATACTTCATATATAATTCTATAAGCTCCTATAGGTTGTGGGTTCTTCCATAACAACAGTTTTTAGTTTTTCGGTTTTTCAAATTTTTATGGATTTTCGAATTTATAAGAAAAATAAAACAAGACAAAAATAAACTAAACAAAAATAAACTAAGCACAAATAAACTAGACAAAACAAAATAAAATAAAAACAGAGAGAGAGGTAGAGTGTACTCCCCAGGTGAACTTATGAGTAGAGCTATGCTCCCCGGCAACGGCGCCAGAAAATAGTCTTGATAACCCACAAGTATAGGGGATCGCAACAGTCTTCGAGGGAAGTAAAACCCAAATTTATTGATTCGACACAAGGGGAGACAAAGAATACTTATAAGCCTTAACAACTGAGTTGTCAATTCAGCTGCACCTGGAAAAGCACTAGTAACAGGGGTGATGTGAAAGCAGCAGTAATATGAGAGCAATAGTAACAGTAACACAGCAGCAGTAACACGGAGGCAATGGCACCAGAAAATAGTTGATACTACTTCTAATGACATATAGGACCGAGAGCAATGATGATGACAAATGGACCGGGGTTCCCAGCTATCTACACTAGTGGTAACTCTCCAAACAAATAACAGGTGTTGGGTGAACAAATTACAGTTGGGCAATTGATAATTGTAAGGGCATGACAATGCATGCTTATGATAAGATAAGGTTTACTGTAGTATTTAATTGGGCATTACGACAAGGTACACAGACCGCTATCCAGCATGCATCTGTGCCTAAATAATCCACCTTCCGGTTAGCATCCGCACCCCTTCCAGTATTAAGTTGCAAACAACAGATTATTGCATTAAGTATTGTGCATAATGTAAACAACACATTCATCCTTAGACAAAGCATTGCTGTTTTACCCCTAGTGGCAACAACACATCTACAACCTTAGAACTTGCTGTCACTATCCCAGGTTAAATAGAGGCTGAACCCAACTATCTAGCATAAATACTCCCTCTTGGAGATACAAGCAACTACTTGATCAGGGTAACCACAAGTACCGGAGAGCATGCAAGATCTTAAATAAACAATAGTATGATAATATGATGAACAATCTGATCATAATGTAACAATTCATCGGATCCCAACAAACACAACACCAATTACATCATATGGATCTCAATCATGTAAGGCAGCTCATGAGATCATTGTATTGAAGTACATGGGAGAGAGAGTACCAACTAGCTACAGCCAAGAACCCGTAGTCCATGGGGGAACTACTCACAAACCATCATGGAGTCGAAGTGGAGGCGGTGGAGTCGATGGAGATGGCTCCGGGGGTCAATCCCCGTCCCGGCAGGGTGCCAGAACAGGAACTTCTGACCCCCGAAACGAGGTCTCGCGATGGCGGCGGCGCTGCGGAAGTCTTTCTGGAGTATTAGATATATATTTAGGGTTTTCGAGTCGGGGGAATAAATAGGCGAAGGGCAACGTCGGTGGAGTCCCGAGTCAGTCAACCACCTGCTCGCGCCGCCCCCTTCTGGCCACGCGAGCCTATGGTTGGAGGCCGTGGGCCTCCCCCTGGCTTGCCCTTCTGGCTCCGTGTGTCCCTCGGAAAAATAGGAGGTTTGGCTTTTGTTTCGTCGAATTCCGAGAATATTGCCCTAACAGCTTTTCTGGAACCAAAAACAGCAGAAAACAGGAACTGGCACTGTGGCATCTTGTTAATAGGTTAGTCCCAGAAAATGTATAATAATGATATATAATGCATATAAAACATGTGACAATGATACATAAAACAAGCATGAAACATCAGAAATTATAGATACGTTGGAGACGTATCAGGAACCCACGCTGCTTTTCCGCTGAGTTGGGGCGGCATCGACTGCAGGATCATGTACCACCAGCTGCTGAGATTCCCTTGCCTGGGTAAGTGCGTTCAGTTGCTCCTGGAACCCCTTCACCTACTGTTCTAATGTCGTGGACCGGTCCAACTCCTTCTTCTTATTTCTGAAACGCTTTCTATAAGTTGCAACGTCCGCCGTAACGTCGGCTCCTCTGCCTTGACATCGTCCGTCATGTTCAGGATTCCCGAGGGGAGTGTCAGCTCGTCGTCCTCTCTATCGGGAACAAATTCTCCCTTTCTGACTTTCTCTATTCCGTCCTCTAGTTTTTTACGACCCTTGTAATTCTTTTCTTCCATTTCCCCTTTGCAACAATCAGCCCTGTGTCTGGGTCCAACCCTGCCCCATGCGCGAACAACCATAACTTGGACCTCTCGGGCCAGTCATCTGTCTGTGGAGTGATCCCTTTTTTACGCAGGTCGTTTTCAAAGGATTCCCACTTAGGCACGGTAGACTTGTAGCCACCTGACCCCAAAGTATGGAAATATTTCTTCTTCTTAGCATTCAACTTATTTTTGGCCGATCGGGCCACAACGACGTCCGATTTCTTATACGCCACAAATTCGGTCCACACATCTTTTATCTTCTCAAGATTTCCAGTGAATTCTGGAGTTTTCTTCCCATATTTTCTCCACAATGTTTTCTTCCAGTTGTTGAATTGTGTGGCCATCTTCTTAAGAGTCCACTGCTTGACTTTGTCCTTCTTCTCTTCGAGACCTACCGGTAGGCTGAAAGATTCCAAGAGTGTGTCCCAAAGCAAATCTTTAGCTCTTTTGTCGACATAACTTGCTCCAATGTTGGCTTTAACCGGCTTATTCCATTCTGCAATGGTGATCGGGATCATGTCCCTAACAAGAACTCCGCATTGAACTACATATCTACGGGAGGTGTCTTCGGGTTTCGTCGGTTTGCCATCAGCAGCAACTTCGTCGATCGACAACTTTGCACCATCTGGAAGCTTTATCCTTTGGTTCGGGCCTCGTTGCGTCTTTTACGAACTTGGAGGCTTAGATCCGGAGGGCTAAAAGAGAAATGATTCGTTAATAAGCGCAATATAAATCAATTAATGCATCCAGTGATCAACAAGACTTAATATATATATATACCTCGCCGGAGTTCGCTAAGGGCACTTCGTCATCGTCTCTTATTTCTTCTAGCTCAAGTCCCTCACCGGGGTCGTTCAAATATTTTGCGCTGAAATCTTCTCCATCGGAATCTTCATCGGAATCTTCTCCATCGGTATTTACTCCAAGGGTCTTCTCAAAAATAATTGCTGCCATTCGCTCTTCCTTCTCCTCGTCTCGGATGAAGGGGGCGTCGTCCTCCATAGCTCAATGTCACTGCAAATTTAAAATTCATAGCATCAAGGTTAGAAAGTACACAAATTTTAAGTAGCAAGCAAATTTAAATTTCTTATACACAAAAATTGCAACAAATATTTCTTAACAAAAATATTGCAACTAATTATGGAGTATTAACAAAAATTGTTTTCCTAACACAATTTTTAACATTGTTTTCCTAACACAATTTTTAATTTAACATTGTTTTAACATTATGGAGTATTAACAAATTTAAATTTTTATACACAAAAATTGCAACAATTTTTAACATTGTTTTCCTAACACAATTTTTAATTTAACATTGTTTTAACATTATGGAGTATTAACAAATTTAAATTTTTTATACACAAAAATTGCAACAATTTTTAACATTGTTTTCCTAACACAAATTTTAATTTAACATTGTTTTAACATTATGGAGTATTAACAAATTTAAAAATTTTATACACAAAATTGCAACAATTTTTAACATTGTTTTCTAACACAATTTTTAATTTAACATTGTTTTAACATTATGGAGTATTAACAAATTTAAATTTTTTATACACAAAAATTGCAACAATTTTTAACATTGTTTTCCTAACACAATTTTTAATTTAACATTGTTTTCCTAACACTATGGAGAAATAACAAAAAAAAAGAGAATGCAAAATTAAAGCTCTCACCTTGGGCGGCCGGCGGCGGTGGTGGTGTGGAGGAGACCCGGACGGCGACGGCCTCGTGGCGGCCAGAGGTCGACGTGCTCGTCGCGGCCGTAGGTCGAGGAGGGGACGAGACGGCGGGGGCGCGCGCGGCGGAGCACGGAGCAGGGCGACGCCGGAGGAAGGCGAGATCGACGGGCCGGGCGGCGCCGGGGCTGGGGCAGAGGGGACGCGCCGACGGACGCCGATGTAGAGCACCAGTGGGGTGGAGCCTCGCCGGAGAATCGCCGGTGGACGGAGCCTCGCCGAAAAATCGCACAGGGCTTCGCCGGCCGGAGGAATCGATGAAGACGTGGAATGAGGAGAAGAAGAGGCAGAGCCTGCTCTAGAAACTGCAAAAAAAACCTTTAGCACCGGTTGTTGTCTACAACCGGTGGTAAAGGTACACAACAACCGGTGCAAAAGGTCTTTTTTGGGCCGCTTTAAATTAGCGCGCGCGCAGCCAACCTTTAGCACCGGTTGTAGACAACAACCGGTGTAAAAGGTCTTTTTTGGAATTTCTTTTTTCTTTGTTCATTTTTCTTATTTCTTTATTCTACTGATTTAATTGTCCAAATTTGACAAACTTTATATCAAACTTAACCCTGGACATGTATAATAATTTGTTACTGGTAATTTTCAAGTTTGACTATGTTGAATATATTCAAATTTCAAATGGATGATTTGAGTAAATTAGACATAGATTTAAATCTATATGATCAAAAAATTAAGCAAAATGCATGTTTGATTGGTTTTTATATAATTTGAATTTCTAAAAAAGCTTTTAATATGAATTAAAAAATAGAATTTAAATGCAAGTTTGAGTGTTCTTGATATAATATGGATTTCTAAAAATCCACCGACGGGTTGTGTATGCAGTGGGAGGACACGTGACTGACACGAGTCGTGACCGCAAATCCCGCCTTTAGTCCCGGTTGGTAAACCGGGACTAACGAAGCACACGTACCCTATATATAGCCCCCCTCCCAGACATGTTCAGCACTCAGTGTCTACTCATTGTAGTTCATTTTGGCAGTACACGGGTAGCAGAGAGCAAGATTTCTGAGAGGCAGGAGTTCCTAGAGCGGAGGCTGAAGGTGAACCCTCCCCTCGGTCGGATCCAAGCAGCGGCAAGGATCTCTGATGATTAGCAACATTCTCAACACTTGTTCGGACGGTTACAGATCATCAGAGACGTATTGCCGCTGTTTGGATCGAAGGCTGATTTGCCATCTCACGACCACGCGATGATTTGCCGATTTGCCAGTCAGAGTGGCACTGGAGAAGGTAGGCAACTTCGATCCGACGTGGTTCTGAAAGGGGCATGGTTAATTTAGGTTGGGCTGTATGATGGGGAAACCGTGTGTTTTGTTCCAATTTTTTCGAGCGCTTGTGAGCCGTTGGACTTTTTAGAGCCAAAAATCAGTGTTTAGAGTTTTCTTCTGAGTTTTCATAACACAGTTACATAAAAGGTTTAATACATTATTACACATCACCAACAACACCCCCTATCTATTGTTGGGGTATAAATTTATTTTTCTTCGCGTATGTCGACCCTTTCTTCTGATTGCACCGTAACCATGGAGAATCTTCATCATTTAACAGGATGCTTGGGTCAGCTTTCACTTTGAAGGGCGGAATTTCATGAAACTTATTATAATCTTCTAAAATGTCTATCTTCTCCTCCACTCCCATGATGTTCCTTTCCCTGAAAGAACTATGTGGCGCTTTGGCTCATCATATGATGTATCAGCTTACTTATCTTTTCTTTTTTTGGTCTGGAAGACATGTCCTTCACATAGAAAACCTGAGCCACATCATTGGCTAGGACGTATGGCTCGGTGTGGTACCCAAGATTTTTGAGATCCACTGTAGTCATTCCGTACTGCGGGTCTATCTCTACCCCGCCTGACAGGTTGACACATTTGCACTGAAACAAAGGGATCTTAAAATAAGGTCCATAGTCAAGTTCCCATATCTGTTGTATGCAACCATAATATGTGTCCTTTGTCCCATTGTCGTTTGTTGCATCAAAGCGGACACCACTGTTTTGGTTAGTGCTCTTTTTGTCTTGGGTGTCTGTGTAAAATGTATTCCCATTTATCTCGTACCCTTGGAAAGTCAATATAGTCGAAGATGGTGACTTGGCCAACAAGTATAGCTCTTCTCCAACAGTGGTGCTATTAATGAGATGTGTACGCAACCAACTGCCGAAAGTGTCTTCATGTTTTCCTTTAATCCAGAAATCGGTCTGCTCCGGGTATTTGGAGCGTAAAATATCCATGTGTTCCACGATATACGGAGCCACCAATCTGGAATTTTGTAGAACTGTGTAGTGTGCTCGAGTGAAAGAATGCCCGTCCATACTTGTTGTTGTTTTCTTTCCTAGCGTGCCTTTTCCACGCAGTCTCCCCTCATGGCGCGATTGAGGAACACCGATCGGCTTTAGATCAGGAATAAAGTCAACACAAAACTCAATGACCTCCTCTGTTCCATAGCCCTTGGACATGCTTCCTTCTGGCCTAGCACGGTTACGGACGTATTTCTTTAAGACTCCCATGAACCTCTCAAAGGGGAACATGTTGTATAGAAATACAGGATCGAGAATGGAAATCTCTTGGACTAGGTGAACTATGAGGTGCGTCATAATATTGAAGAAGGATGGTGGAAACACCAACTCGAAGCTGACAAGACATTGGACCACATCCTTCTGTAAACTTGGTAGGGTTGCTGGATCGATTACCTTCTGAGAAATTGCAATGAGGAATGCACATAGCTTCACAATGGGTACTCGAACGTTTTCCGGTAGAAGCCCCCTCAATGCAACCGGAAGTAATTGTGTCATAATCACGTGGCAGTCATGAGACTTTAGATTTTGGAACTTTTTCTCTGCCATGTTTATTATTCCCTTTATATTCGACGAGTAGCCAGACGGGACCTTGATACTGCTCAGGACTTGAAAAAAGATCTCCTTCTCGTCTTTGGTAAGAGCGTAGCTGGCAGTACCTTGATACTTCTCTGAATTCACGTTGTCTCCTTCGTGTATACGTTGCTGGTCCTGCCGTCCATCCGCTGTATCTTTCGTCTTCCCATACACGCCTAAGAAGTTTAGCAGGTTCACGCAAAGATTTTTCGTCACGTGCATCACGTCGATTGCAGAGCGAACCTCTAGCAATTTCCAATAGGGTAGGTCCCAAAATATAGATTTCTTCTTCCACATGGGTACGCGTTTGTCAGCGTCATTCGGAACAGATTGTCCGCCAGGACCCTTTCCAAAGATTACTTTTAAATCCTTGACCATGTCATATATAACATCACCAATAGGGAGGGTAGGCTTCGTCCGGTGATCTGCCTCACCTTTGAAATGCTTGCCTTTCTTTCTTACGGGATGCTGTCTTGTAAGAAATCGACGATGCCCCAGGTACGCATTCTTGTTACCTAAATATATACTGTCAGTCTGACCTAAACAGTGCGTGCATGCATTGTATCCCTTATTTGACTGTCCTGAAATGTTACTAAGAGCAGGCCAATCATTGATGGTTACAAACAGCAACGCTCGTAGGTCAAATTACTCCTGTTTGTACTCATCCCACACACGTACACCTTCTTCACACCACAACTGTAAAAGTTCGTCAACTAATGGACTCAGATACACATCAATGTCATTGCCAGGTTGCTTCGGGCCTTGGATAAGCACTGGCATCATAATAAATTTTTGCTTCATGCACAACCAAGGAGGAAGGTTATAGATACATAGAGTCACGGGCAAGGTGCTATGACTGCTGCTCTGCTCACCAAACGGATTCAAGCCATCTGTACTTAGACCAAACCTTAAGTTCCTTGCGTCAGCTGCAAAATCTTTGAACTCACTGTCGATGTTTCTCCACTGCGACCCATCAGCGGGGTGTCTCAGCATCTCGTCTTCCTTACGGTCTTCTTTGTGCCATCGCAACAACTTGGCATGCTCTTTGTTTCGGAACAAACGTTTCAACCGTGGTATTATAGGAGCATACCACATCACCTTGCCAGGAACCCTCTTCCTGGGGCTCGGCTCGCCCTCAACATCATCTGGGTCATCTCGCCTAATCTTATACCGCAATGCACCGCATATCGGGCATGCATTCAAATTCTCGTGCTCACCGCGGTAGAGGATGCAGTCATTGACGCATGCATGTATCTTCTGCACCTCTAATCCTAGATGGCATACAATCTTCTTTTCTTCGTACGTACTATGGGGCAATACGTTATCTCTTGGAAGCATCCTCTTTAATATTTTCAGCAAGTTTTCAAATCCCTTGTCAGATAGTCCATTATGTGCCTTCCATTGCAGCAATTCCAGGGTGGTGCCCAGCTTTTTCTGGCCATCTTCACAATTTTGGTACAACAATTTTTTGTGATCCTCTAACATGCGCTCCAACTTCGACCACTCGTTCTCACTTCCGCAGTTTATCTGTTCATCAATAATGACCCGAGGAAGATCATCATCGGACTGATCATCAACAATGATCTCATGTTCAGCTTCGTCTTCCTCCATTGTAGTACCACCGTGTTCAGAGAACACATGATAGTTGTCATCATCCTCTTCTTCATTGTCTTCCATTATAACCCCTCTTTCTCCGTGCTTGGTCCAACAAAAATAATTGGGCATGAAGCCTGCTCGCAACAGGTGGGAGTGGAGGGTTCTTGAAGAAGGGTAATTCCTCTTATTCTTACAGTCATCGCATGGACAAAATATAAAACCATTATGCTTGTTTAACTCAGCCACACGGAGAAAATTATGCATGCCATCAATGAACTCGGGACAGCGTCGGTCACCGTACATCCATTCCCGGCTCATCTGCATTATACAAATATATCAAATAGAGATATGTGACAAAATTCATTAATACAACAGTTCACCACATTTAAACAAAAGTAGAGTAGCGACCAAATCTAATACATAGTACTCGTAAACATTCATTAATTGAAACTATGACACTATATATAACAAACAATTATACAAATAAGAAAATTATACAAGTAATAATTGTGCATCTAAATCATACAAACTAAGATTTTTTTTAAATAAAAGATAAAAACAAGAGGCTCACCGAGGTGGTGTCGATGACGGGGCGACGCGGGCGATCGACGGCGGTGAGAAAGGAGACCGGACGACACTATAAAAAACCACAAATCATACTTTAATTTGAGCTCAAAATGCATATAAAACAAATGAAATCCCTAACTTACGCATTTCATCAAACACCTAGCTAGCACTACAAAAATCAAATGAGCTAAACTAGTAAGAAAATGAGCTAAACTTGAAATGCCGGAAGAGAGGATGAAGTTGCTAACCCTTGTATAGGTAGGTTCCACCAATCTTGACAAATGTTGGAGAAAAATGTGATGAACTCAAGATTGGGAGAGGAAAGAGAGAGAAAAAAATGGAGGTGAGCTCGAGCAGCAAAAATGGAGCTGGCTCGGGGGGTGGAAGAAATATGTAGGGAAATCTTTAGCACTGGTTCATAACACAAACTGGTACTAAAGATGGGCCTTTAGTACCGGTTTGTGTTACAAACCGGTGCTAAAGGGTCTGGCCGTGGGCCCCTCCACTGCAGCTGCCTGGCCCAACCCTTTTGCACCGGTTGGTTTGCACTGGTTGGTAAAACCAACCGGTGCAAAAGCCTGCCGGCCGCCTCGCCCTCTGGAACCGGTACTAAAGGGTCCTTTAGTACCGGTTCCTGTCAAACCGGTGCAAATGGGGCCGCACCGAAGCCCTTGTTTCTACTAGTGTGAGTGCATTGGCGTAAAAAGGTGATGAGATTCACTCATAACAAGAAATGGATCACCATGAGTGCAAAGTAAACCAACTAAATGTAAGGAGGTCACTTAAAGGGCTGTTGAAAAGTAATAGTGTTGAGCAAATGGTCATGGTGCAGTCTATTAGTCAGGGCAACATTGCTATCACGGAGTTCGATCGGAGGAATCCGTACAGACAGAATCGACCAGTACGATCGTTTCCGTAATCTGAAGGCAAGCGGAGGATATCGATCGGAAAGTAATAAAAAAAGGCAAGCAAAGGAAGGAACGATCGTTCCATGAACTACGTGCTAGTGAAGGAAACTGATCGCGAATAAAAAGAAAGTACTACCGATCGGATTAGTTCTGCTGGCCACGGACATTAAGAAAAAAAAGGAAACAGAAGGGAAGTGGAGATCGGATCGGATTGACAGCTGGTCACGTACACAAGGCTGCCTGGCTGTTTCCTTTACGATCGGAGGGACTGTGATTTTGGTAAAATTCTGATAACGGAAGTCAAGGAAAAGCCAAAGTACGGAGTGGATTATTCATCATGGCAAAGCATTTGCTGCTGAGCAAAAGGCACAATAGCTGAAATTTCGGAAGTCACTTGAAGATTTTCAGGAGAGTTTGAAGTGTGGGTCTGTCAAATTAGCCACGTCAATTTCCATCAAAAAGACAACAGCTGAGAAGGTTGACAAGGTGGAAGAGGCCGTACCATTGAATGGGTTGAACATGCAACTTAAGCGAGTACGTGATGATACTTGCATGACAGTTGACAGGGACAGCGTTGGAATTTATTTCAAACACAGTGCATGATCAAGTGTAAGGCGTGCAAGCTGATGATTGATGGTGGTAGCTGTACCAATGGCATAAGCAAGGCAATGGTGGATGCATTGGGGTTGTCCACATGGCGTATTCCCGAACCTAAGCATCTCGAGTGGTTGAATAGTTGTGGTATGCTGAAGGTTACACACAGAGTGCGCATGCCATTTACAGTTGGTGAGTATGATGATGTGGTGGAGTGCGATGTGTTGCCATTGGAGGTGTGTGGGTTGTTACTTGGGCATTCATGGTAGTACGATCGAAATGCTATACATGTTGGGAGAGCAAATACATATTCATTTTGGCATGAGGGCAAACAGAGGACATTGAATCCGATGACAGTTGAGATGATCCGGGTGGTATTGATTGTGCGCAAGGAAAAAGTGCACAAGATGACGCCGTAGCCGAGGACAGTCAAGCTTCAACAAAAGGTGCAAGATGCATAGCACAGCACGACACATTTTTATTCAGCTGTGCAGGTAGATGACACGCCTGTTGTGCCTGTTAGTGACCAGCAGGTTGAAGTCCAGCCTCTTAGTGGTGACAAGAAGGTGGATACAGCATGTTCTACACGTTCAGTTTGTGTCGACAAGGGCGTTCAGACCGAAGAGGTTTGTGCTGATCATGGTTCGGTGCATGTGGAGGCGCGTGTACTATACCGCAAATTTGTGGGAGCAACTGTGAGGAAAGTTGGAGCAGTGCGTGTGCACAAGGGCAATGATGGACGTGTTCGACAGTTGTGTGGTCCGGGTATTTCACTTGTACAGGGCCGTGCTTAGAAGATACATGTCAACGTCAACAAAGCTCCAACAAGCATTGAGCAGAAGATCCGTATATGGATAAGAAAGAAGGTGCCAATAACCATGTCAAGTTCAGCTAGCCGTGAAGGAAGAGGTGTGGTAGGCCGGTGAGGCTTGAAGATGGCGAAGGACTGTGGCGATGTTGCAAATTTTACGCCACCTGCTTAAGAAGACCTTCCGTCGTTGAGGGCAACGCCTTTCCAAAGGGGAGGATGATGAAGTCATCCCAGTGCCTTCTATTGTTCCCATGAAGGAGGAGGTGAAGCCCAATTTCAGGACTCCACCAAGTTAGAGACATGCCCTGTTCGGTTGCACTTTATTTGTTTTTATTATTCCAGGTCACGTTATGGGTCACGTAGGTTTTATTTTAGTGTGTTTCGGTTTGGGCCTGTCCAACTGACTAGTGTTCTGGCTGCCTATATAAGGATACCAGTGGCTAGGTTTTAGGGAGTTCAGAATTTTGAGTTTAGACATTGAGTTGTGTCTCGGGGTGAAGCATCCTTCCGGGACGGCGATGCCGTTTTATCCAGATTGAATAAAGATTGCGTGAGGGTTCTTGTGTGCATCAAGAATTATCGTGTTGTGGTTTGAGGCGTGGTGATCATCACCCCATTTCTTGCTGGATTCGTCGCACTTCTTCAGGTTGCGTTCATCACGTGATTGGAAGATTCATTATCTTGTTTACTTGTTGTGAAAGATTGGGCCAAAACCTACGGATCATCACGTTGATCCTTGTAATGCTGGGTGCGGTGGAGGGTTAGAGATTTGATACTGGATCCCGCCCTCTGTCCCGGCTATATAGCGCTGCAGCCACCGCGTATCCGGCAGCCCGGATAATTTTTTTCGGGCCAACCCATTATCGTGTATCTATTCGGCACAGAAAACGAGACCGCCCCCAAACCGGGCCGGGCCGGGGGCTTAGAGGATCTCCAACTGGAGACCCCAAAATCCGACCCCAAACAACCTACGGACACATCCGGGCGTGTCCATGGACAACGACCGGACACCCCCCTAAAATGATGTTACTACAACCACATACCTCATTTATAGATACCAAATTACTGCAAACTCATGCAACTCATGCTATCTATGTACTACTACCCTAGCTACTCTTTGTTGGAGATGACGACGAACTCGGTGTCGGAGCCGGAGCCGCCAGCCTCGCGCGCCCCCCAGGCATGTCTTTTTCGGAGTCCTCGTCGAAGAACAGAGAGGCATATTCGGCCAGATCTGCCTCGCCGGTGCGGCCCTCCTTGATCGCCGCATCCGCCTTGAGCTGCTCCTCCACAAATCCAGCCCTATTTGTGAGCTGCCCGATGAGTATCCGGTCCGCCGCCTCCACCTTGAGCTGCTGCTCCGCGGCGCGGTGCGCCGCCAGTGCCGCCTGGAAACCCGAGTGCTCCACCGCCGCCTCCACCTGGTACCTCGCTTCCTCCTCCTCCACGCGTCGGCAGAACTCTGCACCTGTAATTGCGATGAGCACGGGCTCCGCATCGAGCTCCACGACGCCGACATGTGCTTCCGCCGCCACATTCACGACCTCTGCCGCATCGCGGGCCATTGCCTTCGCGTGGAACTCCGCCCTCTTCTCCGGGGTGATCATCGCGTACATAGTTGGAAGGCAGCGAGAGGCATGGTTGCCGGAGGATGTGCGGAGGGAAGAGACGGAGGCGACAGTGGAGGGAAGAGACAGAGGTGTGGCTAGGGTTTGGCTCTGGCCGGTCACTTCATAATCAGAGATGGCCTCCACGGGCGGAGCGCCGGCTACTGCGCCATGAATGCAAGCGGCGCCGGTTGAGTCACGGACGCGTGGACGACCGGTCAAGCCGCATCAGTGGCCGGTCAAGCGTGGGGCCGCCATGTCAGCGACTAAGGGGCGGACGCGTCCAGGCGGCCCCAAACTTGCCCCATATATGGGTTTGCTTTGGAGTTTGACGGGCAACCCAGACGTTTGGGCTGAATTTGGGGAGGCGGTTGGGTAATGATTTTAGGCCCAAACCATGTCCATGCTATCCGCCCGGACGTGTAGGGCGGGTTCGGGGTCTCCGGTTGGAGATGCTCTTAGATAAGAGCATCTCTAGCACATGCTGGATAAGCCCCTCGGCTCGGATAATTCTGGCCGATTTAGGGTACGGGCCCTTTTTTCGGTCCGATCAGATTTTGGATAATGGGTCGTGCTGGATAATTTTATCCGGGCCGCCGGATAAGCGGCGCTGTGCCCGCTATATAGCCGGGACGAAGGGGTGGATTCGGTACCAAAACCGGACCCCTCCGTCGCACCCAGCACCGCTTCATCGCATCCCTCTCCCAGCTCCGGCGAGCAATCAACGCTGCCTCGCAGCTCCTCTCCTCTTTTCCACCACCAGATCCATGGATGGCTCGAGTCTGCGTAGCTTCGGAGGGCGCAGAGGAGGTCGGAAGCCGCCGGAAGACGAGGCGGCCCGGAGGGCGGTCGAGAAGGCGGTGCTGGAGGCGGCAGAGCGTCGCTTGGTGGGCGCGCGCAAGCGCGGCTCATACAAGAACCTCCGGTGGGCGAGGCTCCTGCCGCGTGACTTTGAGGCGGGCAGCAGCCCGGCAGCCGGAGGAGGAAGCAGTCAGAGCCGAGCGACGACTTCGAGGACGAGTACCGGCTGCCGGAGCTGCCGCCCATTCCAGCGGACGGACGTCGCGTCACCGACGGCAACCACGTTGACACCTGCAGCCTCAACGTCCACGTCGACGACATGGTGCCGGCGTGTAAGCGCGCGGAGGACGCCGACGCCGAGCTAGCCACCGCCGAGGCGGCGTTTGCGGCCGGAGAGCCCGTTGCCAAGGCTCGCCTCCAAGCGGCGGTGGACGCGCACGAGTTGGCATGGGTCGTGCGTCGCATCGTGGAGAAGGAGGACCTCGGCATCGACACATAGGTCGACGAGGAGGAGCCCACCGGAGAGGAGGACGCCACCGCACCACCATCGCCGCCGCACCACCGTAGATCTATAGTTTCGACCGGTTTAATTTCTGTTTTTAGGATAGTTTAATTTCGTTCTGGTGTAGTTCAATTTCAATTATAGTATAGTTTCGATCGTCTACTATGAATGTAATCGCGCGCATCTGTTTTTAAGTTTGAATCTCTACTATACTAGTTGACATGTACGTGCAACACACGTCTTCACGATTAAATAGACAATTTACATGTAGGAAAAATATATTGCAAAGAGAACGATGCTTATGTAGGCGTCCTAGATCACACAAACCTCGCACCAAACCCAATAGAACTGGTGTGCCACTAAGAAGACGTGTTCCTTAGATGAATTCTCGGCACAAATTATGTCATATCCTCAATGTCATACGCATATCTTGCAGCACGACCTTCAGTGGCGGCACCGCCTCGGGCATAATCACCTGCATGTGGAGGGGGAGAGGAAGTGCGCCTAGAGCAGGCAACTGACATGAAGCTACACCTGTGGGCAAGGAAGGAGGAGCACTCACGATTAGCAGGAGAGGAATCACGCCGGTGCAGGAGCGTAGGAATGCAGGGCTGCTCTCAAGCCGAGCCCCATCAAGTGAGGAGACATACATATGATGCAGTTGTCGCTAAACAAGTTTGATGAGATCGAATCTGAAGCTTTGAGATCGTGCGTGCTGTTAGCTCTAAACCATGCAAAGGCACGCTTTAACAGGTATGATTATACGCTCTCTGTCCCAACTCCTAACCAGTTAGCTACAAGTGTTCTTCCTGAATTTACATTTATTCATTCTCCGTCTGTCTTATTCCGTACAATCAACGTGCTTTCTTACAACAGTTGATCACAATACCACATCGGAGAACGGCATAATTCAGTTCAGAACCTTATGCATGGTGATTAATTTGCTTGCTCCGAGTAATCCCATGGACCGATGAATTGACAGAGAAACGGTGGACATGTATCCAAGGAATCGGTGGAAATCGAATTCAGAATAGGTGGAGGATGTCGTAGATGAAGGCGTTGCACCGCGGGCAGCTGGCGCCGCGCCGGTGTGCCAGAGCTCCCTGGAGCAGAGGCGACGGAAGGTGTGGCCGCACGGGGTGAAGGCCGCACAATTGTGCCGCACCATGCACACGCAGCACGCGCGCACTATCCCCTCGCCGTCGTCCTGCTCCTCTCCCACCACCACGCCGTCAGTGACATCGAGCCCGCCGTCGGCGCCTCATCCTTGCTTTCCTCTGCATCTCCTGGCTGTCTTCTTGGTCGGGACGATGATTGCTGGTAGTAGTCGAGCACGCGTGCGTGGAGCGGCGGATCCGGAGCCGATCACGCAGCGGCTTCCAGTTAATCATCCTGGCACCACCGTCGCCGCGTGCGTGGAGTGGCGGATCCATGAGCGTGCACGGCCTCCGATACGCATCACAGCTGCTGCTGCCGCCGTAGTTGTCTGCAGTGCTGTGGCGGAGAAGGTCGGGGCCGACCTGAGCGCCGCCATCATGCGTCTCCTGCATCACGATCCAGCCACCGTCTTGCCTTCCGATGGATGGAGCTGTACGCAGCTCTCGGTCATCAACGACTTGCATGCATGGCTGGATGGATCGTGCCTATGCACACACACGGAAGCTAGCATGATGCTTGGACATGCGCATACAATACTCCTGCACGCGCGGCCATGATCGGCATGATATGTGGACAGCGCCCGGCCGGAGATCGTCATCGTCCGATGGGACAAAGAAACAGAGAAAACCGTTTCGGGATAGGACGTGTTGAGTTGCTCAACATCCACCAGACAATTTGAATCGTTGATCGGAAATTGAACACATACGATTTAATGTATCCGACACATGTTTGCTCTTTTAGCTAACGGTGTCCGTGGTACGTCGCCACATGTTTTGGGCAAAATGGACACTCTTGACCACGTGGGCAAACTATTTCACAAAATGAATGTTCGGTGAAACTATTTTACCGGACTAACCATTTTGAGTAGCGCCTCTCAATCAGGCGCTACCCTCTGCACACTAGCGCCCTGTAATCAGGCGCTACACGTCCTGCCAGCGTGGCAGCTGCGGGGCCAGCCGGGGGCCCACATTTGGCGGTATAGCGCCTGAGCACAAGGCGCTATGGTGCTGATCATGTAGCGCCTTGCAATCAGGCGCTATACTTGCTGATACTGCAAGTCGCGCGCCGCGCCCTCTACCCAGCCCTAGCGCTCACTCCAACCCGTCCCCGACCCGTGATACTGCAAGACTGCGGCTGGCGGCTCACTCCCCCTCTCAAATCCTCTCCCAAATTCCCTAAATCTGAAGATTTCTTCCGTGGAATGTGTCCCCCCTAGTTTGTAGAGGTAATCTATCTCATTTCCTTATGTTTTGACCCATTAGAATATTGTACTCCCTCCGTCCAATAATAACTGTCTCAAGTTTGTCAAAAAATGGATGTATCTAGACATAAAACATGTATGGATACATCTATTTTTTGACAAACTTGAGACAGTTATTATCGGACGGAGGGAGTATTTTGGTTGATTTATGTCCAAATCATGGAAACCCTAAAAATTCGAATTGACCCTAAAGATGCATGTTTTGTGTTGGTGCATTGTCCAATTTGTGGCTTGTATGTTGTCCATGCAGCATTTGGTTAGGCGTAGGGTTCTTGTTATGTTGTCCATGAATTAACTTGACATGGTCTTGTGATTCATTATTGTAGGGGATGGCTACTCTCGGTCTTCTTCCTCTTCCGTTACTCTCAGCAAACATAAACGGCAGCGAAACTGTCATATGAGAAACTGCAGGTCGCAATGAAACTGCCGCATCAAATTCTCTTTACTCAGCCGTTCGTTTTCCAGTCTGCCCGCCTCACAAGATCATGTGAAACGCCAGTAAGCCAAGCCTCACCCCAGCCTATCTAGAGCACCCAGTCGATCTCCTTGCTCTTCTTTTCCATCCCGAGCAGCCAGCACAATCCCTCTTTCGCCCCACGACCCAATCTCGCGAAACTCCGGTCAGACCGTCCACGAAGACACCGCCCGCGCTCCCAGCGACTCCGGCCACACCATGACAAACTGTCGCGCCAAAACGACTGCCAGGACCAGGAGGACCGATTCACCAGAAGATGGATTGGTTGATTGCAGCAGACGAATTTCGTGACCACATCTTCTCGGTTCATCGACTTGGTCAGATGAACCCTCACGTATGGTGAGAATCTAATCAACTCATTTGCACCATTGTATCATAACATGTAGCTCTAACTCCTAGGCAAGTTTTCACATCACATCCGTTCCATCGTCCATGCGAATTTTCAACCATGCCATCCAACATCGACATGGTTATGCCGTCTCCACTTTTAGCTCAATTTCTTTAGATCCTTTCGCACTTTGTAAATCTCATTTCCAGCAGTCCAAAGGAGAAGACGGATCTCCAATCCGACCATCGGAAATCAAACTCCATTGATGCCAATTCCATGAATACTCACATTGTCATGCAAATCCTATCTCAGTTCATCTTTACGCTTCAATCTAAACATGTGAACGTATCTAGATGTCCGTAGACACCATTGGTGGATTTGCATTGTAAATACATTGGGTAGAATTAAAGTTTGGCTTTAATATATGGTATTGATTTATATGCTTGATTTTGTGTGTGATTTTTTTTTGCCTAGATGTACCACATGTGTAGGTGTTTTCTGTAGTTTATATATATTGTTTGCTGACATGTGTGAATGGTCGTTTGGTTTATATTTAAATAGTTGTTTGTGGTTTATTTATAATTAGAATTGCTTGTGTTACTTTTTAATTATCACTAGCATGATTACGGTGAAATCTGGTGTGTTGTTGATCCATGTTTAATATTTTATTCGTGCATGAATTGTTGCTAATAATTGTCTAGTTGATGCATGTTTGTTATGGTTTGTTTCATATTAATTTATTACTTGTTTAGTATTTTATTTAAGCACGCCTTGTTAATATTAGTTTAATGCATATTTAACTATGAGTTTGCTTCGCAGTCTATTATTTGTTTCGTACTTTATATGATGATGTCATTCTTGTTTCCTATTATTCTCTTAGTAGCTCATGCTTAGGCTTAGTTGTTGTAATTATACTAAGTAGCTTATTGTGCTAAGACATGTGCATTATTTGTCTATTTTATCCTTCATGCTTAGCTATGATTGATATCTTGTGTACCATATGTTTTCCATATGTTGTTCAGTTATTTTTATTTTAGTAACATAACGTTGTGCTAAGATGTATGTTAATGTATTGCATATATGTATAGCTATATAGAATCTAACTTCGTGTCACATTCTCGATTGCTCCGTTCCTTGTGTTATGTTTACGAATGTTTAGATTCTTTTCATATTAGCATTGCATGATTATACACTATTTTGTATCTATGTATATAAGCATCGTTTTACTTGTTGACTAGATAATAATATGCTTCTGTGGTTGTTTAGTTCTAGAAGTATATAGTATCTCATAAATGTATGTTACTATATTTGTGGGTTACTTGTAGTACACCGTACTGTGCTTATGGTAGTTTGTATGTCACGTTACTATTGCATGATAATATTATATCGATATATATGCTTGGGAGCATGCGTTTTCTTTTAAGTAGAGGGTTGAATGCCATGAGTTTGATCTTGTACTATACACCTGTATGCTTTGTTATCTCGTGCTGCTAATATTATGCTTGACCGTTATTTGGTACGATGCTATAGTATCTCCCAAATCTGTAGGCTAGTATATCCTTCGTGATTATTCATATAGTGTTATGTTATGACCATGCTTAGTATATATTATGCTTTGTTGCTATATGCATGAATAATATTCTAGTTATGAAATGTATTTATAAGTTGTTGACGTGTAGATAACATATCTTAGTTGATACCTAGTTGTGGCATGATTCATATGTTATTAGATGTTGTTACACGTGCACCTTGTTTACTTCATAGCTTATTATCGCTGAAGTCTAGCTATGGTAGTATTTATTTATTGTTTATGTTAAACTTGTTTGTTGTGGTGCATAGCTAGATGGTTCGCAAGTGTAATGTGTGTTTATGTTGTATCAACTTTAGCTTGCAATTGCTATCGTTTTATATATGATGATGTTTACCTTAGGTCTTGTATTGCTTAGATGCTTGTGTTATCATGCTAGATAATCCTAGTTGTTGTTTGTATCACTAGCATGATAAATGTTGTTTGATGATTACAAACTAGTATGATATCTTTCATCGCTATGTCTTGCTTGTACGTTTACTAGTTAGCTAGTTACGCTACATTATGCTATTTGAGTTTAGGTGTTACACAGGTATGACCAATTATGCTATGACCCCTATGCCGGGTTTGTAGACAGTTAGAAATAGTAATATCTATCCATGTCTCTTATGATGACATTCTATTCTGATAATCTATCCTAGCATCCTATCCATGCCATTTTATTCATATCTGAGTTGCCACAACTCACTTCCACAATTATATCTGAGTTATCATGTCCTATTCTTCAATTACTACTCCCTTCATTCTCATCTGCATTTCATTTCATTTGGTTTTGATAATTATTGGTTTGGTATTTATTTGGTTGCCATTTGCTATCGTTATGATGAGTAGGGAGTGACGTGGTTGGACGTGGATATAATCAGCTTAATGAAGAACATGGATAAAATCAGTTTATTGTAGAATGTGGATATAACCAGCTTATTGAAGAAGAAGGATTCGTCAACGAAGGCATGCCCCCCTCTCATGTTTTATCCTATGTTTTTAAAAGGGACATTATTTTATTGTTTTACAAATATGCATGCTATTTTATTTACTGGCGTGTCGATTGACACACCAGCCTGATCTGCTTGTCGCCTTATATACTTGATACCCTGAGTAGAAATTATATAGTAATCCTGTAGAGTAGAAATGCTTAGCCATGCTTAATATCTAGTAGGATATCTTTATCTTGCCTCTTCGGAGGAATTGGTTGACCTTTGGGTCACAAACATATTTCTGGACATGATGAGCTCGTTGAGCTTGGCTGATGAGCCGTTGTTGCTTCCTCTACTCTTCCTTCTACTCTGGGTGAAACTTACCATCTAACACTGGCGCGGGCGACTGCTGGATCAACAATGAAGGAGCGATTGGCTGCCCTTCACAAGCTGAAGGGGGCAATCCGTCGTCCGTGCCGCATAAGGGCCTAATAAGTCTCGGATTTGAAGATTGTGACCACCATACAACCACATGCTAATGGGCTCTGGCTGGGTCAAGTAAGTTAGTCAGCCTTTGATGTCGATGTCGCCGTACCGCAGATGGGGTGTCTGCCTACGGGAGAACCTTCGGCACAGATGGGAGGACCGGTTTGGGGACGTACTCTCAGTTCCGGCGCCATACCCGGTGGGCATGTCACATCTTTGGGGGATCTAGCTAAAAGACCTTGTCACGAATTCTCTATTGCTATGCTAGCGACGGCTGGTTGCAATTAGCCGAGTTTGTGACGTGTGGTGAAAGTGTACCACCTCTGCAGAGTGTAAAACTATTCGAATAGCCGTGTCCACGGTCATGGATGACACATGAATCTTTCTTGACATACAGGAACCCTGTTTTGCTACTTCCCTCTACCCCTATTCTGGAATTCTATGGAGAACGTGAGGTGTCGAGGACACTCACAATGATGAGAAACATTACACTGAATACAAAACTTGTTTTCATCTAAAATCGTTTTTATCAAAACTACTACATATGGTATTGCAAACAAAATTAGCTTTTATGCAAAAGAACCATATAGCCTTTCTTTGAAGCCACATGTAGCTATTATAGGTTTTGCATGAGGGGGCACGCTGTTATGTACTCATCGCATTGCTTTTGTTGATTATTCAGATCACTACGAAGAAGAAGACTACGACTACTACTACGATGCTTAAGAGTGAGGCCTCGTGGACTACATCGACTGCCTGTGGCTAGATGGAGTCACTTCGCATTTATATTTCCGCTGAGCTTTCTGATTGTAACAAATGTCACAAGACATTTCACTATTGCTATTCAAACTATGTAACTGTACTTTTTGTAAGTTCTGCAATGGTATCATTTCGCTGTGTTGTCAACATTGATCTTGGGATTGACATGATTACACAGGAGGTCTGGAAGTGTAATTCCGGTCCTCACATGAGGACAATGGGATATCTCCCGGTTTGGAGTTCGCAACCTTGTTGGAATTTAAGATATGGATAAGGGAGTTCTCGGTCAAGTACCATCGTCCGTTTAAGGTGGTTCACTCTGACAAAAAGAAGCGTTACACGGTAAGGTGCTTGGAGAAAGGATGCCCGTGGATCGTGCGTGCAACACCACTAAAAAAAGGGCCCGAATGGCACATATCTAGTTGTGTATCAACTCACATGTGCCGAGGCAAGAAGGTCGATGGCAAGAAAGTGAAGCCAGACCACCGACAACTCACCTCCAATTTCATCGCTTATAGGCTTTCCAACTCCATCTCGTCACTTCCAACAATGAGCATTAAGAGCGTCATGGAACTTGTGGAATCCCTATTTCACTACAAGGTCAAGTACGGGAAGGCATGGAAGGCGAAGCAAGCGGCCTTCAAGATGTTGTACGGTGACTGGGAGGAAGCATACAACCGAATCCCTAAGTTGTTGGGAGCCATGGCCGCCACTAACCCGGGGATGGTTCATGTGGTCGAGCCGTATGGGCAAAAAACAAGGAGTTACAACGGAAAGGTTGTCCGAGTATTTGGTCGTGCATTTTGGGCATTTGAGCAATGTGTGAGTGCGTTAGAACATTGTAGGCCGGTCATCGCCGTCGATGGCACCTTTTTGACCGGTCCATACAAGGGCACTCTATTGGTTGCAATAGGAAATGATGCCAACAACCGTTTGGTGCCATTGGCTTTTGATTTGGTTGAGGCGGAGAACAACGATAAATGTGCGTGGTTCTTTCATCTTTTGAGAACCAAGGTATTACCGTCTGAAAGGGAAATTTGTGTAATCTCGGATTGCCATCAAGGAATTCTCAACGCAGTGGACATTGTCATTCCCGGGCATGCTCCATTGCACCATCGATGGTGCATGAGGCATTTTTGTTCCAACTTCTATAGGGCATGTGGGAGCAAGGAGTTGTCCGATGATCTTCAAGATTGTTGTCTCACTTTCACCGATCGGCGTTTCGCAAACTTGTACAATAGATTGCTCGCCAATAAATCTCTCAACGCCGGGGGGCACGAGTTTTTGGGTAGGCACATTGAACTTAGGAAGAAGTGGGCAAGAGCTTATGATGAAGATGGTAGGAGGTACGGTCAAATGACAAGCAACATGGCAGAATGCTTCAACAAGGTGTTGAAGGGTGTGCGTGCATTGCCCGTGACTGCCATAGTTCAATACACTTTCACCAAGTTGAATGAGTATTTTCTCAAGTACTCACTTGAAACGGATATGCAAATTGTGGGAGAGAACAAGCACAAATACAAGTTCAAGTTCCCTCCAAAGGTTGACGAGTTCATGGAATTCGAATCAAGGAAGGCCGACTCCCAAGTTGCAACACTTTATGATAATGATGAGCTGATTTACCAAGTGGACGAGCCCGGAGGTACCACGGCCGATGGTGTCCAACACGGAGGCCGGGCGTTTAAGGTTTCGCTCAAGCTTTGTGATTGCACATGCGGGAGGCCACTACTCCTTCATCTTAATGGACAGAAGATTCCATGAATACAACAGCTAATCGAAGAAATCCATGAGGAATCAAACCCCAGAAAAGAGGAGAGAAAATTAACCCTAAAAAGGGCTTACCGACAGGATGGAATCGTCTGAGCTAGATGACGCGCCAGTATACCAGTTAGCCATGGAGACGAGACGTGACGGCGGCGGTCAGAAATGGCGATGGCAGCGGTGGCGGCGCCGGCGGTGGAAGAGGGAGAGGCGGGTTGATTTGTGAGGGCGCCGCGCAACTGGCTAGGGCTCGGGTGAGGGCGCCGCGCGACTTACAAATACAATGTGTGTAGCGCCTTGTAATCGGGCGCTACCTAACAAAACCATAGCGCCTCATAGCAAGGCGCTACCTGAAAAAACCATAGCGCCTCATTGAAAGGCGCTATATGTCCTATAATATTACGGCCCGAGAGATCCAGAGAGCCCAGGGACGCGAGGAAGCTGGGAAATGCTAAGTCCTAGTATAGAGGCGGTATACTAGGACTTAGCATTTCCCAGCTTCCTCGCGTCCCTGGGCTCTCTGGATCTCTCGGGCCGTAATATTGTAGGATGTATAGCGCCTTGCTACTAGGCGCTATAGTGCCATAGCGCCCTTCTGTGAGGCGCTACACTCTGACTTAGATAGATTCGATAAAATTCACAGTACACACAAAGCAAATTCACAGCAAATTTCTTAGCAACTACAAAATTCAGAGCAAATTCACAACAACTACACAAAGCAAATTCACAGCAAATTTGACACAACATTTATGATAACAAGTTTAGTGCACGAGCAAATTCAGTTACAAACATGATAACAAGTGCGACAATAATACAAGTTCAACAAGACGACAAACACGGCATTTTACTTCCGTCCACGAGTACCACGGCTCCTCGTGGCTCTACCCCTCTGTGGCATAGTCTTGTTCTTCACCACCGGCTGCGGTTCTCCCTCGTTCACCTCATCCTCATCATCATCAAAGTCATCGATGCGGCTCATCCTCCTAACCGTCAACTTCTTTGGACGCTCCTCCAGGAAAAGATTCCCCTTTCCTTTCTTGACCCATTCATCTGGTGTGTACCTCTTGAAAGGGCCTTCCTCTGGTCGGGTCCTCATCAGGTAGGTCGATCGTTGTTTAACCGCCGTTGCCAACGTCATCTCATCGGGAATCTAACAAACAAACATAAATTTCATGTTACGGTCATTCAACAATAACATGAATTCAATAAGGACTGAAAGCGAAAGTATGGTGATCTCTAACCTCGCCGTCATCCATATACGCCGCGTTCGTAGTCTCACCCTCCAACTCATCCTCCTGATCAACTGTTGGGTTGGTCAACGAAGTGGACTTAGACTGTTGCGGCAACGTGTACTCGGGATCACGACAACCTAGGATGTTAGACAGCCTACGTAACCGTTGGGCAGAGCGCTGCAAAAAAGTGTAGTAGATGTCTATGTTAGCAAAATGTAAGCATGTAGCCCATAGATTAGTCCGTCCCTAACATTTTGGTGCTTACCTTAACAAATGCACGAAGTGTACTTTCGCTCTTTTCTCCACCCGGGGTGGTATCCAACAACTCCTCGCTTTCATCTGCTTGATTCCTTATCTCCGTGCGCTATGGGTGAAAGGAAAAAATTAACAAGTTATGAAACCAAAAAAGAGACACAGCTGCTTAACTGAAAACGATGGGCTACTCCCGGACCAGCTATTCACCACAAAGATAAACAAGAGAAACAAGTTACCACAAAGTTGAGGACGCTAGAAAAAGGTGTTTGGTTCCCATCCCGGACAAGCCTGTTGTACTGGCTCTGGGCAAGCTCATCAAATTGGGTGGGCTCTCCCAATATCTCTTCCTCGTAAGCCGGCAGGCATATCTCCACACGAGTATTCTCATGAAGCCATCGAAGGTAGTTGTTGAATGCAACTGGGTCATGGTCCAATTGCCAGCCCCATCCACTCTTCTTAGCTTTCTCCACACAAAGCTCGAACTCGGTGACATATTTCGAATGGTATGTATCCCAATTTCGTACCTTCTTCTGCCTTTTTCTGTCCAAACTGCATGTTGAAAACATACACTATATTATTAACACCACATAGAAGCCAAACCAACCTATGAATGCGCACATTCCATTAGATCTAACCTGTGAAGCTCGATGCCCGTGTCCTTCCACTCAGGTGGATGGGTCTGAAACAACCCAAACTGCATCATCACACGGTGTGGCAAGTGAAACTCAACCGCCCAGTTGCATATCAACGGGCAGCGCATGAGCCAAAAACGCTTCTCCTCCAAGCACTTCGGGTTCAACTGAAACTCAAACAGTAGAGGAAAACTGTCCCCGCTGCCGTAAGGCTCCCATGTCACCTGCAGCATAGCACAACAACATCAAGTTGGATGAAAATCAAATGCATGAAAGCGGGTGATGTAAAGACAAAAACTTACTTGATCGGCGGTAAGCATATCAAACTCATTTGTGTACTGCTTGTACATGAATTTGATGTCGCTATGAGCCTCCGATACCACGTCCCACTTGTAAGCCCAAGTGGGGAGCCGAAGATCGTTGTGGTCATAATCGTCCCAAGGAAGGTAGCTCACCTCTTTCGGTCTTCCAACGGGAAAGTGCTCCCAGCTCCATACCGAGAGTAGAAGCATAGGACCACCAATGCCGGGTTTCTTAGTTGTCCTACGACAGGCATCGTCCAACTACACGAAAATGCATACACGCTGAAGTTAAGACATTGTAGAGATAGGAATGTAAAAACAAACTAAAATTGACCAATTCATTACCTGTCGGTACAAGTAGGCAAGTGCAGCAGTACCCCAACTCCACTTGGAGTCAAAGACGGTCAGGGCCATTAGCCACATCCACTGAGCCGTCGTGTCACCGCTGTCCGCAAACAAAGTCCTAGAGATAACGTACCAAACGTACACGCGGGCATACGTCTTGATCACGTCCTCATTGGCTCCGACGGGGCAGGTCCTGAAGTGTTGTACTATCCACGGGTATGTAGCGCCGGCTGGGATTCTATATGAACTCTTGTCCTCAACATCCTCCGGAGCCAAACCAATAAGGGCCTGCATCTGTGCGCGCCACCCTGAGGAATCTGTGTTCATACACAGAGGCTTCCCCTCGATAGGAAGTCCAAGGATCATGGAAACATCCATAAGAGTCGGGGTCATCTCGCCGGTCCGGAGGTGGAAAGTGTGTGTCTCCGGCCTCCAGCGGTCAACAAGGGCGGTGATTGCAGCCGCATTCAGATTTGGGGTCGATCGGCTCACAAGCTGGATGAACGGGAGGAGGCCTGTCATCTCAATGTACGGAGTATAGCGATCATCATACGGCATGTCACTCGACGACGCCCCATGAGACCGAATCTTCAACGGTTTCAGTTTCACCTTATCCTCCTGCAAACATACAAAGAAGATAATTAAAACATAACCAACACATTACAACAATAAGAAAATAGACAAGTCCAATAGTATTTTCATTACCTCCGTCCCTTCGGTCAAGACATAGGCCTGGTGTGCAACATCGTAGTGATTATGGAGTAACCACACCATCCTACGTATTACAAACAACAAATCAACCAAATAAGAATAACACAAAACTAATATGTGAGAACAACAAAATGTAATATCAATAAAACACCGAATATGTGAGATCATTTTCTAAGCAAAATGAACCAACTATATTTCTATGGAATTTTGGAATCAAACCATATGTATTTCTACAAATAATACTACCCACCTACACATATAAAAGTTGGTTTCTAAGCAAAATTAACCAACTAAATTTTAACAAATGAATAATGTACCTATCCTAATGCTATAGATCGTACAAAAATGCAATCTGGACCATAGTATTCTTCAACTGAATTATACGTCGATTACTGCTAGATTGGTGGATTAACTACGTCACGGTACGATGAAGAACAACACACAAGCAGCATTTTACTCCAACACCATCGTCTAAACCTAGAAGCTTGGAGGAGAACGGCTGCCACCGGACGTGGTGGACGAACAGAGATAGTGGTTACCTGACGTGGAGGAGAACGGCCACCACCACACATCGTGGACGAGCGGAGATGGTGGACGAGCGCCGACACCACCTGCGGGCCCCGCGCCGGCCACCGGATATGCTCCTCCGCTTGCCGCCGGAACTGCTCCTCCGCCTGCCGCCGGATCGTGCTTCAGATCGGAGAGGATTAGAGAGGAGGGGAGAGAACCGCCGCCGCCGCCATCTCTTCTTCTATGGGTTGGGGACGGGATGGAGTGAGCTAGGGTTGGGGAGAGGGCGCGGCCCACGACTAATCTATCAGCAAGTATAGCGCCTGATTGCAAGGCGCTACATGATCAGCACCATAGCGCCTTGTGCTCAGGCGCTATACCGCCAAATGTGGGCCCCGGCTGGCCCCGCAGCTGCCACGCTAGTATTTCATTTTGTGAAATAGTTTGCCCACGTGGTCAAGAGTGTCCATTTTGCCCATGTTTTGCACTTTAGCCCTCCAATTAAGAGAGAATTAACCCGCAGTCCTTTTTATTAGTGGCATACCGGTTAGTTATTGTGCTTTGCAAAAATACCCTTCCTCCCTCCGTTCACCTAATCCCCTTTCATCTCCTTCCAGGAGTGCCACCATGGGCGGCTCCTCGCTCGCCGCCGCGAATCCGCGCTCTATACCCAGTCTGCTCGACGCGCCGATGCCCAGACGCGTGCCCGCAGCCTCGACAACTCCCTACTGTCCTCACCGTCATCCTCCTCCTACACGACGATCCGTGACGCCTCAGCGTCTACGTCGTTCGATTTTGCAGGCTATACTCTCCAGCCGGTACGCGACCCGGCGTGCTGGTCGAGCACCTCCGCTGCTCCGAGCTCGAATAGGTCGCTTACCTACGCCGCGTGGAGCTCGACGGAGGAAAGGGCACCAGAGAAAGGTGGAGAAGATGGGGAGGGGAGGCCGGTTGTAGGCGAAGTGGAGCGGGGAGGAGGAGAAGTGGATCAGAGGTCGGTCGCATACTCGCATGGGTTTGATTTGATGTCTGACTTGTGGTGTATCTAGGTTCCTCTTATGCCTAAGAACTGTTGGAAAGATGATGACAACAATATGGTTGTGGAGGGCCGATGGATTTGGGCAATGGAATTTCGGAGATGCTTCAACGTGCGACATATACAACAGCAAGGATGAGTAGTGTGAGGTGTCACAGTTCTGATTAACAAGTATGGTGCCCTGTACACCTCCATATATATGATTCAACAGATGGAACAAAGAAGCCCAATGTACTTCATGTTAGATTGCACTTCATCAATAAAAATTGAGAAAGTTCAGTTACGGTCATAGTTTTAAGATTTAAAAATACCTTCAGTTTTTTCTGTTTTACGTTTCCAATATAAACAAGTCTAAATGCTATGCATAAGGATTAAATGGGTATATGGAGAGTATTCTTAATTATGCTGACCAAAAGAACTGTAATGTTATATTCCTATTGCTCAATTTGGCATATATAATGCTTGCTCGTTAAGATTTTGTCAGACCTACAATCTGGAGAGAAACATGAAATATTCAGGTACGAGCAAAACCTTTACAGGCAGCCGTGCTGCATGGAGCAAGTCACCAATCAATGGGGTGATGTGGATACAAGCGCAACCAAGGGTCTATCTCAAGAGTAGGAGAGGACGCACAACAAAAGTTGTAAATCATAAAACGTTAACAAGGAAGAAGTTACAAGCAATCTGTATGGCGGGAATGGTGGTGCAGCAGATCTTGTGTGAATAAGGAGCCAAACTTATATTAGGCATCAAATGTCGCTTAGAATGGATGCGAGTGAGGAATCACAACTGCGTTTGCTACCTTCCAGTTTCTGTTTCATTAGTTCCATCCAGTTTGTTTGTAGATTTTAATTTCATAAAAGGATGATGGTCCCACGTGAGGCAAACTCGGTTGTTAATTTCTTCATCTTGGTAATGGCATAAGTTGTTATGGCAAAAAAATGACAGATAAATTATTCATATGGTACTGTTATATTATGAAAAAATTCGTCGCCCGTTGCAACGCACGGACATTTTGCTAGTATCTAGTACCAATATACTCCCTCCGTTCCAAATTAATTGACTTCCATTTGTCCACATATGGAGTCAATTAATTTGGAACGGATGGAGTACTGTATTTGTGACGAACTCGTACCAGATAATCAGTATCCACTTCGTTGGATACGATTTATCCCGTATGAGTTTATCCGGTTTCGGCCAGAGATGCTCTAACCCCGAATAGTGATACCGGAGAGTATCTCGCTCGCGACTCTCCCGTCCTGTCCCGACTGCTCCAGATCTCCCATCGCCCCTCCACCGCCGGCGCCGGCGCGCTGCTGCCCGGCGTTTCTCGTCGACGACAACTGCCTCACCTGCAGCACGGCGGCGCCACGCGAGGAGCTAGCAGCGGAGGCCGCCGATCCGGTTCCTAGTGTGGCGCCTTGCAGCGGGCAAACTGAGGTATGACTCTTTCTTCCGATCCGGTTCCTAGGTCCTGAGGTAGGACTCTTTCCTCGGATCCCCGCGCCGGCCTTCTCGCACCGATGCTACTCTGCTCTTCCTGGCCTAACAGCACCCAGTAATTGTATTCCTTTACAAGATTGAACCAAACAAAATAGTGAAATGTCGATTACACCACTAATCCCGCCGTGACCTGATTCCCTTCCCCTTAGCGTTACCACTCCCTGAACCAAACACGTCCTGAATTTGTACTGGTCCTCTATAGGAAAACATTTTGATTGACATTCAACTCCAGGGCAAACTTAAAAGAGGGGTTTCCGAAATTGGTCAGTTCTAAAAAGGTCTGTCAACTTTGGGACAAATATACAATTATTGCTAAGTTGTTTGACTTGTTGGAGAGATGCTCCTGAATAAGTTCCTGTTGTAGTACGAGGACATTAATCATAAAAATAATAATTCCGTGATGGATCTCCAGGTGAATTTTTGGTCTGCGATTAGCCACAGCTTTAGAAGACAATGCATCTTCGTGGCTTATTCTTTCTCTGTGCATTGTTGGAACTGTTTTAATTTGGAGTGAGTTACTGGTCTGATGATATGTCACTCAGACTTCCACTTCCGCAAGGGCTCTCCTTTTTAAGAAGTGTTGGGTGGTTCGAAGACAATAAGGCTGATTCAGCTGCCAAGCAGCAGTTGTTACCGAAATTGAAGCTCCAGACAGATAAAGATGTGTACAGACCTGGTGATTCAGTTACCGCGACTCTAGAAATATGTAGCCCCATTAGTTTGAAGGATGATGCGGGAGCAGTATCGAGTGAATATGCCCCCTCTCTCGTTGTAGATGGGCTATCATTTGAACTTAAAGGAATTGAGAAGTTGGATAGCCAATGGTTCTCTGTTCCGAAGCCCGTACCAGGGTCTAAGCAAAGGAGAGGTACAGTCTAGCTATCATTTAAATATTTTATCAGTGTATCTTCTATTTTATGTCTGATAATCCTATTCTGTTGTGATTGATAACATAGGTGAATATCTGTTTTTGGATTGTTCGACACCCTCGTTAGTCTCTAAAGTAATAATTGCTCCGGGACAAACAAAAACATGTAAGTTATCTCTTGTTTTGGACGGCTAATGTTGGTTAATAATACACCTAGTTATGACATGTTACATTTCTAGATTGCTTGAAACATAGAATATCGTAATATCGTTCATGTGTTACTTCCATCCTTGCCTAGTGTTGTACTAGCTCTGCTAATCAACTGTCTCATCGCTCAACTGTGTCTAATATTAAATAATATAGTTATTGATCTATCCATGTTTTCAGTTTTTTCACATCATCTTGAAGTCAAACTTTGAGCATCCATGATTCCACATGTGAAGCCAAATGAGCATCCATGATTCCACATGTGTTACTTCCATCCATGATTCCTCTGTGACAGAGGGTCATGAGTATGAGGATTTAGGGATATGTATTATGCACATTTCTCGAACTCTTTATAGGTATTGGCTCCTATTTGGCCTATAATCTTCAATCAACAACGTTAAATTTTTTTCCTGTAACCTGCTCGCTTAAACAAACTCTAGGCATCATGTGTAATATAATTGTCTGCGGAATTTAGGAATTGTAACTCAGCTGAAAAATATATCTTCTGCAGATATTGTACGTCTAGAGCTCCCGAAGGTTTTACCACCATCATATAGGGGCATCAGTATTCGCTATATTTATTATGTCAGGAGTACATTGTTTGGGAGATCGATTGAATTGGGTAATGGTGATCAAAATAAAAGCCATGTAAATAGTGGAGTTCAACTGGTGAGTTTTCTTCTTCGAGTTGGTGAAATATTGGAACGTTTGATCTGGTAATCATATTTCCATTGGTAATTTATACTATTTTAAAATAGAGGGCTCAAGCCTGTGACTTGTGAAGTATTTCTACTGCATTCGCTTACTAGTTCAATTTGGATATAAGATTTTAACTATCCTAGATTAAATAAATAATTCTATTTTTTAAATGTTTAGCAGAAGTTACAATTACTAAGTAGGTGTCTTCCGAAATGGGTCGTCGCGGCTACAAGCCTCAGCTTCCTGTTCACAGTTACAACCTTCTATCCAAGTTACAGCAAATAATCAAGTTTAAGGAAGTATTACAAACATATTTTAATAAACAGTCTAAAGTGTTAAAAACATTGGTTATGATAAGGTGCTATTCTCTGGGATTTAGTACATGTAGGCCTGATTCAGAAATTCCGGTCTTAGAAGTGTAGACCCAAAACTCCAGATAAAGACATTGACTGTTATTAGTTCTAGCTTGACTAGCTTGGTTGTCCATTTATATTGTGATGGGACACAGCAAATTGGTCCACCTGTTTCCTTTATTACTCAAGAAATACTAAGGCTAAAATTTAGTTTTCTTATCTCTTAAGCTATCCTTGAGCTGAGCACTTCTTTCCAAAATCACCGGAAGCAATTTGATACTATTTTCTTGTCTGTAGCATCATGCTCTACTCCATACAAATCTGTAAAGGCAATTATCCAAGTTTATTAGCACGAATGAAAAATAGTAGCATATCGAATAATTTTAAATTATCTTGGTTTATGTAGGAAGCTCGTGTCCCGTTGCAGATATGTGTTTCCCAGAAAAGCAGCAACTTACTTCATGACGAAGGTCAGTGATGTGAATGTAATATTTTAAGGTTCCTGCACTTTTAATATCCTGGTTGTTAGTTGTTAATCCTCTGTTGGATTTCAAAAGTATGTTGTCGATAAAACTATTTTTCTATTAAGTAGTATGCGTCGCTTACCAAAGGACGAGGGCTTATTCACTGAATATGCAGGCTTACATTACTTGATGTAATATCTGGTGCACATTCTTCTAACACAGTAGGTAGGAGCATTATACTAAATCTCCAAGGGGCCTATCTGTTTTGGCCAAGGTTGAATTCTTTTGTTAAAAATGATATTGTAAGTTTGTAACTATCTCTATATGCTCTATGATGCCGCTTTCTTTTGCATGGGCACTTTGTTTGCCAGTTTTCCTATGCATTCATCAAGCATATAGTCTGTATTGCTATACTCACTCCTCACAGCTTGGGCTGATTGATCCTTCAAAAGTTTCAACACCTTCACATCTTTGTGCATTCGTACAACCTTTTGTACTTCGTGTTAAAAAATGGTGTCATTACGCCTTATTCTCAGTGGCGCACGGGCGATTTTGTTCAACATGGACACTCTTTACATCCTTTCCAGTCTCACCAGGGTCTCTGTAGGTGACTGAGTTCCAGTGGGTTCCTGTTTTAGAAAAATACATGCAGCCTTCTGCTTTAACTCTCATGCATGACAGACTGCTTGAATAGTCTTGTGGAGATTGCCACCATAACTCTCTTTAAATTTCGAGATGCATAACAATGGAATTCTCCGGAGTTGTTAGTGAATGTGCAAACTGTTTAATATGTTAATCCTCAGCAATACTTAACTGTTTGTGTATCTCAGGAAGTTTCCCACTCTCAGTTGAGCAACTGACTATATTTTGGAGGGAAAAAGATGAAGATTCAGAATGGGTGAGTCCTTATTTAGCTCGTTGCCATCTCCCAACTTTCATGACACTATTATTCTTACCTGTTTCTGAGACATTATTTTGCATGTGTTTGTTTCTCGGGGAATGTCTTATATGATTTGTCACTTCTCAGTAGTTATTTTGCATGTTCGGGGAGTGTCTTATATGGCTGTCAGTAGTTATTTTGATCATTAAATGAAGGACATATCAGTACTAAGCAAATCCGTAGTTTGCAGTTTTCGTAACTGTTGAAAATCTTCCTCGAAAAAGAACTGGTGAAAATATTAGTAGGAACTAAACTATTTTCCAACATATGCTATTTTTCATCTATGTGTAGACAGTAACAGTTGCCGAAGTCATGTTAGTCAGTGATATCCATATATTTTCATGATTGCTCTTTGGAGTTTGGACCCCTGGTCCCCTGTTGACATATAATATATTTATTGCAGACTAAAGCGAATGATAATACTGATCTAGAAGGATACGATAGTTCAAAAGATGAAGTTTCATCGGTTTCCTCATACAACCCTTCCAAATCAAATACAGAATTTCCCCTCAGGAACTCAACATCGACGCAGTCCTTGTCATCACGTCTCTCCACAAATGAGGCATTGTATTCCCAAGGAGAGCGCCCCAATTTCCCATTGTATAATGCAATTCCTCGTTTGTCAGTGTCCGAGATTTCAGATGATCATGGTGGAGGTAAAGAATGAACCTTATAGTTAGTTTGGGGTTGTGCGAGAGCTGCAATACCCTTAAAGAAATACCAACTTCACAATACTGCCGTGTTCTGTTCTATAGGATTCTGTCTGCCACCCTGTTCATTAATGCGGTCTTCATTTTACTTATTCTATTACATCTTTTGAATGTTTTAGCTTCCCTTTCTTTTGCTGTACAAGGACTATTCATCATAACTTTTGTTCAGTTCTCTATATTTCAGACTGAACTTATTTTTGGTATATCTCCTTTTTTTTTGAAACTGGCTTATTCCCCTTTCTGTTTCACAACGGCAATAACAAGTCTTAAAGATAGAGTCAGATTTCCATGAGAATGCTACCTATTTGGCTTTTCCACCAAAGAGTGTGGATTCTGTCTAAACAAAGTTGATGAGCTCGTACAAATGTTTAAGGCTAAATGTATTTATTTATATCAGATACTCAGATAGCCTTATTACTTTAGCGGTGGGTGTTTAATAATGAAGTAATTGGCACAAACAGGAGGTGTCACCTCTAAGGTAGCTATATCATTTTGTTTTCAGATCATCATCCATCAAACGGTCAAAGGTTTTCTCTAGATTCTGATCGCCCAAAAGATGATGTTGGACTCCCTCTCACGCCAAAATATGTTGAACCGTCTGGATGTAAGCCATTGTGTCTAAGTTATGCGTTTCTTCAGTCCATCATTGTTTCTTCTTTTCTGAATTTACATGTCATGTGACCAAGATCGCTTTGGAATGCTTAGTTGCCTTTACAATTTTTTTTTTTTGCAGCAGAAGGCTTTATGAGAGGAAGATCATACAGTATACGTATAGATGATGAAGTCTTGCTTCGTTTCTCACCGAAGAATTCTGACTCAACTTATTACTTCGGTGATATGGTATTCTAATTAGCCTGTTACACTTGTTACAGTTTTACTGCTTTATCATTGTTAGAACTGATTACCTCGATTTACCCACTGCAGATTGGTGGGGCACTCACATTTTTTCATGGAACTGGAACTAGGAGATGTCTAGAGGTAAAAGACTGAGTTGAGTAAATTATGTAGTCAATTTGTGTTTTTTATATATAAATAGTTATTGTACTTCACAGGTATCTATAACCTTGGAAACATCAGAAACAATTAGTCCGCGTGTAATACATCCTTCTAGAAGGGTCTCACCGACAATAACCAAGGTATCTTTTCTGCAGCTAGTGTTGTGAGCCATCATGAAATTTCTATCCTAACGCATTGTTACTTGTGAAATTCTGATGACGTAACATTTTAAAAGAATTCCTTGTTGTAGATATTTCAGTTAACGACTTACAGACTGAAATTTTCCATTAATGACACCTGACCTACTCTTTGGTCTGTCTTCACAAGTTGATGAGACTGGTAGAAGCTTATGTTTAGTTACAGGGGCATCTCATTCTCCATGATCAGCCGCCATTTGTACATGGAGTTCGATTATGACATTCCACTTGGTCTTGTTTGTTGTGATTACTTTAGAGTTTAGATGTAATCCATTTGAAAGTACCCAATTTTGATTTTTGATAAATGCCATGAAGTTCCGCCTTCGATAAATGCCACTGGGACTTGACATATCACAAAATTGCCACTGGATCTTGTGTTTCATATTTATTGGATGCAAATGCCCTTGTCTTCTACAGCCCCACATGCCACATCCTTCCTAGTGGCTGCAATGATAAACTGGCTTATACAGTATCAAATAGCTGGATCTATTTGGATGTAAAACGTCTATGTTCTTTAAAACCTGTGTTGTTTTTGTTATCCAACCCTTTTGCTTTCTGATCTCTGTGACCAGGTACACAGTGAACACCATGAAGTTGTTGCAGATCTTCATCAGACGAGCTTTCTCTTTTCAGTTCCCATTGACGGACCTATGTCATTTGCCACCTCGAAGGTCTCTGTACAGTGGTCTCTTCGATTTGAGTTCTTCACCACTCCTGCAGGAATGGACTCATCTAGGTACGTGGGCATGATGATTCTACTGGAGTTATTTTTTGTTCATTATTTCCTCCTTCCATTGCATGCGTTTACCAGAAGTTAGTCAACAATAATACCACTTAGCATGTTAATGTCATTACAAAAGCCAGTTCCTTGAGACTAATTAGCTGAGACTACGTTAGGTGGAGAGTTAATGCTTCTTTCTTTATGTTCAGCGATTTGTTAAAAGTTTTATCCAGTCCTGGTGAAAGTGTGAATATTTCTGGTCTGTTGTTGCTAGCTCTGAGTCAATTCTGTTCTCTCTTTGGCAGGTACGAGCATCCACTTCTTGTTGAGAAAAGAGAAAAGGGAGACTGGGTCCTCCCGATAACAGTTTATGCACCTCCATTGCGCAGACGAGCTACTCATGGAAGAAACGATAGATCTGTGTTAGTTGGAAATCTGTTCAACTCTTAAAAGGTACACAGTCTATCTATAACTAAATTCTCAGCTATCTTATTTGCCAAAAGAGCTGCTTCGTGAGCTGGAAAAGAATTTCCCGGATATCAAAATATGTGACATATGTCAAAAGTAGTTGCTCACTGTGAGTTCTTAAATGATCAGTATAATTTGTAGTACCAACTGAAGTTTTTGCTCTCACTGTATTGCTATTTACCTTCTGCTTGTTATATAGCTCTAATTTAGTCAAACAATGCTTGTTTATTCTATCTGGTTTCTTGCATGTCCATCCAAGTTCTAATGCTTACATCTGGTTTTATTATCTGTTAAACTATATCCAAGTCACTGGTTTGAATTAATACTCCCTCTGTCCCTTAATATAAGATGTTATTATAACCAATGTACTCCTATGTTGGTTGTAATAACATCTGTATATGGGACAGAGGAGTATGTCACAGTTTTACGCAGATGATCTGAATAACTAACGCTACCCTATTTTATCTCAGATGCACAAGTTGGTGCTGTTCTTTGATAATCGTGCCAGGCTTAGGTCTGGTAGGTTTGGTGAGTAGGATATATAGTTCAGCATGCACAACTTGGCCCAGGTCATATGTGTAAAATACCTAAAACGCCAAAAGAACATTTTGAGTGAGGAGAAAGAAACGTGTTACACAAATAGTCTAATTTTGTCGGTATATAGTTCCATCACCAGAGAACAGAACTCTTGTAATTCCATTGTTTTGTGGAAACCATACTTGGCTCTACACTGGTTGTCCGGACTAGACTTTCTTGTTTCCTGGGGCTGCTGTTGCAGAGCTGCAGCAAACTTGAACCAATGACTGTTATTACCAAATTACATCTACTTTCGTGGACAGATTTTTTTGTCAAATCAAAGTTCTGTTGCCGACAGTTATATTACACAATCTTATTGTATGCTGGAGATTTCATATGTTCAGTTGTGCCAATCTTTCACTGCACTTGTGTACTGCTAGAGGTGGAGCTTGAGCCGTGTTGATTTCTTTTGTGTCGAGTTGATGAGATGTGTGTGAGCCGTCATCTGCTCGGTGTGCTCGTGCACTATACTTGTAGCTCGCGCTTGAGAAATAGTCAGTCGCATTGTGATTCCAACTTTTGGGCTGACATAATGGCGATGAAGAAATCTTTTTTCATATGGTTCTTTCTCTATCTATTAATGATGGTTCAAAGATAATATTCTGTGAAGATAGGTGGCTAGGCACTACCTTGCTTCGAGAACAATATCTAGCCTTATATAACATTGTCCTTGGACGTCACATAAAAGCGATATGCTTGCTCAAGATCTTGTTGGTCCCAGTCTAGCAGCTTGGCATGAGTTGCTACACCGTTTGTCTTTTGTCAATCTGACGTAGGGGACGATGAGTTTTGTTGGAATTTACACAGAGTGGTAAATTCTCGATGAATTATATGTACAAAGCTCTAATCCAACTGGACGTGCCAGTAAGTAATAATAAGAAAAATTGGAGATGAAGATTTTACTAAAAAACAAGTTCTTTGCGTGTTATCTTCGTCGAGAAGTAATTAACCTTCAAAAAGTAATTGTCATTAAATTAAAACACAAGGATGAGACTTAAGCACTTATTCTTCGAGGGTAAATTAGCTGGCTCTATATAGTCAATCATCCAGATAGGTTCTACCTTATACCCATCAAAAAAATTGCTAAGATTTTTGACAATTGGTTGAATCGTGTGGATCATAAGTTTAAACAACTTAATAGGGTGGCAGCGCTTACCGTTATATGGTCGCTTTGACTGTGTAGAAATGATAAGATTTTCAATGATAAAAATTCTTCTCTCATGCAGGTTATCTACAGGAGTACAATTACGTTCCGTTTGTGATCTCAGTTGTAACGTGTAGAGCATTGAGATCTGTTTACGGAGGTGTGTACAAGACTGGAGGATACGGCGAGAGACTTTTTATCTCAACATGGATGACAGCATAATTTGCGGATCGGCCCTGCACCACCATAGACGTTTTTACAATTTCTTATCATGATATGTAATTCGTCTTTTTTTAACGTTTCGTACTACTAAACTCGTATCGCTGTGTGCATTCTAATTATGCGAGGCTAGGTGTAATGTTTAGAACTCTTTAAGTAATAAAATCTCCCTTTATTAAAAAAAAGTTGAGGCAACTGCCCATAACTCCACTAAACCGAATGTCGTACTGTATCAACTAGTCCGCTGTTGGAAACCGCCGCACACGACAATGATGCTGCCTACATTAGTTATGTATCTTGCGCCTTGCCACCTTTGAGCGACTATGACGGCTGACGCTGTGCCTAGAACCCGAAACAAAGCACCAGATTCATCGATCACACCTCCTAATGGCACGACATGAAATATTTTGTGTCTACAATGTTTTAGTTGTATATTGGCGCACATCCTTTACATGTTTTTGGTTGCACGGGTAAAACGTTTGTTTTATGGTCATCGTCGTCACATATTTGTTGCGCTCTTGTACCGTCTAGTAACATTTTTGTTACGCTAGAACTATTATTTGAATTCACTCTCTTAAATACGATTGGACAATGGACATTTTCGGATTATTTCTGGTATAGATGTCAGATTTTCCCGTGACCGCATGTAGAATTACAGTTTCTGAGCAACGGTATTTAAATCATGCATGTTTTGAACTTTTAATCCATATTTTATATATACGAAGTTAGATGACATGGGAATAGTTGAATATTGATCGAAGGCTTAAAAAATGTGATTGATATATACAAACAATTTTGCTAATTCTTGGTCGACCGAGATTTTCACTGGGTAAAATTTCACACAACTTTTGAATAAACTTTTACCACAATACTAACAAGAAATAATTCTAAGGACGACTACCACAATTCTTATAAAAAAACATAGCCCTCTAGGCTCTACAGGCATTCTACCTCCGCCCTCCTGGTAAAATCCCGACATAAGCCCTATGACGCACGAAAGAGGTTCGGAGCTAGAGCAACCCTGGACGAGAATGGAAGGGAAAATGATGCGTCATTATAGGAGCCCCGGTCTTCTTCTTCTCCTCCTTCCTAGCTGGCTTCACCTGATCACCTCCCATCCACTTCGCCTCGCCGGCTCTCTGCAAATCCTTCTCCTCCGCTCCTCCGAGTTGTTTGCTTGCCGGCGACACCTTCTGTCCAGCTCCAGGAGCGCCAAAGCAGTTCATGCCCAGCACCATCTTTCTCTCTATCCTCTGAATCAGTTCCTTGCTCGGATGTTTCGTTGCCTGGGCTTGTGTTACTACGATGATGATCTGATTCTTGTAGTGTGCTGTGGTGGCCGTATTTATAGGGATGGCCGGGGTGATTAGCAAGGCACGTGTTGCCGGGGGACGAAGGCTTGGAAGTTTCCCGGTCCTCGTTTCGTGGAGGACGGAGCTTGGCACCTAAGCACGGGGTCACAGTTAAATTGCTGACTTGATTGCTGCTGGTGCCGTGTGCTGCCTTGGTTGCAAAGCTTCTTCGTCGTGACTTAATCTGACGCTGCCTAGTCAAACTGATGGGGTTCGTCGCTGTGAGTGAGTACTGCAATGCAAATGCGTGGCCACAGACCGGTTCGTCGCTGCGTTACATCGTTCGGTGGTTCGCTGTGACGCCTCAGCACGGGTCTCTTTTTCCCTTCTGACCACATCCTCACTTCTTTCGGCGATGTCACGGGGCTGTGCACAAACATGTAAAAAACATCCGTTGTCCCCATCCGTTGTGGCGCCATGGACTTAGATGATGTTCTCCAATCTTTCCCGGCAACTAGGACCGGTTTCCCCATGCGCTACCTTAGCCTTCCACTCTTCGTTTGGCAACTCAAGAGGGTGGACCTTCAACACCTTGAAGACAAGATTGCCGGCAAGGTCCCCATGTGGGCGGGCAAATACATCAACGCGGCGGGGAGAAGGGAGTTGGTTAGGTCGGTTATGGCCTCCCAAGCCATTTTCCACCAAACCTCTCTCAAGTTACCTCCCGGTTTCATCAACAAGGTCAACAAGATTGAACGCTCTTTCCTTTGGGCGGCTTCCGACAAGGTTTCCGGTGGCAAGTGCAAGATAAATTGGAAAAAGGTGTGCCGCCCAACCGATCTTGGAGGCTTGGGGATCCTCGACACCGAAAGATTTGGGGCGGCCTTATGGCTGCGCTGGCTATGGCATGAGTGGACGAACACCACAAAGTTATGGATCGGTATGGGCAACCCATGCACAAGCGAGGACTACGACCTTTTCTATGCATGCATCGCAATCACCATTGGTAACGGTCACAAGGCGCCCTTTTGGGAATCACCTTGGTTGGACGGGCATAGACCTCGTGATGTCGCCCCCCTCATATACTCGACCTCGAAGAACAAAAAATGGTGTGTGCAAAAGGCCATGCATGAGGATGCATGGATAAACCAAATAAACACTTCCGATGGGATCACCCTCGCCCACATACAACAATTTGTCGCCCTTTGGACCTCTCTACAACAAGTGCATCTTGATGAAGACGTCCCCGACACCATCACATGGACCATGTCCTCCACGGAATCCTACACGACAAGTTCGGCTTACCACGCGCAATTCTTAGGCTCCACCTCCTCCAACTTGAAGAAGTTAGTGTGGAAGGTGTGGGCGCCCCCTAAATGCAAATTCTTCGCTTGGCTTATCATCCAAAACCGGGTTTGGACGGCAGACCAGCTACGCCGAAGGGGTTGGCCAAATTGTGATCTATGCCAACTTTGCAAGCAAACGAGAGAGACGGCCGCTCACCTTTTGTTCCAATGCCGGTTCGCCAAGCGCATTTGGTGCATGGTGAAGGATTGGCTTCACCTATCTTGGTTGGATGTGAGCTCTTGGGACAACTTCACTTGTGTCCAAGATTGGTGGACTCATATGACCTTAAATAACTCCGCTAGGCGAAAGGCGATCGCCACCCTCACGATGCTTGTCTCTTGGGTATTATGGACCGAGCGCAACGCTAGAGTGTTCCGGCACAAGTCCACCCTCCCCTCGATCATTTTGGGACGGATCAAAGATGAGGCCCGCACTTGGGTCAAAGCGGGTGGCAAGCATTTGGAGTTTATCTTACCGGGAGATTAATCCCCTATCTAGTTTTTGGTCGGGCCTTTTGGTCGGTGATGTAAACAATGTTTAAACCTCTAACTCCTTCTTAATCAATATATAGAGGCAAATCTTTTGCCTCATAAAATTCAAAAAAAAAAGTATGCACGGGCCTGGGGTTTGCTAGGAGAGCACTCACGGGCCTGAGTGAAACGTCTACCAACCAAGGTTTTGGTTCCCGAATTCAAATTTTTCAAAAAATTTCGGGATTTTTTTACCGGTAAACACACTTCCCGTGGGTGCTCGGGAAACTCGATTACCGGCCGGTAACCAGATATACGGACCGGTAACCAAAACCTTGCTACCAACCATGGTTTTGGTTACCGGTCGGGAAATCCGATAACCGGATATCCCGAGCACCTTCGGAAAATGGTCATACAGGACGAAAATGCTGAAATTTTGAATTTTAACAAAAACTTTTGGTAACTGGTTAAACTGGAAACCAAACAATTTAAAATTTCGAATTTTAGATTTCAAATTCGTCCGGTAACGGGTCGGGATTTTCCGGTTTTCCCGGAAATCCCGACCACCCTCGGGAATTTTCTTTATACGGGTAACCAAACCTTGCTACCAACTGAACATCTAGGTTCCCAATATCCAAATCCAACCTTTTTTTTCTTCCAGAAGAAACCAAAACCTCCAAACTTCTACTTTCTCGATTGCACACAGTCATATGAATATTTTTGTTGATATCATCTATTACAAATAGACATACTTATGAAAATAAATAATATAATCTGAAACCATCAATTTCGATCCAGCCTCGCGACTCATGACATCGTCTCCTCTACCCACCAAGTATGTGATATAACAACGTGTGTACAATTGGAGGAAATCTCGCGTGCTTGGGAGGTAGCTAATTTTTTTTAATAATACATTTTTTAAATGAAATTTGATTAATATTATGCAAATCCAGAAAATTTCACAAATATTGCGGCCTCGGCTTTGGCTTAGCCGACAAGTCCTTGTCGCCCTAGCCGTGGCCGATAGGCCTGTCGCCGTCGGCAGAGCACCTGCTCGGCTGCCCCCAGGCCGATAGGGCCTGTCGGCCACGGCTAGGCCGACATGTGCATGAGCGAGCACGGGCGGCCACAGGCGGCTTGCCGGCGAGCACGGGCGTGGCCGGCCACGAGCACGACGGCCAGCATGCACCAGCACGGCGGCCCGCACGAGCACGGGGCCAGCACGCACCAGCACGGCGGCCCGCACGCACCAGCACGGGGCCAGCACGCACCAGCACACGGCGGACCACATGAGCACGGGGCCAGCACGCACCAGCACGGCCACGGGCGAGGCTGGGGGAGGCCGGCACGGGCGCGGCCAGCCACGGGCGGGGCCGGCCATGGGCGAGGATGGGGGAGGCCGGCACGGTCACGTGCGAGGCTGGGGGAGGCCGGCACGGGCGCGGCCTGCACGCACGCACGGCCAGACGGCGGCGGCGTGCGCGAGGGCGGGTGCGGGAGGACTTATCGGCTAGGGTTAAGCTGACAGGGCTATCGGACGCGGGCCTGCAGGCCCACAGAGACCTTTCGGCCACGGCTGGGCCGATAGGGGCCTATCGGCCTCGGCTGGGCCGACAGGCTCTAATCGGCCTAGGCTGGGCCGAGGCCGTATTATTTTTGTAATTTCTTCAAAATGCGTAGAGGCCGTATTATTTTTGTAATTTCTTCAAAATGCGTATTATTTGTCGATTTTCGTTTAAAAAATGTATTATTAAAAAAAAATAGCTGGGAGGTACTCGTAAACCCGCAGGCACGGGTACCTCCCCAGGTTCCACCGTCCATGCATCTGAGGGTAGTATGGATAATTTCATGTCTCGTATCTTTCCTCGTACACCTCGTCTGATCGAACCCAATGATCACGAGCGAGCGGGCTGTCGAGGTGCACGCCGCCGCCGTCCACGATTGTATCGAGGCCGCGCACCAACTCAGGCTGCTCCAACGCTGGTAAGGTGTCAAGTGGGGTCCTACCAAAATATCACGTATAGTTTCGTTCAACAATTTATATTTCAAAATTTGAACTAAAAATCTACTAATGAACTAGAAGTGGGATTTTGTCGGAATCTACTAATGATTTCATAATTCTCAACATGATTGCCCTAAATTAATCATTCATCAACGATGCTATCTTCGATCAGCTAATACGTCTTCACATTGCACACAGGTTTTTTTTTGCTAAACACAGAACAACGTAGGCGCTCACATACACGCGCATACACTCACCCCTATGAACGCACACCCTACCCCTATGAGCACCTCCGAGAGACTGAGCCGGCGGATTGGGTCTTGAGATTGACGAAGTCACCACGGGCGCCTCGCTGTCGACGGGAACGTCGCCTCTCACTGAAGAATATTCCACCTTAAATGAGAAACACCAGCGTCAAACCTGGGGTTTGAACTCTGGTGGGTTGGGGGTACAACCATCATCTTAACCATCTTGCCACAAGCAAGTTCTCTCATTGCACACAGGTTATTACTAAGTAAATTATCACTTTAGTAACGGGTGAAAACTTTAGACTATTACCGATATATTTGGTTAAACCTTTAGAGTATTACCCAGATATTTGGTGACAAACTATTGCAATTGTCCGTTGCAAATGTTAGAGGCCCAGTCGTGGCCCATTTCAGGAAACCAACAGATTTGTCGCACCTTCCGGATGGCGGTGCCAGATTCATTGTCACACCATGAAACAAGTTTGTGTTTTACAATGTTTTAGTTGTATTTTGGTGCATATTGGTTACATGTTTTTGGTTTCACGGTTAACATTCTTGTTTTATGGTACATCACCGTCACATATTTGTTGCACTCTTGTTACCGACCAATCACATTTTTGTTGTGCTAGACCTTGTATTAAATTAACTCTCTTAAATGGGACTGGACAATGGACACTTTTTGTCGGATTATTTGTGGGATACCCGTTACTTTTTTCTGTGAGCATGAATAATTGCAGTTTCCGAGGAACAGCATATTTCAAAATAAACTTTTCTTGTGCTAATTCTTGCACCTTAGTCAACCTGAACTTGCACATTCGAAATGATGCATTTTTAATCTGCATTTCATATATACGGAAGTTAGATGATATGGGAATATTGATTCGAAGCCTTTAAAAATGTGACTGATATATACAAACGATGTTGCCAATCCTCAGTCGGCCGGGAATTAATCACGTATAATTTCACGCAACTTACTAAACAGACACTTCGAATAAACCTTTAGGACAATATTAACGTAGATAGAAAAATAATTCTAAGGACGACTACCACAATCCTCATCAAAGAACATATCCTTCTAGGCTCTAGAGACATACTCCCTCCATATCAAAATACAAGACTCTCTACCTAGTTTGTGCACACATGTATCTAGACATGTTTTAGTGTAAGATTCACATGAATCTTTCACTAAAACATGTCTAAATACATATGTGCAGAAACTAGATAAAAAGTTATATTTTGATACAGAGGTAGTATATACTAAGCCAAAAATTCTCAACTCCGGGGAAAATCCCGACAGAAGCCCTATGACGCACGACAGAGAGGTACAGAGCTAGAGCAACCCGGGACGAGAATGAAAGGGAAAATGATGCGTCGGTATAGGAGCCCCGGTCTTCTTCTTCTTATCCTCCTTTCGAGCAAGCTTCACCTGATCACCTCCCATCTGCTTCGCCTCGCCGGCGGACCGGCCACTCGATGCCTCCTTCTCCTCTGCTCCTCCGAGTTGCTTGCTTGCCGGCGACACCTTCTGTCCAGCTCCAGGAGCACCAAAGCAGTTCATGCCCAGCACCATCTTTCTCTCTCTCTCTCTGCTCTCAGTTATTTCCTGGGCTCCTGGCTCGGATATTCCGCTGCCTCGGCTTGCGTTGCTACGATGATCTTGTAGTGGGTTGTGGTGGCCGTATTTATAAGGAGGGGGAGCTCAGTCGAGGCACGTGTTGCCGGGGGACGAAGGCTTGGAAGCTTCCCGGTCCTCGTTTCGTGGAAGACGGAGCTTGGCGCTTAAGCACGGGGTCAGTTAACTGGGTGACTTGATTGCTGCTGCCTTGGCTACAAAGGTTCTTCGTCCGTCGCTGACTTGTCTGACGCTCTCTAGTCAAAACTGGTGGTCTAGCGCAAAATGCTGCGCAGGGGTTCGTCGCTGCGTTAACATCGATTGGTGGTTCACGGTGACATTTCAGCACGGGTCTGGGGTTTGATAGGAGAGCACTCACGGGCCTGAGTGAAACGTCTACCAACTGATGAAGGTTCTCAAATATCCGAATCCAAGCATATTGTTTTCTTCCAAAGATACGAAAATTTCCAAGCTTCTACCTTCTCGATTGCACACAGCCACATATGATTATTGTTTTGATAATATCGTTTGCAAATATATTGGCTTACTAAGATAAATTATATAATCTGAAGCCATCCATTTTGAACCAGCCTAGCGATTCATGACGTCATCTTCTCTACCAACCAAGTATGTGATCTAACAAAGAGCGTACAATTCGAGGAATTCTCATATGCTTGGGGGTACCCGCGTACCCCAGAATACACCGTCCATACATCTGAGCGTAGTGTGGACAATTTTATTTCTCGTGTTATTTCTCCTACACCTCGTCCGGTCAAACCAAAAAATGAACAACGAGCAGGCTGTTGAGGTGCACGCCACCGCTGTCACGATTGCGTCGAGGTCGCGCACCAACTCGGGCTGCTCGATCACTGCTAAGGTGTCAAATGGGATCCCACCAAAATCCCACTTATATTTCATTTGAAAATTTTTAGTTCAAAATTTGAACCAAAAATTTACTGATGAACTATAAGTCGAAACCGGACCACTCTAGTGCCCGACACCTAGAGCACCCCCTCGTTTGGCACGAAACCGGACCACTCTAGCCGACTCGACAACAACATGTTAATCTGATCCGCTGGAAGGAAGCTCTCCATCGAGGCGCTGACACCTGGTTTCCCAGCAACATCTCGTCCGCGTCGCGGGCCGATGCTTTGAGGAACGAAACCTTGGTCCTTACCCAGGATGTTGACGGGTATGGTGCCAACGGACTTACCTTCCGCGTCTCTTCAGAACAGGTATGTCTGGGGGATGCCGTTTTCGTTGGCGAACACCAAGACGGACGTCCATCTTCTGCTTCTGTATCTCCCTCTAATTCTAAATATCCAATGTTTCACTTAGAGCAACGAGAAGGATGAGGAAAGAGGGTGCGATGCCTCTCTTCGGTAGTTCGGGGTCGAGCGGGTGGAACCAGGAGGTACCATTGATGCTGAATTGTCGAGGCACTCAGAGTGGACGACAGAGAAAGTTTTGAAACACAGAGAATTCCCCGTGAAATTGAATATGATGCCTTTGGAAAGAATCGCTGGTCATATGACAGTATTGCTAGACCCATCCCAAAGGGAGACAACAGGTTATAACCGTGAAAGAGAGTTTCGAACCAACATCAAGGATCTATGTTCAAAATATTATTATTTATCAAATGTAAGGAAAAGTATTTTGTTTCCATTCGCTCGATATGGACTAAGGGAGAAATTTAGCAACACTTCCCCGTAGGCTCTCTAACAAGAAGAAGATAATGTACAGCTTAGACTTGTCAATTTTATTTCTCATGAAAATAGCAAGTTAACTCAAAGAATTTATCACATAGGGGTGTATGAATGTTGACAGTGCCTGAACTATAAAAAATGCTAGTTACACAATTTCACCGAGAGAAATGTAGACTCCATGTTAAATCTGACAATGCCGCCAATGGCCTTCTCGGCCGACTTTACTCACACAGTCACATAGCATGTTTCTAATTGGCGAGCAATGCGGAAAAATATATGCCTACTAGCCTCGTAGGTGAATTCACCAGAAACATGACGGACAATGCTGAATTCACCAGAAACATGTTACCGGCCGACTGATATCTAGCGATCCGCCAAGAGAACCCATGCGCCGCACTTAGGAGGCCGTAAAATTTAAGCCCCACTGATGCTCTGATGGTGGCCCAAGATGCGTCAGATGCTGACCATAAAAAAAAACAAAAATCGAAGCCGTTGCGACGCGGGAGGGGGGGGGGGGGGGGGGGGGGGGGGAGAAAATTGCACATAACACCAAGATTTGGTGCCAAAGTTGCACAAAATACAGAAACAAAACACTTGTTGCAGCAAACCCCAGGTTTTTGTCTAATCAGTTACAATCAGCCCAAATAACCTATTTAGAGACTTTAATACGTATTAGACATGTGAGACTGGATTTTTATACTGTATACCTAAAATTGTACGACAAATTTTATACCTATACCATAAATTATATGACAATTTTTTCAAGAAATATAAATTAAAAAATGCGCAACATAACGGTACAAAATATATAGATTATACACGTAAAAAAAAATCAGGATCGATAACAACATATAATCATAGAGACCATCAACTAGTTCCTAAATCATGCGGGGCCACTAGTCAGTACATGTTAAGCCCCTAAATCATCTATTTGGGCTAGCTGTAATGTTTTAAACAGAAACTGGGTTTGTGCAACAAGTGTTTTGTTTCTGTGTTTTGACACCAAATCTTGATGTTATGTGCAATTTTCTCGAGGGGGGGACTGCTGCCTGCTGTAACAAAGATGGAGAGTGGAGGAAGTCAGGGCCGCCGCCGGCAATCCGGCCAGCCGGCGTGCCGAGGCCGTCGCTTCCTCGCCGACTAGGCCGCTCCTCCCTTGCGTCCGTGCAAGGGAGCCAAACCCAAAACAAGCGGCCACGGCAGAGGCCAGCAGCAACGGCGGCACCGATTGAGTTCCTAGCTTTGGCTTGAGCATCGAACAACCAACGTGATCATCCAGATCAGAGAAAGATGACAACACTAGTTGGAAACAAGAGGAAATACACACTGCGTTGGCTGAACTTTGGACAACTTTGTTCGTCCAGCTCTCGATCCCAGATCGTGAAACGAGCAGCAGTTCTAGGAGCAACGAAAAAGCAGCTGCAGCAGCAGGGCTTTGAAACCCTCAGAACCAGAACAGAATGCTCCAACCGGAACTCATAGCTCTAGTACCAAGTACAGGTATATATTACGCCATAAGGGAGCTCGTACCACTGTTTCATTGTAGGTAATTACAGAAACTGGACGCTAATACTACAAACTACTGGCTCAGGAACGCGAAACCACGACGATACACCGGAAGCGTGTCTCATCACCGAGGCGGGTTCAGAAACCACCCCCAGCACTTATTACGTAGCAAGTACATCGGAGTGCGATCGAAAGCAGGCTAGGAGACCTAGTGCTCCATGCGGATGATGCAGCGGATGCCCTCGCCCTTCGCCATCAGGTCAAAGGCCTTGTTGATCTCCAAGAACGGCACGCTGTGCGTGATGAACTTCTCCACCTCCAGCTCCTGAGAACAATACAAACTTGTTCAGAACTTGCACGTATCAGAGTATGACAATTTAGAAACGGGACGACAGCTTTCAGCATATATCTCAGGGAGTCGCAAGGATCGATCAATTTATAACAGTTAGTTCTTCGTGTTTACCTTCTTCATGTACATCTCCACGACATTGGGCAGGTCAGTACGTGGCTTGAAGTTGCCGAAGAAGGTGCCCTTCAGAGTCCTCTCGTTCAGGAAGTTCATTGGGTGGGTCTTGAATTCGGCGTCCTTGTGCGGCACACCCACCAGAACAGCTACACCCCAGCCCTGCATACAGATCACAGATTGAGTGATTCCATCGAAGGGGAAAAGAGACGGTTCAAATGATCCTGCTTAAGTGGAGGGTTTTATGTCTTAAAAGTCGTACATCATGAACACATTCAAATGCTTGTATCATAGCATTGATGTTGCCAGTGCACTCAACACTGCGATCAACTCCGCCATCTGTCATCTCAGCAAGTACCTAAAGCATCGTAACATTGTATGTTATGATGACTTGATATATGAGCATTAAATGTAAACACTATATTTTCGCCGATGTAAAGAAACAAACCTCTTGAACTGGCTTGGTGTGGTCTTTCGGGTTCACAAATTCAGTGCAGCCAAATTTTCTAGCTGAACAAGGACACAATAGAAAACTTAGGGTCTTCTCAAAATAGCCAATGAAAACTCATGATCTTGTAAAATCGGGAGTACTTTACCTTCTTCAAATCTGTTGGCGTTCAGGTCAACACCAATGATCCTTGATGCTCCCGCAATCCTTGCACCTTCTGCAGCCTATAAATATGGAGGCTCAAATAAATGCAAGTCCAGATTACAGTTGTAGGACAATCATGGAAAGAATCAGGAACATTACAGCGAGTCCAACGGCTCCTAGCCCAAATATAGCGACTGTCGAACCCTTTGGTGGCTTTGCAACATTGATCGACGCACCAAGACCTACAAAAAGAATGGCCACTCAGCATCTGAAGACAAGATATAGCCATAACAAGCATAGTACAACAAAACAAGTCAACTTACCAGTAGAAATACCACAGCTAAGAACACAGACTTTATCAAGGGGAGCCTCAGGGTTGATCTTCGCAACACAACCAACATGCATGACAGTATACTCACTGAAGGTGGAAGTCCCTACAAAATGGTAAATCGGCTTGCCGCCAATAGAGAAGCGTGACTTGCCATCGCCGATCATCACACCCCTGTCAGTGTTGATCCTGAGCAGATCACACATGTTGCTCTCCGCGATTTGCAATGGCGACATTCCTTACACTCCCAGTGAATACAGGAAGGACATGGTCACCAGGGGCAACATCAGTCACACCCTCTCCAACACTCTCCACTATGCTGTTAACATAAATAAGTTCAGGGGACGTGCAAAAGATAAATATGACCAGAAAATCAGTATAAAAGGACTTCATATCCGAGTATCTCAGATAACAAATACTTCAAGGACAAACTAGCAAATAATAAGTCAACTAAAGCACCACCGGACAAATGCCTGACGGTCGTATCTTAATTGAAGAAAAACATGTGACATTGTCAACCGAAAATCCTACAAACTGATGATATCGATGCCTTGTGTTGATACCTACTCTATCAAGCTGCAACGCAAGGTGATGCCATTGCGATACGAATAAACAAGGATCAACATATAACATTCTGACATAGGCAACACAATTGTTATGATTTCTTCACAAGTTATCATGATCACATTAACACACAGTTCCAAGTCTACCTATGCTTTCTCAACAAACAATTACCACAACTGAAATATAGAAACCCTAGATCAGAACATGCCACTAAATACACAAACATATAGAAGTAAATCAGCAAATTCTCAACATCAAAGAAGGTAGTGGAAAAAACGTACCCTCCAGCTTCATGACCGAAGATCCGAGGGAACAGGGGTTTCTGCACCTAAGCATCGGAAGCCACGGTAGCGCAAGTCAATCGCGGTGTAAATAGCTGACGGTAAGCAAATACTGTGATGGCCGTGGCATGCATACCTTGGCCTCCCAGAAGAAGACGTCGGTGTGGCAGAGGGAGGTGAAGAGGATCTTGACGCGCACCTCCATGGCCTGCGGCGGCGCCACCTCGACCTCCTCGATGGACAGCGGCTTCCCCGCCTCCCATGCCACCGCGGCTGCGCAAGCACAGATCCAAGAAAAGGACATCAGAGTGCAGTCTCGGGTCATAAACATAATTTTCCAAAATTGGTAGATTCGGCAGCGAAAAGAAGACAAGAAAAGTAAAATCGGAACACAAGCAAGCAACTTTCAGTGGTGCCTAAAGGCTAAAGCCCTCCAATCTGAGGGAAAATATTGGAAAGAACAAAAAAGAAACAGAGGGTAAAGCCAGACCTTTGCACTTGATCACCTTCCCGGCGGTCGCCATTGATCTCTCGCCTCAAAGATTCACGGGAACCACACTCGCAATCTCAGCAGGAAACAAACCCAATTGCTCAAAACACTGGATCAAATCCGTGGGGAACCGAGCTTGAGGAGGCCGGGCTATATAAAGCTCCTATCTGGTTCTGGTCTGGGACTCTGGGTCCTAAAGGAGGGATGAAAAGGAAGGGTGCGGTTTCGCCACGGCCGCCCTGTTCTTCTTGGGCAGCAAACCAGGGGCGCGCGGCGTGGCGCCCAAACCGGGGCTCCTTCCTCCACCTGGAAGCTGTAACGCGAGCGTGGTTTGTCTCGTTGTGTCTCTCTTCGGTGGGGGAGGGAGGTCGGGCCCCCGGTTTGGATCGAGGGCGTCTGCCGTCGGGTGCGCGGCGCACTCAGCGTTGCACGGAAGGACACAGGTGTGTGCTGACACTGTAGAGGAAATTGTTTTGGGATTTTTTTTTTTTGATTTTTCATACTTGTATTCATACGAAAAAGGGAGCCTTACACATCGAAACACAAGCAAAGAAAGAAACGAGAAGAAAACAAGAACAGCAGCGATGGCACCGTCCATCTTCAACCTCCAGGTTGCCCGGCACGCCGCCCCTCCACCGTCGAAGACGCCGAAGAAGGCAGCCACCAGGAACACCCGCCGCGGGAGCAGAAGAGCTCCTAGCCCGAAGGCGTTGACGAGCCGCAGTAACCACCAGCTCCGTGGAGCTGGATCTGATGCCGACGAAGCAACATCGGCCGGGGGGCCTCCCCAAGCTTGATCTACCCCAGATCTAAGGCCTGCGCCTCAGATCCTCCACCTTCACGCCACCAGCCCGCACCTCCGCCGTCTTGAATCTCCTCCACCAGCCTCCTGAACACACGCCACGATCCTGCCGTCGCCGCTGGAGAAAGCAACAGGGAGAAGGTGACTCACCCGCAGCTCGGCAGCGCCGTCGAAGACGGCGCCGGATCGAGGGAGCTGCAGAGCACCAAAATGACGCCGCCGGCGACCCCACCACGCCAGCACCGCCCCAAGGCTCCCTAACTACCCGCCGGAACGCAGATCCGGGGATTCCCCACCCTCCCGCCGCCGTAGCGGCAGGCGGAGGGTGGGGAATCCCACGGATACGCCGGCGGCCGCCGGGAGGACCGAAGTCGCCTCCGATGCGCCTCTGGGTACTGTAGAGAGGGAGGGGTTCCAGAAATATCGCGTGTGCGGCTTCTCTGCTGAACGCCAAATCTTGTTTCGGGATTTCTAGAGGCCGCGCGCAGGTGGACGAAGAGAGCAGGTGTCATAGCATCTCTGGCAGATGGATCTGCCTAATCTCGTCCCGCGCGAGTGTGGATGAAGAGAGCAGGTGTCAGTTGAACAAAAAAAAAAGATACCAGGTGTCAGCGTGCGCCTCTGTTCGTCCAGCCTAACTCTCGTATGAAACACTAGAAAAAAAAAGTAGGCTTGTTTAAGTGAGTCTGTCCGCCAAAAATCGTGCTAGGAAACTCTTCAGTAGTCGCGAGATATTTTATTCGCGCAAATAGAAGGTTAAAATCTCGGGCCTCTACACAACAGTATAATATTCATCCGGCGTTCACTGTTGCCACCCCTATCCCTGCGTGCTAATTTTTTTTAATAATACATTTTTTAAAAATTTTGACAAATATTATGCGTTTTCAAAAAAATTCACAAATAATATGGCCTCGTCCTCATCGTGGCCGATAGGTGCCTGTTGGCTTAGCCATGGCCGATAGGGGCCTATCGGCCTAGCCATGGCCGATAAGTGTCTGTGGACTTGCCCACCGGGCACCGACAAGACTATCGGCTAGGCTAAGCCGATAAGTGCCCTCAACAGGCCTATCGTCTAAGGCGTAGCCAATAAGTCTGGAATGCATGCAATCATTCACGCGATGGAAGCTAGCTTGCCATCGATCGAGGGATGCATGCACGTCCGCTTGTACGCGATGGAAGCTAGCTCGCGACGGCCGCCGATGACGTGCACATAGCCGGCGAGGCGCACGCAGCAGGACCGCCGGCGAGGCGCACACACGCACGGCCGGCGAGCCGAGGCGCACAGACGCACGAGGACGCAGGGCCGCCGGTGCCGCACACACGAGCACGGCCGGCGAGCCGCACACACGGACACAGGGCCGCCGGCGAGGCTAGCTAGCTACGGATCGATGATCCATGGGTAGCAGCAGCTTGCCCCGCGCGTGCCGGCCATGCGGCTAATCGGCTGGCCGACGGGCTAATCGGCCACGGCTAAGCCGACTGGCACCTATCGGCCACGGTGAGGCCGAGGCCGCATTATTTGTGATTTTTTTTGAAAACGCATAATATTTCTTGAAATTCTTTAAAAAAATGTATTATTAAAAAAAAATTAGCTCCCTGCGTTGCCGGATCGCCGTTGGGCAAAGCCCGGGCGGGGAGGATGGCGGTGGTGGGGCTTCCCTCCGTTGTGGTTCTGAGGTGCGGCTGTCCCGGCTTGACGTGTGCATCGTCATGGCGCCGCCTAAGCTACGTTATGGGGTTGTTCTTGTCCGTGTGCGCTTCGCACGAAACCCAGATTCGGATTTCCCGGATCGGACGATGATTGTTTCTGCGTTGTCCCCCCTTGGGGCCTTTATCTTTGGAGTCTCACATCGGTTGTAGGGATAAGTGTATGACTTCGGTGGCTGGGTCTCTGCGTGCTTCTCGCGCGATGGTCAAGGTGGAGCAGTGTGGCCTCTACTACATTGACGACGACGAGTTTCGACGCCATGGTACAGCAGGTGGGCTCGACGGCGTACACGGGATGATTTATGCACGCAGGGTGTTGGCGTTGTCTACCATCGTGGCGATGTCGACGACAAGCCTTAAAGGTGATTGCATTGATCCCTGTCCTAAACATGGTTCGACGGAAGACAACGGTTGCGGCTTCTGAAGCGTGTGCATGCGGTGCGCGCTGAGGGTTAGCAGGACCGGTTCATACTCCTGACTCGCCGTTGGACGGCTTGGTGTGACTTCCAAATTTAGATGTTGGGGTTTCGGTGTGAGGTCAGGGTAACGGCCTCGATCATGGTCACGCTCAGCATCAAAATTGCAGGTGTAGTGACAGATTTCGTTAGGATGGTGGCTTCAGATTGATCGATATATTTCTCGGTAAGAACATTTTGTTGCCAAGCACGCTTGTAACATGCGTTAGCAAGCAGTCCGTGGAGTTCTCTTTTGATGACATATCATCATAATATTGTGCTTTTATGTTCAAAGTCGATTCGTTATGATCTAACGTGGATAAGCGGTCTAAATCAGTGATACCCAAATGCTATAATTACCCTCTCTTTCTTTGCAAGGCCTCCGACCATTCGCACGACAGAGAATTGTGCTTTGATTTAGTCTGAGAGAACAGAGCACTGTGAACCATTAACTTGCCACCGGCAGGTAACGCCGGACTGCAACTACCCCGAGGATATGGGTAGTGCGATGTGTGAGCATCGTAACTGTTATCAGCAGAGAGAACTTTCTCCTTCTCTGGATTATAAAAGCCTTCAAACATCTTCCGCTCATGTAAAAACAGAGGCTTTCTGCAAACAAGAAACAAAGAGAATAAGAGAATATAGAAGAAGTGAAGAACTGATTTGCAATGGAGGACAATATTAAAACAGAGACTGCAAGATATTATTATTGTGCACAACGATAGTAATTTACACGCAGGACACACTGAAAATAAAGACCAAACCTTGAACACGAACACAGCTGTTCGTTCTCTGTCATCACAGAGATGAACACCACATGCTTACCTCAGGACTAGTACGGAGTACATTATTAAACAATGGAGAAACTCTAAAAAAAACCATCTCTTAAATTTCTCAAGCACCAAATCTTGAAAGCAGCAAGGGAAATGGCCAAGAAGAGGCCATCTCTACTCTTCCATCCTCATGACGCAGCGCAGTCCCTCCCCCTTGAGCATGAGGTCGAACGCGGTGTTGATCTGCGAGAATGGCACGCTGTGCGTGATGAACTTCTCCAGGTCCAGCTCCTTCCTCATGTACATCTCCACAACTTCGGGAGGTCGGTGCGTGGCTTGTAATTGCCGAAGAAGGTGCCTTTCAGTGTCTTCTCGCTGAGAAAGTTCATCGGCTGGGTCTTGAACACATCCTCCTTGTGAGGGACGCCCACCAGCACGGCCACGCCCCACCCCTGCATCCAACAGATTTCATGGTTCAGTTTAAGATAAGAATAGGCATTGTTGACAATGATCATAGGAGTGCAATGGAAGAGTATATTACATCGCTAACGCATTCAAAGGCGGAAATCATGGCGTTGATGTTGCCAGTACACTCGACGGCACTGTCGACTCCACCATTGGTCATCTCGACAAGCACCTGGAGATCATTCATTGAACAATGAGTTTTTGAGCATAGGGTTGTCATGAACAAAGCGAGAAGAGAACTAAGTACTGAGGGAAAAGCACAAACCTCTTGCACGGGCTTGGTGTGGTCCTTTGGGTTCACAAAGTCAGTGCATCCAAATTTCTTAGCTGACAATTAATGGATATGTTGTTAGGTTCAGTGTGCTATCGAACAACATTTACTAAGATGTCTTTGTGTTTCCATCAGACAAACTGTACCTTGTTCATATTTTGCAGGGTTCAAGTCCACACCAATGATCCTTGATGCCCCAGCCATCTTGGCCCCTTCCATGGCCTGATCATGCGAAAACAAATATCAATTTGTGTTGGTTACAATATAATGTCACCAACCTGCAATAATATATTGTGGAAGATATTGATCATAGTGTGTCACTTACAGCAAGGCCTACAGCCCCAAGACCAAAAATTGCCACGGTTGAACCCTTCTTTGGTTTCGCGACATTTAGCGTGGCACCAAGTCCTGAGGAATTTGATATTTCATTAACTAAACGAGGCATCCCAAACATATTGATTTATTTGGAAGCACCAGCATTAAAGCCATCTCTTACCAGTTGAGATACCACAGCTGAGAACACAAACTTTGTCGAGAGGCGCCTCAGGGTTGATCTTCGCAAGGCACCCAACATGGATCACGGTATATTCACTGAAGGTGGAGGTACCGACGAAGTGGAAGATCGGTTTCCCATTGATTGTGAAGCGGGACTGTCCGTCGCCGATCATGACACCACGGTCCACGTTGATCCTGAGGAGGTCACACAAGTTGCTCTCCTCTGACTTGCAATGGGCACACTCCTTGCACTCACCAGTGAACACCGGGAGGACATGGTCACCCGGCGCAAGCTCAGTTACACCCTCTCCGACGCTCTCGACAATGCTGTGAGGAAGAAGAAATTAGGGGAAAGAGATTTTATAAGAGATAAATAATGAAGGGGGAACATAATATTCATTGAAATGCAGAAAAGAGGCACTTGTCAATTAGTCAGACAAAATACATCAGAAAATAAATAACACAGGTTTTTTATCTAATTTTAGAGAATTTAAGAAGTAATTAGGAGATATGCCATATTATTCAACAAAGCACTTTAGGTGAGCTTGTGTCATGGATGACTTTGTCCCATGGTTCTCCATGTGTTTTATCCCATGACACTAAAATATGGACACTTGCTGTATAGTTATCAATCCAATACTACTGACAAATCTGGATCTAGGACGACTAACTTCAAGCCAACATGAATAAACTATAATTTAGGAATCAAGATTCCAAAAATCAACACTGTAACAGAACAAGATTTAGACAGAGAGGCAGAAGTGTGATGCATACCCTCCAGCTTCATGGCCTAAGATCCTAGGGAAAACCGGAGTTTGACCCTGCAGAAATGCAAGCAGAACATCACCATGTTAATTAGCCACTAATCCTTGGCTTCGCAGAAACACAAAACTATGAGATACAAACAATTATGGATACCTTGGCCTCCCAGAAGTAGACGTCAGTGTGGCAGAGGGCGGTGTAGAGAATCTTCACACGAACTTCCATGGCCTGCGGCGGCGCCACCTCCACCTCCTCGATCGACAGCGGTTTGCCGGCCTCCCATGCCACCGCCGCTGCAGTCACCCAAGAACAAAACCAATTAGCCATCCATTACTCCCAATAATTCTAAAGTTTCTTCGCACACCAATGAAGCATATGTAACTAGCTGGTATTTCAAGAACTAACCTCTGCACTTGATCACCTTCCCGGCGGTCGCCATTGCTTTCGGTCGCTAGCTCCAAGAACTTAAAGACAAACACTGATCTTTGTTGCTGTGTCTACTTCGCAATTAGCTGATTAGACGTTGGTGAGGAGGAAAGGCGAGGCGAGCCCTGTATATATAATGCTGCTGGAGGAATTAGCGAGTCATTAAGGTTAGCTTGGAGTGCAAGAGGGGAATAAGAAGGATTTGTTTTTTCTTGGAGAAGGTGGCCGAAACAGTGGATGCATGCCGGCTCAGCTGCTGTTTCTGTTCATCCGCGGCTCTGTCTGCTCGTGTCTGCCGGTTTCAGAACTTCAGGCCCGTGTATTATATTGTTGGTTGTAATTTGTAAACGCAGTGAGGTGATCAAGGGGCAGTAGGTCAACGGCAGCCAAAAAAAAAAGAGATTGAAAAACCAGAGGCAAGGCACGGAGAGAGTTGACTCCGACCAAAACCGGGGCAGGCTTAAGCATGACCTTGAAAACCAACTATGAAAAACTAACAGCGAGCAGCAACATCCTGTGTCTCGACGTTTTGCAACGGGCGTCGCCTTGCTAGAAGAATAGACTAGATAACCAGCCGTAAACCTCATGCTGACGGTTCTGTGCATCTGCCGGTTTAGTGCATGGGTGCTGGATTGGTCGGTTTTTTATTTTATTTTTATATCGAAAGATTCACAAGCCTTAAAAATGCGAGTATATTTTACAAAAGCGGAAAATCCATTTTCAGGATGTTCTGAAAGTTTCCTTATGTTTGAACGTGTTGAGCGTTGTGTGATCCGTGTTCTACGGCTGTGATTTTTTGTGGGTGGTTAGTGAAAGTGAAAACATGGGCCGATCTATCATTTCCCCACCCGACTCGTCTTCTCATTTTCTCCACATCTCAGCGAAAAACAGGTCCACAAGCAGACAGACGGGGCTGGTCGACGAGCGGTGGCATACACGGGCGTTGAAAACACGGATGCACGGGATGGAAGCTCTAAAGGTCGGACGACACAGACTAACAGTGACCCTGGGAGGCGCCCCTTTTCGGCTAAGAAGTTTCTTTTTTGAACAAAGGAGATTATATTAATTTAGCAACACCGTACATATACAAGCTTGCAATACAAGATGCAAGAAAGCGCAAGCACATCAGCATTCATACAGCTATCTGTGCCCGATCCTAAGCATCTGAAGCTAAAAGAACCGTTGTGAACTCTTAGTGCCAACTTAGCCTGATGGTGAGCTCTGAAGTTGTAACCTCTATTGACATGGTAAATTCTGGATGCATCGAAAGCTGAGGAAGCTGCTATGTGGGCCAGTTGTGGTCTGATGGACCAGTGACCTGGAGCAGATATCATGTTTTGCGACGCTGCAGCAGCCGCCAACATCGCATTATCCGTCAAGAAAGTTGCCTGTTGTAGATGAAGGGTACCTGCAATCTGGGTTGCTAACATGAGGCTGTATGCCTCAGCCTGAATAGCAGATGTTACTAGCGGGGAAATGGCTGATATGAATAACTTGGAGCAGCGCCGGGCATCGCCAAGCTGAATGAAGACACCTAAGCCAGCGATTGCCGGCTGGCCATCCGGACCTGGAGACCAAGCAGCATCGGAGAATATGATTGGGCCTGAGAGGTTGGAGATGCTTCCAATCGTTCTGCCGGGAGTTGGCGAAGTTTGTTGGACAGAACGGTCATGCGTTTGCATCCCATCTTCGTCAGGCGCCTTAGGATCTGTTGAGCGAATTAGTGCAGTAATCTGAGAGGATGTTGCCATCTCCATGTTGGTGCCCTGTATAATTGCATTTGCCGCAGCATAGACCTGGAAGGGAGTACCTAGTTTCCTGCAAAAGCGTGCATTGTTTCGAAATTTCCAAATACACCATAAAAATGTATAGAGAGAACCTACGGTTATGTGTGGGTGATTGGAAGTAAGCAAAGCTTTAATCATTTGAGAAATTGAGCTATTGTGCTGGGCAAGAAACTCAACTTTAACAAACCATGGAAAACTATACCAAGCTGCTTTTGCAAATGGGCATAAGAAAAAGAGGTGCATTTCATCTTCATAATTTCCACATGTAGGGCAATTTTCACTAATGTGTTTGGAATACCTGCCCACCCTTTTACCTGTAGCCAGTGCATTCCTAAGGAGTCTCCAGGCGAAGGTTTGAAATCTTGGTGCCATTTGTTTCTCCTGCCACACTTGATTGAGCAAAGCTATAATTTGTGGAGAAACAATTTTTGGTCTCTGCCTTGGGGGAAGTTGGAGATTATTGAAGCAATGCTTGTATGCACTTTTGGAAGAAAATTGTCCTGTAGGGGTTAGTTTCCAAACAAGAATGTCCTCACCAGCAGTAGCTATAATAGGAGTTTGTAGGATAGAATCAGCTACTGCAGGATTAAACAAGGAGTTTATTAAGTTTGCATTCCAATTTTTTTGGCCGGGAAGCCAAAGATCTTTTATTTGAGCAGGATAACTAAAAGGTTGTTGTTGAATTATGAGATTATCATAAATACCTTCCCAGCCCTCAAACCAAGGTGTGCTCCAAACTGAACTATTACCATCAATAATTTGATAAGTTGATGCTGAAATAAGAAGTGACTTTACCTTTAAAATTGCAGTCCAGAACGCAGATTTCGGCATGTTAGATTTTGCTCGCCAGATAGTTGTGTCATGGTGGTACTTGGCCTTGAGTATTTGAGCTAGTTGGCTGTGTGGTTCCTTTGCAAGTCTCCATGCTGCCGAGAGAATAAGTCCTTGATTGATCGCCTGCAGGTTTCTGATACCTAGACCACCAACTTTTTTGTCCGTGCAAACATCAGCCCATGCCCTTAGACAAAGACTTTTTGTTATTTGGTCATCTTGAACACCTGTCCACCAGAAATTTCTAATGATAGCTGTGAGCTTAGCTAGGAACTTTTTTGAAAAAAGAATATTCGACATGTAGTAGACAGGAATGGAGGCAAAAACTGATTTGATAAGAGTGAGTCTAGCTGCATGTGACAAACGGGTGGCTTTATAACTGGAAAGTTTTGATTTAAATTTGTCATAAATAAAAGCATAAGCCGCCGATCTGTCCTTAGAAGGCAAAATAAGAGGGTGCCCCAAATGAACAAAGGAATTGTCAATATCGGGTGCCGGAAAGATTCTTTTAATATTTTCTTTGCTTGACAAAGGGACATTCTTGCTGAAAAAATTCCTGATTTATTCCAGTTGGGGATCTGACCTGAGTCATGGCAGAATTGATTTAGGATATTAGAGATAATTTGAGCCTCCTGCATATTAGCTTTACCGCAAATAATAAGGTCATCTGCAAACATCAGAGAGTGAATGTGGGGGCAATTTGGACCAAGCAAAATCCCTGTGAGATGATTGGCTTGGAGAGCGTCCTGTAGCTGCAAAGATAGTTCATTGACTGCAAGGACAAAAAGATATGGCGACAAAGGACAGCCCTGCCTGATACCTCTAGAGCTAGTAAACTTTGCATAAGATTGGCCATTAACAATAACAGAAAAAGTCGGTGAAGAGATGCAAGCATGAATCAGTTTTATGAAATGACCGTTAAGGCCTTTGCGTGCGAGAGCTGAGACAATGCAATGCCATTCTATTCTGTCAAAAGCCTTTGCTAGGTCAATTTTTAACATAAAATCCTGGCTTTTGTAAGAAGTAAGCGAGAAGGAGTGGGCTAACTCTTGTGCTACAATTATGTTGTTGCTAATACGTCTACCTTCGACAAAAGCTTGCTGAGATGGATGAATGTAATCAGGTAGATGTCTTTTCAGTCTGTTAGCTAGAGATTTTGCAATTATTTTATAGACTACGTTGCATAAGCTTATGGGCCTGAAATCAGAAGGTAGGTGACAAGCAAGTTTTTTAGGAATGAGAGCTATTTGGGTGTCGTTAAGATGTGCTGGAAGGATACCAGAGTTGTAGAAGCTCGTCACTACATCTGTAACATCATCTCCAATCCAAGGCCATGCTGAAACATAAAAAGCAACATTAAAACCATCTGGCCCTGGTGACGCACTCCTTCGCATCGCCTTGAGTATTTCCAATATTTCTTGTTTGCCCGGCACAGAGTTGGTAAAGTCATCTGCATGGTTCTGCACATTCATATTTGGAATATATCTAACACTGTTAGAAGACGAGGAGGTAAAGATGGACCTAAAGTAATGGACAAATTCATTAGCAATATCATTCGGATCAAACAAGTCATTTCCATGAGCATCACGAATGGATACAATACGGTTCCTACGCTTACGTTTCTGTACTGCATTATGAAAGAAAGCAGTGTTCCTGTCGCCATGAATAGCCCAATGTTTTTTTGCACGCTGTCGATAATACTCAGTGAGTTTGGTAAGATTTAGCTCGTACTGGCCAACAAGCTTCGCTTCTAGACCGTGATCTTGTTGCTGGACTGGGCGCATTTGTATTTCATTGATCTGACTTTGCAAGCAATCTAGCTCTTGTTGAATTGGCCTCTTCTTCTTGCACCATTTCTTTAAAGTACCTGCAAGGTTAGTTGATCTGGTGTGGAAGGATTTGTTCGCAGTAGCATCCCATGCATTTTTAGCTACAGATTGAAAGTCATCCTCAAAAGTCCACCAATTTTCAAATTTGAAGGTAAGTCTAGGTTTGTGAAATTTCGATTCCGTGGAAACAAGAATGGGAGCATGATCGCTGAGCATGATAGGCAAATTGAAGACATTTGTATTCGGAAAAAGAGTGCACCATTCAGCATTGGCAAAACAGCGATCAAGCCTTTCAAAGATGGGCGTGGAAGAATACCTCTTGTTCGTCCAAGTATAGGCCGGACCACTATAACCCAAATCAAAAAGACCACATTGCTTGACAAAATTATTAAAAGCACGCATACGATGTTTATTTACATTGATAGAGGTAGTATCCGTATCACACATGATGTCGTTCATGTCTCCTAAGCAAACAACGGGCTTGCCCAGATTATCATTAACAAAATTAGAGATATGGTCCCAAGTTATTCTAGTAAAGCGATGATGTGGGTCCCCGTATACACAAGCCAGCACAAACTCAACATTAGTAGCTATGTGTTGAACAAGAGCTAAAATAAGATATCTATTTGAGAACTTGACTGAGAGAAGAACTTCATCAGTCCACAGCAACCAAAGACCGCCAGAGAGACCTTCCGAAGGCACCACAAAACTAGCAGTAGAATTAAATCGAGCATTCAACTGGGAAGTAGTACATTTAGATGATCTTGTTTCTGAAACAAAAGTTACCTGGGCACCCGTGGAATACATCAATCTTGCTAGATACTCCATTTTTCTAGAGTTGGTAAGACTCTTTCCTTTACCTCTGCAATTCCAGCCGACAAATTTCAAGGCCGCAGTGGGAGGTGCCACGGTGCGAGCGTCACCAACAGCTGGGTCCAGCCCTGCTCCTGGAGATTGGAGACCTGAAGCAGCGGCCGCAGCAGCAACTAGAGGCCTACCCCTGAGAATTAATTGCGAGGACGCACTCATAGAGGCTCCTAAGAAACTCTAGATCGGCTCCTCAGGAGACAGAAGGTAGCAGCCTAGCGGAGGTTATGCAATCTTGACAGAGAACCTCTGAGAGGTGCAGTGCTTCGGGGGAAGATTGGGGCTGCGGAGGTGCAAATTGGTTCAGAACCAAGAGGGGAAGAGATGTGGATGTGACAGGGGGAGCTGGCTGAACGGCGCAGCGGCAGCGGTGGTCAGATTTTTCCGAAAGGGAAAGGAAGAAGCAGAGAGGGGGAAATAGGGTAGGAGATTGTGGGGAAGATGTAGATCTTGAGTTTGGATGAGAAATCGGGAGGGCAGGGAGCAGCATCAACGCCAATCACGGCATATCGCCGAAGTCGCCATTACGGCAGTCACTCCAAGTTTTAGGGGTGGCCTCGGAGTGACTAACAAGAAGTTTCTTTTAGATATGCTCTTCCACGGGTGAACATGGCCATGGTTAAAACAACCATCTCATTTTCTTACCTTCTAGCTTTAATCTCTACTTCTCCAATCTATTACCTTTGTCTGGCACCTCCACGTCTTTCATAGACTTCCGCCATTTCTTTCACCGTCCCTCTGTGTGGTGCTACCTTCATTCACCGGTGTTGATCCACCATCTTGGCTCACCTTCCCCATGTTATCAATTCAGCTCGCACGGTGTGGAGATAGGGCGTCATGGATATTGCGGGGCACCGACAAAGAGGGAGTACATAGCAGGTCTCCAAGGCGTCATGGTGCCATATATCTCTCTCCCACCCTCCCCGACACCATTCCCCGATCGAGCTGTGTAACCATGGTAGAGTGATGCTGGATATGGATGTACTATCCATTATATTTTCTTTTTTTTTAAAGTTCATGATGTGATTGTTTGCACCTGAATTATTTGAAAGATTGTTGAGAACGATGTTGTATTTTGGAGAGATCGTCAGAAATTTATAGAAGTTAACCCAAAATTTTGAACCTCTTCTTTTATTTTTATAAAATTTTCAGAACGTTTTGAAAGTTTCCTTATGTTCGACCATGTTGAGCGTTGTTCTATCCGCATCCTACGGCCGTGATTTTTCGTGAGTGGTGCTACCTTCATTCACCGGTGTTGATCCACCATCTTGGCTCACCTTCCCCATGTTATCAATTCAGCTCGCACGGTGTGGAGATAGGGCGTCATGGATATTGCGGGGCACCGACAAAGAGGGAGTACATAGCAGGTCTCCAAGGCGTCATGGTGCCATATATCTCTCTCCCACCCTCCCCGACACCATTCCCCGATCGAGCTGTGTAACCATGGTAGAGTGATGCTGGATATGGATGTACTATCCATTATATTTTCTTTTTTTTTTAAAGTTCATGATGTGATTGTTTGCACCTGAATTATTTGAAAGATTGTTGAGAACGATGTTGTATTTTGGAGAGATCGTCAGAAATTTATAGAAGTTAACCCAAAATTTTGAACCTCTTCTTTTATTTTTATAAAATTTTCAGAACGTTTTGAAAGTTTCCTTATGTTCGACCATGTTGAGCGTTGTTCTATCCGCATCCTACGGCCGTGATTTTTCGTGGGTGGTGAGTGAAATTAAAAACATGGTCCGATCTATCCTTTCCCCACGCAACTCATCCGCTCGTTTTCTCCACATCTCAGCGAAACACACGTCCACGGTCAGACGGACAGGCAGGTCGACGAGCGGTGCCGTAGACGCGCGTTAATGGAACCTCTAAAGGACTGGACGATGTGGACCAATAGTGGCCCTGGGAGGCGCCCCTTTCCAGCTAGGAAGTTTCTTTTAGATATGCTCTTCTGCAGGTGAACATGGCCATGGCTAATACAACCATCTCATTTTGTTTTCTTCGAGCTTTAAGCTCCACTTTTCCAATCTATTACCTTTGTGAGACACCTCCACCTCTTTCGTAGACTTCCGTGTTTGCTTTCGCCGTCCCTCAGTGTGGTGCCACCTTCATTCACGAGTGTTGTTGATCCACCATATTTGCTCACCACCCCATGCTATCAAGTCAGCTCGTACGTTGTGGAGATAGGCATCATGGATCTTGTGGGGCACTGAGAAAGGAGGTCTCCAAGGCGTTGGGGTACCGTATCGCTCTCCCACCCTTCCTCCCTCCTGCCAGAACCGCTTGACTTTGGTCACCCAAACACCATGCATTCTGGATATGGATACACTATCCACTATATTTTCTTTTTCTGAAAGATCATGATGTGATTGTATAAATTTCACCTGAATTTTTCAAAAGATTGTTGATAACGATGTTGTCACTTTCAAGAATTCATCCAAAATTTATAGAAAGTTAACCTGAAATTTTGGAACTCTTCCCTTATTTTTGCAAGAGTTTGTCTCATTTTTCCTAAAATTTGACGCGATTTTTTTTTAAATTTTGGTATTAAATTTAAATGATTTTTTCAAAGCCCACACTTTTTTTGAAATTTTTAGGGTGGAACAAGGAACAGGCAAGGAATGGTTGGGTCGTTGTCCGACGTGCGCAGGACTTGTGACGGTTGGTTCCCGACATTGTTTTGGCTAGCGAGAACTAGGAAGTAAACACTATAGAAATACCGGGTGGTACTGACTTGTTGGCCATTAGATAAATTCAAGGCCATGACTCAGTGTCATCCAGACGATCTGGAAAAAACGTCCGCCTCCTCGACTATCCGATCTTCATGAAATGCAAACTAAATCCCGTATGTCTGATCCATGCACCATACCCCCACCCACGCAACAATTTTCTGTAGTACTGTAGCTTTGTTGCAGCTTTTCATCCGTTGTGGGTAAAAAGTACTAAAATCATCGTAGCATTTTGAAAACACTAATGCAGCAAAAATATGGGTATGCTGCAAATCCTACAAATATCACCAAATCTTCATTCATCCCAGCAAAATTCCGAGGAAAAAGTCAATAGACCTATGCAGGATGGGAGAACAAAATTTCCAGCACCTAACGAGAACATTTGCAACATTGAAACAACACTTCTAGCACAGACTCAAAATCGTCGCAACATCTCACTTGTGCGTCCGTAGAAAAATACATACGAGTATGCAACATTTGAAAGCACTCGTGCAACATCGAATAATGGTGCAAACTAACCTTGTGCTGGAGCACTGAGTTTGCTTAGTCAGGCTTGCTGGTGACGAATCCAGCTTGCCCGAGCCCCTTCAATGTCGAATCCAGTTAGCCCGGACACATTCCCCTTAGCCCCATTTCTCCTAAACTCCACATCACCCATTGCTGCAAAAAGCAAGGTGAAAGGCGAGAGAAGGAAGAATGTGGGGAAGGCGCTTGGTCCGACAAGCTCGTGGAGGCGGTTTTGGACTATGGAACGCAAGCCGCAGGTGGCAGCAAGCATGAAGCCTACGCGTTGACATGTTGGAAGCAGAGAGAGAAGGCACGTGCTGAGAGAGCCGACGCACGCGTGTCACGGGGTGACGACCCGGACGATATCCAGGCTTTCCTAATTTCAAGTGGTACAAGAAATAAGAACATGCTTTCTTTCCGTCAAACTAGGCCGCAAATTTTACAAGTGTGCTTGTCCACGAAGTGCTGGCCTAAATGCAAAGCTGCTCCCGGGACGACGTCCTCCCACCTAGAGAAAAAGGCATTGTGTAGGTAAAAAAAATCTGAAACGTTTCACAAATGTATATATCCATGCCCTATGTTCAGGCACAGTTTCAGGTATAAAGCATTCTTTGTGACCTGTGTAAGAAACAAATTTGGTGCTAAAAAATTACATTTACATCATTTTTTATTGTTCTTTTGGGCACAATTTTTTCCCTCTATGAAATATTACTGAATTGTTAAGACAGAAGACAGAAACATCTAGGATGTCAAAAAAATTCAGATACTTTAATTTCTTAAACATGTTTTAGGATTTACTGTTCACCCAGGAGCTTGTATGCTCCCTAGAGCCAAAACAACATCCTCTGTTGACTTCTCTTTTCGTCATGAAAGATGCTTTTGCAGCCTCCTGCAGGAGGTTTGTGCATTGGTCGATGTATTAATCTAAAGAGAGTTATTCAAGCACTTAAGCTTGTCGTGATCAAAACACTCTAATTAAGCCATGATCCATTCCCGTAGTTCGTCTATTATCAACGGGTGATCAGTGCGATGCTGGTTGCTGCATGTATCATAGTTGATCATCTCTGCGATCATATTTTGGTGTCATGTTTTTCTTTATTAATTTGGTTGTGTGGTTACTCACTGTATTGGTGGACTCTAGACATAAACAGGGTATACTGATATCAGGTTGATTGTTTGAATATTGCCCTTTAGAAAAACAATTAAGCCCTGAACCTTCCCCTCTTTTGAAAGAATCCAATATATTAGTCTACGTCGCAGGCTGCAAGCTTTTAGGCTACATCCAGCTGGATGTTGCTAGTGCCAATAAGCGAGGTTCCACGATAAACCGAAAGCTTCACAACAGTATAGATGGAATAATGTATGGCTTTCTGCAAAATCCAAAACAATGAACAAAAGATAGCAGAACTCACTTCAAAATATGCAGTGGAAGACGTCGATATTAACACTAGACAAACTGTAGAATTGTGCAAAATTTTCATGTATACACTTACTAGAAACTGTTGACAAGTTGCGGTATGGGAAAAAATGGTCAAATCGTAGCATGAACACAAAAGCATAAAGGTGTTGGTTCTTTGTACACATGCGCATCTCGCGAGTAGCTAGTACATTATGTCTCAAATTAAAGGAAAATAAACCTATTTTCGTTTTTATATTTCTGAAACAGAAGATCTTAAAGCACCGAGAGATACAACGAAGAAGTGGTCATCTACTCGTCCATCCTGATGACGCATCGCAGTCCCTCCCCCTTGAGCATGAGGTCGAACGCGGTGTTGATCTGTGAGAAGGGCACGCTGTGCGTGATGAACTTCTCCACATCCAGCTCTTTCCTCATGTACATCTCGACCACTTCAGGGAGGTCGGTGCGTGGCTTGTAGTTTCCAAAGAAGGTGCCCTTCAGGGTCCTCTCGTTTAGGAAGTTCATCGGGTGTGTCTGGAACACCGCCTCCTTGTGCGGGACGCCCACCAGCACGGCGACGCCCCAACCCTGCATCAAGGAAATTTCAGGATTCAGTTGAAAGCAGAATTAGGTATTGCTACTGATTATATATGTATGTGTGTGCATGTATGTATTGAGCAGTATATTACATCGTGAACACATTCGAAGGCGGAGATCATGGCGTTGATGTTGCCAGTACACTCGACGGCTCTGTCGACTCCACCATTGGTCATCTCCACAATCACCTGGAGATGATTATTGAACACTGAGTTTTCTTGGAACAAGCATGTGTATATGTCGCGAACAAAGTGATGAATAAGTACTGAGGGTAAAGAACAAACCTCTTGCACGGGCTTGGTGTGGTCCTTTGGGTTCACAAAGTCAGTACACCCAAATTTCTTAGCTGAAAAATGATGGACATGTTAGGTTTTCTGGTTCCATGTCCTATCCAAAAACATTTACTAAGATGTTCCGTGTTTCCATCAGAGTTTGTTTACCTTGTTCATCTTTTGCAGGGTTCATGTCCACACCAATGATCCTGGATGCCCCAGCCATCTTGGCCCCTTCCATGGCCTGATTATATGAAACGAACATTAATCAATTAGTCATGGTTATAGGGCACAATTCTCACAATCATGCAATAAATATTTGTGCAAGATACCGAACATGGAGTGTCACTTACAGCAAGGCCAACAGCTCCAAGACCAAAAATTGCCACCGTTGAACCCTTCTTTGGTTTGGCGACATTTAGGGTCGCACCAAGTCCTGAACAAAATTCGTATTTCAGTAACTAACTTCGGCGTCCTAAGCATATTGAGTAATTTGGAAACAGTGGAATGAGGAGCCATCTTACCAGTTGATATACCACAGCTGAGAACACAAACTTTGTCAAGGGGCGCTTCTGGGTTGATCTTCGCAAGGCACCCGACATGGATCACGGTGTACTCACTAAAGGTGGAGGTCCCAACGAAGTGGAATATTGGTTTCCCGTCAATGGTGAAGCGGGACTGTCCGTCGCCGATCATCACACCACGATCCACATTGATCCTTAGTAGGTCACACAGGTTGCTCTCCTCTGACTTGCAGTGAGCACACTCTTTGCACTCACCAGTGAAGACCGGTAGGACATGATCACCCGGCACAAGCTCAGTCACGCCCTCTCCGACACTCTCAACAATGCTGCGAGGAAGAAGTGATTGGGGAAATGTTAATACAATGGGGAGCATTAAAATGTAGAAGAGAGTCCAGGTGTTTACAATTGACAACTGCCAAAGAAATTAGTCACTCAAAATACGTCCCAAAAAGAACAATATAATACTTGTGACAGTAAAGATATTTTAAAAGGAAGCTTTAATTTCAAGATGAGGAACAATCAAAGCAAGACTACATTAATTAGGAGAAAACCCTAAATTATTCAACAAAGCACTTTAGGTGAGCTTGTGTTATGGAAGATGCTGTCCCAAGATTCTTCATATGTTTTATCCCATGGCACTAAAATATGGACACTTGCTGCATATAGTTAGCAATCTAATTCCACTGACAAATCAGGGCTCACGATGACTATAATTAGAAGCCACCCCAATAAACTACTCAGTATAATTTAAGTATCAACATCCCACCATGCAACAAAACTATAACAGAATAAGATAAGAGACAGAGAGAGGCAGTGTGATGCATACCCTCCTGCTTCATGGCCTAAGATCCTAGGAAAAACTGGAGTTTGCCCCTGCGGAAATCCAAATAGAGATCATCAATATAAACAAGCCGCTCATAGTTGTATCTGGTTGGGTCGCCATTACCCGATTGAGCAACACAAGATCATGAGTATACAATTGTGGATACCTTGGCTTCCCAGAAGTAGACGTCGGTGTGGCATAGAGCGGTGTAGAGGATCTTGACGCGGACTTCCATGGCCTGCGGCGGCGCCACCTCCACCTCCTCGATGGACAGCGGCTTCCCGGCCTCCCATGCCACGGCCGCTGCAGTCACGCAAGAACCAAACGAGTTAGAGTTTCTTCACACAGCAATCAAAATTACAGCGGAATACTTCAATAACGAACCTTTGCACTTGATCACCTTCCCGGCGGTCGCCATTGCCGTAGATCGCTAGATGCAAGAACTCAAAGAGAAAAATCGATTCGATTGCTGTTTCTACTTCGCAGTTCGTCGACTAAACGTTTGTGAGGAAGGAAGGTGAGTCGAGGCCTGTATATATAGTGGTACGTACGAGGGATGTCGGCGAGTAATTAAGATTGGCTTGCCGTGCAAGTGGGGCAACAAGAAGGATTTATTTTTTCTTGGAGAAGGTGCCTGGCTCCGCTGCGGTGTCTGACGGTTTCAGAATTCAGACCAAAACCAAAACCAAAACCAAAACCGGGACAGGACTCCCGGCGAACTTCAGAAACCTACTACAGTACTAAAACAACATCCCCTCTCGTCGTTTTGTGTCGACGTCTTAGAATATGTATACAAGCTAGCCAGCGGAATGCTTGCATGTGTCGACTGGCGGGCTCCATTTTATTTTCCTCTCTTAAAGGTTCAGAAGTCCGTATAGAATGCGAATCTTTTCCGGTCGACAGAGCTCTCTGCATCTGCCGCTTTAATTTAGTGCCTAGATCACTGTCAGTGGGCTTTAGTTGTAGCCTGTCCAGAGGAGCACGGAGCACCCACTAGCACCCTGAAACCAATTATTAACCAACCACTTATTGCGTCTAGGAAGAAAATTCCCAAGGATTCTACATTGTTTGCTGTGACAGATCACAGATGGACCTAGCTAATCATGCAATCAACATTTGAAGTCTCCTCTATGTGTCTTCTTTTGATTCGTCGTCTGTATTCTGTAGCTGCCTTGATCTGGGCTCGCTAGGTCACATCTTGAACTTGACACATGTCCTTCCTGTCTTTTTAGCATTTTTTTTTCCCGCAATTGGTGCTTTCCCATTACAATCGCACAAGCTTGTATCAAGGCGATACAATCATAACGAATTTACACCACAAGAAAATAGTTGAAACGAAAGTGAGTAAAAGGAAATAAAAGTCACGAACATTGTCATGCAAGACTAGAAAGATGCCTAAGGTGATGGAGAACTGAAGACTATGTCGCCGTTCATGTGTGGGTAAAGACATTCTTGGACACGTACTCCAGGTACACACCGCCAAAAACAACGTGAGGTGTTCCTTCCTCTGAAGAGTAGAACACGAACATAGCCGGTGCGCATAGTGGAAAATAAACTCTCATAGAAGATGATTTTTAATGATTAATAACCATACAATTTCTACATATGGAGACCATATTAGGCCTATTGGCTTCCACCTACATGAGCATTCTACACTTGCGATCAATTCATCGCAACCACTTGCCAGAAATATTTGCAACATGATGAGGCAGATCAATACAAGTTTAAAGCGACCTGGATGACTAACCATATAGAATGAAGAACCTTACACCGGTAAAATTAGTTAAATTGTCTCATCATGGGAACAAAAACAACATTTACTTCCTCTCAAAAAAAATTACTACTTCTCCAGTGGTATCTTCATTTTCAGAATTTGTTTCCAAATGAGTAAATTCTCTGTACATGGAATCAACCGTGAATTTTCCATTCACATTTATTCCACTAAAATTATTTGTGCCCTTGCTGTAATGAGACTAATGCCAACCACTCACTAGTAGAGACTGACACAATATACATGGGTCAAAACCCTCACCGACAATGGAGAAAGACTCCATCGCCATGAGTCTGTCACTCATGTGAATGCCTCGTAGGCAACAGATGAAGCGTTGTTTCTGATGGGACCTCAACGAAGAGCTTGGAAGCTCCAAGCGACCTCATCGATAAAGGAGAACTTTGAAACAACGGTTTGCAATTATTATTTTGTTTTTAACCAATTAATTCTTTTATAGGTCATTTTCATATTTCACAACACCTTAAAAGATTTCACAACACAAAGTATATCGACACTAACAATTTCATTCACAATAAATACAAATGTATCTTTCATAATGTGACCGAATACATAATTTTATGTCAACAATAAAAATATCTCACTGGAGGAAGCCTAATTTTTTTTAAGGAAATCAACACCTTGGACTGAACTACATGCGACAAGACTGATACACTACCGAGACGAAGTTGTTGAGCACATTGGAGTTAACCACACTCTTAAAAGGTCAGCACAAACAATTTACAAATTCGAGATTATAAACACAAATGAAGATAAATTAAATATATCTCTGTGAAAGAAGAAGAATTTATATTTTAGTGATGATGTCTCTAATGGTACATCGTGTAGGCGGACATTGCTACCTCATTCAGATCTAAATTCATCTTGTAAAAGAACATTTGATCATATTTTTATGTTTCTTCCAAGGGCAATCAACAAGGTCACATCTTTAATACAGAAGGAACATTTGCTTCCTTACCATACTGCTTTCACATTATCTGCATCGCCCTACCTGCTGACTTAATGATGTGGCGCGACTTTGTTCTTACTACATATCAATATCAATCATTGTATAACATCATCAACAGGAAAGATGTTTCTGTTGCAAGTGTTCTTATGCATGATCATCTGAATCTTGAATTTCGGAGGGCTTTGGTTGGCAATAAGTGGGATGCTTGAATCCATCTTTTTCAACGTCTAATGGTTATTCAGTTGTCGGAAGAGCCAGATAGCTTCATATGGAAGTTAATTGACTCTAGTATTTTAAATCTATGTATGCTGATGTGATGAATGGACATACACGGTTTCTTAGAAAATACCTCTGGAAACTTAAGATCCCATTAAAGAGAAAAATTGTGGTTCCTTCATAAAAAGGTGTTGCTTACTAAGCATAATTTGGCCAAAAGAAATTGGATAGGGTCTAAAAAGTGCTTTTTTTTTTACACGGAGGAGTCAATTGAGCATCTCTTTTTAAAATGTCCATTTGCTAAGATGGTCTGGCTTATTGTCCAATTTTCTTTGATTTACCTCCACCAACTAATATTACTAATATGTTTGGCAATTGGTAGAATGGTGTGGAAAAAAAACAAAAGCGAGAATTCGCATTGGCGTTTCTGCTCTGTGTTGGGCCATATGGAACTGTCAAAATAATTTGGTTTTTAACAAGGTTGGAACTACTAATTTCTTGCGGGTTTTCTACATGGCCAGCAATTGGATCACAAATTGGGCTTACCTACTACCTTCATACCAGAGAGATGTCATGGATTCTGGATGCAGACGCTTGTTGATGGTCGCTTAGGATACTATCACCCGGGTTGGGTGCCGGTATACTAGTAGGATTAAAGATGTCTAGATTCTTTGTCGCTGCCTGTTTCACTTGGTTGATTTATGTATCGACCTTATGTGATCGTTGATTGTAATACGTTATACTCTTGAACTACTTTATTCAAAAGCTGGGTGCATCATCTGATGATGCAGAGGCTGGGGCTTTGCTCCCATTTTGAAAAAACATACTTGAAGGTGTTGCGGATTAGGTGTAGGTGGTTACTTGACATATTTTATCATCTTCTTCCATTTGCAGTCTATTTCATATGCTAAGTTTGTGATGAACATGATTATTGGCATGTGAATTCTTAGACTAGTAGGTTTGACCTTCCTTTTGCAATAAAAGAAAAAACCATACAAAAGTTGCCAAAATAATGTTTCGAAAACAATAGGACAATATTATGATATTTAAAGCAGTACATCCTCTAAGGACGAGCTTACAAACATTTTTTGCCAGCAAACTGGGTCGCAAAATTTACAAGTATGTGCTTGCAAAGAAAATATGTTTTTTTAGAATTTGCCAGCTGCATGTTGAATTGTTGACAGCTTATCACTTTTTGTCCTGGATGGAGCATCTCGCGATTAGCTTGACTGAAGGAAAAATCTTATAAACTTTATTCTTGCACGAAGAAGAAGCTCAATCTACTCGTCCATCCTCATGACACATCGCAGTCCTTCCCCTTTGAGCATGAGGTCGAACGCCGTGTTGATCTGCGAGAATGGCACACTGTGCGTGATGAACTTCTCCAGGTCCAGCTCCTTCCTCATGTACATCTCCACGACTTTGGGGAGGTCGGTGCGCGGCTTGTAATTGCCGAAGAAGGTGCCTTTCAGTGTCTTCTCGCTGAGAAAGTTCATCGGCTGGGTCTTGAACACATCATCCTTGTGAGGGACACCCACCAACACGGCCACACCCCACCCCTGCATCCAACATATTTCATGATTCAGTTTGAAACAGAATAGACATTGCTCAGAATGATCATAGGAGTACAAATTATATGTAGGTGCATTGAAGTATATTACATCGCTAACACATTCGAAGGCGGAAATCATGGCGTTGATGTTGCCAGTACACTCGACGGCACTGTCGACTCCACCATTGGTCATCTCAACAAGCACCTGGGATCATTCATCATTGAACAGCAAGTTTTTTCGGCGCGAGTTCGTGTATGTCATGAACAAAGGGATAGCTATGTACTAGATGAAGAGAACAAACCTCTTGCACGGGCTTGGTGTGGTCCTTTGGGTTCACAAAGTCTGTGCATCCAAATTTCTTAGCTGAAAAATGATGGACAAGTTAGGCTCGGTGTGTTATAAAAAATTACTTATGTATTCCATCAGATTATTTCTACCTTGTTCATATTTTGCAGGGTTTAAGTCCACACCAATGATCCTTGATGCCCCAGCCATCTTTGCACCCTCCATGGCCTGATCATGTGAAAAAAAAACCAGACATCTGTTAGTCATGCTTATATTCCTGGCACAATTCTCATCGGCCTGCAATAATATTGTGGAAAATACTGATCATAGTGTCACTTACAGCAAGGCCAACAGCACCAAGACCAAAAATTGCCACAGTTGAACCCTTTTTCGGTTTCGCGACATTTAGCGTCGCACCAAGTCCTGTAAAAAATGGCTTTTAAGTAAGTTACTGAGGCATCCTAAACATACTGATTCATCTGGAAACATTGGCATTTGCAGCCATCTCTTACCAGTAGAGATACCACAACTGAGAACACAAACTTTATCGAGGGACGCCTCGGGGTTGATCTTCGCGAGGCACCCGACATGTATCACGGTGTACTCACTGAAGGTGGAGGTCCCGACAAAATGGAAAATCGGTTTCCCATTGATGGTGAAGCGGGACTGCCCGTCACCGATCATCACGCCACGATCCACGTTGATCCTCAGAAGGTCACACAGGTTGCTCTCCTCTGACTTGCAGTGGGCACACTCTTTGCACTCACCAGTGAACACTGGGAGGACATGGTCACCCGGCGCAAGCTCGGTCACACCCTCTCCGACGCTCTCAACAATTCTGTGAGGAAGAAGTAATTTTGGGGAAAAGTTGATAGAAAAGTTAAACTATGACGAGTAAATATATTTCATTCAAATATAGAAAGGATTTCCATGTTATACAACTGACAGCTACCTAGGAAAATAGTTAATCAAAATACTATCACAAGAAAAATAATTTTGTGATTGTATTTTTTCTGGAGAATTAATAGTGTCATAAAAACCATATTAATCCACAAAGCACTTTATATGTCATAATTTGGGGATAGAGTTATTGGAAAAATAAAACAACGAAGAGCATTGAAATGCAGAAAAGAGTCAGGTGTATACAGTTGACAACTGACCATGAAAATAGTCACTCGAAATATGTCGCAAAAGGAACAATGCACTACATTTTGACAAGTTAAAATTAAGTAATGGAATAATTAGGAGAAGTGGAACAAAAAGATCATGGGGAAATTAATTACACGAAAACCATAAAATAATTAAAAAATCAGTTTATGTGAGCTTTTGTCATGGATGATGTGGCTCCATGATTCTTAATATGTTCTATCCCATGACCCTTAAATATGGACACTTGCTGTATATAGTTATCAATCTAGTGCCACTGACAAATCAGGATTTAGGATGAATATAATTAGAAGCCGCCATGGAAAAACTATATTTCTAAGAATCAAGATTCCACCAAGCAACAATACTGTAACAGAATACGACAGAGACAAAGAGGATGCGTACCCTCCAGCTTCATGGCCTAAGATTCTAGGGAAAACAGGAGTTTGCCCCTGCAGAAATCAAAGCAGAATATCAGCATGTTAATTAGTCAGTGGTCGAATTACCCGATCGAAAACCGCAAAACTACTAGTATTACTAAATACAAACGGCTGTATGTGTATACCTTGGCTTCCCAGAAGTAGACGTCGGTGTGGCAGAGAGCCGTGTAGAGGATCTTGACGCGGACCTCCATGGCCTGTGGCGGCGCCACCTCCACCTCCTCGATCGACAGCGGCTTCCCGGCCTCCCATGCAACCGCCGCTGCAGTCACGCAAGAACCAAGCCAGTTAGCCCTGCAACTATTGGAGTACATCAAAAGTTCAAAACTCACGAAACTACCAGGTATCTCAGGAACGAACCTCTGCACTTGATCACCTTTCCGGCTGTCGCCATTGCTGCTAGCCGCAACCGCAAGTTCCAGGAACTTTGAGACAGAGAACAATCTTTGTTGCTGCTACTACTTCCCACTTCGCTGATTAGATTTTGGTGCGGAAGGAAGGCGAGGTGAGCCCTGTATATATAGTGGCACCGGAGGAGACAGACAGCAATTAAGGTTTAGCTTGGAGTGCAAGTGGGGCGATGAGGGATTTTTGTTTTTCTTGGAGAAGGTAGACGAAACAGTGGTTCCCGGCTCCGCCGCGGCTCTCTCTGCCGGTTTCAGGCTGTAGTATATGGACAACGTAGTGACGTGATCAACGTAGGTCAACGGCAGCAGAAAAATGAAACTAGATTAAGAAGCCAGCGGTGAGTGATCGATAGGGCAGACTTGGCGAGATCAAAACCGGGGCAAGGAAGCAGGGGCCGCGAAAACCAACTGCGGAAATAGCTGAAAGGCTTGTGGTTCTCTGCATCTGCCGGCTCTAATCCATTTCTTACTGTTCTATCGAAAAGATTCTGCACTCCTTGATGTGGAGCATGTCCGCTTTTGTTTCGTCGTATGTACTCTGTAGTTGCCCTGAGGAGCTGGGCACGCTAGGTCACATGGTCAACTCGACAGATCCCGTTCCTGTCGCTTTACCATAGTGTCAGTCTGGATCGTGTGCTTAGTGCTCACCTGCTCGCCTTCTCCACTGGATGGCTACATATCGAGACTAATTTGATAGAGAAGGGTCAGCGTGAATATCCATATACTCCGAAGCATGATTAATTCGAGGAACAATGAAGGCATGTTACACCCTCGCCGGTTAGCCACAGAGATCAAGGCATATGCCAAGTTGATGTTGCAGCACATCTCTAAACCGGTTCAGGCAAACAAGCATGAGTCCACTGCATTACTAGTACAATAATGGAATGTAAAAGAAAATATTGAAATATATAACCAAAGCCGACCTAGCTCAGTGGTAGAGCGCGTGGCTTTTAACCACGTGGCCGTGGGTTCGATCCCCACGGTCGGCGTTTGGATGTTCATTTTGCTTTTGCCATTGCTGGCCTTGCTTTCTGATGTAATTATAAAATCATTAAAAGGAAAAAACGAAGGCCGCTCTTTCTCTTCGCAAAAAAAAAAAAATCGACACGCTAGGTTTGAAGATAATTTCCTCATTAGCTTTAACTACAATATATGTTTAAAATTGTATGTTCATTTTGCTTTTGCCATTGCTGGCCTTGCTTTCTGATGTAATTATAAAATCATTAAAAGGAAAAAAACGAAGGCCGCTCTTTCTCTTCGCAAAAAAAAAAAATCGACACGCTAGGTTTGAAGATAATTTCCTCATTAGCTTTAACTACAATATATGTTTAAAATCTAAATAAAAAATGTTTCTACTGCAATATATTTATAACTCGCAAGAAAACATCTTAAGTCAAGAAAGGCAAACCCGAGACAAAGTTACAAGTTATGTTTCCTGTCTCACCAAAGCTTGGGGAAGACAGGAGAGCTCCAACGAGACGGATTAATACCCAACAAGCCCCTGATAGCTAAGTCAGTCTTGCAAAAATGATGGTGGCCAAGGGATTTGAAGATTTTCCCTGATGCGAACACGTTGTAAGGCCGTGCGTGATTTGCTTCGAATACATGAGGTGATACGTTGTAATGACACTTGGTGCCTGATATTTCTCGACAACTAGTTACGACCAATAAAGATTTGCTGCATACACACAATTATTTTTTCCTCCATGTGCGTATTTGAAATGTTTTGATGTTTTTTTTTTGCAAGTTTTGTGTTTATATATGCCCCAAGGTAAATATATTGGCGGTGTTGCAAATTACTTCTATAAAGGCTCGTGGGCTATCCGCCGTTTCCCCCTGCTTGCCCCGATCAGTCAATTTCGTGCGTTAGATTGGAGATGAACAGGGTAAATAGCATTGTTGTTTTAACTGTGGCAGTTAGATGCAGTCAATTGTTTTGTTACTTCTCTCCCGTGGGGCACAGGCGATGAGTCGATGACAGGTGGGTCGCACTGCGCACGGGACCCGCAAATCAGTGGGCGAGAAGTGCTCCCCGTGTCTCGCTCGTTTTCCCTGCGCCCGCAGCGAGACAAAACTCTCGCTCCGGGTGAAACCCTAGCCAATCCCGTTCGAGTCTCTCTCCCCAAACCCCTCTCCCATGCTTTTCTCCTCCTCATTCTCTCTCTTCTACACGAGATGGCGGCGGCAGCAAATCCGCGGCCAGGCTCGGAGAGGCGGCAGGGCATGGCGGCGGCGGGTGGCTGGGCAGCGCGCCGGCCAGACCAGGCTGGGAGAGGTGGCCGGCGGTGGCGGGTGGCCGGGCATGGCGGCGGCGGGTGGCTGGACCGCGGCGGCGGTGGCCCGGCAGGGCGGCGGCCGGGCGTCGACGAGCTCGACAAGGTTGCTGGCCCGCCATCGCCTAGGAGCCGCCATGGAGCAAGTGGATGCACGGAGCGGTAGTGGAGTCGTGTGAATCGGGGGAGAAGATGGCCTGAGCGTACTCGTCCCGCCTTGGTTCGTTTTCTCCTCCTCCCTCAGCTGCTATTTTCTCGCTGCTCTCCCATGAGTGCCTCTGCCTCCCTCCATCTTCTTCTTAGCTGCACCACGTCATCCCCCACCACCAAGTGCAACTTCTACTTGATGTGAGGAGGAAGAAGAAGGGACAAGAAGAGGAGGCAAAAGGAGGAGAAGAAGAGAAGATCCCCACCTCCTCCTGCCTGATTTCTCCTGCTCAAGTCCCAAGGGTGAGTTTCCCCATCCTCCTTGATCCTCTCACGTGTTGCACATGGTGATCCCATGGTTCCTAGGGCAGGGGATGAGCAAATACTTTTAAGGGGTTAGGGAAAAGTGATTGGTGCTGCTGTTCCTGTGCATACAGCAATGAAGATCACCATTTTCGAGTACCTAAATGGCAAAATCAGAGGAGAAATAGTTGGAGTGTTTGTAGGTCTTGTTCCCATGATCGTTTTAAGCCTTAATTCACTCAATTTGGTTCAGCCGTTTGGTCGTAGAGACGAAAACACTCGCCTTCGCCTCCAATCTGCCCGCATGCACCACTGAGGCGCAGGAGGTGGCTGAGAAGGCCAAGGGCGGCGATGGGTGATGGCGTGGTTGGCAGAGATGCGGGAGGTGGAGGGCAAGAACAGGGCCAAGCTCTTCCTTGTTCGGAGGAGAGGATGCGGGAGGAGGACGGCAAGAAGGGGTGGGAGCGCCCCCGTGCGCCCAGCCGTTACGGCCCTGCCCGCCGCCAAAGCGACGCCGGGAGCAACACCCCGAGTGACACCGGCGACCAACACCCCTAGCCAGGTACAGTTACTGTTCGTGCTTCAGAGCGGAGCTTCTTCTTGTCCCTTCTTCCCCTCTAATTTAATTTTGATTTTGTATCGGTTTCTGTAGACTCCATGGCTGTTGTAGGTAATTTTCTTGGTGTTGTAGGTAATGGTCAATGCAGTGCACTGCCGGGGACCTCCAGCCTGCACTCCCACGGTTCCAACTACAGCTGGTCATCGCCAAGATCATCCTCCCTGATGCCATTTTTCCTCTTCCTGGAGCAGTGAATATGATTTCTTGGGAAGGTAATTAGCTCCCTCTTTTATGGTATAGATGTCATAAGCTAAAGGTGTATTTTCCTTGATGAAGAGTTGTCCTCATGTAGCATCTATCTATTTATCAATAAAAGTCATCCAATTAATAGTCGTTTTTTAGGAGGATTGTTCCCTGTTTACAATTGATATTTATATTATCTTACTCTGAAACCTAAATTAGGATTCTCCCATATTTAATGTGTGTGGTTATACCTACTGCTAACCTTTTATCTACTTGTATCATGTGAAAGTTCAGACACTTCAGCATTAGTGGATGTCTTTTGGACACCTCTTCATGTGCTAACCGAGATATGACTTTTATCTATGTTCTCTAATATGTGGTTTTACCTCAATCAAATCAGGGATTTGTTGGTGGCGAGTGGCGACTATGGAAATAGCAGCACTGCTCTCAGCTTGCCGCAAGTGTATCTATGCTACATGTCTTAGTATCCTACTTTCAGCTATCCCCACGAACTCCTCTAAAATGAATCAGTACAGGTTGCTTGGGCATTTTCAAGCATTTCAAATAAAAATGGTCTTGATCCATACCGGTGTGCTGCTTTGGGATGTAAAGCATTTAGCAATTAGCATATTTACTTGCCTACGCCCTAAGCATATAACAACTCTTTTGCTTTGTGTTCAGGTCTACTGTCCTGCGCTGATGGCCATCAAGACAGATGTGCAAGAGCACTACAAATCCTAAAAAAACACTTAGGAAACAATTGTTTAATTGTTGGTAAATCATGCATTTTGGGGCTTCGTGACCCTATTTTATTGCAGGTTAGTAAGCAAAGATACTAATGTGTTTCTTTTGAGTAGTTATAATTTATGAAACTGTTTTCATCTTGCATTGTTTCTTTTGCCAATAGCTTTCAGCATAAAATGTGTAGATTGCGAGCTTTTGCCAATAGGCTTTCAACCTAAAATGTGGAGATTACGAGCTTTTGCCAATAGGCTTTCAACACAAAATGTGTAGATTACGGCTTTTGCCAATAGGCTTTCAGCACATCTTGCATCTTGATTTCGTATGTGTTGCAATCTTCATGTTTTATACTGCACCATTTTAATGTTTGTGATATTTCAGAAATATGGGAGACATTTGGCAGTTTATTATGATTCTGTATGCCTGCCCCATTTCTATATTTTGTTAACTGGAATGTGATTTAGATAGCAGTCAGCTACATGTATCATGATCGCATTGGAGTCAGTATTAAATAACTTATAGTAGCTAACTAGCTAATACTAATGCCTTGCAGGTCCCAAATGAAGTTTTTATGCACCTGAAGGCATTCAAACCTCTTGGTATCTGTGTGGTTGTTCTTCCAAGTGTTACAGTCAGCCATAAACCAAAGCAGTACAGGAACACGTTAGCCTGCTGCTGCTAGAAATAATGATGGGTGTTTCCAGGATCTGAGAAATTAACAATCTTTCCCCCATATTTTGAGGCAAGGATATATGAGATTGTAAGCTGGATGAGATAAGCAGCTACGTTCTGAGGCATTTTATATATATTGCTTGAGCGCTCGATTTTTGTAATGGTGTTTGGAGGCTAAACTGAATTTAAAAATGCTTTGATTCAGTTTATGTCGATGAAGCTCGCCACTCTGCACCCAATGATGGTATACGAGCTTGGGCTGGACATTCGCAGCATTTGCCACATGTAATTAAACAAGGCTTGGTAGTAATATTGAAGCAGCATAATCTGTAATGTTGTTTTGGGTATCACCAGTAGTATCAAGATGTACAGTGCAGGTACTTTTTCCTCTTTTTATCTAATTGTGATTGTCGAATGTTGGTTTGGGCATCACCAGTAGTGCCTATAGAAGTTCTCCAAATTTTCTTTCTAATAGCTCAATACAATATATTTCATCCTTATTTTACTTTTGCTTTACTTCTTTCTGCTGGCATATGTCGCTGCATGTATATATGATCTATTCTGAAAACAATTTCATTGCTGCAACGAGCTGTCTTCCCATCTTGCCATTGGAATCTACAATAACTGGGCCTGAACATTTTTAACAGTATGAATGATACAACTTGACATGGCCTAAGCATCCTGTCTAGCAATCCTGATAATAACAGCCTAAGAGATAGACTGGAGCATTCTGCCTTTGCTTTAAATTTTATACCAAAAAGCTGTTCAAAGCTGAGTAGCTCTACCAATCTACCCTTTTCCCACGAGCTCATAAGATATCTGTAGTAACTTTTCTCCTCTGTACAGGTTATGATCATGCTCTGGTAGTAGGCCATTCCCCTGAGAGCCAGCAATGGTTGTTGCCGATGAAGAAGAACGTCCATCCAAGATAATAAGGTTAAATGCTGATTTCTTTCTCTGTCAAGGTGCCTGTTTTCAGTTCTATTTTTCTCTTGTCTGAAAGTCATGGATAAATAAATTGATAATGCATAAACTTTGCACTTGAATTAGATGGAGAAGAGATGAGCCACCTTTTTTCAATAAGCTTTTGACAAAATAACTATGGGATGAATTGGTTGATCTTTTAGCTCTAAAAGAAAATCTTAAAATGTTTAAATTTAATGTACTTGAAGTTGCTATATAGATTTTTTCTAGACGATCGTAATGTTAGTTTTACCCTTATTTTGTTGTCATGTTAATTATTCAGGATGTGGAGAGAAGTTGCTGTACATTTTTTTTTCTAGAACTATCGGAATATTAGTTTTACCATCGCTTTTGTTGCATCTGTTCAGTAGGCCAGTAACATTTGTCAGTGCTTTTTGTGGAGTTGAAGCATGTCACCTTTTATTAAAAAAATTGGGGCTGTGAATTCTCTGAACAACAGAGAAGTAATATGTTTTCCAATGTGTTTCTTCCCTAGATTGAACTGTATGCCGACTGAGGTTGGGCCACGGTGATGCTTATGGCAAGGGGTCTGATCATTAGAGTATTGTACTTTTAGATTTGATGTTTGTGAACCGAAATTGAAGAGATCGGTCTATTAATGTGCAATTTTCTATTTTCTTATAAGAAAGAAAGGAGTGGAGAGTTTGACATTAGCATGCATTTCTGGTGATTCCACATGCTTTGCTGGCTAGAATTTGCATCAACCAAATAGCATATGCAGGATGTTCCATTAATTATTATTGTGGTGCAAAATCTGATAGATAGTTAAGCTATATTTTGTAATGTTGCACCGATAGCATTCCAGCATGAGCGGTCGCTGCTGGTATCGTCAGCGATCCCGTGGAGTGCCAACAGACCGGTCTGGCAGCTAGGATTCCAAGTAATGAAGGATTTCATTAATGAAGGATTTCAGCGATGGACCTTTTCCTGCATAATGGGCCTAAAGAGAATTAACATGTACTTTGCCGCTTGGATATTTATAGAGTAGACTATCACGGAAATTTAGCTTGAAGATTATTCTCTAGATGTTTCCTATTGCAGATTATGATTTTTCAGAACTGTGAGTGTGGTGCGCTACTTTGCTACTGTCTAACTGTTGGGCTTCTCTCTTATCTCACTAGAATTTTGTAATTGCCATTTTATCATTGCAACAATTGCCCAGGGATGCTTCACTCTCATATGCTCTCTCTAAACTTGGCCTCACCTGTTTAGAATATCATATGCTCTCTAAACTTGCCCTGGTACTAAGGTGTTTGTAACTGCAATCCTCTAATCATTTATGGTTTTCACTAGGTTGTTCACTTTGTCTGTTGACCGAGCTGAGAACAATGGTTATCAATCCGTGTGTTATGGATCTTTGAGAGGTACATTCAGACTGTAATTGTTAAAGATTGATTCGAAGCCCGGATATGTTTATAAATGAGAAGTCTTTGCGAAACGCAATGGTTATTATCATTGCAGTTGGTGGGTCTATTAACGATGTACTACATTTTATTGATAATGCCTGGTGAGTTATCATCTTATCCATTTCTAATTGTTTAGATAGACAAATGTTCATTCCCTCCTCGTTTCAGGTCTATGAGATTGCACTTAACTCTTGATGATTTCCAGAAGCTCATCGACCAAGTTCCTTTCCTTGCAAACCTTAAGCCTAGCGGAAAATATTTCATGGATTTACATAAGGTACACACTTAGTGCTATACTTTATTTCACTTCGTTCTGGTTTAACCACACATGAATCCAGTTTAAGATTTAAAGCTTAAACCAACAAATCGAGGAAATCTAATGGTACCGTTAAGCACTAACTGTGATATAAGATAGAATCGTGCTCCTACACAATCGTGCAAATACAGAAACCAAATAGCAAACATCGGCCGATGACAGCGGCAATTAGATCTTCAATGCCCCATAGGTCTTTCAGAATAACATAGGCCTCAACTTTTGAGGGCATCATCATGATAGATTAGCAAACAAGCTTCAGAATATACATTTACTATCAGGTGTCTTACTATTTCTCAGGATTCTGGGCAGTGCCTAATATATCATGCCTTTTCTGCTGATTTTGTAGGCTCTCTATGCCTCTCCTTTGTTAGATTCTCTTATTTAATAAAGCTTATGTGCTAAAACAAATATGATAAACTTGGCTCCCCATGCAAGTGGTGAGTAGTGTCATTAAGTATTGCTTTTCCATGCAATTGTGTGCCTTCTTATGCCTTGTGTTAATAGTTTTTTTTGGTTACATATAATTATGTCTGAGTAGTGATCTGACTTGAACATCGAGATATTTGATTTAGACTATTATGTCTCTAAATGCTTCTTAGATCTACGACACACAAATGTATAGTTTGGAACTTGGATGTTGAAGTGGACTAGGCCAGACTGCGGGGCACTGTCACATATGTAATGCTTACTTCTAATCTTCTGATATATGTAGTAAACTCACAGAAACAATTACAATGTGGTGGTTTAATTGCCAGTTCCATGGAATAGCAATTACCTTTTCTATGCCAGTGATAGGCCGAGAGGTCATTAAATTGATTTTGCTCCTCTTGCATCTTGAAATAGCTTGACGTTTTCTCTTGCAGATATGTCATCTACATTGTTCATCGAGTCTCTATATGTGAAGCCTCTAGCCCTCTATTATGTCCATCACACTGTTAAATATGAATGTACAATATGATTTTCCCATGTAGAAAGAGCGTTGAGGGCACGCTATCAAGATGCCATGAACATTCTGAAACCACGGGGCAGGCAACTTGACCTGTTTATTGTAATTTTGCCCGACAATAATGATTCTCTTTATGGTGTGCTTTTTAGCTCAAAACATAAGAAGTGTATTATCTGATCCAAATACTATCTATTATTCTTATCACTACTTAATGTATTATAAAAAGAAAGAGGAGCCAATAATTACTTTCAATGTGTTGGTCTTTTGTGTAGTTATTCCTGCATCTCCTTTGAGAATTAGTTGTCTATTTGTGCTTCACATTTCGTGACATTGTCTGTAATGCACATATGGAGTACTTTTTATTCTCATTAGCCTATGGCAACAATACGGTCTTGCATCCGGCAGTTGCGCAGTTGCGCAACGGGTCATCTAGTATATAAGAAAGGGTCCTTTTAGGCAGTCAGAATATTTAGGTTAAATATTACAATGGTGTTGCAAATATATGAGAAATGTTACAAATGGGTCTATTAGGATGATTCCAACGGGCCGACGCAAACAGACGCGTGTTTGGTCCGTTTGCGTCGGCAAACGGACAGGCCCAGTCCGCCCCTGTCCGCCGTTGGTGGCAGTGCTCCCAACGGCCCGACGCATTGAGTCCGCCCGGCAATTTTTTTTAGCTAAACATGCCATATATGGGCCTTTTCCATTCATATAGTGGGGGTGGGCCACAAGCGGCCTTTTTACATAATATTTTTAAAACAAAAATATATAAAAACTAGAAAATTTGCCCTTCGCGGGCTTCTACTCCTCTTCGTCATCCCCATCGAGGATGACATAGTCCGGCTGCTTCCAGAGGTGCTCCGGTGGTCCGCCTCGCGGTGGGGCGACGGCCGGCGGCGTGGGCGGCTGCTCCTGCACCTGCTCCTGCGCCTGCTCTGGGACCTCCCAGTCGCCGGCATTGAAGACCCAGCGCTGTCCTAGCAGGCCTTCTGGTAGCGAAGGCGCCGGTGGCAGGTCCATGTCCATGGCCTGCCACCATGGCTGTGGTTCCTCCAGGACCGCCGCCTGCTGCGCCTGCAGGGCCGCCTCCTGCTCCCGGGCGACGTCGACGAGGACAATGGCCCAGCGCTTGGCCTCGTCCTCGGCCATCTGCTTGAGCAAGGCCTTCTTCGCGGCCTCGAGCTCGGCGTCCTCGGGATCCACCTATATCTTCACTTCCTGTGGCGGCGGCGGCGGCGCAGACCCAATCCGCAGCGCGCGCAGCACTGGTGGTGCGTCCCGCCGCCGTGTGTGCGGTGGCGGTGACCAACGCCCAGATGGCGGCGTCGGAGCCCGCGTATAGAGGGCCTGCTGCCGCAGGTCGTGCTCGTCGCTGAACCACTCCGCCCAGTTCCTGGACCTCGCCGCGTAGGCGGGATCGTTGAGGAGCTCGGCCGGGAGGCGGCGGCGGCGCTCAATCTCCAGATCCCGTGCCCGCTTGTTGGTCGGAATCGGAGACACCGGGATCCGCTGCGGGTTCAGGTGCCAATGCTCGGGGAGCTTGACATCTGGCCACGGCAGCGGGGTTGCGTGGTCCCAGTATCACTGGCAATCCTCCTTGCGCACGTAGACGCGGTTGCGCACCTCGGCGCCCGGCGGCGCGAGCTCAAAGATGGCGGGGACCGGCTCCGGCTCCGGAGAAGATGGTGGCGTCACGGAGGGAGTGCGGAAGCGCCGGCGGCGGCGGCCAGAGGAGGACCCCGCCTCGCCGTCGTTCTTGGCCTTGCCGAGCCCCGGCCATCAGAGCGGCATCGCGGCGAGCGAGGTGGCTAGGGTTTGCGGCGAGGCTAGGGTTCGGTCGCCGGAGAGGGTGAGTGGGCAGTGGAGTGGGTGGGGGCTGGCCGTCCCTATCCCCTGGCATTAAAAAGGACTGGGCCAGGGGAGGCTGACCGCGCCTTGTCGCTGACAGGTGGGCTCGGGGAGGACACGAGGCGTGGCCGCGCGGACGCGTTTTCAGTCCGCCGCGCGTCCGCGTCGACGCATCGGTGGTCCAAATTTGGGCCAGAAATGCGTCGCCCCGTTGGGCCGTGTTTTTTGCTCCAGCGGGCAGGGACAGAGGCGCGCGGATTCGACGCGTCGCCCCGTTGGAGTCATCCTTACTCTATTCCGCCGGACACGAGTCGGAATAATCATCTTAAGTTGGATCCATTATTGCCTAACTAAATTTTGTTTGGTATCTTCTGTAAAGAAAAGAAAATTATATCTGCTTCAAGCATGTGAAGTCGAGCTTCGAGTCGCCAGGACAGTACAACAGGAGTACGAGTGAATCGAGCAGAAAGAAAAAAATCATTACACCACAGGCAAACAGATTTCTACTTTGTACTACTCCCTAGTAGCGAGTAACTTTGCTAAGAGGAGCTCGTTTCAAAAAACTTTGCTAAGAGGAGACCGGAAACATCAAAAGTCAACGGCGCCGCTTAATTATAAGCGTTCTCAGGAGTGAAAAAAAAGGCGAATAAGAAAGAGAAGCTAGAAACCAAATTCGAACGAAAAAGAAAAAGAAAAAAAGGAGAGAAAATTAATTTCGGGATCAGATGGTAAGTCATTGGGGTGCCCCATTGTCGTAACAGGCTTAGTTGGGGCGGACACCCCTCTCACAAAATTTGTGAGCTGTTAGGCCATCTCTAGCCATCCCTCCAGAGCCCCCATAGGAGGCTTTTTTTGCGCCGCGCCGGCCGAAAAGCGTCGTTTTTCTACCACTCGGCCCCCCAGAAGCCTAGTTAGCGCCGTTTCGGCGGAAAATAACGCCGGCGCACCCAGGCGAAACTCAGCCCACTGGGTTCGGCCTGGGGGGCCGGCGGAAGGAAAAGCACGCGTGGGGCAGCGCTGTCGGCGAGACAAAGCATTTTTCCCACCCCGACTCGCCTTTTCCTCTGTCCACCTCGTCGTCGCCTCGCCGTCGCCGCCACCACCCCTCCTTGCGCCGCCGCACGCAAGCAGCTAGGAACCCCCCGTCGAGCCCCGCCCCGCCGCCGGCGCCGCCCACTCTCCTCCGCCGCGATCTAGCCGGCTGGGCCGTTCTCGGAGCGAAGCGCGGCCACCCTGCCCGCAAGGTGTTCGGCGTTTCGCCCGACCCAAGCCATGGACTCCGACGACGAGGAGATGCTCGATGAGTTCTTCGACGAGGAAGATCAGGCCGCCATCGACGACGAGGAACACCTCGTGGTCTTGGCCTGTCTCGCCGGCTTGCTAGTCAACAGCGGGCCGCGTCGTGTTGGATCGACGCGCGGGCGCTGCAAGAGCAAGCAAAGGCAGCGGTATGAGGGCTACTGCATCCTCTACTCTGACTACTTCGCCAACAATCCTACGCAGGACGCGAAGGTGTTCCGGCGCCGGTTCAGGATGAACCGTGAGCTCTTCCTCCGGATCATGCGCGCCATCCGGGAGTTCGACCCCTACTTCAAATTGAAGAAGGACTGCACCGGCACGGTAGGCTTTACCTCAATTCAGAAGTGCACGATGGACATGAGGTTGCTTGCATATGGTGCTCCCGCAGATGCACAGGATGACTATCTGCGCATGAGCGAGTCCACGGCCCTGGAGTGCTTGAACTATTTCTGCCGGGCAGTGGTTGCAGTCTTTGGCCCAACGTACTTGCGATCACCCAATGCGCAAGACACTGCTCGCCTCCTCGCAGAGAATGAATCAAGAGGCTTTCCTGGGATGCTTGGTAGCATCGACTGCATGCATTGGGCATGGAAGAACTGTCCATTCAAGTGGCAGGGATGTACAAGGGAAAGGAAGGAGAGTGCTCCGTGATTCTCGAGGCCGTGGCTTCATATGATATGTGGATTTGGCATTCATTCTTTGGTATGCCAGGAACTCACAACGACATCAATGTCTTGCAGTGCTCGGATGTCTTTTCCGACCTTGTCGAAGGCCATGCTCCCCCTGTGAACTACGAGATCAACGGGCACCAGTACACAAAGGGCTACTACCTTGCAGATGGCATCTACCCCAGGTGGGCAATATTTGTGAAGAGCATCTCCAACCTTGTGCCAGGAAGTGCGAAGGCTTGGTTTTCCAAGTGCCAGGAGACTTACAGGAAGGATGTGGAGCGGGCATTTGGCACGCTGCAGTCTCGATTCGCTGTTGTCCGGTACCCAGCTTTGACTTGGTCGAAGTCCAACATGTGGGAGGTAATGCAGTGTTGTGTGGTCTTGCACAACATGATCATTGAGAGTGAACGGGATAACCCGGTGCCTGCCAATGAGGCAATGGCACCATACTACCGGCAGGGTCCTCTTGCAGATGTTGATCACCAGGTGCCGGCGCCATGGGCAGCCTTTCTCACCAGGCGCCGGGAGATTCGAGACGCTAGAACACATCTATCTCTACAGGATGATCTGGTGCAGCACTTGTGGGCGCGCAAGGGCAATGGCAATGCCGATAATGGCGATGCCAATGACTAGTACGATTTGTTTTATTTGCTTGTATTGTTGAAATATTTATTTGTGTATGAATTTGTACGTTAAACTATTTATTTATGTGTGAATTTGTATGTTAAACTATTTCTATGTGTGAATTTGTATGTCAAAAAGAGCCGGCCTTTCTTTATGCCAAAATAAAGCCGCATCGCCAGCTGGGCGGTTCACGGCTGGTAAACGCGCCCCCCTAAGATTCGGTTTCACGCCGTGGCGGCCTAGAAAAGACGACGTTTTGGACCCTAGGGGCACAACGGCTAGAGATGCCCTTACCGCTCATCATTTCCCTTTGCTGCCTGAAGGATCATGCCTTCTCTTTGCCACCCGCCTCCTCTTTTATAGCTCTCGGAAGCTCGCCCTCCACAGCAATCTGCCGGTGTGGGACTAAAGGGGCAATTGATGATAACCCCCCAGTTCGCGCGCCTTCTATCATATGCCCCCCTTGTGTCACTGACTTGTGGGACCGGACCCCACATGTCAGTGACACAAAGGGGGGCATATGATAGAAGGCGCGCAAACTGGGGATTATCATCAATTTTGCCGGGACTAAACAGCCGTTACTCCGCGCTGATCTCTCTGGTCGCCCATGTAGTGCCCTATGCGGGCTGAACGTAACGCAGTGAGTAGGTCTCCTACAGCTCAGCCCATCAGGGCCCAATTGGACTTCGGGAAAATAACTCATTTGTGGCAGATTCGTCGGTCATCTTGCAAAGCTTTCGTTTCTTCATGGATACATAGCCCGTCCATGAAAATTTCCATAGTCAAAATGTGCGTTTCTTTTAAATGATCGACTCCAACCTAAATTTTAAGATTCACAAGATTCTTAAATTTTTTAAGAAGTACTAGTATGTTTTTGCATCAATATTGGCAAGTGCACACTATATGAGGCCAAACTCATGGATGAAATGATCAAATGTGTTGTCTTTTTTTCTTTTCCGACAAGCACCCGAATCCAATATAAAAGTTCACCGTAATTATAAAGCACTTCAAATATAATAAAATCATATTGATGTCTTTGGATCAACTAACGACAACTACTGCCATTAGAGTGAGCCGTCAACACTCAGCTCCCCTACCGGAGCCAACCTGACATTGTTGATAATATTCGAGAAGTCTTAGGGCACACCCAAAAGCCGAAATCATCGCCATTGAACTATTTAATCAATTTGAATCTTCGAACATCAAACTTGCAACACACATAAACAAAATGAGTTACCCATCTAGGGTTTTGTCCCCTCACCGGCGACACTGTCGGTCCGCTCCGCCTCCGGTGGCCTTAGGGTATTGGAGGCGTGGCGGACCACGGCCTCTCGCTGGTGGAGGGTTCCCGTTCTTGGTTTAGTCAGAATTAGGTCCTTCCCGTCCTATCCTCGCTCCGGTGGTGCGTCTTGCACCGAGGGAGCGCACGTGGCGTTTTGTGTTCGGTGGATCTTTAGGGATCCAGTCGGTTTTTGTGTTCGTTCGTCTGGTTTCAGGTCTCGCTCTTCTGATCTACGAGTCTCATCTTTCGCGATGGTTGCTACTCTGGTGCGCTGGTCCTTTGTGGCCTTAGCACAACGTCTTCCCGTTTGTCTACTACAACAAGCTCTACAACGACAAGCCTTGCCCTGCTCCGGTGATGGAGGGTCAAGGGCGGCGGCGCGCTTCGGCTCGTGCCAGTGTCTGTAGCCGTCGCTAGGTGGTCCAAGTACCTATTTGTAATTTTTATTACTTTTTGGGATCTTTGTATGGATGATTATGAATAGATCGGTGGACTTTTCGCAAAAACAAAACAAAACGAGACCCACCACTAAGCATCGACCAACCGATTCCTTGCGTTCCTCAAAGCTGAGATCGCCATCGATGAACTGGATGAGGAGACGGAAAACCTTATTTTTATTCTACATAGTGCCTCCCAAGCCATCATAACGCCACTGCCAGTTGACCAAACTCTAACTTTAGGAATCTAACTACACATCGAGCGCGAGGTCCCCACATCTCCTGTTCCCGGAGCGGCAAGCAGAGGGCGGGGTACACGCCGATTGTCGGACAAAGACGGAGGAAACGAGCAGCGACTAGAGTTTCTTTTCTCCCTTAGAAGAGGCGTTTTATCGGTTTCTGTCTTGGTTGCATAGAATTCATCATCACACATGGGAGCGATGTCATTGTCTTCCTCAAGCGCCATGCGCCTCCTGTAACATGCTCGGTCTCATTAGGCACGATCTGTCCCTACATCCATGTTGTCCTCGAGCTCGGCAATGTCATTGGCGTTGAAGTGGGTGAAGAGGAGGGGTGTAGGTGCGGATGGTGGTTTGCTCAGCCATCGGCGGCCATGGGGATAGAGCCCTAGGTCGCTGAGCTGGTGCAGGCCAAGCACATGTTGATGCAAGTCTGCACCTGCGTGAGGATGACGCCAGCTGTGCTGAGCTTCTGATAGCGGTCGCCTGGACGCCGACGAGGTCCCTTACGAAGATGTCGATCTTGGAGCGTCGAAATCACGATGAATCCATATAATTCGGTGGGAAGATAGGAAGGTGATGGCGACGGCTGGAGGGGGATGTAAAAAGGTGGAAGTTCAGGGGCAGTTTGGATGCCACGTCCAATACTGTTGGTGGGGCCACTTGCTTCATTCGGTTTTAACCTATTAACCAAGAGATTTGTGTTGGGTGCAAATAACTTTTAGTTGTGGAGTCTTTTTTGCAAAAAAACGCACAACTAGAGACCGGTCTACCATGGAAACATGACGTTGTACCGGCTTCGTTGCTGAGTTGTCTTTAAGACTCATATTGTAAATAGGTAGTATGATATCCGAAAGTGTTTTTTTTTTGCTCCCGAGCTCCAGTGCTCCCTCCACTTAAAGAAAATTCAAAAACCATATTTGTGAGTTCAAAAAATTCTGAAAAAAAATCATGGGTGTAGGCAATGGTCTATCTCGTAAACGTGCAAAATGTAAATTTAAAATACTTTATATTATAGGCTACAAAAAATAACAAAATCTGGTAAAACTGAGAGATTTGAAAATAGGCATATTTAAATCCTCAATTTTTCATTTTTGTGTAGCTCAAAATACAAAGTATTTGAATTTGATATTTTGCACACTCGTGGGATATACTATTGGCTACACCTGTATTTATTTTCAGAATTTTTTGAAACTCACAAATACGATTTTTTATTTTTTTCAATTGGAGGGAACATTGGAGCTCGGGAGCCAAAAATATCTACTCGTCTGATATACGATAGCCACATTGGATTTGGTCGACAAGTTCGAATACCACTGATGCATCTAACTCGAGAAAAAACTAAGAGTTCGTTTGGCATCTCTCATTTCATTTCATTTCATTTTGTAGAAAGAATTAAAACAATTTTAAAAAAGTAGAGGGTTAAGGACAGGAATTGACTTAACATACGATACGATAGACATTGAAATTCCACGTTGGGTATACCCATGATTCCGGCCCGAGGTGAGAGGATGTCGGGGCGGCGGTCCCGGGGCGCGGCAGCGCATGGTACCTGCCGTGGCATGAGGTGTCATGGTGGTGCGGCATGCGGTGACGGTGGTCCGGCCGGTCTCTGACGGGCGGTTGCGGGGTTTGTGACACATCACGGAGCGAAAGCCCTGCTCTGGTTCGACGACGCCCTAGGGGCGCCGCGTCCTTCTTCAAGGCATCGTCCAGTGGTGCTCTTACTTCTCCACGCCTGGTTCTTCGGAGGAAACCATAGATCCCACGGGGATCGGGGGAGGGTGGTGCTTCTACGTCGCTAGCCTCTTGTGGCCTTGCTTGGATGTTCCACCGGCCAGAGGGACCAGTGGAGTCAGCGGTGGTTGGCCGCGGCGAGCCTTCGTCTTCGGCTAGGGGGTGCGCGGCCTTGGGGCCGATGTGAAAGTCGGAGTGGCGGCTCCGGGTTTCGTCTTGCATTGTGATCGTCTTTGTCGTGTTAGTGTCGGCTATGGTTGCTAGGGCGACATGGTCGTCGGCTCGTTTTGGGGCGTGGCCTTTGGGCCGGCGTGGATGTCGGAACGGTGGCTCCGGGTTTCGCGTTGCGTTGAGATTGCCTCCGCCGTGTTAGTGTCGGCTATGGTTTGTTAGAGCGACATGGTCGTTGACTCGTTTTTTGGGGCGTGACCTTCGGGCCGACATGGTATGTTGTGTTGTATGGTTTTCGACCGGTTTCTCTAGTAAATGTCCAACTCTTTTGACTTTATCAATGACATTGTCGAGGTTCGAAAAATGATTCCGGACCGAAGAAAGGAAAGAAAATTGGGACCGGCCGTCCGGGAGCCCAGCACGGCTGCACGACTCTGTTTCGCAAGAGGCGCTCACTCGAAGCAGGGCAGAGCTCAGAACGGCGGCTCTAAAATGCCGCCGCCCACCGCCGGCCGTCTCTCCGGCCTCCTTCGGCGCTGCGCCGCCGCCAAAGCACTAGCCGCAGGCGCGCAGCTCCATGCACAGGCTCTGATTGGTGGCCACCTCCCCCAGGCCACCCTCGAGACCGACCTGGTCCTGATGTATTGTCGCTGCGGTGCGCTCCCGCGCGCCTGCAAGGTGTTCGACGCGATGCTTTCTCCGTCCATGCACGCCTACAACATCCTCCTTGCCGCCTCCCCACCCCGGTTAGCTCTTGAACTTCTCTCTAGCCTCCTCGCCGCCGGGTTCCGCCCTGACTGCTATGCTGTCCCTGCGGCACTCCGGGCCTGCGCCGAGCTCCAGGACCAGCATCTTGGTGCCGCGCTCCACGGATTTGCCGTCCAGCTAGGGTTTCTTGCCAATGTTGTGGTCTCCAGCGCTCTTCTGGACATGTATGCAAAGGCTGGTCTTCTGGTCAATGCGGCCAGGGTGTTCGACGAGATGCCAGAGAGAGACTCTGTTGTGTGGAATTGCTTGATTACCGCTTATTCAAGAGCCGGGATGGCGGTGGAAACCCTGGAGCTCTTCAGGAGAGCTCAGGTGGAGGCGGTGAACATGGTGAGAGATCTGCGGGCCGTGCCGAGCGTGCTGAGTATCTGTGGAAAGGAAGGGGAACTGATGAAGGGGAGAGAAGTACATGGTAGGATGGTCCGATGCCTTGCGTCCGATTCGGATGTCCCAATTGGAAACGCGTTAATCAACATGTATGCAAAGTGTGGACATGTCGACGCGGCGCAAGCGGTGTTTGCAGGCATGAAGGAGAAGAATGTGGTGAGCTGGTCAACACTAATATCTTGCTATGGTGTCCATGGCAAGGGAAAAGAGGCATTGAGAGTCTACAAGAAGATGGTGTCTGAGAGAGTGAACCCAAATCACATTACCTTCACCTCGGTTCTTTCGAGTTGCAGCCACTCAGGGCTCGTGACTGACGGCCGGAAGATCTTTGAGTCGATGAGTAGGTTTCATGGTGTAGAGCCCACCGCTGAGCACTATGCGTGTATGGTTGATCTCTTGGGGCGTGCTGGAGCCATCGAAGAAGCTATCAGGTTCATAAAGAAGATGCCTATGAAACCTTGTGCTAGTGTATGGGGAGCTCTACTCTCAGCTTGCGCTACGCATAATAATGTCGATGTTGGAGAAATTGCAGCCTGTAGGTTGTTTGAGTTAGAAGAAGGCAATGCTAGTAATTATATTACTCTCTGTGGAATTTATGATGCAGTCGGTCAGCCTGATGGCGTTGCAGGATTGAGATCAAGGATGAAGGAACTTGGCATGGTGAAGACACCTGGGTGCAGCTGGGTTGATGTGAAGGGAAGAGCTCATGCCTTTTACCAAGGGAGCATCCCACGTTATTTAAGGAGACAAATCCTTTGGATTTTAGATCTGTTACTCAAGGATATGGGCAGTTCAGAATTTAAGTATGAGCATGCGTACCAATATTATGAGCCAAGTTAGCACTGAACTTTTCTTGAAAAGAAGTTGGTACTTAGAAGTTCTGTACTGCCGCAATCAAATTGTTATGAGGATAAATCATGGTTCACATGAGCATCGTGGCCTTGAATATTTCTGTGATCAAATGTCTGGACTAATATGCTGCAAAAACGAAGCGGCACCTGGGTGAGAATGACACTGGTTCTTCAGTTTGAGGCTCTGCTCTGAAGTGACTTCAACAATTGTACTGTACATGTCTGAGATCCCCCCATCTGATTGATCAACACATGAATCAAATCAAGTGTTTCTAAATATGCTGTAAAAGCAGATGCATGAGAAATTTGTTAATGTTTCCCTAAAAGGTAATTCCCAGACACATATTTCGGTCCAAAGTGTAAGGGATGAGCTTGGATGCAAGCAAAATTGCAACTGGAAAGAATGAGCGTTATTTGCTTGGTTTACCTGCTTTGAAGCTTAAAAGGCATCTGAACTGAAGGTCAAATGGTGCTCCCTTTTCGTGGGTTTGAATGTTTGTTGGAATTCTACAGTCTGCACTGAATCCACTGCCACCTGACAGGACATATGGATATCACAAACAGGCGGTATATTATGGTACATAAAGCAGGTAAATGACAGTACAAAGAGAATAACCTCATGTCGACCCAAAAAGAAAAACAGAACAGACAATACTGTACGAGACAGCAAACATAATCATTAGACCCATAGACAGTAGCAAGAAAGAATTTTACTTGGATTCAACTCGATGTAGGCAGTAACCATTTTTAAAAAACTTGAAATGCTGCTCAGACGAAAGGCGACAAACTGATGATTGCTTGTGTTACAACATTGCCTGTAACGTCCAGAAAGGAATTGGTACAGCCATCAAGAAAACTGTGTAGAGTGTTATTTTCTCAAACTCAAAGTGCACACAACAGTTTTTGTGCCTGGTTATGTGATTAGCAGCAAATGTGTAAGCTAATCAATGGTCCATGTGCTCAGATCCTTCATCTGTAAAAACGATTATGTACTCGATGATCCAATTGCTACAACTTCTCTTTCTTTGATGATGGACAAAGTAATGAAGAAACTATCCCACTTATTTATGCACCTCATTGCTTTGACCATGGTTGTACTCACTCTGTTGATTTCGGTGAGATATGTATATACGTAGGAATAAAATAGTTAGCACTGAAATTTTATTGCTAGGAGGATAGGGATTCATGGTTCATCTTCTCAATCATGATCACGGCATTAATACACAGAGCAGTTTGGCTACACAGAAAATTTATTATGATACTGGCATGTTTTGCACTCTGTGCTCCAGTCCAATTGAAGATACAACTTTATCGTTTCCATCAAAATTAACATTGGAGAACACGGTATTATCATGATGGTAATATTTTGTCACCCTACTATAAAATTGCTACAGTAATTGTGTCAAGGTGATCACCTGGCACTTTGTTGATACCGTCCAGATTCACTCATGACAACAATTTTGGACTGCCCAAGAACAACAAGATCGTTTTTTATATACACAAGAAAAATATTGTTACTGCCAGCTTTTGGCCTTTGGGGAGGAAATAGACGTCCAGCCTCCAACTAGGGCAGCTGCTATGTTGATGCGGGCTTTCTCCAGGTCTTAAACTACTATTGCAATGCATACTTTATGCCTTCCTATGCAGATTAGCCTGAATACTTTACTCTTGATGCAGTTCTACTTTCTGGATCCTGTTTTCTTGCACACTGTTCGAGCAGAATTTGTTCAGAAAACAACTCTGATTAAGGTAAGGAACTGCCACTGCCGACCAGCATTGCCGGTACTTGAGCTCAGTATAGCATGGGTCCAGGTAACTTTAGTACAAGTTTGTTGCATTGTCTCAAGTAAAAAAGGATAAAGGTCTTGAATTAGTTTTTTCTCAAGAAGAACGCCAACAAATCATACAAGCATACCATTAGCAAAAAAAATTTAAATCATGTACAAGAAGAACTGTCACTTGACCGGCAACATTTTCTTGTAATGATCCTTTGGAGTGGACTGATGAAATAGTTTAGACAGTTACAGTTGCAATAGCACAGTGTCCTCCATACTAACTACACTAACATAATTACTTGTACACATTGCTTGTGTTTCAGATTTCCAGGGACCCAATCTGATAACCCAAATGAAGGGCGATAAAGAACATACTCGCTGGCATTTCTTTTCTGCTCTTTTTAAAGAATAAAAAACTTATTGACCATCTAATACATTCCTTGAGAGCTCTTCTACTGTAGCACAAGACTGACAAATCCTAAGTTTTTTTTTCTATCTTCAGCTGCTTTTGTAGTTTACACCTTAGTTAATGGGTGGATGGGTTGTGTTTGGGAGCCTTTGTCCAAGCACAAAGGATTGAAATAGTCCGAGAGCTCGGTCTGGCTGCGCAAATGGCACCATGTGAGACGCGCCCCGCACTGTTGCAAAGGTCAGCATATTGCCATACTCTGTTACCCAGCCTCCAACCTTGAAAATCAAAGGGCAACATATGTTTCATTGATCAGACAACATTTCAAAGGCCATATCAAATAATTTTAATACCGTGATTCAACTTGTGTTCATGGCATAGAAGTATACCTGGCCTTTGCGGAACCAAGTACTGTACGGAACTGTGATACGCAACCCCATTGTATGAGCTAGCTCTCGCATAAGGGTTCGGGAGCCCAAGAGGGGCACCACAGAGTCTTGATCGCCGCTGCAACGTTAATTGATCTTGTCATTAAAAATATTCACATTGATAAAACAAATTTTCTGAAATGCATATGAAAATGTTATATACCTGAATACCCAAACTGGTATCTTGTGTTCCACGATTCTCTGAAGTAAAGGCAAAATGTCGATGTTGCCGTCCTTATTGGTGTAATTCAGCACACTGGCACATGATTTTAATGATCCGTGTAAGTTTCAGTTGCAAAGATGAGCAGTTCATGAACTCCGACTCTCTATTCTTGTTGCAGATATTTACTGAACGGACCAACAAATGTAAAATAGAAGGCAGAAATAGCAATAGAAGCACTTACTCACTGCACATGCCCCAGCCATAAGGTAGATGTGTTCTGTTAGCATGAAGAGCGTGCTGTACTTCTGGAAGATTGAAGTAGAAATATCTTTCATATGACATGCAAACATCCACTCCTACGCTGATTTTGGTCACCTATGTTGCACATTAGACTAGTTACACCAGAGGGATCAAAGATTCTAAAGTAAAATGTCATGTAGCCTGAGGAGCAAACATACATATTTTCGCAACCGTAGCTCCTGCATCACAATTGATGGGTAACAGACGTCGAGAATAACATCATAGTTGTTGACATAATCCCCGACTATGGCATTTGCTTCGGCAATGGCCTCATTGCACGACTTGCTCTCGTTGTGGGGGTCACTGAAGGTGTAATCCTCAAAGTCACAACCCTTGTTTATGGCCAGAAATATTTCATCGGAGATCATACCATGAGACCAGAAGTACTCATATGTTGCAGGGACATCCCTGTCAAGCTTGAGTAGAGGATTCCCGATCTACGCAAGGTAATATCTTCTGAGTTAAAAGGTAGTGACTAGAACAGAGTTGATTCAAGATACTACAAGCCTGTGCTTGACTACTTACCGCTACTCCCTTGATATTGAACTTAAAATCCTTTGACTTCCCGTTGTGCGTGAGAAGAACATCGGTGAGTTGCGGTATATAATGCCCTGCATTATTGATGATACGAAATTAATCACCATAGAAAAGTGATGGTTGAAACATGGATTTATAATGTAGAACTTGAAATACTTCCTGACCTGCATAGCTCTCTCCAGAAAGAAATAAGCTTCTTGATCTGTACTCAGGGAACTTCTTATACCATCCCAGCAGAAATTTGTACATGTCATTAGCTGCATAGTTGAAGAAAAACTAACTGTTACTTCACCATGTTCAGGCTAACCAGCTTGTCGTGTGACGTGCACAAGATGGCGACAATTTTACCTGTCCGCTCATCTCCAGTATTGTAGTCTGATGAAGTGTTGGAGTAGGACCATCCAACTCCAGCGGGCGATTCAACAAATAGAAGATTGGACACTGCAAAATTACAAACATAAGACGACACAGCAAGATTTTGTAAGATCTGGTACAGCTTTCTTCCACTGAAACATGTGACGGGAGAGAAAGAAACCAAAAGCTCAACCTTTATTCCATGACTTCTTGTTCAATCTTAGCCCTCTGCCATCTCCTTTTGGATAAAACGGGCCGAGCTCCGTAAACGCGCCGCCTCCAACCGAAGAACAGCCAGGACCTGAAGATCAGATGGGATATGACTATAATCAGAGAATTTTTCAGCAATTCAAAGTTAGCAATCACATTTCCTTATGTAGTACCGAGATCTTTATGCACAACCTAGTGTAGCTAGGCACTGTTACATCAATGAAGCATTCTTTTCTGTATGTGCATGGAGATGACACCAAATGATGCCTCGCATGTTTTTAAAATCCTCATGGACCACAACACACAAAGCCCAATGAAGCAAGGCTCCAGGGGAACATGCTGACCAAAGATACCCATGTTTCTACTTACAAAGTTGGTTTATTTTAAGTTTTTTATTTTCTTGGCAGGCGTGGAGCAGATGACGATCGACGAATAGGAGGAAGTTGTCCCGTGTTTCCAGTTCAGGAAACACTGGCTGTCATCATAGGACCCCTGCTGGATCAACAAACACTTAACGTGGAACCAGTCCAAGAACAAAAGACAGGGAAAATAATAGTGGAGCATGAGAAGCGCAAGATGGTTGATTAACTTGACGACGACGCTCCACAGAGGTCACTGACTGATGGAACAGTGACCTTAGCCAGGACAATTCCAGCAGCACAATTTATACACAACTGTTTAGGGATCTAAAAATAATTTCTACAAACTCTCGGGATTCAAACATGAAAAAAGAACTCAGAAGGGTATCAACCAACAAAATCTGGATCAACTGTTTTTAATATTTTCTTCAACAAAATCAGTGTATAAGGGTATCTCACTCTGGCTCAACCAACAAAATGCATGAATTATTCAAGGCAGTAACAGATCAGCTCCTGCAGTTTCCTAATTCCCAACCGCTAAAGTCCAGAGCTAATCAACCATGCACATGGAAGACGCAAATTTCTACAGACAGCACTGCATGCATGCCACTCTTGTCTCCGGAATCCAGCAAGAAAATCCGGATGCAAACATTGAAAAGCACACTACTTGAAGCAAAACAAAACAAGAGCGATTTCCGAAAAAACAAACGCCGTTCTGGCAAAAGAAACAACATAAAATCGATCGACAGATCAGAACGAGGCGGTCCAAGAACAGAGCACGCTGCAGAGAAGAGAAGCGGCAGCAGTAGCCAGTAGGTACGGACCTCCGTTGAGCCAGAGCGTGAGCGGCTTGCCGGCGGCGTCGCCCTGCGCCTCGGCGAAGTAGTAGAAGAGGCTCCTGCCGGCCTTCTCGTCCACGTCCACGTACCCGGCGAACTGCCTGAACCCCACCACGGGCTGCCCGGGCAGCCGGCTCACCAAATCCTCCTCCGGGAACCCGACCACGCAGCCGCTCACGAACCAGCCGACCATCGCCGCCGCCAGCGCTGCGGCTCTCCAGGAACCCGCCATTGTCGCGAGAACCGCCGGAATTGGGAGCGTGGGAGCAACGGGAGGAAGATGGGTTGGGTTCTTGACTCAAATAGTTTGGGGGGATATATACCGGGGCCATGTAGCTTTTGCGCTCGTGACGTGGTAACAGCGCGGATTTTTAGTTCGTAGGTTGTTGCGGGTTTAGGTTTGGATCCCAACGTTACTTGTTTTTTCCGGTGGTTTTGCATAAAAATTCTGTGGTACGAAATATATTTGGTCAAAGTCTTGTCTTGACGATACAAAATACGTTGTCCTTCACTGTGCTGTAAATATTTCTTCATATAGTGAAAAACATATGATTTACTCTGAGCTTTGAAAGAAATAGAATTTTGCATGGATCCCAACGTCGAATCAACAGTTCTAGCGGCAATTGGGATGTAGAAATAGAAAATAGACTATTTAAATCTCAAATTATACTTTTGGTAAGTTTTGCTTCTCCAGTCTCTAGGTATGCATATATGGACTGAGTTCAAAAGATAATAAAGGCGATGAATCTAGACTACCTTTTGACTGGACAGGGCCATTTTTCAGCGTCCGTAGTTATGTCAATGCAAAAATGGTTTTGTTTTGATGGCATAACGTTTTTGTCCTTATCACATTCCGATTCTGATGCGTACGCCAAACTTTTCCAAATTCTATCCAGTAGTTTAAGATGATGTTAGGTATGGCACCCAAGAATAGTCTACGACCATTATTTCGCGACATATTTTTCTACACCATCTAGAAGTACCTCACAACAAAGGTATATCCCTTACAGACAGGTAGATATGTTTAGCATCAACGTAATTAGGGCATCCATCTATAACGCGCAATCGAAATAATTGGTATAATTTTTTTATGAAAGTGTCAAGATGTTTCATATTTTTGAATAAATGTTTCTTCTTCCAAAAAAATTCGTCGTCGGACATGGTTGCATTACATGGAAAAGATTCGCTAGGGCAGCATAGCAAATGACCTGAGATGAATAGGGTAGCCGTTGGGGCGAGGCCCAGGAAGTGCTAAGCCATTTACTCCCATACAGTTGGGTCGGTCGCCATTCAAGCCCCCTGTGCGTCAGCCATCAATCAGGCTCCTGGCATGGCACGGCCGCTCCTACATCGGCTCAGTCATGATGACACACAGACAGATAGCCCTGGATCTCTTGAGACACATCCGGGTTTTGGAATGTGCTACATGTGCAGCATGCATTGTACTTTTACAATTTACAAGATTTGATTACTAGCTTAGGTTCAGGAAAACACAATCAGATCAGCCCATCAACATGCACGTGCGTGATTGCAACGCGTGACTCAAGTTTTTTTTTTCGATAAAGAGAATATGTTGGTTTGATACGGGGACGCTCTTATAGAACTATGCAATAGAAAAAGCCGGCGTGTTTAAACTTTTCGAAAAAATATCAAGACGATACCAATTACATTGCCTCTCCACCAACATGATATTAAAAACTAGTCAAAACAATGAAGATGTACAACAACCAATTTTTAAAAAGACAACAAAAATCAACAAAACGGCTAGAACAAACTTAAGCATCGATCGCCAAGTATAGCAACTCAAAAGTAACAAGAGAGGTGCTCTAACAACAACGCTTTTAATAAGGGGAGGATGCACGACGCCGATGTCGCTGGATCCAACCACAGAGGTCGGATCATGAGTTTTTATGCGAAGAGAAGTCCGAGCAAACACCATAAATACCGTCAACAAGGAAACGTCACGTGAACGCCACCATTCTTAGGTTCAACCAATAAAAGTTAGACCTACTACTTTCACCCTCGAGGCCTGACACTCAAAGAGTGCCGCCACACTGAAGTCGCCCTGTGCTGCCACCACCTCCTGGCTATCATTACACAACCGTGCACGAAAGGTTGGCCAACGAACAGAAGATTTTTGTTGTCGTCTCTACCGGTCATCGAGAACCAGAATGGTCCAACGTGTCTGCAAATCGAAGATCAGAAGGTCTTCACTGCATCATCTTTGTCCCCGTCAACGTCAAGACCAGCCGCCGCAGCCGCAATGGCCCAGCCACCACCGAGAGAAACCGGGGGCGTTGCCCTTGTACCCAATGTCCCGTCCGGGCCACCACCGGTATCACCTCCACTGGAGGCCACCTCTGCCAACCACTGAAGGCAGCGGGTCAGGAAGGAATAGCACGGGACGAGGAGTTCCGCCGAACAACGTCGTGGTGACGGCGATCATTCCCCATGTAGCTTGACCTCCAAGCCACCATGCTAAGAGACGCGCGACGAGATCTTTGTCACGCCCATCATCGCCTCAGAAGGTTGTTCCACAAGCAGCCTGGGGGAGCAGTAAGGAGAGGAAAGAAGGGGGTGATGGCGGTGTGATTAGGACGATTTCTCTCCTCGGTCGCCCGGAGATGACGACGCCACGTGAAAGGGATCGTTACTCCATCCCGTCTAAAACCGTGTCTAGATACACTCACTTGAGAGTCATGTACTCAGGACGGAGGGAGTACTTGTTAAGGGCTGTGAATGTAAAGTGCTAGCTGCCTAGCTGGAGGTGGTCTTCATAGTCAGGGTGTTGGCTACAACGCGGCGGTCACAGTTGTTCTGGCCGTGGGGAATGAGCTAATCACCGGAACGTGTGGCTCCATGTACTGTCGCCAGGGGTGTCTCACATTAAGCAAGGGATTCCTGCAGCCGGTATTCTCTAGAGTGCCCTGCCAACCGTTGGCCAAGGACAAGTTTGTGGTCAATCCGTCTAACAGCATAGTGCGTGCGGTGAGGTCATGTCTAAGCCAACTTTTACGGCTCGTGCACGTAGGGAATGAACTGAATTTGTCTGAGCAAAACTAGAGTCCAAATCAGATAATAATGCGCCAACGAAATATTGTACTCCATGCAATTTGCAATGGAATAAAAAGGGGCATACCTGTCCGTATTCGCTACCAAATGATGTCGTCTGTTTAATAGACACCAGTATACCTTCTGCCTTTTTTTTTGAAATAGAAAGTGGACCAGGAAGGATAACTATTTTTGAACATTGGTGGGAGAACAAAATGTACCCATACCCAATCTTGATCATTCTTCTCTTTCATACTGTAAAGATCGTGTAAATGCTCTTTCCATACAAATTTATTGTGTGCTCTTTTTATCTCACATGCCAGTTCTTACATAAAGTACATTCTCTATGGTTTTTTCCTGGTCTACTTGAGTACCTAATGGTCCAGACAGCCTCTTTGCGCTACCACTAGTCTTATACAGCTCACTAATCCATGATATAGCATGGCCACAAAAATGCCCGGAAATAATCCATGATATAGCACGGGCACATGAAAACTGCTGGAATGAGCAAGATTAAACCTGGCATTTTCGCGGTCTTGTCTTAAAGCAATTAAGATTGGTAGATCTCGATGAAGTCATAAACATCACTATTGCAACATTGTTCAGGGTACATACAAGATCGGGACAATCTGGAAGGCGTCACAAGAATCTTGCCGACTGTTTCACGCTTGTATCTACTTCTCCAAAATACAATAAAACTGAAAAAATTCTGGAGAAAACATCCGTTGGTATTTACGTCACCAATTGTTTTGCTGATTAATCCATTTTATATGTTATAGTGAATTTTGAATACATTGAAGTTTTTTATGCGTAATGTATTTGAAATGCCTATGAACCTTGGAAGCAATCTTGTCAAAGGTTTATACATCACTATGTAGAATAGCATGCTAATAGAATGGTAGACAATGCATTGGAAAAAGTTTGGTTCTGAGACGGAAATCCATTTTGACTAGCAGGACTGGACGTTTTAAAATCTCAAAAAGTTCGGAAAAAAGATTTGGATGTACTTCTATATTTAATGTTGGCACACAACATAAAAAATGTTTTTTCATGAAACTTTGTGTGTCAACATCAAATATTCGTGTGTACACCTGAAATTTAATTTCAATTTTTTTACATTCTAAAATGCTTTTAGAAGACATTTTTCTCATAATGAGACTAGATGCTCCGCCGGGAGGCAAAACACCGTGTCCGTTCTGAGATGGCTTGTTTGGTCTAAAGAAATACGCGGCGCGACGCTGGTCCAAGCCCAACCATATCTGGATACAGTCTTTGCGAGACGGGCTGGGCTTAACCGCCTCCCATATGACCTGTCTCGGAGCTATGTTTCTATCCATCGCACCATTTCTTTGCACTGGAAACTGCTGTGCGAGGTTCGGAAATCAGAGCCTCAGGTGATAACTTGTTCTCGACGGAAAAGCTCAGCTTCAGCTTCTACTACAGAGCGCATGCAGACAAGAGTTGGAAACTTGGGACAGTAGCGTCTCCAGTCATGAGTTAATTTCCTGCGGCTAAGCTAAGCTACCACACCTCGGTGCGTGGCTTCCACCTACAGGAGCTCTGCCGGCCTCGTGCTGGTGCTCAACTCACCATGCGGATGCGGAGGAGGCGGAAGACATTGCGTACACGCATGATGCGGCGCACTGACGATCCACCATTGTGTCGCAGCCCAATCTTTGGTAAGCCCTTCTTAACAACACTCTAAGTAACTAAAAAACTGGAACCAACAAAAACTTTTCTTAAAAATTGTTGTTTTGCTTGATGTGGTGTTTTGTTTCTTGTTTAAATTGATGATCTTGATAACTAGTGCTTGAGTGTGACTTGTTTGTTTGCTTGATGTTTAAGACTAAGCAAAATACAACTCAAAACATCAACCATAAAACCTCTCCCAAAATTGAAATCCTAGCTTAAACCCTCACAAACACCTTTTCCAGGATGCTGTTTTGGACTCATAATTAGAGGACTTGTGATGTTCTTTAATTTTGATCCTTGTCATGGTATTTGAGTATTGTGTTTATACTCCACAGTGAAGCCAAGATATTTCATGTTGGGATTGTTTAAGATCATGAGATCATGCTCTCAACTTGCTATGAACAGACAAAAGAATAGTTAAAACATACCTATTTCCTCTATTTTATTTTCCTATCTAGAATTCTTTTCTGGATGAGTACTGATTTATAAAAATCATCTCACTCATATTGGACATTCCTAGCCCTTGTTTGCATCTGTTGAACATAGCTAACTGTTAACAGAAAACCAGGACTTCGAAATTTCACTAAGTCTGAATTTTCTGAAACTGTCATTTCGGGCAGATTTCAAATTTGTTCAAATTCATGTTTGAATCTCATTCAAACCCACACCCTAGCCTACCTCTCACCTCACACCACTACCCTAGTGCAATGTGTGCACTGGTGCTGTACCTGGACGCAGAGCACGGCCGTGTCAACCCCGGTGTCCACCCGGACACCACACGCAAAACACACACACACTTCCTCTCGTGCACGTCTACCGTGTCACACGACATCACACGGTCACCAGCACCCCACCCCTAAAACCCGGGCACGCGTGGGAGACGAGATCAACCCAAATCCACCGTGGCCAACCCGCGCGTGAGCAGAGCGTTGATGCCCTCTGCCGCCTCTCTTCCTCCCTCGGTTGCCACTCCCTCGCCTTCACCCGCGCCCAGACCCGCAGCAGACAGAGCCGCGCTCGATACCGCCGAGCTGGCCAACCAGAGCATGCGGTTGCCACTCGCGGTCCGCACCTCCGCTCTGCCCGTTGCAAAACGGAGATAAAACTCCACCCCAGCGCATCCCCGTATGCCATTCCACTCCCACTCGCTCACCTCTCCACCCCCACGCACTGCTCTGCTCTCTCTCACTCTCGAGATGCCGATTGCGGCGTGAACTCGCCGAGACCTTGCGGTGAAGGTTGCCGGCATTCTGCTCCACCTTTTCTCGCCATTCTTGGCCCGTCGGGTAGCCCTGCATCTGGAGCATCTCGTTGACATCGTTTCCCTCTCTCACTCCCTCGCAAATCGACGCGAGCTTCCAGGATCCGTGTCGGGAGCGCTCGAGTTCGCCGATGCTGGGAGCTGCCGTTCAAGTTCTTCGTCAAGCCAAGCACTACCCCAACCTCCCTCCACACTCGCACATCCATCTCGTGGCTGTTCATCGCCCCTAGGTGAGAAAACCATCCTCGACGCCATTGCTAGGATTCCGGCCAGCTCGCGCCATGTAGCGGCGGAGACGACGTCTCCTGGCCTTCAGTGGCGGAGCTCTGTTGACGCCAAACCAGGCCGTGGCCCGCCCATCCCAGCCCAAAACTCTGAAGAATAAAAGAAATTTTGTCCCATGAATGAAAAAAAACGCAGTCTTCTTTGGGCTTGCCCACCCAAGTTTTGGGCTGGAGCTCCGCCAGTGCTGGCCGTAGATCTGGAGATCGACGGTTCCCGTTGAACCTCGCGATTCCCGCGCACGCGCGCAGCCGCATGGGCCGAATCCTGCTGCTGGGCCTCGCACAGTAGCAGATCTGGCCCAAATATTGTTTTTTAATTAGTTTATTCATTTCTGTAATTAGCTGTTTCTGCACTGTTTGTTTAAATCGCTTTAAAATAGTTAAACCTGGAACTAGTGCAAACTAAAAATTACAGAGGTAGCTTAATAAGTTTGGAACCGCATGCAACTCGCAGATCTGAAGTTTTTAATTTGTGCGAGTTTGAAAATTACTGTGCTGCCACTAGTCTAAAACAAAGAATCAATTTTAACTTGAGTTTTATAAATCCAAATTTGATGAATCCAGTTGGTTTGTAAAGCTCATGGCAGTAGCTTTCAGTAGAAATTTACCTCATGTGCTTGTGATGCTTAGAATTAAAATGGCTTGTGTTTGAAGTTTAGGTCAGTAGCAACTTTAAGCAATTATCTAAATTTCTGTGAATAAAATTTTGGACTAAATCCAATTGCAGTAGTTTCTGATACTTGAAGAAAACCTAATTCTAGCTTTGCTTGATTTTTAGATCAACCGAACAGCCTGGGCTTAATAATCACTAAAAATGTTGTTTTCTGCCTAGTAAAGTAAATAAGAGAATTAAGTATTTCTTGGTAAAAATATTGCTAGTATTGTTTGTTTAATGTTGTGGTACTGTAGCTCACTGTTTGTTGTTGTTTTAATATGTTAGTACTGTTAGTACTTAATGAAAGCTTAATTGGAATTGTTAGCCAAGTGTTGATTGATGTTCAAGTAGAATAAAACTTGCTAATCTTGCTTGAGTGCTTAAAAAAAATAAAGGAAGAATTAAAATAACCCTGATGAACTAAAATTCTTAGCTGCTGGTTGTTTAGAAGTGTGTTTAAAATGCTTGCCTTGCTTGCTAATGGTTTGATGTGTTGTTGTCCTGCTGTATGTTGATTGTGTACTTTTATCTTTGCGACGCTAGAAACTCACGAGGAGGGATTTTCTGCTGAGGAGTTTGGTGGAGATTTTATTGATTATCACCAGCAGGGACAAACCATTGATCAAGGCAAGCCATCTCAAAAGCTTGCAACTACACCTATTTTGTTTTACCTGTCACTATGCCTATTTTACTTGCATTACATATATATATACCTGTTATACACCCCTGTTCTGGTATATACTCCAGACCGTAGCTAAAACTGTAGGACCCCCTACCCCCAACACCCTTTACTAGTAAAAGAAAGATGGAAATTCTAGGATGGGCATCCTTGTGTTGTTTTTGGAAAAACAAAAATGATTTATGAAAACCCCTTGGAAAGGTGGGACCTTGCCCAAGTGGTGGTATGAAGATGAGAATTGTCGGAAGTGTGTTTTTCTAAAAACGACACATAACCTAGTCTTCGCTGGACAGCCTTACCGTACAACCACATTACCCCAAAATGGGCACGGGGCTTAGCCAAAACTTGTTTGTGTTAGTGTGAGATCTTTCCTCAAGTGCTATGAGGGTTGCGTCCCTTGAAGCGACATGTCGCCAGGAGTGGGGTAACGGGACATACACAGTGCATCATTGTTACTTGTAACATCTGGCTACCGGTTGCAAACTTTTGGGGCCTCCTGTCATGGCGGTGTGATGTTGAGGGTAACCGGAATGTTACGGCTAACACGCTCGGTGCCGGGGAGGACAAAACCCAATTGAAGAGGTAGACTCATACTAGCATCGACATAGTGGAAGTTAGGATTGGACACCTGATGAGTGCATGCTGTCCAGGACAGTTCGTGATTAAATCACGGCGGATGATCCAGGTCTTGTAGTGAAAGTGTACACACTCGGTAGAGTCAAAACTATTCGAATAGCCGCGTCCTCGGTCATGGAAAGTTGAAAGGCCAAGTAGCTAGCATTGTGTCGATGTTTTCTAAAAGTGGTGTTGAGTTGAAAGAAAGTAAGTACTTGGGAAGTACTGGATGAAAGGAAATTTCGAATAGCCGCGTCCTCGGTCATGGACAGTTGAAAGGCCATGTAGCTAGCATTGTGTCGATGTTTTCTAAAAGTGGTGTTGAGTTGAAAGAAAGTAAGTACTTGGGAAGTACTGGATGAAAGGGAATGGTGGTACCTTTGAGGTACGGTGTGGAACATGAAAGGAAATGATGGTACCTTTGAGGTACGGTGTTGATAATGGAAAACTCCAAGGAACCTTAGTTCCAAGAAGTTATGCAAAGAAAACCTAGGATAAAAAGGCTTTTCTTGAAAACCTCGAGGATACTTGTTATCTAAGAGAGAAAAATTATCTTATCTTTTGAAGTATTTTTTCAACAAAGATATAGAGATGTCATATAACCATGGTTAACCATTAGTCCACCATGTGAGTAGTGAAACCTAATTACAGCCTACCTACCACAGCCTCGAAAAGCATATTTGCATCTACTAGCTTGTTTTTGGATAGAGCTTGCTGAGTACATTCAAAAGTACTCATATGGTTTCGCCCCTGGCTATTGTCCTAGCCAGACCCCTACTACGAGGAAACCCAGGAGGAAGTTGAGGAGGACGAGGGCTTCGTTGACGACTTCGCGAACTAGGACGTCTCCCGGTCAGCTGCCTGTAGGTGTTAAGGCGCGACATGGGCTTTACTGCGTTTTGCTAAGACTTCCGCTGTGTTAAGTATTCCTGCCCTGCGCGGCAGCTATGTGAACTTGGTCATGTGACCATTTGTTGTAGGACCTATTTGAATTCGTGTAATGGATGATGTAATCTGCAATGCCAACTTGAGTATGTTGTTCACGACAGACTGATCATGGGATCGTGAATGTATGCATACTGGTGCTTTCTGGACAGCTAGTCTGGGGGCCCCACAGAGTTGGTATCAGATCCATTCTGACCATAGGAGACCTTAGTTAGCATGGGCGTTAGCTAGAAGCCAAAAAGTATTTTCTAAAAATATAAAGCCCGAGATGACTAAGTGCTAAAATGTTGCTTATGTCTCTTCTCCCTATTTCTATTTAGGAGTCTACTTACATAAAGATCATGTTTCACATACTTTAAAATTTTGCACACTGTCACTAACTTAAACTATACTTAAAATTTGTGTAGATGGCATTCGTCTTCACTGAGTCCCTACAGTTGGGACTTACCACTGAGTCGTCCTTCCGTTTCGAGAAGGAGCTGGTCGAGATGACCAACCTCCTTGGTCGGCCACTCCCTGAGCTCCTACATCGGCTCAGTCATGATGACACACAGACAGATAGCCCTGGATTTCTTAGGACACATCCGGGTTTTGGAATGTGCTACATGTGCAGCATGCATTGTACTTTTACAATTTACAAGATTTGATTACTAGCTTAGGTTCAAGAAAACACAATCAGATCAGCCCATCAACACGTACGTGCGTGGTTGCAACGCATGACTCAAGTTTTTTTTCCGATATAAAGAGAATATGGTTGTTTGATATGGGGACGCTCTTATAGAACTATGCAATAGAAAAAGCCCGCGTGTTTAAACTTTTCGAAAAAATATCAAGACGATACCAATTACATTGCCTCTCCACCAACATGATATTAAAAACTAGTCAAAACAATGAAGATGTACAACAACCAATTTTTAAAAAGACAACAAAAATCAACAAAACTGCTAGAACAAACTTAAGCATCGATCGCCAAGTATAGCAACTCAAAAGTAACAAGAGAGGTGCTCTAACAACAACGCTTTTAATAAGGGGAGGATGCACGACGCCGATGTCGCTGGATCCAACCACAGAGGTCGGATCATGAGTTTTTATGCGAAGAGAAGTCCGAGCAAACACCATAAATACCGTCAACAAGGAAACGTCACGTGAACGCCACCATCCTTAGGTTCAACCAATAAAATTTAGACCTACTACTTTCACCCTTAAAACTCGAGACCTGACACTCAAAGAGTGCCGCCACACTGAAGTCGCCCTGTGCTGCCACCACCTCCTGGCCTATCATTACACAACCACGCACGAAAGGTTGGCCAACGAACAGGAAGATTTTTCGTTGTCATCTCTACCGGTCATCGAGAACCAGAATGGTCCAACATGTCCGCAAATCGAAGATCAGAAGGTCTTCACCGCATCATCTTTGTCCCCGTCAACGTCAAGACCAGCTGCCGCAACTGCAATGGCCCAGCCACCACCGAGAGAAACCGGGGGCGTTGCCCTTGTGCCCAATGTCCCCGTCCGGGCCACCACCGGTATCACCTCCACTGGAGGCCACCTCTGCCAACCACTGAAGGCAGCGGGTCAGGAAGGAATAGCACGGGGACGAGGAGTTCCGCCGAACAACGTCGTGGTGATGGCGACCATTCCCCATGTAGCTTGACCTCCAAGCCACCATGCTAAGAGACGCGCGACGAGATCTTTGTCGCACCCATCATCGCCTCAGAAGGTTGTTCCACAAGCAGCCTGGGGGAGCAGTAAGGAGAGGAAAGAAGGGGGTGACGGCGGGGTGATTAGGACGATTTCTCTCCTCGGTCGCCCAGAGATGACGACGCCACGTGAATGGGATCGTTACTCGATCCCGTCTGAAACCGTGTCTAGATACACTCACTTGAGAGTATGTACATCAGGACGGAGGGAGTACTTGTTAAGGGCTGTGAATGTACAGTGCTAGCTGCCTAGCTGGAGGTGGTCTTCATAGTCAGGGTGGTGGCTACAACGCGGCGGTCACAGTAGATCTGGCCGTGGGGAATGAGCTAATCACCGGAACGTGTGGCTCCATGTAGTGTCGCCAGGGGTGTCTCACATTAAGCAAGGGATTCCTGCAGCCGGTATTCTCTAGAGTGCCCTGCCAACCGTTGGCCAAGGACAAGTTTGTGGTCAATCTATCCGTCTAACAACATAGTGCGTGCGGTGAGGTCATGTCTAAGCCAACTTTTACGGCTCGTGCACGTAGGGAATGAACTGAATTTGTCCGAGCAAAACTAGAGTCCAAATCAGATAATAATGCGCCAACGAAATATTGTACTCCATGCAATTTGCAATGGAATAAAAAGGGGCATACCTGTCCGTATTCGCTACCAAATGATGTCGTCTGTTTAATAGACACCAGTATACCTTCTGCCTTTTTTTTTCGAAATAGAAAGTGGACCAGGATACCTATTTTTGAACATTGGTGGGAGAACAAAATGTACCCATACCCAATCTTGATCATTCTTCTCTTTCATACTGTAAAGATCGTGTAAATGCTCTTTCCATACCAAATTATTGTGTGCTCTTTTTTCCCACATGCCAGTTCTTACATAAAGTACATTCTATATGGTTTTTTCCTGGTCTACTTGAGTACCTAATGGTCCAGACAGCCTCTTTGCGCTACCACTAGTCTTATACAGCTCACTAATCCATGATATAGCATGGCCACGAAAATGGCCGGAAATCATCCATGATATAGCATGGGCACATGAAGAATGAGCAAGATTAAACCTGGCATTTTCGCGGTCTTGTCTTAAAGCAATTAAGATTGGTAGACCTCGATGAAGTCATAAACATCACTATTGCAACATTGTTTACGGTATATACAAGATCGGGACAATCTGGAAGGCGTCACAAGAATCTTGCCAACTGTTTCACGCTTGTATCTACTTCTCCAAAATACAATAAAATTGAAAAAAATCTGGAGAAAACATCCGTTGGTATTTACGTCACCAAATTTTTTTTGCTGATTCGTCCATTTTATATGACATAGTGAATTTTGAATACATTGAAGATTTTTATGCGTAATGTATTTGAAATGCCTATGAACCTTGGAAGCAATCTTGTCAAAGGTTTATACATCACTATGCAGAATAGCGTGCTAATAGAATGGTAGACAATGCATTGGAAAAAGTTTGGTTCTGAGACGGAAATCCATTTTGACTAGCTGGACGTTTTAAAATCTCAAAAAGTTCGGAAAAAAGATTTGGATGTACTTCTATATTTAATGTTGGCACACAACATAAAAAATGTTTTTTCATGAAACTTTGTGTGTCAACATCAAATATTCGTGTGTACACCTGAAATTTAATTTCAATTTTTTTACATTCTAAAATGCTTTTAGAAGACATTTTTCTCATAATGAGACTAGATGCTCCGCCGGGAGGCAAAACACCGTGTCCGTTCTGAGATGGCTTGTTTGGTCTAAAGAAATACGCGGCGCGACGCTGGTCCAAGCCCAACCATATCTGGATACAGTCTTTGCGAGACGGGCTGGGCTTAACCGCCTCCCATGACCTGTCTCGGAGCAGTGTTTCTGTCCATTTCTTGCACTGGAAACTGCTGTGCGAGGTTCGAAATCAGAGCCTCAGGTGATAACTTGTTCTCGACGAAAAAACTCAGCTTCAGCTTCTACTACAGAGCTAATGCAGACGAGCTGGGAACTTGGGACAGTAGCGTCTCCAGTCTTGAGTTAATTTCCTGATAAGCTAAGCTACCACGCCTCGATGGCTTCCACCTACAGGAGCTCTGCCGGCCTCGTGGTGGTGCTCAACTCACCATGCGGATGCGGAGGAGGCGGAAGACATTGCGTACACGCATGATGCGGCGCTGTGACGATCCACCATTGTTCCTACCCTACTGCATGCTCTGCTGCCTGCTGCGGCTACTGTCTACTGATCTCTTCTCTCCCAAACAAGAAGTGTTCTTGTCCTGAAACACATTACGGCATGCAGCTAATTTCAGACTACAGACACTATCTAGCTCAATGCATGTACACATGACAGTAACAATAATAGAACTATCAGTTTATCATTCCCCCAAATAAAACAGTAATCGTTTGTCCATCCACAAGGGGAAACATTAAGCAGGATGGATCAAATGCCTCGCGGTAGATTTCTATCATCTAAAAATGTGTCCGGTAATATTTTGTCCGAAAGGATGATGATATATCGCAGATAGTTTCCCGGCTTCCGCCCGTTCAGCAATTATAGACCGGGATTCTAGAACTACAGACTGAACCAAATCAAATGCAGTTTATATAATGGTATATCTGAAATTTCTGAATAAATGGAGACGGTTGTAGATTCTGTATCATGTAATATCGGTGCTGACTGTCACTGAAGCTATCTGCTTGGACAGGTAGCATTTCGTCCTGACTGTATGGATAGTACTTCCTTGTTCCCCAATAGTAAGACGTTTTGGTAGGCTGATTTGGCCTACCAAAACGTCTTATAATAAGAGACGGAGGTATCATAAGCGCCAAGCTCTATTGCCCAATAAAAAAAATGTGTGTACAGATGCAATGTTATCATATGATCTACTCTGCAATTCTGGCATCCCTTTTCCTGCAGAGAAGCATAAAGAATATAAGATCACAATTTTAACAAACAGGAAAAAAATACGAACAGCAGGATATACATACTCTCGGTACGAATGAATATCCTTGCGGATGTCCTCTAAGTTCATTAGTTCCTCCGGGTTGAACAAGGCATCCTTTAAACGAAATCGTCAGATAAAACAATTCAGTAAAACACTCGCAAGGCACAAACATAAAAATCCTATATAGTTTGAAATGGTTGACGCACCAGCTTGCTCAAATCTTCACCAAGATCTTTGATCACGAGAAAACAGTAGATAAAGTAAAGAGTATATATACCACAATCATTCCCACTTTGCTGTGGCACCTGCAAAGTTGTTTAAGTTTTAACCGCAGAAAAAGGTTTTTTAAGTATATTGAACAGACAAATCATCAAGAAGTAAAAATATAATTTCTGCATTCCAAATTAATTGATGTTCTAGTATTGTCCTAAGTCAAACTACTGAAGTTTGACCAAATTTATAGAAAATATATCAGCATCTAAAACTTCAATGTATTTTTATTAGTTTCACCATAAAATGTTTTTTCGCACTATATTTACTTGATGTTGTAGTAGCAATTTTTTTGTAAACTCAGTCAATTTAGAGAAGTTTGACACAGGACCAACTAAAACTTTAATCAATTTGGAGTAGAATGAGTAGAAGATAAAATAGATAGAGTTTTCTAAAAATATGATAAAGGTAACAAGCTTCCATATTTTAAGCAACATACCTCAGGAAACTCAAGCTCGACTTCGTTTATGAACTGCTCTAACTCTTCCCGCTCTTCGTTTTTAAGAATATCAACAACGAATCTGGTATAACAAGCAAAAAAAGGCTCAACAATTTAGGAGATTCTAAACTCAACATGAGGTATATAAATGTCAAATTACGTCAACATAACTACGGCTTTAGGAGGGCTTCTAAAGTTCATTCCAGCCCTAAGTACAATACACCATGTTGGGCTGTCTCATATAGATTAAATAATAGGAAATATGTATTTTTCAATATTTTGAATTGTGTATAGGCATAACAATGAACTGAAGTATCTTAACATGTTATCAGTTACCACCCAGATCATCATATTTATAATTTATTTGGAGGCTTAGAGAGGGAGAAAAAAAATAAAGGGACTAAACCTATTGATTGTTGTTCGCAACCTCGCTGGATTTGCCATTTTAAGTGAATCCAGTAGCAGCATACGGGGTCCTTCTTTAGTACCCAAGTATTTTGTCTTGCCGAAATTGCACAGCACAAGGAGGTTCCAGTGACCCCTATAATCAAGAATGTGAATATTTGATGTGAAGAAAACGATATAAGTGATTCCACAAGATAACAAAGATAGTAACTTACCAAGCAATAATAGGGACAAACACATATCGTCTAGAGAATATTTTCTTAACTTTTATCCATTTGAGGACATTCAATTTATCATTCCCATTGATGTACATATTAAACCAAAATGAATCAAAATATGAATAATCATCCTTCCTTTCCTGATCTATGCACATCCAAAGGTCCCTGCGCAAAGAGTTGTAGTGCCAAATAATAAGAACATCGATACTAATCAAACTAGAATAGAAAGTAACAAATAAATAGAAAGGCAGGACATACTCCATGCACAATTCAAAAATTTCGGTGTCCAGCTTATCTTTGTTTACTTTGTGCCTATTGCTAGATGCCATGCGGTTTGACCTTTTCTTTGGGGGAGGTGAAAGGAGGGAAATGCGTTACTCAAGCTCCACGATGTCCTCGCTTCTGGGCGTCTTCTTGTTTGAGAGCGCTTGTTTTGGCACTCTATACATGGAACAACATAAATAACTTGCAGATCAGGATACCCGCAGATAACATATAAATCACATGCATGTAAATATTATTTGTCTGGAATTATTTGGTACCATGTAGGAAATCATCTTGAAAAGGACCATTTAAGGGTGAGCTGGAAACTAAATAAAATACACCAGTCACAATATCACAATTACCCGTATCAACCACTTACTAGTTCAACGTTTTCGTCGACAAAAAATATCATATAACAATGATTCATGATCTAACTGTCACAAGCATAATGGGTGTAGTTATGTTACACACTACAAAAAGGAGTAGTGATACAAAAATTGATTAATGATTCAATGAAATTATTTTCTTCCGACTGCGAAATTAATTCTTAATAAAATGAATACAAGGAACTAGCAAACAACTCATCTTAATCAAGTTGAATGCCAACAATCTTTTCAATTATTTTGTACTCTCTAGAAAATCATCTTGAAAAGAACAATTTAAAAGGTGATCTGTAAACTACATAAAATGCAGCCAGTAACATTGGCACAATTAACAGTGAGCGGATTTTAAAAATATGAGAATTGTATAGGATGATTCGATGTCAAGCACTTACTGGTTTCAATGTTTCTATCGACAGAAACTTACATAGCACTGATTCAAGATGAAAAGTAAAGAATGTACCATTGTTAAGAATGTGAATAATCTTACATGTCATAAGCATAATGGTACTAGTTATGTTGCGCACTACAAACAATAGTAGTGGTAACCAAATTGATTCTTGAATCAATGAAATGATTTGCTTTCGACCACAATTAATTTTTGTAATAAAAGAAATACAAGGAATTATAAAACTAGTCATCTTAATCAAGTTGAATGTCAACAACAATTTTCAGTTATAACTTCGAATGTATGAGATGGGGAAGCAGCCTAGAATGTGATGATGCGGTTCAAAAACTAAAATCGGAGAGACCATCATCTGCATCGATTGGTACACACAATCATATTTATTGTTAAGTTTTAGAGGGAGAGTTGCATGCGAAAATGATACGGATATATAGCTCAACCAAACGCAAAAAAGATTGCATGGAACACTTATGCAACACGGATCTTATTGCGAGACCGTCGTCATTCATATTCACATCCCAAGATAACATATCCCATGTAACAACACAAAAACTACATGATCATATCTTTTAACAACATGTATGTGCTAATATAGTACTACTTCCACTACTTAAAATGAGCATATTTTTTTTCTAAAGTCAAACAATATATATTTTAACCAAATTTACAATAGATAGACTATAAAAATTTATTTAATGGTGTATCTCATAATATTGATTTGATTATGGAGGTTGAAAGTTTTTTCTAAAAATTTGGTCAAACTTTATATCGTTTCACTTTCAAAATAAATTATACGCCTTCTCTTATGCAATCCAAAGAGGGAGGAATTGCTCGAAATAACCAAGGGACCAGAACGGAAGTAAAAACAAGAACAATATAATAAGAAACTGTTAATTTTCGAGCTTTTCCATTTGCAAGAAATTAAACGAGGAACAAGCAACCAACAATATCTAAGCCGAACGGAACACCTCTAGAAAGCCAAGTAGCCAACCAACGATCTAACCAACAATAGATCACCATCTGATGCATGTCAACAGAAAAGATCACGAGGGAAAGGGAGGAGATTGGGTGTTGGTGGATTGCGCGCTCGCTCACCATCGGCGTCGTCGTCTTCGTCGCTGCCGAGGTCGACGAACTCCTGGTTGTTGCCGGGCATGGCGGCGGCTCCTCCCAGTCCCAGTGGTCCGGAATGGAGACTCCTAGGGTTTGGTTGCTTCGGAGCCTTACAAATAGGCGACGGCGAGATCAGACTTGGAAGGCGGTAGTAGGGCGGGGGACGCATCTCGCTCGCCTTCGCTTCCATTTCTGGAGCAAAGAAGAGAACGCTCTCTTTTTGGGAAAGAAAACTCGATCTCCTGGTTCTTTTTTTTTGGGGAAAGAAAACTCGATCTCCTGGTTCTGTGTTGGTGTTGTGGGTGTTGGGTAGCCAGCGTGGGCAGTTGGGCCGGACTGTAACGGCTTGGCAGGTCTTCGCCACGTGCTTTTTCATTTTTTGGAAAAAAAGTCTACTTTTCACTCCAAACTTTTCAGGGAAGTTCAATTTTTCTGCTAAAACTTTTGATTGGTTTAAAATGTACTTTCAAAATTTTCATATGACATAGTCGGCACAAACTTGCATGGGAAATATGTAGCCCAAAAAAAGGTAAACCGGACTGAATTGGAACCTTTGATCACCTATTCCACCGAGTCAAACTCTCCACTCACATTCTAGATCACCAAACCTCTTGAGAAACCGCAGCGCCCCACTGTTATGTCATCCGGCTAGTCCGCGTAGTCCTACTCTTTTCCCGGCTCTCGAGCTTGTCTGACCCGTACACCGATCGAACTCACCCGCATCCCAACCTGTCTATACCTTCGGACGGGGGCGGATCTTCGTTTCGCAAACTTGGGCCATGACCACCCAAGATTTAGCGCCTAGCACCTAGTTATTTTTCTTTCCTGGGCTGGCTTGGTAATGCTCATATTTTTTTCCACTGTTCAAGATATTGGTCGATATTCTGATAAACCGGCCAATTTATCGCTAACTGGTGTCTGACCGATTAAATAAATCGGCTGATATGCCGACAAACCGGCCGATTTACCCCTTATATTGGGTCGATCGATAAGTTCTCAATAAACGATATCCCCGACATTGCCCCCCTTCTTTTCAGCTTATTTTCCAGATTCTCCCAGAAGCTACCCTCCATCAGCTTCTCCCAGAATCTCGTTTTTTAAATTTGTTTAAACTTCTAAATAAGTATTGGGAAGACAAATTTAGAAGTTTAAACAAATTTAAAAAACGAGATTCTGGGAGAAGCTGATGGAGGGTAGCTTCTAGGAGAATCTGGAAAATAAGCTGAAAAGAAGGGGCCATTAATGTTTTCTACATGAAAGTTGTGTGCTTGTAGGATAGCCCGCCCAACAATTTTTTTGAAGCTATGTCTTGCCTTGAGACTACTATTTGCGTGGACGGGTGCTATCATCTCATTCGTAAGCGGCATCCCGTGACCGATGCACTCGCCGGAGGGTCTCGCGATCGATTCATGCCGATGTGCTCGTTTATTTAAGCCGAGTGGCACAACTAGCCGGTTAGCTTCAAGATGTTGAAGCGATGCGGGAGTACATGTCACCATTTTCCTTGCGTTAGACATTATGTGACCATTTTCACGAATTTAAGGTCCGCTTTGGACCAACATAAGTTTTTAGAATGAAAAATAAACTTCATGGAGAGTTCAGGGATGAAAAGTGGACTTTAGGTGCTTAATTTTTTTAAATGTAACCGACTAGCCCTTGGTGGCTTAATTTTTCCTTTGTGAGAATTCCAGAAATTCACTCCGACGGGATTCAAACTCTGGTTGCCAGATTTAGCCACTGCTACATGTCACTGGGTCTCTGCCCCATTCTCTAGGTGCTTAATTTAGATGATACAAAGTGCGCACAACTGTTTGCGTGAACTCACGTCCTTGTTTAAAAAAAATAGAAAATAGGGTGCGGATCCCTAGCCTCTGCGATGCACACAATCAACGCAATTTATTGCAAAGCATCAGCATCAATTTAAAGTTTACATCTCAAGGATCGCTCAAAGTTATTGCAGGTCCTTGTGGCATTGGGTAGAACAGCGAACCGAGTCATGGGAGATTTATACACGTACTCCCTCCGTTCCACAATGTAAAATGTTTTAGCATTTTTTCACATTCACATATACATATATATCTAGACATGTTTTACTATATTATATCTAGACATGTTTACTATACGAGTCCATTCTTTGATACGAATGTAGACAACATGTGTAACATTTAAAACATCTTATATTGTGGAACGAGGAGTATATACTATCTGCATACTTCAACAATCTTGTTAGTAGGTAGAGCATATTTTTGTCAGGTAGCATGTGACCGAAGGTTACGTGCCGAGTCCAGGACGATACAAAGATAATGCAGGCTCTGTTCGTAGAATTGAGCTGAAGTGATTCCATTTCTAAATGAGTCCACAGATGCACTTACGCGGTATGTGCAGTTAATTCTGAATCAACGAAGCCTGTCTGACATGCAACACAGAGTGTCTTATCACCGAATGTTTAGAGTCCTCAGTTGATTCAGATGTTCAACAAAACTAATTAAGGTCTCTCGGATACATTCAGTCATATGGCCAGATCAAACAACATAATCAAGATTTAGCCACCATCCATGCTAGTACCTAAGAACCCATCAGCTCAAATCTCGATAAATGGGTAGACGGCAGATCCCTGGAGAGCAGGGTAGCAATCCAAGCTCGTGAACTGTGGAACCAACAGTTTCTCGGCAGTCTTCAATCTTCCTCAGGATTTGTTGTTACCAGAGATAATGTAACTCGGAGATTTGAACATAGATACCTAGGTAAGTAACAAGGAAACTTCATAATTACCAAAAGAGGGCAGAGCATACGAAATTGTCAAAATGGTCTGATTGTAACTAATGAATACTGTACCAATCTTCAATTACCCAATAACAAGACGATAATGCAGTACTTGGTTCATTCTTGCCACCCGCCCTAATCTGCAACTTCAGTATTTATATTCCTGCAGAGGCATAAAAGGGCAACATCACAACTGAACGTACAGAAACAAAGATAACACGAGAGACGTACGTTCGAAATGAATCAATCTCCTTCTGGAATTTCTCTAGTTCCTCTGAATTGAACATGACGTCCTTAGACTAATCATACAGACGAGAGAAAAATTAGTAAGGGAAACATGTACAGGTAGGAAAGTATATAAAGCTTGAATTGTGTTTAGAATTGACAAATTTGGGTAAACTTTGGGAGGTGGGCTATTTTTGGCTGAACTTTTCGAAAAGGATCAACTTTGTCATTTCTCAGTGAAATGTGTGACACACCAGCTGGATGAAATCTTCTCCCAACTTTTCGTTTTGAAGGAAACAGTAGATAAAGAAAAGAACATATAATCCACTTTCATCCCCAGTTTGCTGTGGCACCTGCAAAGTTTTTTAAGTACCAATGTGCCATGGAAAAATTGAAATCAGAAGCAATGATGCAGGCTTGAAAAATGACTTCGAGATGTTAAATAACATACCTCAGGAAATTCAAGATGGACTTCGTTTATGAACTGCTCGATGTCGTCCCGCTCTTCAGATTTTAAAATATCAACAATCAATCTGGTATTATAGGTGAAGAAAACAAAATTACACCATGATATTCTAAGCATAACACAAGGTTGCCAACTATGTGTTATGGGAGTGTAAATCATGTCCGCAAAAACTTAGATGCTAGGGTTATTTAGAGGCCTAAAAGAAGATATATAAATGAAACTAACCTTTTGATGGTTGATTGCAAATTTACCAGATCTGTTGTTTTGAGTGAATCCAGCAGAAACATATGTGGTTTTTCCTTAGTATCCGAGTAGTTTGTCTCACCGAAATTGCATAAAACAAGGAGGTTCCAGTGTCCACTATGATGAAGAAAGTGCAAATATGATACTATATTAGACAAGCAAAACAGGTCACTGCACAAAGTATTACCGAGATACCTACCAACAGACAATAGGGACAAAAACATATTGTCTTGAGAATATCTTCTTAGCCTTTATCCACTTAAGGACGTTTGCTACATTATTCCCACTGTCATACATGTTAAACCATAGCGAATCAAAGTATGCATATGCACTCTTCTTATCTTCACCTATTCGCTTCCAAAGAACCCTATGCACAAAGTTATAGCAGCAAATAAGAAAACCTGGTCTTGAAAAAAGAAGAAAATAAAGGCAAAAGCAGGACATACTCCATGTACGATTCAAAAATATCAGTATCGAACTTGTCTTTGTTTGTTCTGTCCCTCCTGCTGTTTGCAATGCGCTTAGAACTTATTGGGAGGTGGTCATCACCACAGGAGGGCTTGCAGGATGGTAATGTATTTCTATTCCTGCAGACACATAAAAGCGCAACAACATCACAACTGAATGTGCAGAAAATAAAGATAGTGCGAAAAACATACGCTCGGAATGAGTCAATGTCCTTCTGAAAATTTTCCAGTTCCTCTGAATTGAACATGACGTCCTTAGGCTAAATTATACACACAACAAAAAATTAGTAAAAAAACAAGGTACATGTAGGAAATTATATAAAGGTTGAAATGTGTGATGCACCAGCTGGCTGAAATCTTCTCCCAATTTTCCGTTTTGAAGAAAACAGTAGATAAAGAAAAGAACATATATGCCACAATCATCTGCTGTTTGCTGTGGCACCTGCAAAGATGTTTGGGTACCAATGTGCCAGAGATAAATTGGAATCAGAAGCAATGCTCGACATAAAAAATGAATTCGAGATGTTAATTACAATTTAACATACCTTCGGAAACTCAAGATGGACTTCTTTTATGAACTGCTCGATGTCTTGCCGCTCTTCAGTTTTTAAAATATCAATAATCAATCTGGTAATACCGATGAAGTAAATAAAATAAGACTACGAAACTAAACGTAACACTATGCATAAAACAAGGTTGCCGATATGCACTATGGGAAGTGTAAACCATGGCTGCAAACAGACCGCTTAAATGATAATTTTGGAGGCCTATAAAAGAGATAAAGGAAATCAGACCTTCTGATAGCTGATCGCAAATATATTGGATTTGTTGTTCTGAGTGAATCCAGCAGAAGCATACGCGGTTTTTTCTTAGTATCCGAGTAGTTCGTCTCACCGAAATTGCATAAGACAAGGAGGTTCCAGTGTCCCCTATGGTGAAGAAAGTGCAAATATGATACTATATTAGACAAGCAAACAGGTCATTTCGCAAAGTAATAACAAGAGTAATTAACCTACCAACAAACAATAGGGACAAACACATACTGTCTTGAGAATATCTTCTTAGCCTTTATCCACTTAAGGACATTTGCTATATTATTCCCGCTGTTGTACATGTTAAACCATAGCGAATCAAAGTACGCATATGCACTCTTCTTATCTTCATCTATTCGCTTCCAAAGATGCCTATGCAGAAAGTTATAGCAGCAAATAAGAAAATCTAGTGTTGAAAGAAGAAAAATAAAGTAAGACAAAAGCAGGACATACTCCATGTACGATTCAAAAATATCGGTATCCAACTTGTCTTTGTTTGTTTTGTCCCTCCTGCTATTTGCAATACGCTTTGAACTTCTTTTTGGGAGAAGGTCATTACCACAGGAGGGTAATACTTTTTTGGAGCTCCCAGATGTCTTCACGGTTTCGCTTCTGGTTGTTTGAGGGCGCTTGCTTTTGCACTCTACAATGCAGAAATAGAAATTACATATAAATAAGATACAGATAGATACATATTAGACACAAATATCATGTCACTGCGATTTTGTGGTTCTTAGTTCTTCATGCTAAAAGTGTACCCAGAAATTTTTCTTACATCATTATATGCTTTGCATGTCCCACATAAATCCACAACCAGCAAACAAGTTACATTTAAAGTCCATTTCCCTCTTATTATTTTGATACTCAGTTTAGGACTTCATCTTCAAAATTACCTTTAGAGGTGAGCTAAAATAAAATAAGATTCAGAACTAAGCATCTGGCATAATTAACAATCAGTACCCACATTAACCGAGCATAAGAAGAGAGAGAAGTTGTGCTCTTCTCAAAGAGAAAGGCGCAAGATTATGGTTCATGATGGTGAGCAAAATTTCTATTCATCTAAAGAGATAATAATCTATGTTGCATAAGCATACTGTAAGTTATGCTATGATTTACAAATTAACCTGAAAATGAGCAATGATAAACCAACGAACAGTGAAATGTTCTACCTTCTAGCTACACGTGAATATTCCTAGTACACCAAGCAAAACAAACAATCTAGTCCACTTAATAAAATTGCAGGAGCAATATTTTCTGTTACAGCCTCCAATGTAAGTGACAGCGCACCAGCTAAGAAATCCACAGTTGACACACTAGGTTATGATTTTCCAACTAAATTGCTACCTATGCAAGCACCATATAATAAAATTAAGTCACGAAATATGTCGCTCAACATAACTCATATAGAAATGAACCCGAGAAAATTACATAAAGGAGAGGATCATCCCGGCCTCTACATTTTTCGCTTCACACAGCCTTCACATTTGGCCAGCTTTGGTCTCAGAACAAATTGGCTCACGATGGGAAAAAACAAAATGACAGATAGATTGTCAAAGCGTGGCCAGCTTAGGCAGAACAAACCATAATAACAAGAAAAATTAAAAGCCAAAACACCTACGGAGCTAATCATGAGATCATTCACCTCGAAGAGCAGGTTACCATCTTTCAAGACAACCTTCAAATCACGTATGAAACAAGAAGCTACCGAAATGGTGCATTGAGAACACAGATCTATTTAAAAATCTGATACATATGCATATGAAGCTTGCTTGACTAGACTTCACTTAGATCCGTATACTAATCTTTAAAGATATAGACCAATAAATATTCTTAATCACATTACATGTACAGGCATCAAGATTTCTGAGGCAGGGGTGATCCTGAAAGCCATTACCAAGAAGCTAACAGGAAGCAATCATGTAGGCGAGCTTCACCAGGACCAGGACGAACTTATATAACTAATAAAAGAAGTTTCCAGGCACCAATGAACCCAGAAAGCTTCTCCATTATCACGAAATTAATCAGGGATCGAGCAGCAGCCTAACCCAAACTGAACAACCACGAGTATTCCCCTATGGTCTGCCACCCAATGGCGCCACCAGCGCAGCATTGACCATCAGGGCTACCGAGAAACCAACAAATAATCACCACGGATACGCACCACGGGAACGAGCAGACCAAGAATCACAAGGAAAGGCATAATCGCTCGAATACAGAAAAGGGTGGAGACTGAGGGGCGCTCACCCTCATCGTCGTCGCTGTCGAGGTCGACGAACACCTGGCTGCGGCTGCGGCTGCGGCTGCTGCGGCGGCGAGGCATGGCGGCGGGCTCTCGAGAGTGGGGAGCTATTCCTAGGGGTTGATTAATGGATTCGGCGGGATAGATTGGCGACGGCGAGCTCGAGCTTGGGGAGTGGGGAGCGAAGTGGGCGGTGCTTTCTTGCTCGCCTTTTTTTCCTTTTTGTGGAGAGCTATTTTGAATGCTGGAAGCTAGGAGATGTGACCACTAATAAGGTTTTTTTTGTTGATGAATAGCAGATCAGTGAGCTTTTCGGCTAATTAATGTTTCAACATCACATATAAGTATAACAATAATAGTACAAATTCAGTAAACTAATAAATAAAATATGGTCTCAAATGCGAACAATGATTCAAATCAAACATGAGTAAAATGAATATATATGGTCAAATAAAAGAAGTATCTCCCATGGAAATGTGTTGGTGTGATCGCCGACGACAAGTGCCATTGCATCCTCCAGCGACATTTGATGCGACTTCGGGTTGACCGAGGTCTCGGTGAAAACCCTACACTAACCTTAGTCAAGGTCGGCGATGGTCATTCTCGGACGTTGCTTCCCTTTTAGGAGGCATTGTTTGTGAGCCCCTTCACCTCCTACGTCGGTTGTGCTGGTGTTGGCTATTCATGTCTTATTACTTTATCTCCGGCTAGGTGGATGCGCGGCCTTGGGGCCGACGTGGACGTCGGAGCGGCGGCTCCGAAAGATCCTTTCCTTTGTGTCGAGGTGTAGGGTGTAGTCTTTGCCCGCTTGGGAGGAAGAGTCATCGTCTCCTTTGGAGAGCCGTGGGCTGACATGTAGGGTGCAGTCTTTGTTCTTCTTATATGCTGACCAACTCTATTCTCCTTTATCAATAAAATGATAAAATCTTTTGGCTTGTTTAAAGAAAGAAAGCAGTGTCAGCAACGAAAGCAGGTACAGAAATGGAGACCTCTATCACCGTACCGCAGCCAGAAGTACGCGCGACGCACCCTAGCCGGAAGCATCCACAGCCGGAGCAACGCCATACAAATTAAATGTACTGCACTTGCTCTAGACTATCGGGTTTGCGGAGAATTTTGGTATTGGGCGAGTGATCTTCGTAACTGCGTGGCTCTGGAAATTTTGTTCAGCGAAGTAATTTGATACATACTATGCTATGAAATAATTTGATACATAATATGATCATGCATAAAAACAACGAATCAATTTGACACATCTCAACAGCTTTAACCATAATGAATGCATAAGGATTTTATTACTCCCTCCGTCCAAGTACCCCAAGGCATAAGTTTTTTGAATATCTTGGCCCAAGATGATAATTGATTGGGGCTAAACTCTTGCATGCATTGGTGGGGGAGGCAACTAGCCACTAGTTGAGATGGAATTAAATACAATTGTGCCTAGGAGGTGAGTAAGTTATGGGACAAATGATTTTTGGGATTATGCCCTGCGAACTAGGACGGAGGGAGTATTTATTTTTCAACACATGCCACTGTTCCATTGTTTAAACAAACAGTACTAAATTTCAAACATTTAGCCCTAGTGATTTTGATAGCTTTTTCAGTGATTTCTTTATGACACATACAAGCAGATTCAAAATGATAAAAGAAGCATGTCGTAATATCCAATGTATATACACGGAATGGACTGTTAGGAGTAATCTTGTCAATGTAGTTGGCTGGTAGAAGGAGCCTTGTAAGCCAGGATGTAGCCTCAAGCATATGCATGATATATAGAGCATATATGTGGTCTGTCATATATGCATATGTGTTAGTGTGTGTGAAGCACAACAGCGGGGAGGTGCTGCCGAAATTCTGTCTCGGGTCAGGGTAGAACATGGAACACGACTCGATCTACACATACTCGGGCGGGATAGGCCCCTACCTATTAGAAGTGTAGGTGAACCCTTGCATGCTGTAAAAGATAAAATTTGGCCGTAATTAATTGGTGACATTGAATAAATTTATTATTACTTGTTGCACATTATGAAGTGTGTTTCTGTTTGGCTCCCAATAAATCAGAGGATGGCTGATAATGGATGGATGTACAGTGGCCGTATTAGTAAGGTTAAAAGAACAGATGAGTGGGAATGGAAGACTGATTTTAGTGAAGGAGTTAGCGCGTGGTCCAAAGTTGGTTCGTCCAATGTGCCCTTGCTTCGTTGCGAGAGGCGTCATCGTCAGGGAAAGGAGGAAATGACAAAACACCTTTGGTCGTATGGGTATATGCCTAACTACGTCACGCTGGTCGACTTTGCTCAGTACGAACAAGAGAGAGGTGAGGTGATGCGGCAGCGGATCAATGGCAATGAGTACGATGGGATGAGAGACTTGATAGTTGATCTCCACAATGGCTACATGCCGGATTCTCCACCTCCACAGGAGGAACAGGCAGAACCGGAGGAACCGGAGGAACCGAGCCAAGCGCGAAGGCCTTCCTTGATATGATGGCCTCGGCTTCGAGGCCTCTATACGAGGGTGCAAAGATTTCTCAGCTCGATGCCATCTCCCAAGCACTAGCTGACAAGACCCGGTACTCCACCACCCGTGCAGGCTTTGAAGCTAGTCTGAAAACAGTTGGTAACCTGTTGCCCGAAGGGCATTGTCTGCCTAAAAGCATGCACGAAGTGAAGAAACTCATGGGATCGCTCAGCATGGATTATCAAAGGATAGATTGTTGTCCAAAAGGTTGCCTTTTGTTTTGGAAACAATTTGCGAATGACAAGTACTGTAGCCTTTGTGGGGCCTCTAGGTATCATGAGGCACCCGGAGCCGATGGTGAGAAGAAGCAGACAAAAGTCGCTGTGAAGATTCTTCGATATCTCCCATTTATAAAAAGAATCCAGCGGCTTTACTTGTCCGAGGAGATTGCCATGCAGATGACGTGGCACAAGAAGGGGAAGAGATACGCGGACGAGGCCGGACGGGAAAAGATGGGACATCCATCTGATGGTAACACATGGAAGAACTTCGATGACAAATACCCCGATGAGGCAAAAGAGGCTCGGAATGTCAGAGTTGCGATTGCAACAGATGGATTCAATCCATATGGTATGTCGACTGCCTCGTACAGCTGCTGGCCCGTGTTTGTTATTCCGCTCAATCTCCCTCCCGGAGTCCTAATGCAAAGGAAGTTCATATTTTGTCGCTGATCATTCCAGGGCCCGAATACCGGGGAAGAATTTGAGTGTCTACATGCAGCCCTTGTGGATGATTTGATCCACTCTTGGCAACATGGGACGTGGACATACGACCGAGCATCGAAGAGAAACTTCTTGATGAAAGTGTGGTACCAATATTCCATGCACGACCTACCCGGGTATGCACTAGTCTGTGGATGGAGTACAGCTGGTAAGTGGCCATGCCCAGTGTGCAGGAACCGACTTGAGTTCCTTTGGCTAACGGGAGGTCGCAAGTATGTCGCTTTTGACAAGCATCGACAGTTCCTCAAAAGAAGGCATCGGTTCAGAGAAGACAAAAAGAACTTCACGAAGGGCATAGTTGTGCCTGAAGTAAAAGAGATACCGACGTTCGATGGTACAGCTGTTGATGCCGAGCTAAGTGCTCTCGTGCCTGCTGTGGTACCAGGCCCACGATATCAGGGATATGGTGTAACGCACAACTGGACTCACGTGGCAGGCTTAACGCAGCTAAAGTATTACAAGGACCTCGAACTTCCCCATAACATCGATGTGATGCACACCGAGAAGAATGTCGGAGAGATGATCTTTCACACAGTCCTGAACATTCCTGAGAAGTCAAAGGATAATGTCAAGGCTAGAGTTGATGTTCAGAAGCTCTGTGATAGGGAGAAATTACACATGCAGCCTCCTGACAGTCGTCAAAAAATTGGTTCAAGCCGAATGCCGACTTCTGCCTTGATAGTCTCCAAAAGAAGGAGTCATTCTACTGGCTCAAACACCTCGTGATGTTCCCTGATGGTTATTGTTCGAATATAAGTAATGGAGTCAATATTGGAACGGGAAAGGTCACCGGGCTCAAGAGTCACGACTATCATATATGGATTGAGCGGCTGATGCCGGTGATGGTTCGAGGGTATCTCCCCGATCGTGTCTGGCGAGTGCTTGCGGAGTTGAGCCATTTCTTCCGCACGCTCTGTGCTAAGCAGATATGTCCCCTGGTTATTCAGAAGCTGCATGATCTTGTGCCGGAGTTGCTATGCAATTTAGAGATGATCTTTCCGCCAGGCTTCTTTGTTCCGATGGCACATCTCGTCGTGCATCTCGCGAACGAGGCACTCTTGGGTGGACCGGTGCAGTTTCGTTGGCAGTTTTGTATTGAGAGAGAGTTTAAGTATATTCGAAACATAACTGGAAACAAAAATAAGATTGAAGCATGCATAGCTGAGGCAACAATACTTCGGGAGATGGCAGACGCGTGACAACGTACTATCCCGATGAAGTTCCCACTCAGCATAACCCGGTCTCTCGGTACAATGTCGACGAGCCCAAGCCCCAAGCTCCTCCTCTTCCAGTGTCCCGGTGGCAAGGCCGGTGGCCAAGTAAAATATGACTTGACCAAGGAAGAGAAGAATTCCATAATGTTCTATGTGCTTACGAACATGAAGAAGTAGTCCAATTCATCAGGTAAAATGGTGAACAAATTACTTTGCAACTAGTAACTCGGTTTCGGTCTAATACGTATTTTCTCCTTTTAGGCAATTCAGGAATGAACACTGGTCGGGAACGGCGGATCCCTCTGCCGAGGAGCTGGACACTCTTCTGAAAAAGGGTGCTCCCGGAGGGAAAATTTTGAGTCTTGGTTCAGGGATAAAGTAATTTCTAACATGTCCCTCTTACACGTAACTAATGCACAAAACAATTTCTAACTTGTCCCTCTTTTAGGGAGCTGATCACAACGTTGAGATGACGGATGAGTTGAGATGTGTTTCCCAAGGTTTTGACCGTACCGTCATGAAGTATGAGAAGTATGATGTGAATGGGTACCGCTTCCATACAGAGAATCACCAGAAGAGTCGGCCGAATGCAAAAACTATAAATACTGGGGTATTCACGAGAGGATCTAGAGGAGTCGATGGAGCCAATTGTGTTGATTACTATGGAAGGTTAGAGAAGGTATACGAGCTGACGTTCAATCGTACCAACATAGAACTCAAGCTCGTTGTGTTCCAATGCCACTGGTTCGACCCAGACACTGGACCACACGGTGGACTGAGAAGTGACCCTTCCATTGGGTTAGTTGAAGTTAAGACTTCAACCACCTATAGCGGAGCCGATGTCTTTATTGTGGCTCAGCAAGCCAAGCAAGTTTATTATTTGCCCTACCCATGCCAAAAAGAGGGACTCAAGGGTTGGGAAGTCGTGTTCCGGGTATCGCCACATGGTAAGCTACCCATGCCCTCCGCCGACGATTACAACAACATTAACCCTAAAACATACGAGGGGATTTTCTATCAAGAGCAAGAGGATTTCGGGGACTTTGGCTTACAAACGGGCGGTCTTGAGGACCTCGAGAGCAATGCACACACTCATGGTGAGGCAGTGGTGAATCTAAAGGACATAGATATCCTCTCGAAGTTTCAAGCGGACAATGCCAACGATGACGAGCCTCCACCGTGGGATGACCCTGCAACTTACATCTCACGTGATAGTGATAGTGATAATGAGAATGAGAACCAACTTAATTATGAGACTGATGATTCGAGGTGACGGTCTTTTATGTCTCTAAGCTTAGTATTTTTTTCAACATGTTTTCTTAATTGCATTACGTCTTTATGCTTAGTGTCTTCTATGTTTTTATGCTTAGTATTTATTTTTCAACAATCTTCTTAATTGCAATTATGTCTTTATGCTTACTTGTTTTCCCTTTCTCAATACAGGTGATTGAACAATATGAGCCAAGGCAAGGAGAACGCGGCGACCTTGTCTTCTATGTTGCGCCAAGAGAAGCCTGGTGTTTCACGTGCTGCTTCGCCTTCTTCTGGGGCTTCTACTGCTGCGCCGGTCCGTCGGTCGCCTACTCTCACCAGGGAGATATCGGGTTCACCCCGTCGACGTCGCCGCCCTAGATGTAGGATGATACCCTTGTATCTACACTTATGACATAGCATTTTGCTTCATGATATTGCTTGTGATGATAACCTATGTGTGATCTGTTGTTTGTGATGATAGCCTATGTGTTTGTTCATCATATTGATTGCTGTCAATTTTCTGTAATTTTTTGCTGTCAATTTTCTGTATTTTTTGCTGAAAAACGAGCTACCAGCAGCTATTTAAAAAAATCTGGGGTTTATACGCCGACGGCAATACATATGCCGATGGTATTGCCGTCGGCGTATAGGACGCGCTGAATGCTCCAGATCTTGACACGTGTATGCCATACGCCGACGGTTTGGCCCTCGGCGTAGGGTGTGGATTCGCCCGAGACCCGGCGTGGGCCCCACCTTATTTCGCCGAGGGTTTTGGTACGCCGACGGCCTGTAGTTGCCCTCGGCGTATGTATACGCCGACGGCCAAACGGGCTGACCCGAGGGCATATAACGCCGAGGGCCATACGCCGACGGCAGAGGGCAATCCTGCCTATGCCGACGGCTTCCAGCCGTCGGCCTATCGGGCCATTCCTGTAGTGATAAATCGATCTTCTATCGTTGCATATGCCCTCACCATTGCACCAGGCCTCGTCTCACGATCGCACCGCCACCTCTCATCATGGCCGATGCCTACGCCTCCACCTGGTTCGGCCCTATGCCAGCACCGCATGCTGCTCCACCACGGGGATTCATGGTCAAGGCCTCCCTAACCGGCCGGCGCCGCCGGCCGGCGATTTACAGTCGCCATGCTCGGATTCATCTCATCCTAATTAGATAGTAGCATCCATGCTTCTGTTGTCTCTTTTATATGCATCTATTGTATATAAGTTTTGCTTTGTACAATGCCAACCATGTCTCACATATGTTTTTATTGTATACATTCTCCAGCATGGTCATTGGCGCATGGTGGAAGCATGAAAAAGAGCTAGACCAATATGTGCGGTCGTGGATCGTGCTACCAGCCCGGACATTGTGAAGGTTGAGTTGTAGATTGAACCCCGACGGTTCCCCATCATGGTGTAGCCTTGCCGATGGAGGGCGTCGGTGAATCAAACTGCACCGAGCTCGTGTGTCGTCTTGGTTGTTCGACCGCCACAAAGATGACGACGACTACGTTCTATGTCAATGTAGCTTATGGGGAAACTGTAATCCTCTATGTAGGAAGCAAACAATGGAAAACCCATGTTATTACCAATTTGTTCATTGAAGCAGATTTTCAATTCAATGTGAGCAAAATTTTAATTGCCTTAAAACATTACCTAATTTGTTTGAAGCATGTATTGCGGGAAAAGTCTCCTATTTAGACAAAAGCAAATTTGTAGTCTATGGAAGTAATAGTGTGATGCTTTTGAAACAATATCTCTTACATAAGACACACATATATGTTAAGCTGAAGCAAGCTTTAATCACCTTGAAGCAAGTTTTTTTTAAACAATTGTGCTTCATAACACAACAAAGTATATGAATATTTTTGTGGAATGTTCATATATTTTCTTCACATGGAAGCAAATTCTCCATTGCAAGGAAACAAAACGTTGACGTTTTCGAAGCAAATTTGGTCGCGTAGGAAGCAAAGTTGCCGAACATTGATAATAATTTTGCTTGGGTAAGGAAGCAAAATATATGAATATATTATGTTAAACTCGGGTAAGAAAGCAAAATTTCGTTGTGTTTGAAGCAACCTTAAGTTTCTTAAGTTAACAAAGCGTGCTTCTTAAGTTAACCGAGCTATTGTAATTTACTTTCCTTAAAACTCGAGAATTAGTTTCCTAAGAGCTAGCAATTAGTTTCCTAAAAACAGCAATTAGGAGTGGTTAGAGGAGGAAGCCAAACCCATTAATTGCCTTCTGTTTTGGAAACTCCCACGTACGATGCGAAACGTCTATCCTACGCGCGCGACGGCTCGCTCGCGCGGCTGGCGCGTGACGCGTCCAGTGGGTCCCACCCATGTGCCCATCTTCCTCTCCCTCCTTCCTTCCTTTCACCTTCCTTTTTCTCTCTCCCGTATCTGATTCCTTCAATCCTCCATCGATTCGGACGGGGCGGGCCGAGCCGGAGTCGTGGCTGGCCGTGGCGGAGGCGAGAAGAGACTTAACTTGGGGGGTGGGGGGGTGCGGGGTGCAGGGTCGTCGGCGCCGGAGAAGAAGGGTGGGGTTAGAGGGATGGTCGGGGCGGCGGCGGACCGGCGGAGTAGGAGATTCGAGCAGGGCGGGGCGGCGAGGCAGCCGCAGGTGGCGGAGGCAGGCGGTTCGGCCAGCGGCGACGGCGAGGCACTGTTCATCTTCTTCCCCCGGATTTTGTCACGACGCGGTCGGAAGCGCACGCGCGGGGCTGTCGCGCTCGCGCGCGCCCGAGCTAGCCCCGCCCCATACGATGGGCACTGGGCAGCATGTTGAGTTTTTTCCAGCCTGCCTCCAATCACGCCGATTGCATCCCACGGACATCATGCTTCTAATCGTACGGTCAAACGTTTGTCCGATGTGAAGCAAATGATGATTAAAAGCTATGGAAACGGTTGCAAACAATATGAGAAAATGGACTGAGGTCCACAGTTCACTAGTGGTGTCTCTGCATAGGATAAATAAATGCTAGATAAACAAATTACAGTTAGGCAATTGACAAATTATAGGGACATGACAATGCATCGCTCTTAATTATGAAGGCCCAATTAAGGTTGTGATGATTGAGTGTGTCAAAGCAAACTTTTCAATATACACAACCATACATTCTCATAGTCAAAGGAATCAAACAAGTCAACCAATATGTAACGATACTATATGTGGTAAAAACACCAAACAAGATCTCGTAGTATCTCAACTAATGTTGAGTGAATCTTTCCGGTCACAATGTTGAGATAACAATGTGCTTTCATTAATATGACAAACATATGTCCATGACCGAAAAACATATGTCCATGACCGAAAAACGTGGCCATCTAATATTATGGAGTTTGTCTAAGAGACCTTACAAAGGGTAGAAAGGTTTGATCGTGTTTCTACATGTGCGTATGGGCCTTCTTATAAATCTCATATTCATAAACCATAGCAGTTAGCATAAAAACATAATTTATTAATCATGAAACAAATGTATTTGATTGTCTCTTGAGCATACATCCAACAGAGCGAGCATTTTGTGTGCTCCGAACCTTGTTTGCGGTTTGTCTGGTACCCTTCCCTATCATGGTCAGTTGGCAGATGTCAGAGATTATAAATACGTGTGTGATCATGCACAACATGATCATCATGATCATCGAGAGTATGAGCGGGATGTAGCAATGGTCGATCCATTCAAACGAATCATATAAATTTCCGTTTTTGCCCAGAAGTGTGTGATGCTAATATGGCGTCACACTAACGCAGCGCATGCAATCGATCGGTCCTTCAGCACACGCACCGAACTCCGATTTGGACTCGACATTTTTTTTTGAATTTTTCATACTTGTATTCATACGTAGAGGAAAACATTACAAGGCCAGATACAAGCAAAGAAAAAACAAGGAGGATACAGAGGACATCGCTGCTGCGACACACCGTCTTCAACCTCGAGAGCCTCTAGCACGCGCGAGCTCCACCGCCAGCGACGACGAAGAACGCGACCGTCCAGAGCCCTCCACCACGGAACGAAAGAGCTCCTTGCCCTAAGGCGTTGATGGGCCGCATCAACCACCAGCTCCGACGAGCTGGATCTGAAGACGGAGATCGACCATCGGCCGAGGACGCGCCCCGAGCACCTTCCGCTCCCGATCTGGGGCCAGCACCACACCACCTCAGCAGAGGCGGCCAGATCCATCAGCTGCACACCACCCACCCACACAACAGCCGCCTCACACCTCCTCCTCCGGCCTCCTGTACACTCGTCACCAGCCAGCCGCCGACGCCGGAGAGAACAGCGACAAAGCAGTGACGCACCTGCAGCCTGGGAGCACCGTCGACGACGAAACCACTGAGGGGAAGCTGCAGAGCACCAAAACGACGACGCCGGCCACCCCGCCACAGCCACGCCGCTGAGACACCCCTTATCTACACGCCGGAGCGCAGATCTGGGGATTCCCCCCCTCCCGCCGCCGGAGCGGCCGGCGGAGGACGAGGAATCCCGCAGATACGCCGGCGGCCTCGGGAGAAACTGAGATCGCCTCCGATTCGCCTCTTAGCACTGTAGCGAGGGGAGAGTTCCAGAAATAGGACGTCAGTTGCTCAATCTATTCACCAAGAACAGCCGCACATGGATGCAAAACCTTCTCTTTGTATATCACCACGCATGCTTGGTTTGCACTAAAGCTACATTGAGGCCAGGATCGATTCTGTCCACACATCATATGCTTTAGAGAACTATCGGGACCTAGCTACCGTTCATGATCCATGCATGTCCTGTCAAGATGAAAAGCACTTCTGTTTTCTCAACTAACGCTACAGCATCTCGAACTCACCTAAGATCTGCAATTCATATACACTTCAGTTTCCTCCTCTCAGCCAGGCTCCGGGCTCCCATACATCTTCAACGGGCCATGGCCAGCAAGCACGGCATGCAGCTGACCCTATCGGCGCTGGTCTCCCTCGCGCTCGTCGCCGCCGTGGCACCAGCCACGACGACGCACCTCCGCTTCTACATGCACGACATCGTGACCGCGTTGTCGTCCGCAAGCCCGGCGACGGCGGTGCGCGTCGTCAGGGGTTTGACGCCGCTGCCCGGTGACCCCATCAACCGCTTCGGCGACATGTACGCCATCGACGACGCCCTCACGGAGGGGCCCGGCGCGTCGTCCCCGGTCGTCGGGAGGGCGCAGGGATTCTACCTCTACGCGTCGCGCACCGACGCCGCGCTGCTGCTCAGCGCCAACTTGGTCTTCACCGCGGGGAAGCACAACGGCAGCGCCATCGCCGTGTTCGCCAGGGACGCCATCCTCGACGCCGTCAGGGAGCTGCCCGTCGTCGGAGGCACCGGCGCGTTCCGCGGGGCCGCCGGGTACGGCCTGCTCCGGACGCATACGTACGACCCCAAAGCCGACAACGCCGTGCTCCAGATCGACATGTACCTCCACGTGTAAGCTAGGCGCCGTGGATTGCATAGGTATCTGCATTTGCGCGCATGTACTGCTCCATTCGCCATATCTACCGAACTTGCAAATGGCTTTATGAAACGGAGCTACATGTAGCTCGACCTGCAAATGGACTTTCCGTTCCTAAAATAAGTTTTTTTTTTGGTTTTACAGGCACCAAAAATAATTATGCAATCATACAATTCTTATGAATCTCTTTACCAATCACCACCATTTTATTTTGATACAAATAAATGTGACCTCGCTATGATCACTAATCTTTCACATGTGGATTGTGAATGTATAGATGTCATTGTTGGATTTCCGTCCTGCAAAATTGTTTCATTTATATATCTTTCTGAATTATTTTCCCCGTAATAACATGCTTGATCAAAACGAAAAGGGGTGAAATTCTACGAGACACAGTTTTCATATGTAAGACGGTGAACATACATGAGATATTTAGAAGAATTTGGAACAAATAAGAAATTATGAAGATGAAAAATTTGAACAGGTTTATGAACAATCAAGTAACCGACATAAAAAAATATCCATACTTTGTGCATTGCAATTTCGACAGATAGGTGAAATAGAATCAGACATCGCATCTCCATATAAAGTTTCATATATGATTTTGACAAATTGAATTTTACCAAGTTCCGAATCTCGGATTTTAATATCTTGGTCTCACACATTTTTATAGTAGGTCTTGATTTCCAAGATCACACGCTAGAAAACCAAATGTTCAAACAGATGGTAGATCGAACTTCCGATTCAAGAGTTTTCCCTGCATCAACGTCTCAGCCATCTGTCGGAACATTACAGTTTACAGGGCATATCCGATAGTAACACCAAGTCAGAAGAGATCGAGAACTATCATGCGAACATATGGGATATCAGAAATGATGGACAGGCTAGCTAGTCGTGTTGTGCACACGCTAGCTAGTCGCGCTGTGCCAACTTTGTCTGACGTATCAGTGTCACGGTGAGTACGGCCCTCAAAGGGTACAAACTAGTGCACGTTAAACTTTCCGGGCGTGAAAAGAAAACTGCGTATAAACACATGTACGTGTCGCCGTGGTAAAGTTCCTTACTAGGTGCGGTGGTGTTGCAAATTGTGTGGCATCGATGACAGATTGACAGCAGTGAGTGGATCCGAGTCGCGACATGTTCCGGGCTATGTGAAAGTTTTTTTGGTTCATGTGCGGCGTCCTGACGTGATGCATTGCAGTCAGAGGTGTGTGTCACGGGGCGTCATACTGGCAAAGATGCCCACTTGATCAGTTGCGCTGCTGTTCGTGGATTTCATCGGTGAAAGGCGTGTGACTTTGTCTTGTGAAGCTCCTTGTTGAAATTGGAGTTGCCTCTTTCTCGACGCTGTTTGGTTCAACTGTATCGCATGAGCCGACATTTCGATGTCGGCTGCGGAAAGGGCCTCTCTATATGATCGTCGAAGGTGAAGTCTGTGTCGCTTGCTCGTGGAGGAGTAATATTGACGATTACACTCAATAGCAACCTCAGATGGTGTTTTTTCTTTTTCTCAACGAGTGTGTGCTTTGTGTGGGTAGAGGTTGGCCGGGCTAGACAATGTGATTGTGTTCCATGACGACGTTGGTGTATTTGTTTTGTTTTAGTCCGGTTTTCTATTCATCTTAATTATTGAGATGAGACAAGACTTTTGCCGCTGTTCCAGAAGAAACTATGTGGTGGTACATCGCATACGCATTCTTGGTATTAACTGGGTGCATTATAAGAAGGCACATCGCAGACACAGAGGTCGTCTTATATTTTGGAACGGATGTAGTACATGTGTACGCAGCGGTTAGATGTTACTGATTTTGCAGTGTGGACTATAAGAAATAAATTATCTCCACTACTACTTATAAAAGAGAGAACTTGGCAAGAAAATGAAATCGTGGCTATGAGTTTATCCAACGACCCACGTTCGTTTGTTTTCCCCATCCCAATTCATATGCCTTCGCATCCTGCACACATCACTTATCACGGCTCGCGACATTCACGCCAAGAAATCAGCCATGTTCTAGGCCCTTGGGGGCCTCTCCAGGTTCAAAAATAAATAAATAATAATAATAATAAAATAAAAATAAATGCTCAACACGTTTAGTTATAGAACAAGCTAAAACATGTTATTTTTAGAAAAGAAGGGGGTATTACACATTTATTTGGCGTCTATAATCAGTAGACGCACGTATACATAAGAATCACGCCCTGTGATGACTGCTTCCGCAAATTAACATGCGAGGCTTTCAGCGGAGCGCGTGCATGCGTTCGCGTGTTGCAGGTAGACGTCGAGCTCGACGACGCCGCCATTAATTGGTGAGGTCGTAGTGTCGTACTCGTAGTTCCTGGAGAGCATGTATCAAGAACCCAAGCTTCATGACTCCGCTGCAGACCTTATTGAGAGGGATGCGTGGATCTCTCAGATTCGCCTGCACACCCGCCTGCCACCAGCAAGGCTCGGCTCGACGGAGAGAATCCACGGCGCCGTGGATCTGGCTGCAGAGATCCATGAACCGACCCTCAGACGCCACTTGGGCACACACAGCAAAAGCTAGACCTAACAAGCTACTATATACAGCCCGAGCTGCGCATCCTCTACCACGCCGGCCGGCAGAGCCGCCGGAACAGAGAGGGGAGCGAGCCGGGGAAACGCGGTGGACGCGACGGTGGACTCTCAAACAGTAAAAGAGAGAAGAGACCGAAAAAAAAAAATCAGCCATGTACAACCGAATCCGGAAACATATCAATACACTGAGGGAAGGTCACAAATTACACGGGAGAGCATTCACACTCTCGCAGGTTGCCAGCAGCCCAGAACGCCCCCTCCATCGATCTCAGTTCCATACTTCCATCCAGCCGGATTTATCCCACCCACGACGCACACGACCAGGCCAAGATTCTGACCACCAGGACGACCATGCCCACGACGAGGTCGACGGCTCCCAGGCTGGGTTTACTATCTCGGCCACGCAACAATGCAAATCCGTTGGAAGATGAAAGCAGCATACATGATGAGGTGACTCATTGCTCTGCTCCAACTATGATCTCACAGATTATCTAGGTGCCATGCCTCACACTAAATCCGTATCATGTACGCTTACAGGGATTGCTTCCTAGGCTGCCATGCTACACTCCCTGCTTCGACTTGCTGGTACGACTAATGCCTCTATGAGTTTGAATTGATTTCGTTTATTAGATTATTGTGCAGTTCACCATATAATTTTATATGCTTGTGCATACAATATTTGTGGTCATTTCAGAGTTTTCCCTTGATTGTAACATTTGATTTTTTATGAAGTGTGAACTCCTTGATTTCTGCCTTGCTGTTGACAACGTGCTTGTGCCCCTAATGGGAAGTTGATTGAAGTGGCCTTACATGCCTCCACCATTGATGTTTCTGTATTTGTTGAGAGTCTAGCCACCTATAAGCTTATTAAAACGCTGTTAACAGGTGAGTTTAGTAAACTTTATTTGCTACATATTGGAACTACTTCGTGTGTTTGATCCCGAGCACCCCCGCGAAATGGCCGTACCGACCAAAAATCTCAATTTTTTGAATTGTTTTGGATGGTAATGATTTTTTTGGTAAATGGTCATAGTGTGATTTTTTTTTTGAATTTTAGTTTTCAAATTCGTTTGGTAACCGGTCCGGAAAATCCTGACACCCTTGGGATTTTTTTCTACCGGTAACGAAAACCTTGATTTGCTCAACCTTTTTGTGTATCGTGTTTCTATTTGATCAAAAGAATATATGTTGTGTTATATTTTAGAGACGTGCGTTGCACGTGCAAAGCAACTAGTGCGAATATACAACCTAAAACACGTTTAGTTATAGAACAAGCTAAAACATGTTATTTTTAGAAAAGAAGGGGGTATTACACATTTATTTGGCGTCTATAATCAGTAGACGCACGTATACATAAGAATCACGCCCTGTGATGACTGCTTCCGCAAATTAACATGCGAGGCTTTCAGCGGAGCGCGTGCATGCGTTCGCGTGTTGCAGGTAGACGTCGAGCTCGACGACGCCGCCATTAATTGGTGAGGTCGTAGTGTCGTACTCGTAGTTCCTGGAGAGCATGTATCCCCTTGCGTAACGGAACCGGCCGGTACCACCGACGATCACCGACTCGCGCACCTCGGTGTCCATGTCGATGCGGCCATTCACCGCGACCGAGCTGCCGTTGTACTCGCCGGCCTCCAGGAACAGGTGCATGTGAAGGTCCGACACGACGCCGCCCTCCGACGCCCGCACGGCGAACCCCTCTGTCGGGGCCCTCTGTCAGCGGGTCGTTCAGCACCACGATGTCGCCGAACTGCCGCGGCGACGTCGCCGTGCCGTTGTCATCATCCGGCGAGAGGGAGCGGCCGGACACGACGCGCAGGGCCGTGGGGTTCGTGCCGGTGTAGAAATCGTCCATGTAGAAGTGGAGGTGGGTGGTGGAGCAAGCGGCGGCGCTGACGGTGCTCTGGACTGCGGTGCCGAGGAGGAAGGCAGAGCAGAGGAGTAGAAAGGCCATGAGCATGCTACAGGTGATTGTTCTACCTTTGTCTTTGTGAGAAACTGTAGAATACGTTTGCGCTCTGGATGCCGCCATATATATGTACAGGTGTGTGTGTGTGTGAGAGAGAGACCCCAAATGTTAGTCACTTGGTGCATAGACGTTGAAAGCAATCGATCGATTTGCATGATAAATATTCAAACTACATGTGTTTCATGTGCTGAGGAAACGATCTCTGTCCCGTGCAGTACAAATGATTCCGCACTCGAAACAGAACATTTTTGTGGAGAATTATGTCTCCAAGACACCACATATGTACCTCATGTGTCGTAAATAGAATGATCAAATGTTTTGATGCATTTTATCTTGTACTCCCTCCGTATAAAAAATAATACTTTCTATCCTTTCTTAATTTATCCTGATTCGTATGTATGTAGACATGTTTTAGTCCGTTGATTCACTCATTTTAGAACAAAACTGGACAAAGTAAAAAAAAGTCTTATATTTAAATACAGAAGGAGTAATAATTAATAAACAACTAGTCCAGGTGAATAAGCAAACAACATTTTAATTTATATCACCGCAAAAAGCAGCCTTTTTACGCATGTCTCTATCTCTGCATATAATGTATGAAAGTACTTTTTTGATAAAGAAAATATTAATATCAATAAGATATCTAGGCTATGCAACGACCTACCAGATCAGGACACTTGATACCAAGTACGATGATGGCCAAATCCAAGGCCGACGGCGGCCAGATCGCGAAGCCGATGTCGCGGGACTGAGGCCGCCAGATCACAGGCCGGCGATGCATACAGTTTGGACAGCAACACGATGAGTTTTTTTTTCAATAGGTGCGACTAGTTTGTTTATTCAGGAATGAAAGCCACAGGGAAGAGCTTGCACCAGAAAATTGAAAGAAAAATTACTTCCTCCGATCCGAAAAAAGGGTCGTAAGTTGTACCTACGGATTGTACTAGCTACGGTGATTTCTAGCGAACGTCATAGTGGATCGGAGGGAGTAGAAAACTTACACTCAATTGTAATCCATACATGTTGCAGTTTCCGTAACCTGGGCAAAGGACAAACTGGCACCAATATTCATTCTCCCTTTCTAGGGTGACCCTACACGCTCCATGGCCTCTCTCGCCATAGAGGACACAATCGACTGATCGATAAGCTGGTGAGTATGCAGCCTGGGCTAGAGATAGCATGCCTACCATGGGATTGAGCTTACCGCCAGTGGGCGGGGACGGGGGAAAATCTTCTTAGCGCTCTAGAGAAGAAGGATGGGGGGCGGGGTAGGGTGTGGCGTGAGCTGGGGGGTGAGGGTGGCTGCCAGTTTTCGGCTAAATATGTGTTGGGTGAGAGATTCTGAGTCATTGACATGGTGGAACCACCACTTAAACCACATCGCGCAACCTTCAAGTAACGGGAGCAAACGAGAAAAAAGTCAGGTAGAATCGATCACGAGTATCCCAAGACACTAACATGGTGTAGGCACCGGCTATAACTGCATTGCACGCTACAAATGTAGTCTAGTACATTCCGAGCAGTGCACGCCAAATGAGAGAAGAGGACTCCAAAACCGGTCGCTTTTGTGATCCTGTGTATGAGAGGATGAATTGGACGTTTGGTTAGCGACTCAGGTGACAGTTTTCATCACGGGTCGTCTACCGTCCAAATTAGACAGATTGCTAACCGTCGTCTTCAACAGCATCTACTGCGGCTGTTCTTCAACAACAACGTCGTTAACGACATCACCACTGCATCAGCGATCGCTACATCGTTTACTATCTCAGGTGACAGTTTTCATCACGCGTTCGGATGTTGATATTGAGACAAGATATTGGATATTCGGAGCTTTTCTTACCCGAATATCTAGTTTCGACCTGTTCAGATGTATTGGATATTGCAGCGTGGTATTCGCACACGATATCCAGTTTTGGCTCGCTAGTGAAAAAACGACCCCAGCGAATGTCAAGCCCAACAGCTCGACATTGGGTTGATATTCGGCTGTTCGCTCCGCTCCCGTGCGCGTCCTCGTCTCCCCGTCCCTATCGTCTCCCTCACGACCGCATCGGCGGCGCATCGGTAGGCCACCGCCGCCCCGCCTTCTCCTTCCGCGCGCCGACCCCGCCTCTCCTCCTCTTTCCCCGCGCCAACCCCGCCCCGCCCCGCCTTCTCCTTCCGCGCGCCGACCCCGCCTCTCCTCCTCCTTCCCCGCGCCAACCCGCCCCGCCCCGCCTCGTGCTTCCCGGCGGCGACCCCGCCCCGCCTCCTCCTTTCCCTTCGATCTGATGCGTGTGCTGCTTGATTGCAGGGACGGTTTGGGGAGCTCCGGCGGCCGGTGCATCGGATTTCGGCGCCGCTGCAGCTACGAGGTGAGGACGTACGAATCTCCTTCATCTCCTTTCGCACCCCACACCCGTATTGCATTTTTTGTACTCAAATTTCTGTAGATGCGCTACTGTATATGGTTTGTGTGATGTTTGTTTGTGTGATGTGCTTGTAATAAATTACTTTTGATGATGCTAAAATTTGTGGTGAGGTATGGATGTATCAATTTCTGTAGATGCACTCCCGTACATGGTTTGTGTGATGTGTTGAATTTTTGTATTGATGCTTGATTAACATGCTTGTACAAGATGCATTTTGATGATGCTAAAATTTGTGCAATCACATATAATTTCTTTACATTGTAGTTGCAAAATGTCGGACGAGTTAGCCATGGTTAATTATATATCCGAAGAAAATAAAAGAAGGAAGAGAAGAAGGCTTGTGTTCATGAAACAATACCTTGAATGCACTCTTCTTGCTATGGCATATGTTAGTACACAAAGGTTGCCGAGAGAGTTAGGAGCCTTTACCGATGATGAACATAGACTCTCTCTTCGAAAGTATTTGTTGAAAGATATGTATTATGGGACTGAAACTGCTTGCTATGATCAGCTTCGTCTAACAAAAAGAAACTTCCATGACTTGTGTGCTATGTTGTGTGAGAAATGTGGCTTACGGGGGAGTGTGTATGTTGCTATGGAAGAAAAGGTTGCTATGTTCTTGCTTGTTCTTGGTCATGGTTTGAAAATGAGGTTGTTGCGAGGGCAGTACAAGAGGTCCTTAGGGACTATTAGTGCACACTTTTCTGATGTGTTAAAAGCCATCCTTCGTCTCCATGGAGAGTTCGTTAAACTGCCAGATCCTTCTGTTGAACCTCCCAATGATTACAAATGGAAGTGGTTTCCCAATGCACTTGGAGCATTAGATGGCTGTCATATTGCTGTTACTGTTGATGTGCCTGACCAAGGACGCTACAGAAATAGAAAACAAGCTATCAGCACTAACGTGCTCGGTGTTGTTGACTGGAACATGAAATTTCTTTATGTCTTACCTGGTTGGGAGGGTTCAGCTTCTGACTCTAGAGTTCTACGTGATGCAATGAGAACAAGTCGCCAAGATGCATTTGCTGTACCTAATGGTACTACTTTTTATCTTGGCCTTTTGTTTTTATTTGCTTGTGTTCTTACCTAACTAACTTTGCATGATTGACCATAGGAAAATATTACTTGGGTGATGCTGGTTACACCAATGGACCTGGATTTCTTACTCCATTTAGGTCCACTCGGTATCACTTGAAAGAGTGGGCAGCAAGTGCACATCAGCCCAAAAAAGCTGAGGAATTATATAACTTGCGTCACGCTCGTGCTAGAAATGTGGTAGAAAGAACTTTTGGGCTGTGGAAAAAAAGATTTGCTATCTTGCGTACTGCGAGTTTCTTTGACATAGAGGACCAGGTAACATATGTCCATATGGTCTTCGAATACAAACGGTAATAGCTAGTTGACTTATGCTCACTATGAACTAATATTTGTGCAGATTCGAATTATTAATGCTTGTGCTGTGTTGCACAACTATGCAAGGGATAGGCAGTACGCGATGGACGACATCTTGTTGGAGGAGGTGGATAATGAACTAGCAGCTCAGCCAATTGAGGCTGAAGATGGTGCTGGATACATTACTTGTGTTAGAGTCACTAATGCATGGAAGAACTTTAGGAAGCAATTTGCTGAAGACATGTTTGTTGATTACGTTGTTGCCCATGCAGAACAACAAGGGTAGTATGATTAGTGGGTTAGGTAGCTGCAAGTAAAGCCTTTTGGGTATTTTGTACTACGATTAGTGGTAAACATGCTGAACTAGTATGATTTGCCGCAGACTTATTTTGGTTACTAGATGGTGCCTTTTGTACATGCCTCCCTGTGACATATATATTAATACATATATATGATATGATGTTGCTTCGTCTGTGTTCTTTTATTGCTAATACAATTTATATGTCTACTGTTTTTCATCCTTATTTCTTGTGCAGGTTCATGGAGGAAGCACCGGTCAAGAAGTTTGGAAGAGTTTACACGCAGTGGACTCCGGAGATGGACCGTGCCTTGTTGGACGTGCTTGTTGAGCATCACAACAATGGAGACCATGCTCAAAATGGATGGAAGTCACATGTGTATCGCCATGGTATCAAGAATGTGAAAGACTAGTGTGGGGTGGACGTCACAAAGGACAAAATCGTAACAAGGTGCAAAACTTTTGATAAGCACTATGAGATTGTAAGCAAAATTCTTTCTCAGAGTGGATTTGGCTAGGATTGGGACAAAAATGTGTTACAAATAGACACCGATGAAGTGTGGGATAGATATGTGGAGGTATGTGACATGTCTCTAGCTCATTCTAATTTTTTGTAACTTGGCAATGTAACTCATGTTTGTACGTGCTTTCAGGCTAATGAAAAGGCAGCTATATACAAGAACAAGGTAATCCACAACTAGAATGAGATATGTACTATCTACTCAAAAGACCATGCGACTAGTCAAGGTGCTAGGACTGGTGCGGAAACTGAAACTGAGACTCAAACTATACCACCAACACAAGAGAAAGAGACCAATGATATCTCTCCTGAATGTGCTGGACCATCAAAGAAGCCACGTATGGGTGAAGCAATTATGTGCATGCTTGGAGATATGAAGACGTCTTGGAATGATGCAATGAAGTCGACGGAGCCATTATAGGCGCCCCAGGTTACTCCTCCTTCTGCGATACTTGCTGCACTTGATGACATACCAGACTTGTCTTGATCTGACAGACTGCGAGCTTATGGGAAGCTAATCCTTAGCGAGCATTTATTTCATGCACTTATGGAGCTCCCCGTGGACTTTAGGAAGGAATGGCTGCTAATGTTGCCTTGAGGGCTTGTCATTTATATATGATTGCTATGTAAGAACATGGCATATTGTGTATGAGATTGTGTACCTTGTTTGTTTGAGACTTCATTAAAATTGTCGTTTTATGATAGATTATGAATTGAATTTGATATAATGTCGTTGTTGAAATATTGGAGAATTTTACCTATTTGTCTAGCTGATGTTTGTACCATAATATGTGGTTGTTTAGCACATTTTGTCATGAATATAACAGTACAATGATCAATGTCTCGAAAAACTGCTTTTATAACATCCAAACAGCATTTGACATTCAAACTCAATATCTTGTCTAGGTTCGAATATCTAACACATCCAAACAGAAAATATTGACATTCAATCTCAATATCAATATCCCTGGATATTGACATTCAGCCCAATATAATATCTACCCTCTCAATATCAACATCCGAACGGAGCATAATATGTTAGAGTCGCACATGAGTTTTAATCATTAATTATAATCTGAAATTATTTCATGAACCTGCCTATAATTATGCAACAAGCAGATGGGCAGGTAATACTCTTCGAAATCAGTACAAATCTCTCCTTGAGAGAAAGATCCGCATTATTTGTTGAGAAGCGCTAGCCAGTTCAAAGTCGTACATCTAAATAAAAATGCTACTCCATCAGATATATATTAATTGTCTCTGAATCGGATGTATCTAGCACTAAAACATATCTAGATACATAAAATTCAGCGACAATTCATATAAATCGGAGGGAGTACTTCATATATAGATAAGAACGAATCATATTTGAAAAGGACATAATACGATCAAATGCCGCAGCCCCATAATATTATACGTACATACTCCATAGACCATAGTAGAGTAGTTGGGCTTAAAGCATGTTTGGTCAACTTGTAACTTTGCTTGCCGCGTTTATAAAACCTCGGCCGCCATCTTGTTCTAGCAGACAATAAGTGATGGTGCAGCCGGAATCAGCCCGGCAAAGAACTGCATTGTGAGGCAGTGAGGGCATCATCCTAAGAAAACTCTTGACATGTCAAATAATTGACTAGACTAGCCGGTTAATACCTGAATCTCATCTTCTTTATATTTGAGAGATGTGAAGCATATGTCATTATGCTCACTTATCTCTACACCTCCCTCTGATTAAATTGGTAGTTCGAATAAATAAGCAGCCCAAAGCTCAGTCCGCGAAAATAATCGCAGTCAAGAGGGACAGACAATTGCCTAGTATATCGAAAATTTTCAGAGGTATCATGTCAAAAAAGAAAAAATTCAGAGGTATTGAGACGCTGTACATCCCGTCTATATAAAGAGGGAACGTCTACCTTCGTCGTCAAGATAAGTGGAGATTGAGCACAAATTGTAAGAAATCTCGTCTAGCTAGCTCATACACCGCCATGTCTAGCAAGCACACCATGCAGGTTCTACCAGTCCTAGTCTCCCTGGTCCTTCTCCTCGTGGGAGCAGCGGCGGCGGCCAGGAAGACGACGCACCTCAAGTTCTACATGCACGACGTCGTGACAGGGGTGCCGTCGAGCCCAGCGACGGCGGTGCGCGTCGCCAGGGGCGTGACGCCGCTGCCCGACGAACCCGCCATCCGCTTCGGCGACATGCTCGTCATCGACGACCCTCTCACCGAGGGCCCCGACGCGGCGTCCCCCGCCGTCGGCGCGGCGCAGGGGTTCTACATCTTCGCGTCGCAGACGGACTTCGTGCTGTTTCTCACCGTCAACATGGTGTTCACGGCGGGGCCGTACAACGGCAGCACCATCGCCGTGCTCGCGAGGGACGCCGTCGTCGAGCCCGGCCGTCAGGGAGCTGCCGGTCGTCGGCGGCACCGGCGTGTTCCGTGGAGCCACCGGGCACGGCCTGCTCCGGACATACTCCGCAAACGACACCACCTTCAACGCCGTGCTCCAGGTCGACATGTACGTGCGCGCGCGCGTGTAGGCGCGCCACATTTAATAAGCTTTTGCGTGAACAAAGAAGCTAGGTTTTATATATCAGTTTATGTGTGGCCATCGATATCTGTAAATTGCTTCATTTTGTTCATGATGAAAATAAAGATATGTGGTAGTAAGTGTGCTACCTTGGTCTCCAATTTCTACAGCGCATTCATCAAAACTAGAACTAGAAGCATGTATTAGAACTTCCTATTCATCCATAATTTCGCTAGGTGCCTTCACTGAAACCAAACACCTTGGGCCCTCGTCAAATTAGACAAAAAATATGGTATACTCGATTCGGTCCACTAGGACTACCCCCTTGAGTTGCTTAAGCGCGTAGGCTTCCTTGTCAGATTTCAAGATTTGCTTGCAATGTCATGGGTGATAGTCGCGGCAACCGGCAAGGAGACTCCCCTCGCATCTGCTCTTTGTCATGGCCATTGATTCTTTTTAACAACTTAAAATTTCATACTTACCAAGCCATGGGGTGGCCCTCCCCGGCCCCAAAATAAAAGGGTCTCGAGTAACCATTATACTTTTTCCATCACATCCAAACGAATATTAAATATCTTTAAAAAAGACCAGTTTGCACTTTGCAGGAGTAAGTCCACATAGTGGGTCAATAAACAAACCAATTCAATATGATCGACAATCATGAGTTTTAGTTTGACTCATATATGTGCTTATCTAATCATAAACCAGAAGCCACTATTAAGTTTTTTTTTTGTATTAGAGCGTTCCGGGATACAATAATATGAAATAGACTCACCACACATGCACATATAGACAGACACAAATATTTGCATATACACTATAAAATTTATGTTATTATAAAAAGGACAATTTGTTTAGGACACATGCTTTAAATTTCGCACAACACAATTTTTCTGATATACATTGGAATTGTTTAATAAAGAACGATATAATTAATATCAATAACATTCAAATGTGGTTAACTATGGAAACTAACAAATAGAAAACTATACCCCTTAAGTTTTAATATGAATAAATTAAGTACAAAAATAAGTATAAAAATTTAGTATAAATATTTTTATTTTTATTCCCCGCGGGCCCAAAATATGTTTAGATCGCCCCTATTTCAACATATATAGGATTGAGTACAACAACTGTATTTTTAGGACAATATTTTAGGCATTGGAAAGCTATAAACTGGGCACAAATTATTCTTCATTATCGTTTTTTCAAAATTTCTAATGGTTTAATAGCAGTTTTCAAGATAATTGATTTCACTTTTTGAAACTCTTGACTTTAGCACAATTTTTTTGGGCATTATTCAAAAAGCTCATCACAAGGAAATAAATGCTATAACACTGGAAAGACATTGACTAGACATAACTTTTCATACTAATATTTTTTGAAAATCGATACGGTTTACAATTAATTTTAAAAATACTAAAAAGTATACGACCATAGGCGCCATAGTGATTTTGAAATTGGCACGCTGGGTCGCTCGCGTGTACCATGGCGGCATGTTTTAGTGAAATTAGACTCATATAGTTTGTAATTACACTTGGTGGTTGTCGATTTGCACAATATGATTTTATTCATTTTTTCAAACCGTTTATCGAATTGACACAATAATATAACGTTTAAAAAATATGAAATTTTTGCATCTTTATGTATTGAACATTTTTTGAAATTATTTGATTATGGTTTAAGAAAATTTAGAGTGTACTAAGCTATGTTTTTGTAGATTTTCTTTGCTTTTCGTGCTATTCCTAGTTTACTTTGATGTTTTATAAAACGAAATTCTGAATTTTGAAGAGTTAACTTCATTGGACCTTTTTCCTTATAAAAGAAACCCTTAGAAATGGGCGACTTGAACTCCCCGATTTTTGGAACTTTCAGAATTGTAAAAGTGAATTTCATCTTAGAAAAAAGTGAACCTTTCTTTGTTGGCGAATGAATTTGATTAACAATCAAACTGTGAACCCCCGAGGTGAACGATTTGAACTCGCCGTCAAATAGAATGAACTTCACAAGAACAATCACAAAGTGATAAAGTGATTTCCCTCCGTGCTCCAAGCGGACCCCTAATAATAATAACGTCAACTTACTAACGGTAAAGTATGAACTTCCATTGCATTTCAGAAGTGAACTTAAATAAAATGAAATTCATAAAATGTGGACTGCATCGCAAAAGAACTTCCATGACCGACGAAATGAACCTCATCTCCAAAAGAAGAAACACATGCGCTTCACTGCAATAACTGAAATGTATTTTCGAGTACTTTTCATGCATTTTTACAAGGATCTCTTTTATGAACGGAGGGAGTACTCAAATTTGCATATATCTAAACATGATTTAGTGTGTACGGAGTAGATATACAAAAAATTGAGATAGGTTGAGACATCTTTTGTGAACAGAGGGAGTATGAGATTTTTGTTTGCAAGATGTACAGATCCTTTTGTGAACGGAGGAGTAAAAAAAAGAACGCTTACACTAGATCCTGCTGGGAGGTCCCAGGCGTGTCATGGAAACAGGACTTTGTCGCTTCAAAGTTCAAACCGCCAAGAGAGGTTTCAAAGCAAAACGAGATCGAAATGCCACGTCTGCTCGCCCCCATTTGTTTTCCTTTCTTTCTCCTCACGCCTCGCTGTCCTCCCCTCGCCTCGTCTTCCTCTCGCTTCGCCCGCTCGGAGCTAGACTCGATCGCATCGCGGAGAGAGAGCGAGAGGCAAAGCCCTAGGCAGATCCCTCCCGAGCAGCTTCCGCCCGCGGAGGAGATGCAGGGCGGCAACTACATGCTCCTCGAGGAGCCCGTCCGCCTCGCCTCCGTCCTCGCCCCCGCCAAGCCCGTAAGCGCCTCCTCCCTCCATTTCTCTCTCCCTCTCCATCGATCTCGAACGCCGCGTATCCGTGGTGGCTGTGGGTGGATTCAGGCTTCCTTTGTCTGGATTGTATGGGTGTTTTTGGTTGTCTCGATCCGGTTTGGTGTGCAGAGAGGCGGGGGCAAACGGGCGTCGCTGAAATCCATTTCGCCAGAATGCCAGCGATCCGTGTCTCCAGCGGGAGAGATCGAGCCGGATTGACGATTTGGGGTTCACTGTTGCGTGACACCAATTGTGTAGTTCGACCAAATGTGTAGTTCATGATTTTGTGAAAAGTCGTTTGATTCTGTAATTGCGAATCGAATCGTATTATCTGCAAGTGGGAGAATTTGGTACTACTTAGGATTATCACCGAAATGAAGACGGTTTTGATTTCGCTTTGAGGACGCTTTGATTGCGACCCTGACACCTTGCGTGTGCTCTTGTGCAGAAAGTGTTCCCGTCCCTCACTAAAATTGTCGGGACGCTTGGGCCCAACTCGCACTCGGTGGAAGTTATTGAAGCATGCCTCACTGCCGGGATGTCAGGTTTGGCGACAGTTTCCTTTTAAGTAACTGGATTAAGCGCACCAGAACTAGTCACCGTTTTGCTGATTTTGCTATGATAATATTCATAATGACCTGTGTATGTTTTCCATTTTTTGCAGTCGCACGGTTTGATTTCTCTTGGAAGGATGCTGCTTATCATCAGGAGACCCTAGACAATCTGAGGAAAGCGGCACAAAATGTCAAGAAGTTATGCCCTGTAAGTTGCCAACCTTTGTTACTTTTCCTGAAATATTGATATGTATCTTTTGATGTACAACATAGCTATGCTTTGGAATGTTGACAACTAGCCTATGAGAATTATAGCGAGCTTTAGTTGTGGAAATTGTCGTAGAGAAATAAATAAAACGTGCTTTTGTGATCACCCGCGTCACTGTATTATACTAGAGCAGAGACTTGAAAAAGAGTATACTAGGTAGTGTGTTATTATCGTATACTCATGCAAGGTTCCATCACAGGTATGTAACAGGTTTAGATATGCAAATGTTTATTATCTGAAATCGGCAACTTTACTTGCTGGTTGTTACTCACGAAGTTTTGGAAATAGTCAGTGATATAGTTTGAGAATTCCTTTGTATTCAACCTATATACAACAAGTCAGGATCATTATATATTTGTCTTGATGTTCTATGAATAGACATATAAGTTCAAAATTTTAAAGGAAAACCAGTAGAGGACTGATTTATAGTGATGGATCTGCTAAGTACCAGTTAGTCAATACCCTATGTACAAGTCATGATTTACATTTTTATTTATAATTTTGTTTGTTTGTATTCATTTTAAAATGATATGTTTTTAATTGTTTCAATTATGTTTTCAGAAGTAAGGATTGAACATTTTGGAGATGTTTTAGTAATAGGCATGTAATCCTATATAAGTTCTTAGATATACATACATATCACATTTTCTATAGCAACATGGATACACATACAATATCATTTGATTTATTTGGTAAATTTTCTGTCAGTCTGTACTTTAATTTTTCCATGCTTAGTTACTTCATGATGTTGCATATGTAAATTAGCTAAACATTTCTACCTTGAGACATATACTCTTTTAACTTTGTGCATTTCAGATATATACTGTATGGAGATGCCTTTTTGTATTTACTTTCCCTATGTTCATTCTACTTTCTGCATTGGTCTATAAAAAAAGTATTCCTCGAGTTAGCTTACTGAGTAGTGAAGAGTTTAAATGTGATAAATTTCTCAGTACCTCTTATCCGAGGCAGCAACTTACTGCTCTCATATTACCATCCTTTAATAATTTTGCCATACTTAAAATTCAGAAATGTTATTTTGGCTTGTCTCTTCTGCATTCTCTTAATAAGCTTGTATGATATGTGATTATAATTCTGCTAAGAGGCATATGCTGTCAACATCTAACTTGAACTTATTATTTGTAGATAATGCTGGATACAGTGGGTCCAGAAATTCAGGTTGACAACTCAACTGGTGGATCAATCGAGTTGAAAGGTGGAAATAATGTCACAATAACACCAGATCTGTCTAAAGCTCCCTCAGCTGATATTCTACCAATTAAATTTGGCGAGCTTGCGAAAGTAAGTGGATAATAAGAAAAAAATTGAGATATGACGCTAACAGTGTACTATTTGTACTTGAATTGTATCTTTCTCTATGCGTTTATGTCGAGAGGTTTCTTTTGCTCTGTGTGACTGCATCTTACATCTGGCGTTAAAGTTCAATTCATGGATTTTGATGCGATAAACAAAATCTTTTGCCTTTTCTATTATGCGAGTGAAAGTACCCAGTTGTAAATTTTTCTTCTAGTCCTTAAATTCGGATTCTTAAAATTTCACATATGTGACCTTTTCCCTTTCCTCGAGTTTAGGTTGTGAAGAAGGGCGATACTCTTTTCATTGGCCAATATCTTTTCACAGGAAGTGAATCAACGTCTCTGTGGCTTGAGGTACATGGATTTCTGGATTCTCCTCATATGCATGCACTTTTCTGATATTGATGTGTCCTTATATACTATAACTACAGGTTACTGAGATTTCTGGTGAAGAAGTGATCTGTCTTGTGAAGAACACAGCTACACTGTCAGGGCCCATTTTCACTCTACATTGTTCACAAGTACATATCAGTATGCCCACTTTGAGTGAATATGATAAACAGGTAATGTTCATTACTCTGAGTTTCTGTACAGTACCAGCTACATATTGTCAACAGTCTGCCGCTCTAAGTTTTGACTGTAGTCCTGTGCAAAAGAAAATTTCTAGCAACTTTTTGTAAAATAGCAACCCATGTTCTGTTTCAATTCAGTAGATTTTGCTTTGTTTATCGTTTAGCGGTCAAGTTTTTGACTTACCAACACTCAGCAAGATGAAAATATATGACTTGTTCCGCGAAATAGAACACCGATGCCTTATAAGTTAAAATGCCGTACATAACAAACAATTTAGTATGCTACCATGTTTCATGTATATACAACTGCCTTCCGCATGTGAACATGATATCCCTTCCTTCTTTGAATCTTTGTGATGTTGACTATTGTTTATCTTTAGTTGTGGTAACAATTTTCAAAATTTGAAATTGCTTCCTCCTTTCTTTCTCTTTCTGTTCTTGAATGTGCGGAATCACCATCTTAAAACTTTGACAACACAATGCACACATAGATATTTAGATTGTCATATGGAACTGGTAATATTAGTTTTTGTTCATTTAAAAACTTCATACGATCATTTATTCGATCGTATTTTGATAACATAGTAGAATTTGAACAAATGTTAAAGATTTGTATTAGTCTGCTCGATACCATGTCTAAGTCCAAACAAGTAAAAGAATATATATGGAACAATTTCTTTCAAGAGTACTTGCATCTGAAATATATTTTAGATGCATAATTGCATATTGATGCTATTATATTAATTCACATCTTCCAAAATCATGCTTATCATATTTTTCATGCAATAGGTCATTTCAACATGGGGGCTACATAACAGTGTTGATATTATATCGCTTTCGCATACCCGCTCTTCAGAGGATGTAAGGGAGGTGAGTTTTCTTTTCTGGATCTTTGACTCTTGCACTAGAATTATTCGTTCGGCTATTTACACATCTGCATCGTGATTCCCTTTTTAGCGTACCTGTGATACGTAGTTTCAAAGTCTTTTCATGCTTTGTGTGCAGTCAACAGAAATCAGATTCGTAGAAGCATAGTGATACAAATTTTCAGCCAATTCTATAGATGTGATTTGATGAATTAGCACATGTATTTATCTACAGTTTAACTTCGAAGATAAATCAATTGCGCAGACTTACATGTAGGCTAATAATTTTAAGGGGTATAATTGACAAACTCTAATGATAAAAGCCGATGAACTAGTATAATTGTACATGGAGAAAAATATATGTTGTTATTGACTTGTTCGTTATTTGATATTTCTTGTGATTTCATTGAAATGGTGTTATGTTTCTTATCTTATTCGAGGCAACACATCCTCTGCATGATGATAAGCTGGTTGCACCTTTGTTGATAGGTAGCAACCGAGGACTTGGTAGTTAGCTATGGGAACACTGCTGATCCTTATTCATATGTTGTTTGCAGCTTAGAGCCTTTTTACAGTCTCATGATCTTCAAGACACACAGATATATGCGAAGATTGAAAATTCTGAGGTAACCATCATGATTTCACGATGATACAGTTCTGTGTGTTTCACTGCTATATTATGAATAGCTTCATCGTCCAGTACTTTCTTTCTTTCTTTCTTTCTTTCTTTCTTTCTAGGGTTTGGAACACTTTGATGAAATTCTCCAAGAGGCTGATGGTATCATTATATCTCGAGGAGATCTGGGAATCGATCTCCCACCGGAGAGGGTAAATTTTGGTCTTTCTCTATCCAGTTTCGCACCTTGTAAACCCTATGCACCATCAGATATGTTTATATTCATTTCTAGTATTCATGATAGCATGTTTGCCTTTAGATGATACTTCCTCTGTCCCAAGTTATAAGACGTTTTGGTAGGCATATCTTATAATTCGGGACAGAGGAAGTAGTAGTTAATTATTACATAAGTGTATGTTTACAAGAATATCCATGTTATGGTGCAAGTGCAAGTTTACCACTTATGTGCTTACCAGTTCACAGTTACAACTTACAACTAACCCATTTAGCTCTTATATTTATTGCTTCATTTCATTACCTCACTTACAATATTAGTGGCAACACTGCAGGTATTGGCTGCTTCATTTCTTAACCTATCATTTTTTCACCCTTCAGGTGTTCATGTCCCAAAAGACTGGTATTCACAAATGCAACCTGGCTGGCAAACCTGTGATCATCACTAGAGTTGTGGATAGCATGATTGACAATCTACGCCCTACTCGTGCCGAAGCGACTGATGTTGCAAATGCTGTCCTAGATGGTCTGTGAACATTTGCTGCTCTTCAGACTACCTCTCTAATTTGTAGGTACTTATTTCCTATGTTGCTAATATTGCAGGGACTGATGGCATTTTACTCGGTGCGGAGACACTTCGAGGGCAGTATCCTGTTGATGCCGTGACTACTGTGGGCAGAATATGTGCAGAAGTACGTCCCTACCTCATTTGAGAATAACTTGTAAAATCATCTTAATTTATTGATCAATGATGAATTATTCTTCTAGGCTGAGACTGTGTATAACCAGTCACTTCACTTCAAGAAAGTAGTGAGGCATGTAGGTGAACCAATGGCCCATGAAGAATCTGTGGCATCATCAGCGGTAAATACTCTTTTAAATCATTAGGCAAGACACATATTTATGTAATATAGGACATCAATGACAATCTATTGTTCACATGTAGGTTCGTTCTGCAATGAAAGTAAAAGCTGCTGCGATTATTGTGTTCACTTTCTCGGGGAGAGCTGCAAGGTCCTCTATACTATCCAAGATCAACACTAGACTAAACATGTTTCCATCATGCAAATGCTACAATTAACTTTGCGTATCCTCTTCTTCAGGTTAATTGCTAAGTACAGACCCCCAATGCCAGTTTTGGCAGTTGTCTTCCCACGCGAGGGCTCCGATCCATCAAAGTGGCGTTCTTATGGAACAACACAGGTAAAACAAGCATATATATCTGAATGTTAATATTCTTGTTAACCATTAACGGGGATCTGTAAACTTATGTCTGCTACTGACTATTACTTGCAGGCGAGGCAATGTTTTTCTGTTAGAGGTGTCTACCCTTTGATGGGGAGTACTGACGAGGTATGTAATTACTTCTTACTTGGTGATGATACCAGAGGCACCTTGACGTTCTGCTATTTTCCAATGTTAAACATATGTGGTAGCTCAGGATGCTTTTCGTTTGGAGGTCTACAGAATCTGAGTGCTATGTAGAACTTTCTTAGAATAGTATGGATTTTAAATCCAAGCTGATTCTTAAATTTTCTTGATCCCCTACAGGCCGAAACTGGTGGTATCACCAAGGAAGAATACGGGATAAAACTTGCACTGAACTATGGCCGGTCAGTTGGCATAATAAAGCCATACGACAGGGTTATAATTTTTGAGAAGATTGGCGATTCTTCTGTTGTCAAGATCATCGAGTGCGACGATTCTGAAAGATGAAACACCCATTTCCCAGGCAACAGTTTTAGTTACACGCCTGGGATTACTTCCTCTGTTCTCCATTCACTTTGACCAGAGATAACAAGAGAAGTACAACATGAAATGGTTGTCTCCTTTTTAGCACTTTGGCATTTTAGATTTATACTTGTTGCCCTAATAAACTGAAGAGATCTCAGATACTGCATCAACCAAGTTTTGGACAAAATTATAGGATTGTTGGATGAGAATGAGATAATACCTATGCGTATGCGTATACTATACATTATATTATACACTGCATAGCATCTGAAAATACATATTTATCATCAGCTATTACCTTGCGTATACTATACGATGTGTGTAATTCTTCACACAGCACCGCATCCTGCTCTTCACATGCTGTTATCGTCGTCAGTACTGCTCCTTGAAGAAGAGGGCGTAGATGATGCAGCAGATGCTGAAGATGAAGATGGCGATGTCAAACGTGAGCGCGGTCATGGCCTGATCGCTGAGCTCCATGTTCTTCCCGCCAAGGCGATCCACCATGTCCGGCACGGACTCGTAGTTCTGGATGTCGAGCTCGTAGGGGTCCTCGAGGCGGGACCTGAGCTGCTGCAGGCGGCGGCTCTCGGCCTCCTGCGCCAGCGTCCAGTCGTAGAACCGGCGGGTCTCCTCCTTGCTGAGCACGTTGTACACCTCCCGGAGCCGGATGAACTTCTCCGACGCCGACTTGAGCGGCAGCCTCGTCGTGTCCGGGTGGTACTCCTTTGACAGCCGCCGGTACGCCGCCTTGATCTCCTCTATGTCCGCCTCAGGCGCGATTCCTAAGAACCTGGTTGGTTTACCAGAGAAGTTTTGGTACTCGGTTTTCAGAAAAAAAATGGATAAGGAATGTGCGGTGAACTTTGCTTGACTGAACTCAACTGGTAGTGTGACTCGGACGAGGGGTTGTTGATGAGGTCGGCGAATCTCCGTCCCATCGGTTCGTCCTTGCGGCCGTCGCCCTCCTTCTTCTCCTTCCCTCCCACCCATCCTTCGTCTGGGTCGGACCAGTGTATCCTCGTGTCCACCGTCTTCTTCTTCTTCCCCGGCCCTGCCGCCGTGGACGACGCCTCCGGGGACGGCTCGACGTCTGCCGTGCTCGCCGCGACGATGAACCTCGTGCGGCGCCGGCTGCGCGCTTTGTGACTGTGGAGGAAGGGCGTCAAGGGGCCAGACGCTGTGGATGCCGCCATGAGGCGGCAACCGTGCAATGAAGACAAGCTTGTTGAGCTAACGGAGGGAGTAGTTTGAGAGGTACGCGAGCTGTGGTGCGGAACTGATGAGGCGGGGCCCTTTGGGAGCACCATGGCGTCTTTGCAACAATTGGCAAAGCTTCAGATCATGCGCCGCCAGCGTCCTGAGCCACATATTAAAACTGTTTGAATGGCCCTGTGAAAATATTGATTTGCTCCAGTGTGGTGCGGGCGAGATGATTATTGTGGATGTGTTCGTTATTTCTGTAGTTAATCCACGTTGTTTACCATTACAGGATTATATGGGGACAGGGAAGAACCTCAGTCAGAAAGCAAAGCCGCCCTATCCGCAGAATAGAGCTGTTCACTACATGGACTGCAGCCGTAGAATTTATCAGGCTATTATATTCCTGTTGCCGAAATGACCATTTCTCTCAGCCACACAACGGTTTTATTTTGCATCTGTTTAAGTTTTGCACGCAACAACGCAAACTAGCAAAAGGCTCGGCCACATACTTCCATTTTCCTCTTCTTGGCTTCTTGTTGTTGGTACATGGACCGGTATGGGAAGTGGCTGATCTAGGTTCATAATACTGGGGTGCTAAAATTTACATGAACAATACAATTTAAATACATGGGTTCAAAATTTCACACTATAAATAGTATTTTGGTCTAAATATCTTCACAATTTCCAAGGAGGCAAGGATCAAAAATAATAATTTCAGTGATTTTGTTTTTTCCGAGAAGACAAGGATAAAAATAAAATTTAATTGGAGATGCGGGGGATCGAACCCCGTGCCTCTCGCATGCAAAGCGAGCGCTCTACCATTTGAGCTACATCCCCGTTTTGTTCGAAAATCATCTGAGTTTCACCTATTATATAGTAGAGATTGTATCTGGGTGCGGCAATTTTGCCCCCAGCGTCAACGAGCACGCGCCATGCATGATGCATGAAAACATGGCTGTGTCGCGGCCTCGTCTGAAGTATCGCTCGAAAAACGTCATGGAGGCTGGCCGGTGCGGCGCCCCGTACGTGGCTCATTGGCTGACGGATCGCCGCCGCCTACCCAGCCTATGCTGATGAAGAATAGGAGTACTTCGGCTTGGTAGCTCCGGTTAACCCTGGTTCGAGCATCAACATGCACGTACGAAGTTATGGTTGGGCCCCTGCATGAAGCTTATCCTTTTTTTTTTTTTTTGAATTTTGCATGAAGCTTATCCTGATGTGAACGACTCTACGTGATACTCGGCCTCATTTGCTCTACTAATTAATAGCTCCCTTGTCACGACTCTATTATTTTGCCAACAACAGTGTGATATTAATCTGCCAACAACAGTACGGTTTAATATCTGCCTTTAGATTTTCTTCTTGTCCGTTCCAATTAATTTAGAGCTCATTTGAATCAAAAGAGTTCCACATGAGTTTTGAAGGATATAAATTGAATGGAACTTTCCGGCCTACAGACGTAGGATCTGGGACTTGAGATTTCTCTTACTTAAACAAGGCCTCTTTAATTGACGAGATTCTAAAACACAGGAAATGGGAAAAACGCATAATTGCAATGTCATGCCAACCTCAATCCTGTAAATTTTCGCATGCACCAAAGATTATTAATTTGGTTCCATATATCACAGGAAAAGTAAAAGATTCTAAAAAAGAAATTTGATCACCAAAGATTTCATCGGTTAATTCCTCCATACATTGATATTTGATAGATCATAGATATAGATGTAGCAACAGAACTAGACGTTAAACCACAGTAACGAACTCTACTTTGATAGATATATAGCAGTAGCTCCAAAACTAAGCGTTCGACCAGCAGCCGAACTCTACTTGACATTATATTGTGACAATATTCGATAGGTGCATCCATGCATATCATGGATCGGTCGATGGCTCACAGTCACAGGATGCTGATGCGACCTTCATCTCGTAGGGGAAGGAGTTGTAGTACTGGAAGGGGATCGTCTCTCCGGGTCCGAGAGACCCGCCGTCCTTGACGAGGCAGTCGTCGATGGCGAGGCGGCGGAAGGTGGCCGGGTCGACGAGCTCCGTGCTGGCGAAGTTTCCACACGAGAGGTGGACGTTGCACACGGTGCAGTTGTCGCAGGTGTTGGTGTTGGTGATCTGCACGCTGTAGGTGGCATGCTGGTGACCAGGCTCCCCGAGGGGCTCTGGTACACCATCACGAGCTCCTCCAGCTTCGAGCACACTACGGGAATGGGCAAGGATGCTGAGGGGGATTTCAACGCCGAGGGTGAAATGTCGGGACCCTCGGCATAGCTCACACGGTGCCCACGGCTGGCAAACGACCGTCGGCGTAGCGTAACCGTCGGCATAGATGAGCAACGCCGAGGGTGACCGTCGGTGTAGCATAACCTTCGGCATAGGTAGAGCAACGCCGAGGGTCACCGTCGGCACAGGCTGGCCGTAGGCATAGCCCACACCACGTCGTGCGCTGGCGACTATTGCGGGGGGAAAGTTGACGGACCAGGGGAATGCCGAGGGGGATACCGTCGGCGTACCGCGGCATACAGGAAGGTAACGGCGCATAACTTAGCATAGCAATGCCGAGGGTAACCCCCTCGGCACTGCTTCACATATGCCATGTGAGCCCCCGCTACGGGTCAACGGAGCGTCACCGGCGGAATCTTGGGACCAAGCTCGGTTTTCCATGTATATGTGACCTAAACAAGACTAAACCAACAAAAAAAAGTACATTGGTCAACCCTCCTATGGAGAAAGATAGGGGGGTAGATCTGCGGGGCCCACAGATTAGGGTTTCGCTGGAAAAAGACCGTCGAAGCGCCAGAATCACACGAGGGGCTCCGGAGCATCGGAACCCCACCAAAACCTAGGTGGTGACATACCATGTTTGTACAAGTGTGTTGGGTGTTGTATAGGTCCAAGATTCCACCCCGGTGTGTGAGCGGGTTCACCGGCATCACTTTCTCCATAGCGAGTTCCTGGACTTATAGCCCGAAACACCTACTTCGGGTGAAACGGAGGGAATCTTGGCAAGAGTTGAGGTAGATCTTGGTTTGGTGTGTTCCTATGGCCTAACCTAACACAACCAAGTAAAAAAGTCCACTTGCCTAGCCCCTTTCGACGCCGGTCAAAGGGGTAGACTGGAACTTTGACTTTTCTCCAGCGGGTCTAGGGTTTCGCCGGAGAGGGGCTCCGGAGCGTCGGAACCCCACCAAAACCTAGGTGGTGACATATCATGTGTGTACAAGTTTGTTGGGTGTCGTATATGTCCAAGATTCCACCCTGGTGTGTGAGCGGGTTCACCGGCATCACTTTCTCCATAGCGAGTTCCTGGACTTATAGCCCGAAACACCTACTTCGGGCGAAACGGAGGGAATCTTGGCAAGAGTTGAGGTAGATCTTGGTTTGGTGTGTTCCTATGGCCTAACCTAACACAACCAAGTAAAAAAGTCCACTTGCCTAGCCCCTTTCGACGCCGGTCAAAGGGGTAGACTGGAACTTTGACTTTTCTCCAGCGGGTCTAGGGTTTCGCCGGAGAGGGGCTCCGGAGCGTCGGAACCCCACCAAAACCTAGGTGGTGACATATCATGTGTGTACAAGTGTGTTGGGTGTCGTATATGTCCAAGATTCCACCCCGGTGTGTGAGCGGGTTCACCGGCATCACTTTCTCCATAGCGAGTTCCTGGACTTATAGCCCGAAACACCCACTTTGGGCGAAAACGGAGGGAATCTTGGCAAGAGTTGGGGTAGATCTTGGTTTGGTGTGTTCCTATGGCCTAAACTAACACAACCAAGTAAAAAAATTCCACTTTCCTAGCCCCTTTCGACTCCGATCAAAGGGGTAGACCGGAACTATGACTTTTCTCCAGCGGGTCTAGGGTTTCGCCGGAGAGGGGCTCCGGAGCGTCGGAACCCCACCAAAACTAGGTGGTGACATACCATGTGTGTACAAGTGTGTTGGGTGTTGTAGATGTCCAAGATTCCACCCCGGTGTGTGAGCGGGTTCACCGGCATCACTTTCTCCATAGCGAGTTCCTGGACTTATAGCCCGAAACACCCACTTCGGGCAAAACGGAGGGAATCTTAGCAAGAGTTGGGGTAGATATTGGTTTGGTGTGTTCCTATGGCCTAACCTAACACAACCAAGTAAAAAATTCCACTTTCCTAGCCCCTTTCGACTCCGGTCAAAGGGGTAGACTGGAACTTTGACTTTTCTCCAGCGGGTCTAGGGTTTCACCGGAGAGGGGCTCCGGAGCGTCGGAACCCCACCAAAACTAGGTGGTGACATACCATGTGTGTACAAGTGTGTTGGGTGTTGTAGATGTCCAAGATTCCACCCCGGTGTGTGAGCGGGTTCACCGGCATCACTTTCTCCCTAGCGAGTTCCTGGACGTACTTATAGCCTGAAACGCCCACTTCGGGCGAAACGGAAGGAATCTTGGCAAGAATTGGGGTAGATCTTGGTTTGGTGTGTTCCTATGGCCTAACCTAACTCAACCAAGCAAAAAAGTCCACTTGCCTACCCCATTTCGACTCCGGTCAAAGGGGTAGACTGGAACTTTGAGTTTTCTCCAGCGGGTCTAGGGTTTCGCCGGAGAGGGGCTCCGGAGCGTCGGAACCCCACCAAAACCTAGGTGGTGACATACCATGTGTGTACAAGTGTGTTGGGTGTTGTATATGTCCAAGATTCCACCCCGGTGTGTGAGCGGGTTCACCGGCATCACTTTCTCCATAGCGAGTTCCTAGACTTATAGCCCGAAACACCCACTTCGGGCGAAACGGAGGGAATCTTGGCAAGAGTTGGGGTAGATCTTGGTTTGGTGTGTTCCTATGGCCTAACCTAACACAACCAAGCAAAAAAGTCCACTTGCCAACCCCCTTTCAACTCCGGTCAAAGGGGTAGACTGGAACTTTGACTTTTCTCCAGCGGGTTTAAGGTTTCGCCGGAGAAGGGCTCCGGAGCGTCGGAACCCCACCAAAACCTAGGTGGTGACATACCATGTGTGTACAAGTGTGTTGGGTGTTGTAGATGTCCAAGATTCCACCCCGGTGTGTGAGCGGGTTCACCGGCATCACTTTCTCCATAGCGAGTTCCTGGACTTATAGCCCGAAACACCCACTTCGGGCGAAACGGAGGGATTCTTGGCAAGAGTTGGGGTAGATATTGGTTTGGTGTGTTCCTATGGCCTAAACTAACACAACCAAGTAAAAAAAGTCCACTTGCCTACCCCCTTTCGACTCCGGTCAAAGGGGTAGACTGGAACTTTGACTTTTCTCCAGCGGGTCTAGGGTTTCGCCGGAGAGGGGCTCTGGAGAGTCGGAACCCCACCAAAACTAGGTGGTGACATACCATGTGTGTACAAGTGTGTTGGGTGTTGTTGATGTCCAAGATTCCACCCCGGTGTGTGAGCGGGTTCACCGCGAGTTCCTCGACTTATAGCCCGAAACAACCACTTCGGGCGAAACGGAGGGAATCTTGGCAAGAGTTGGGGTAGATCTTGGTTTGGTGTGTCCCTATGGCCTAACCTAACATAACCAAGTAAAAAAATTCCACTTTCCTAGCCCCTTTCAACTTCGGTCAAAGGGGTAGACTGGAACTTTGACTTTTCTCCAGCGGGTCTAGGATTTCACCGGAGAGGGGCTCCGGAGCGTCGGAACCTCACCAAAACTAGGTGGTGACATACCATGTGTGTACAAGTGTGTTGGGTGTTGTAGATGTCCAAGATTCCACCCCGGTGTGTGAGCGGGTTCACCGGCATCACTTTCTCCATAGCGAGTTCCTGGACTTATAGCCCGAAACACCCACTTCGGGTGAAACGGAGGGAATCTTGGCAAGAGTTGGGGTAGATCTTGGTTTGGTGTGTTCCTATGGCCTAACCTAACACAACCAAGCAAAAAAGTCCACTTGCCTACCCCCTTTCGACTCCAGTCAAAGGGGTAGACTGGAACTTTGAGTTTTCTCCAGCGGGTCTAGGGTTTCGCCGGAGAGGGGCTCCGGAGCGTCGGAACCCCACCAAAACCTAGGTGGTGACATACCATGTGTGTACAAGTGTGTTGGGTGTCATAGATGTCCAAGATTCCACCCCGGTGTGTGAGCGGGTTCACCGGCATCACTTTCTCCAATAGCTAGTTCCTGGACTTATAGCCCGAAACACCCACTTCGGGCGAAACGGAGGGAATCTTGGCAAGAGTTGGGATAGATCTTGGTTTGGTGTGTTCCTATGGCCTAAGCTAACACAACCAAGCAAAAAAGTCCACTTGCCTACTCCCTTTCGACTCCGGTTAAAGGGGTAGACTGGAACTTTGAATTTCTCCAGCGGGTCTAGGGTTTCGCCAGAAAGGGGCTCCGGAGCGTCGGAACCCCACCAAAACCTAGGTGGTGACATACCATGTGTGTACAAGTGTGTTGGGTGTTGTAGTTGTCCAAGATTCCTCCCCGGTGTGTGAGCGGGTTCACCGACATCACTTTCTCCATAGCGAGTTCCTGGACGTACTTATAGCCTGAAACACCCACTTCGGGCGAAACAGAAGGAATGTTGGCAAGAATTGGGGTAGATATTGGTTTGGTGTGTTCCTATGGCCTAACCTAACTCAACCAAGCAAAAAAGTCCACTTGCCTACCCCATTTCGACTCCGGTCAAAGGGGTAGACTGGTACTTTGACTTTTCTCCAGCGGGTCTAGGGTTTCGCCGGAGAGGGGCTCCGGAGCGTCGGAACCCCACCAAAACCTAGGTGGTGACATACCATGTTTGTACAAGTGTGTTGGGTGTTGTAAATGTCCAAGATTCCACCCCGGTGTGTGAGCTGGTTCACTGGCATCATTTTCTCCATAGCGAGTTCCTGACACTAGTAGGAATATGATTATAGCCACCACACTACCGCTGGCGGGCGGGCCAAACCGTCCGCTAGCGCTATTACCGCTGGCGCACATTATAGAGCGCATGCCAGCGGTACTTGGGTTACCGCTGGTGGACAGAATGACTCGGCATGACCACACAAAGTAGACCATATTTGATGGATAGTTTTGAAAAATTCGACCCCTTTCGACGAATAGCCGGTTTCAAAATACGGTCAAAATTGACGGCATGACCATTCGCGCTTCGGGTTTGAGTCTTGTGAAACTCTTGGTGTATCTCTGATGAAATTCATACTTTTGTATTTGAATATGAATTTTTTTAAATCATGAGCAAACTACAAAGCACATGCAGTTCAATTTTGAGCACAAATTATGCCCTAAAACTTATTTATGTCAACCAAAAGTGTAAAAACTTATTTTCGTTTTGGGCGGCGCGAGAATTCGAGCACGGCCCAAAATTACTTTGGAGCTGACTCTCACTCAACAGTCACCACCTACCACACCCACCGACAGCCACCTCTCACAATCCCCTCTCCCAGATTCAATCTTGCCGCCGCCGACGCCGCCTCCGGCCTCCGGCTGCCCCACATCCCCACGACCGCCGCCCGCTCCTCCTCCAGCCCTGGTCCTCCTCCCTTCGGCCGGCCAGTCGCTCTCGGCCGTCCTCCCGCATCGGATGCAGCGTGTCGACCTAGAATCGCCGGCCGCCGCCCTGGAGCTCCGGCGTCACGGCTGGCTTACTCGCCGGAGCGCGCGTGCTTCGATGCGCGGCGCTCCGCCGAGCAGGCCGGACCGCGGCGCTCGCTCGCGGCCTAGGGTTTGCGGCGGCGGCGCTGCTACACCAGGACGGCGGCGGCGCCGATGCGATTCTCCGAGGCCGTCCTCCTCCTCGTCCTCGCGCTGCAGGGAGGGGACGACGTTTCTCAGGCTGGGACGCCGCTGCTCGTCGGCCTCCTCCACAGGCGTCTTGAGCAGGCCCTCAAGGTCACCTCAAGTTCTCCTCGGGGGTCAGCCCCTCAAGGTCCACCAGCGGCGCCGGCTCTTCGGTGACACCGACGCGCAGGAGGTCCTCACCGCACTTCCGGAGCTCGCCACGCAAAAAAAAGGTCAAGCCTTTCCTCACCACCGTCGTGATGGTGGTGGCAGCGTGTAGTTCGGCCTCGCCTACAGTACATGCCCCTTCCCCTCCGGTGGTGAGCTCTTCTTCGACGTGCTCTGCTATGTGGTGCCACGGCCATCGAGCTGTGGCCATGTCATTTTTGTTGCTGCTGTAAAACAAGTGAATCGTCCTGAGATACAACATTAATATACGCATCATTTTATTACATCTGTTGGTCGCAATGCTATCTCAAATCTGTTGCTAGCTAGTTGGAGTGCTCTGCTAGGTTCTACTATGTGAAATGCAAAGCAAATAATACTACTGGTTCTGTAAACGACATTAATTTTGAACTGCATTCTCGTTACATAGTTTGAGTTAACAGAAGCTCACAGTCCATATTGTTGTTTCTGAACCTGTCACGGTGTACACATATGTTCCTTCAGTTTGAGCAGAACAAGTTTTTATTTATGCTTCTGTTCGTTCTGCAGCTCCATGATGCTCCCTAGAGTCCGGCGCTCCTCTCGGATCCACGAAACCTGGAGCTGTTGTTGTTGCTGCGGCTGCTCGGCTGCCTTTTGGATTCGATTACATCCTCCTCACAATGCCACAACAACCGTGCTGGTTGTAGCATGTAGTTGGTCCTCGCCTACACACCCCACTCCGGTGAGCTCTTCTCTGTGCTCTGTGGTGCCACGGACATCGAGCCCTGGCGATGAAATTTCTGGTGATGCTGTCCTGAGATGCAACATTGATTTGCACCAGTTTATTGTATCTGTTGGTCGCAATGCTTTCTCGAATCTGGTGCTAGCTGGAATGCACAGTTAGGTTCTAACATGTGAAATTCAAAGCACTACTGGTTTGAATGAAACAAAGCTTGCAGTTAATATGGTTGTCCTAGTCGAAACAGTGGGTGATATTTCTAAACCTGTCATCATGTTCCTTTAGTTAACCAGAACGAGTGTTTATTTTATTAATTAATTAACACACATGCCGTTCATTTTGTAGTAACAATATCTAGGATGTATTATGTCCTTTCATCCTACTGGAACACTAAGTAAGGGGGATTCCATGCAACACAAATTGTTTACTCAATGTAGGTTCAAAGAGTTGAATGGGCAGAATTCTCAGCCACTTTAGCAGCCGGTCGACGAGAGGGCGGTGATTCTCGCAGGGAACGGCAAGCCACATGGCTGCTTAATAATGTTCGATGGGGTGCTGCCCTGTACAAGCACTCTCACACGGGTCAAATCTACCACGGGCAAGGTGGCTTCTACCCCACCTCGTTCACCGCGTCACGATGTAAGCTTTTTCTCATTTTTATCCAAATTTAGACTTTTGATCATGCAGTGTATGTTGATGAGATTCATTATGTCAAATTGTAGTCCCGCTATGAGGAGGCCTACGATGAGGTTTGCCATGAGTTTCACCAGAAGATGAAAGAATGTCATGCTGCAGTTGATGCCCGCGAGGCTCACCTTCAAGCGGCACATAAGGTTATTTCTTGCCCATTTTAGCTACTTGCAACCAGTTCGTATGTTGTATTTTCCTTGACCATGCGTGACATATAACTCATTTGCAGGATTTGCATGTGGCTCTAGCGAACGGTACTCGACCGCCCCCTTATGTCGATCCTCCACCAAAACCACCGATGCCAGTGATGTCGACGAAGGCCGAATTCCTCGCACATCTAGCCACGGGGACTCCGGTCAGTACTTCACCTAACTACTAAGTTATTAGTTACTAGTCACGAAAGAACTACTAAGTTACTAGTTACTATTGTGCTCAAACATATATAGGGATCGGCTCATTCACATACGTTCTTTGGCCGTGCTTCCGCCTCGCCCCGCGAGTCGCCCGAGACCACTCCACTGCACCAAGGAGGTCCTAGTCCTGGTCATTCTGCTCGTGACTCGCCGATCCTGGTTAGTTCGAAGCAAACCTTTGCATGCAACCAACACTTACACAATTTACAATGCATGAACTTTGACTTAGACAATTTGCCATGCTAAACTTCCATTAAAATAATTCGCCATGCAAGAGTTGGACTAAGAACAACTTGCTATGCAAAAACTTTAACTTTGCTCGACTTGCCATGCATGAACTTTGACATAGACATTTTGCCATGCTAAACGGGTGTGTTCTTTCATTTTGTAGTGACGATGCTCTCGAAGACAAAGTGTGTGTTGTGTCGGTGCTCGAAGTCCGTTCAAGACTGGTTGCCATGTGACATCTATATCATGACTATGTGTAATGAACTTGTTGTGATGATGCTCTCGAAGACTATGTGCAATGAACTTGTAGTGATGAGAAGTCCGTTCAAGACTGGTTGCCATGTGACATCTATATCATGACTATGTGTAATGAACTTGTAGTGATGATGCTCTCGAAGACTATGTGCAATGAACTTGTAGTGATGACTATGTGTAATGAACTTGTAGTGATGTGTATCTATGACTACATGTTTATCGAGATTTGATGCTAGCCATGTGATATGTTTGTGTATATCGTGTATGCCCAATGTTTTTGCATTATTACAGTGAATTCAAATATATATGCATCTGCTGTAATTTTTAGGCGCAAAAAGCAGCCGGGAGAAAAATTGTGGACATCAACGCCGAGGGTAATCCCCTCGGCATAGGTCTAGCCCCAGGCCAGAGCTAAGCCGAGGGTAACCCCCTTGGCACAGCTTACCAACGCCGAGCCTAACCCTCGGCGTAGCCCCTTCATCCTAGCCCCCAACGTGCTTCACGTGGCCACCTACGCCGAGGGAATCCCTCTCGGCATTGATCTAGCAACGCCGAGCGTTACCCCTTCGGCGTAGCCCTTCACCGCAGCCCTCCGGCGTGCTCCACGTGGCCACCTACGCCGAGGGTATCCCCCTCGGCACTGCTCCTGGGGCGCCGTCTTCTCCGTCCCGTTAACTTTCTGCGCCGAGGGTTAAACTGCGCCGAGGGGCAGAGTAAACCGTCGGCACAAGCATCTACGCTGACGGCCGAAGCAACGCCGAGGGTATTCAGCTGTGCCGAGGACCACCTAAGCCGAGGGTTAAATGCCGAGGGTAACCGTCGGCATTGGTCTACGCCGAGGGTAAACAGAGCTAAGCCGAGGGGGAAAACCCTCGGCGTTGAAGTTTCTTCCCGTAGTGCACCTCGACGGGGAGATTGCACTACTCGCGTCCAGAATCTTGCGCATGTGGCGCTGGGGCTGGTGCTGCTGTAGCGAGGAAGACGCCGATGCTAGCAGAAGCAAAAGCAAACGGAGTGAGCGAGGATGAAGAGTTAACATGCATGCAGTCTATGCATATGCAGATCTACAGGTAAGTTCGCACGATGGCTATACGTACCTTCGCAAGAAGCAAGGAGCAGGAGCATGGCGACGACCACCACAACCGAGGAACGCATCTGAAAGTACCCCATGGCTAGCTCTGATTCTGATCTCGATCTGTTCTTCTCGACTCACGGCACAAATTGTGTTGCAGTATTGCACCCAGGCTATGCTTATATACACGCACAGCATCCTGGGGCAATCTACTCGTATGGAAAACCTAAACTCTGATACTAATCGGACCTGAACATGCTCTTGCCTAAACTACCACTCACGGCAACCTTACCGAATATACAATCGCTAGCTAGGTAAGTTTATTGGCCAAGGCTACCGTGCGAGTGGAACCTCCCCAAAGTACGGCAAACTTGCCGAATAAATAATTATCATTTCCTAATTAGACTCGCGCATGATTATTGACCAATAGAGTAGTATTTTTCCACCAATGAGCAAATTTGGTATGCAAAAAAAAGAAGAAAGAACTTTCCGTGCAAACGCGCGGCAGACCAGATCGTGAGCAACGCAGCAATCTACACTTTCCATATCTTCACCTTCCTTTATACTCGCTCCTTTATTATAATATTTCCCAATTCTCATAATAACTTTCTTATTTTTACCTCCCGTGTACTAGTTCAACCGTACAAACAATATATGCTAACAAATCAGTGGATTGCAAATACTAACAAACTGGAGGAATGGAAGTTTAAAAACTAGAAATTAGTGAAATTCACTTTCACACATGGGGCATATGCTCCTGCCATAATTTTTTTTCGAAATGTCAAAAAAATTCGAAGAAAAGTCTGGCGCGTAGATCTCGATGTTATATGCATGTGCGCATGCCAAGTTTCACGTAAACCGATATTTTTGTGGTGTGTAAAAAAGACAAAAAAAAACCTCATCAAAAGCATTTTTAGCACCAAAATTTATGTTTTCACACACAACACAAGAAATGACGGTATTTCGTACAATGACATTTTGATCACACACGGAATGTCAAAATATACGGACAGTAGTTTTTGTTGGAATTTTTTGACATTTTGAAATGCATTTAAAACATGTTTTGAAAATCTGAGATAGAGAGAGAGGTTGAGATTGTACGCTCCGCCGGCAAGGCCTTGCACGGCGTGGCGAGGGCCATCGCCCCCGAGTCGCCGCCTCCCGAGTCGCCTCTCTCTCTCTCTCTCTCTCTCTCTCTCTCTCTCTCTCATTTTCTTCATTGTTGATCCGTTCATGTTCTTGCTAGAGCCGCCGGTTCTTGGTTATGTGCCGCGCACGTTCAAGCACGATCCTCTGCACCTCATCGTAGAGCTTGAGGTGGGGGCTGTGCACGCGGCCAACCCAGAGCGGCGGGGGGCTGCGCGGCCGGTTCTAGGAGGCGGAGCCATGGCCCCCGGAGGAGGAGCCCAGGTCCCCGGTGACGCTGGGCGACTTCCTGGCGGCGGCGCAGCACCGCAGCTCTCCTCGGGCGAGACGCCGGGCCTTCGCCCCGGGCGGGCGCGGGTCGCGGTTCTGGGCGGTCGACAACGGCGGCCATGGTCCTGCGCGGCGGGCGGCACCCCAGCCAGCGCCTCGACGGCAACGGCCGCCGAGCTGCACGGCGCCTCCACAGGTTAGTACTTCCTCCTCTAGTGTGGTTCGTGCTTTTGGCTCGGCTGCTGGGGCCTTGCTTGGGTCGCCGACACCGATGCCGCCGCCGTCGGAGGCGAGGGAGACGGGGAGCAGCCTAGGGTTTGCTTCCCCTCCTACTTGGGCCGTGCCCGTTGATGGGCCGTGCCTAACCCCCTTTGGGGTGGTGGGCCTTTTATTGGGCCAGGTCGGTGGCGCCAGCTCGGGGCTGGCCCATCCCGTTCTGGAGGTGCGGATCTGGTGGGATCCAGGATGGGCCACTCGCCGGCCCAGCCTAGCACCAGCCCAAGTCGGGGCCCAGAAGATCTGAGGGGTCTCTGGTGGATTCCCAGGGGAACGCGTGACCTAACCCTAAGGTCTCCGCATCTATTGAAGAGGTGCGGCGGCGCGGTGCTTCGGCACGAAAAATTACTCTTTCCCCTCCACCCGCGCCTCTTTCCCTCTCCTTTGCTCAAGTGGTGACCATGGACCGCCGCGCATCTGGGCCGAGAGCGGGGTCGGGCAACAACGCTAGTGGCCGCCGGCCGTCACCGACACACGCCTGGAGGCTGACACCAGGGCGCGGCGCCCGGCAGGGCGGCCAGCCCAATCCCCCGCTGCAGACTCAGCCACGGTGGTGGCTCCTACGGGAGCATAAGCAGGAGGCCTAGAAGCTAGCCGAGGCGCAAGCCCAGCTGGGGGCGGCGGCTGCGCCTGCCGTTCCATCCGCAGGTCTCGGTGGCGGCTGTGACCTTGCGAGAGCTGCCGGGAAAGCTCCGGCCCCGCCCTCCCGCAGGCCTCCCCTGCTCGGGCTTCTTCCTCGACGCCCGTCTCGGACGCGGGAGGGTCGAGCACGTCCATGGCGGAGTGCTTCAAGTGTGGCCAAACAGGCCACTTCTAGTCGGCGTGCTTGTTCCCTCCGGACAACGCCGAGCTCCACCTCATGGGGCAAGCCATCCCGGGGGAGGGCTTCTTCTACCTCGACTTTGAGGAGACTTAGGTCGACATGGAGGAGGACACCAACGAGGCCATCATCTCCCTCGTCGGGGAAGGGCTGTCGCTCCTTGCTCTTGAGGCAGAGCTGCGCCATCTGGTTGAGGGCTCATGGGACTGGCGGGTGCGGGCGATCTCGCCGTTCCAATTCTCGGTCTTGTTCCCGTCGCGAGACCTCCTCATGATGAGTGCGAGGAGTGGGAAACTCTTCCTGCCCCTCAACAACTTGGAGGCCTCCATCCGCCTTGGCGATGCCGAGCGCCGGCCGTGGTGCTCCAAGAGGCGTGGGTCACCATCACTGGCCTCCCCAAGCGCATGCGGCGGGCTTCGAGGTTGATGAAGGGGATGCGCATGTTGGGCCGGCCTTTCGAGGTCGACGCGTCTTCCTTGGCCAACCGGATGTCGGTGCGGATGCGCATTGCGTGTCGCGACCCCTCCATGCTCAACGGGTACGCGCAGATCTTCCACAAGACCAAGGGTTCAACGTGGGGATCAAGGTCGACCAGCCGCGTGTCGCTCCCGCTGCCCCACCACCTCCACCCCGGCCAACAACGACGATAGCTCTGGGGATGACAGCATCACCGAGGAGGAGTAGCGGGTGGCGGGTGAGAAGGACGGGGTGAAAGGACAAGGATGTCGCCTAGAGGGGGGGGGTGAATAGGCGATTAAAAACTTTTCCTGTTTAGGCTTGCTAAATGCGGAATAAAACTAAGTGTTTTAATTTAACAAACATACAACCTAAATATACTAGGCTCACCTATGTGCACCAACAACTTATGCTAAGCAAGACAAGCAACAAGGTGATAGCAAGATAAAGGACTTCAATCACGAAGGCTATCATAATGTAAATTGCATAAGTAAAGAGCTCGGGTATAGAAATAACCGAGGCACGTAGAGACGATGATGTATTCCCGAGTTCCTCCTTTTTAGGGGAGTACATCTCGTTGGAGGGGTGCAAGTTTCGAACTCAAGACGCTACAAATAGCCTCACCCTATTCTCCGATGAACCTCGCACAGAAGCTCGGTTCACCTTCCACTATTGATTTCCTTTTGGGCGAAAATCGAATCCCTTACAACAACCTTGAGGCACAACCCACAAAAAGATTGGGAGCTCCCAAGTGACCACAAAAGGTCTCAATCGTCACAATGGCGTCTAGGGTCCAACGACCCAAGAGTAACAAGCTCACGAACTTTCACTTTCACGAACCCTCGTGGAGAGCACAAACCGATGCACAAATGCAATGGCAAGAACACAAGAAGTGATCAAGTTCTTCACTCCCAAATCCCACAAAAAACAACTAATGCTTGTGGGGAGAGAAGAGAGGAAGAACAAAGAAGAGCTCAACAAATGGACTCCAAGATCTAGATCAAAGGGTTCCCCTCACTTAGAGAAGAGATGGATTGGTGGAAATGTAGATCTAGATCTCCTCTTTCTTTTCCCTCAAAGATATGCAAGAATCATGGGGGGGGGATTGAGAGATGGGCAAGCTTTCCAAGGTCAACAATGGCAGGAGAGAGAAGAGAAAACGTGCTTGGAATAAGGTTGAAGAAGGGGAGGGGTATTTATAGCCCCTCCCACAAAAATAGCCGTTACAGCCACTAAAACCGGATATTCCGGGTTTTTGGACCGGAAAATCCGGCCCCCAAATTTGCTCGAGTAGAAAACTGCTAAGGACCAGAACGCGAAGCTCTCTGGAGGGAGCCGGATATTTCCAACCGGAAATTCCGAAATTAATCGGAATATCCGGTTGACTGAAAACTGATAGAAACATCAAAATGAAAACTGCAATATCTTTTTCATCAGAACTCCGATTTCGATGATCTTGGCCTCGTTGGAATCGCAACGAAGAGCCCTTCAAGATCATGCAGAGAAAAATCATAGTCCAAAGATGGTGGATAAAACCAAATGTAGAAAGGTAAAATCTCTCTAGAAAAGAACGACCGGTAAAACCTCCAACATCAAAAACGTAACAAGATATTCATATGAAATCCGTTTTTGATGAACTAGAGCTTGGTATAGAGATGAACACAAGCTCTAAATTCTCACATGGATAAAAGCCAAATAATAACCAAGAAAGATGATATGCCAAGCATGCAAAGGTTTGAGCTCTCCACAAAGATGCGATTAAGTTACTCACTTGAGAACCCCTCTTGATAGTACACCGTCTATCCAATAACCCGGTCTCCCACTAACACCATGAGACCGGTAAAATAGAAACCCTATCAAGATCATACCTTTGCCTTGCGCATTCCACTTGAGTTAGATGATGACGATCTTGAATCCCTCAAGTTGGAACACCTTTCTTGATTGTGCTTGCTAGCACATGCTTGATGAAGACTCATATGTTGCTCCCCCATACTCCACTATGGGAGAGCCTCTCTTAGGCACATCTTCATTTGACCATTATCTCCAAATGGGTGGCAATCTTCAAGCATAGGATATCTTTGAGATGCTGCTCTTGAACAACTTGCACTTCTCAAGATTGATGACGATCACCACTTGACGTCATCCTCCATGGGCTATATGAAATCTTCCTTTTTATACACATCCATAGGTAGATACCTAACCCAACATGGAAATGCCACACACACACACACAAAGGGTTAGTTCACAAAGCTATATGTGGACAATTTCTTATCATATCATTGGATCACATTATCCCACATGGTACATCATTTAGCTTTGTGTGTTGATCAACTTGAATCCACTCTTTGCACTTACTCTTGATCAACCTTGTATCTTTTCTTCTTCTTGATCATATCAAATATGTCCATTATAATCAATGATCTTGATGGCATACAACCTTCAATCCAACACATGGAGTTCAAGCAATGCCAATGAACAAACCTATAAGAATATCTCAATACAAACAGTAGTCCATAAGGATTGTCATTAATTACCAAAACCACACATGGGGCACCATGCACTTTCAATCTCCCCAAATTTGGTAATTGATGACAATCCTTTTACGAGGGTTTATATAATGAATTAAGCAACCATGCAAAGCAATGAGCAAGGATGCGTGAGCATGAAAGGCAAATGTTTAAGAACAAACTAGCATAAAACCAAATTCGCTTAAACCCTCTAAACTTCTCCCCATTGGCATCGATTGCCGAAATGGGAGGAAAAATGTAGAAGGCTAATATAAAAGAGCTCCCCCATAGTGTGTGCATTTCTCATAATATGAGTGAAATCGAATGCACATATCCAATGATGAATAGTTGGGGGGAGATCAAACTATATTGAGGATCCAACGATTGTAAAAGGAAATCAAATTGAAAGATAATTCGAGAAAAGAAGTAACCAATCAAAGGATCCGAAAAAACCAATTGAACATAAGAAGATATTATGATAAGATCAACCAAGTGTTCTAATAATCAAGAGGGAACTCCCCAAGGTACGTGTACAATAAGGATTTGTATTTCAATATAGTGTGCACAACATGGAATCCTCACTCCCTCCTAGATAATTTTGAACACAAACAAGTGCAAGAGAGAATGGATAATAAACGAAGCAATGCAACTTGCAACATACCCAATGTTGAGCAACAAGATCAAGGAGCGACAAATAGAGAAACTTGCTCAACCGAAAAGAGATGGGTGTGATATAGAAAGGCATTTTTAGGAGATGAAAGGACAAGGATGAGCGAGCGTCAACATGGTCTTTCAATATACGAGGCACATAGTGCATATCATGTCTTTCCATACACACAACCCAAAGAAGATGGAGCAAATAGGTCCACAAGCTTATTAAGATGCAAAAAGAAATATCAAAAGAAAAAATAAAGGGTTTATTTCAATCTCCCCCATTTTGGTAATTGATGACAATCCCCTTTACGAGGGTTTATATATTGAATTAAACAATGCAACACAAAAAGCAAGGATGCAAGGGCATGAAAGGCAAATGCTTAAGAACGAAACTAAAGAATAAAACGAACATCCCTTAAAACCCTCTAAACTTCTCCCCCATTGGCATCGATTGCCGAAAATGGGAGGGAAATTTTTTTATAAGGCCAATATAGTAAGAGCTCCCCCATAATGTGTGCATTTCTCATAAAGAGTGAAATCAAATGGACATATCCAATGACGAATAGTTGGGAAAGAGATCAAACTATATTGGGGATCCAAAGATTGCAAAAGAATTCAAATTGAAAGAAACTTCGACAGAAGAAGTAACCAATCAAAGGATCCGAATAACCAATTGGACACAAGAAGATATGATAATAAGATCAACCAAGTGTTCTAAAGATTAAGAGGGAACTCCCAAGGTACGTGCACACTAAGGATTTGCATTTCAAAAGGTGTACACAACATGGAATCCTCACTCCCTCCTAGATAATTTCAAACACAAACAAGTGCAAGAGAGCATTGAAGATAAAAGAGGCAATGCAACTTGCAACAAACCAATTAAAGATGTAACTACTTTCATATGTATAAGTTTCTAAGTAGACATCAATCATGAGATATAAGTCTACAAAGAAACATGCACACACAAAATAGTACTAAAGTAGAGAACATGATATCCAAGAGGAAGTCATAAATACACCAATAAGATCTTTGCTTAAAAGCATAGCACAAAGCTCAATTTTATATTAGAGGGATATAGATGAACTTCCAACACACACTCATCATACCACCAAAAAAAATATCCACAAGGGATAAGGTGATAAATGGGATGCCCCGAGAAAGATAACAAGTATCGCAAAAGGCAAATGATTTTGGAAAAATCATCAATATTGCATATGCGAGACATAGAGTAGAAAGTGCTAGATTAACATATTTGGGATTGGTGAATCATGAAGATGATTATATATATTCCCCTTATATGTAATCATCCTGGCTTACTCACATTTGCAATAAAGATGTTTTGCAAGAACCAAATGAATTGCAACAAAAAGAGATTCATGCCATGAAAAAACCTACACAAGGTTGAAAGCTAGAAAAGTATGAATGAGGTAGATACATGTTACCGAGATAGCATTGGGTGACGTAGAGGATAAGAGTTTCACGATCATCCGAGCTTGGCTCCAATAAGCACATGGTGATAACACCTTCCTTGTAAATGAGACAAGCTTCCAATGCATCTCAAGTGTACCTAAAACAAATTCAAGTACAACATGGTCCCCAAACTCATTGGGTCCAAAGTAGTTAGAGCAACTACAATACATAGGACAAACTCCATATAAATATGTGCATATTGATATGAAATTGAATTTCATGCACATCTTAGCCATTTAGGATTTGATGGAGTTTATCCTGTATATTGGATCAATGAAAGTAAGCATGCCATAAGATATACATATAATGAATATGAATGCACAAGACTTTCAAGAACCAAACGTGATACAATTAGGACAAAACACCAATTAAATCAAGAAAGCACACACAAGTGTGACAAGAAGAAGAATTGCCCAAATTATATCAAAGACCCAAATCAACACATGATTGAAGGTACCAATTTGAAAGCATACCAAATAAAAAATAGGATCAAGGAATCAATCAAACCCTCTACATTTTTCATGATGGCACGAAGTACCAACATGAAAAAATGTTTGTCTTCCAAAGAGACACGTCATCGGGATAAAGGGCCAATTTGAAGACAACTAATGTTCAAAAGCATATAGGGTAGCTCCCCCAAGATGTGTGCATTATTTATGGTCTTGCATTTGAATACGAATGCACACAAGTGAGATCATCACTCACCATATATATTATACAAACACTAGTCATGTTCAAGAAAGAGCAATAAAACCGAATACCAATTTAAAGAATGGTGTTCTACTCAATGTAGGATAGCTTCCCCAAGAATAGTGCATTATCTGGAAGAATGACTTGAAGGTAAATGCACAAGGATGGGATCATTGCTTTTGCTAACTCAAGAAAACACAAAACAAATTTTGAGTTGAGCAAAAGATTCAAAAGATGAGAGACAAAAGCATTTAAGCCAATATGGAACTTATTTGAACAACAAGCCACAAAGAAACAAGATAATTAACAATATCAATTCTAGGTGGCAATACCTCACATGTTCACATTTTCTAGGCTAGTAATATGCACAAAGCTTATTACTCCTCATAATGTGATAATCCATTTCTTTTAAACAAGAGGCAAACAAACCAACTAGAGATAATTAATGGACATTATAGAATTTGAATTTCTCATGAGCATGACATACCACATAGAGAATAGATAATATTGATATATCATCACTAAGTGGTATTCCTCGTGTATACACATTTTTAGGATTGTGAAGTGCACGAAGCATATCACTTTCCCAAAATGGAATAGTCCATTAATCTCTCAAAGAACCAACACCATAAGATATGAAATAAAAGCAATAAGGCTCAAAAACAAGTAAATGGTGTGCAAAACAACATACACATACTTGACTTCTCAAATAATTAAGTAGAAAGCACAACACATACAAACACTAGTAAGGTACAAAACCAAACACATGTAAGGGTCCAAGCAACTTTCAATGTATGTATGATATAAGCACAAGTTACCACAAGGAGGAACATTGGATATGAGATAGAACAATATAATCCAAATGACTTGGCTTGAGAGAATATACTTGATGAAGACCCTTAATTCTTCATGATGTAGCCAAGTCTCCAATGCCCTCCAACAATACCTATTGATCAAGTTTTAGCTTGTTGGTCCCCAAATAAGTTGGGTCCTAAGAGGTTAGTCACAATAGGCTTGGCAACCCAAATGGTTCTTTTCTTGACACCACTTTGAGTACCAACATATTTGGCAAACACATTGCCAACCTTATCGTTCCGAAGAGAATAAACGTCATCAATTATAATGGGGTTCGATAAGGTACCATTAGTGCATGAAGAAGCAAGGTGGCCCTTCTCACGGAATATGTAGCAACATTGGCTTCCTCCTTTCTTCTTAGTTGGAATCTTAAATTGAGGAGGAATATCTTGATTCTTCTTGGGAAGTGGCCGTTCTTCAACTTGAGTAACTTGAGATTGAACTTGAGGCATCTCCTTGTTGCTTCTCACTAAGAGGCTTCTTCTTCAAAGGGAAAGATCTAACATGGTGCCCTTCTACTTTGCACTTGAAGCAAACAATCTTGGCCGAATCCTTTACTTGTTCTTGGCCCTTTTTCTTCTTGTTATACTTGGAATTGTTCTTGTTATTGGAGTTGAATCCAAGTCCACTCTTGTCACTGGGACGTCTTTGAACACTCAACATATTGTCAACTGTAGACTTCCCAACATGACGCTTTTCCAAGTCTTTCTTCAAAGAAGTGACTTGCGCCTTGAGCTCATTTAACTCCTCTACATGGTTAGTATCAAAAACACTAGACGAAGTAGAGGCTTTATTGTTAGAGCAACAAGGCACGGAAAGTAATCCATCACAAGATTTAGCAATAATGTGAGTGGATGAATCACAAGGACTAGCACATGGCAATAAAGCATTTAGAGTAGAAGTAGTGCCATTGTCCACATGAGGCTCACAAGATGTTACCTTCGTAGTGATAGCCTCATGAGCTAACTTTAGCTTCACATGGGATGCTAGAAGATCCTCATAAGAGCTAGAGAGCTTTTCATGATTTTCTTCCAATTTCCCATACTTGATAGTTAGCAAAGTTGAGCCCTTAGCTCAACATTCTCCTTCAAAATGAATGCTTCACGAGAAGTGGAGTTAGTAGCACAAGCATCATTAACATTAAAATGGAAGAAGGCAACTTGGCAAGCTCATCATTCAACCTAGAATTTTCCTCAATTAGTCTAGCATTGCAACACCAAATTCAGCTTTTTCCTTTTTAAGCACTTTATATTTAGTAATGAAATGGTCTTTTTCCTTAATGATTTTATCAATTATTTCATCATTTGTCTCATCAAGAGACTCAAGTCTTTCTTCAAGAGAGACCCTATATTCACTCTTTTCTTCAAGAGCAGCTTTGGCCTTTGGCCTCAAGGAGTTCTTCGGCCTCACCAAGTTGACTCATGAGAGTCTCAAAGTATTTCTTTGCTTCACCTTGCAAGTTAGCCATAAAAGTATCGAAAGCAACACGTTCTTTCTTTATTGCAAGGCTAGAGATATCATCCATTTCATGCATAGTCTTAGGTGTGGAAGATGATAACTCGGTAGCTTTAGCCATGAGGCAAAAGTGAGAAATGGACAATGATGATGAAGAATTGCTTGAAGCACCATTGAGGTCCATGTCTTGTTCCAACAAATGTTGGGAAACCTCTACATTGTTAGCCACACAAGAGATAGAGGATGTGGAAGTATTGTTTTCATGGCAACAAGACATAGAGAGCATATCATCATGAAATTTAGTTAAGCAACTATTACATGATATGCAAGGACTATCAACACTAGCATGTAGGACATTTAGGGTGTTAGAAGAGTTTAAGTCCAAAGATAGAACATTGCAATGTGATAGAGATGAAGTATAGTCAATAGTAGTTACACCATCAACAATGCAATTTCTATCACCACTCACCATATCATTACCTTGTGCCAAAACACATGTTGGTGAAGTGGAAGAAGAAGTGAGCTCATCACGCCCGGAGGTGGAGGGACAACAATCATCCTCAATAATGTTGGACACTTCATATTTATCTTGAAGCTTGGTCCATAGCTCATGGGCGTTCCGAAAAGGCATGATTGATGCAAGAACTACATCGCTCAAAACACATATAAGACCATTAGATACTTGAGTATTGAGATGAGAGTTTTCCTCATCCTCTAAAGATAATTCTTGGGAATCCTTTGGAGGAGAAAATCCACATCTACAAGACTCATGATATAGTTTGGACCCACGGCCCTAAACAGATTAAGCATGCGATTTTTCCAAACATCATAATTTGTGCCATCGAATAAGAAAGTGGGATGATCGTGCACTAATTCTCTAAACGACATCTTTACTGTCTAGGCGGTAAAGCCCAACAAAGAGAGCCCAGGCTCTAATACCAATTGAAAGGATAAGGATATCGCCTAGAGGGGGGGGGGTGAATAGGCGATTAAAAACTTTTCTAGTTTAGGCTTGCTAAATGCGGAATAAAACTATGTGTTTTAATTTAACAAGCATACAACCTAAATATACTAGGCTCACCTATGTGCACCAACAACTTATGCTAAGTAAGACAAGCAACAAGGTGATAGCAAGATAAAGGACTTCAAGCACGAAGGCTATCACAATGTAAATTACATAAGTAAAGAGCTTGGGTATAGAAATAACCGAGGCACGCGGAGACGACGATGTATTCCCGAGTTCCTCCTTTTTAGGGGAGTACGTCTCGTTGGAGGGGTTTGAGTTTCAAAATCAAGACGCCACAAATGGCCTCACCTATTCTCCGATGAACCTCGCACAAAAGCTCGGTTCACCTTCCACTATTGATTTCCTTTTGGGCGGAAATCGAATCCCTTACAAAAATTTTGAGGCACAACCCACAAAAGGATTGGGAGCTCCCAAGTGACCACAAAAGGACTCAATCACCACAATGGCGTCTAGGGTCCAACGACCCAAGAGTAACAAGCTCACGAACTTTCACTTCCACGAACCCTCGTGGAGAGCACAAACCGATGCACAAATGCAATGGCAGGAACACAAGAAGTGCTCAAGTCCTTCCCTCTCAAATCCCACCAAAAGCAACTAATACTTGTGGGGGGAGAAGAGAGGAAGAACAAAGAAGAACTTAACAAATGGAACTCCAAGATCTAGATCAAAGGGTTCCCCTCACTTAGAGAAGAGCTGGATTGCTGGAAATGTAGATCTAGATCTCCATTTTCTTTTCCCTCAAAGATATGCAAGAATCATGGGAGAGATTGAGAGATGGGCAAGCTTTCCAAGGTCAACAATGGTAGGAGAGAGAAGGGAAAACGTGCTTGGAAGAAGGTTGAAGAAGGGGAGGGGTATTTATAGCCCCTCCTACGAAAATAGCCGTTACAGCCACAAAACCGGATATTCCGGGTTTTTGGACCGGAAAATCCGGCCCCCCAAGTTTGCTCGAGCAGAAAACTGCTAAGAACCAGAACACGAAGCTCTCTGAAGGGAGCTGAATATTTCCAACCGGAAATTCCAAAATTAATCGGAATATCCATTTGAGTGAAAACTGACAGAAACATCAAAACGAAAACTACAATATCTTTTTCATCCGAACTCTGATTTCGATGATCTTGGCTCGTAGGAATCGCAACGAAGAGCCCTTGAAGATCATGCAGAGAAACATCATAGTCCAAAGATGGACGATAAAGCCAAATGTAGAAAGGTAAAATCTCTCTAGAAAAGAACGACCGGTAAAACCTCCAACATAAAAAACGTAACAAGATATTCATATGAAATCCGTTTTTGATAAACTAGAGCTTGGTATAGAGATAAACACAAGCTCTAAATTCTCACATGGATAAAAGCCAAATAATAACCAAGAAAGATGATATGCCAAGCATGCAAAGGTTTGAGCTCTCCACAAAGATGCGATCAAGTTACTCACTTGAGAACCCCTCTTGATAGTACACCGTCTATCCTATAACCCGGTCTCCCACTAACACCATGAGACCGGTAAAATAGAAACCCTATCAAGATCATACCTTTGCCTTGCGCATTCTATTTGAGCTAGATGATGACGATCTTGACTCCCTCAAGTTGGAACACCTTTCTTGATTGTGCTTGCTAGCATGCTTGATGAAGACTCATATGTTGCTCCCCCATATTCCACTATGGGAGAGCCTCTCTTAGGCACATCTTCACTTCACCATTATCTCCAAATGGGTGACAATCTTCAAGCATAGGATATCTTTGAGATGCTTCTCTTGAACAACTTGCACTTCTCAAGATTGATGACGATCACCACTTGACGTCATTCTCCATGGGCTATATGAAATCTTCCTTTTGATACACGCCCATAGGTAGATACCTAACCCAACATGGAAATGCCACAAACACACACACAAAGGTTTAGTTCACAAAGCTATATGTGGACAATTTCTTACCATACCATTGGATCACATTATCCCACATGGTACATCATTTAGCTTTGTGTGTTGATCAACTTGAATCCACTCTTTGCACTTAGTCTTGATCAACCTTGTATATTTTCTTCTTCTTTATCATATCAAATATATCCATTATAATCAATGATCTTGATGGCATACAACCTTCAATCCAACACATGGAGTTCAAGCAATGCCAATGGACAAACCTATAAGAATATCTCAATACAAACATTAGTCCATAAGGATTGCCATTAATTACCAAAACCACACATGGGGCAACACATGCGCTTTCACGGGGTCGCCTACGCGGCCAAGACCCAGGAGGGGTCTTCTGCTTCCCTGCCTACCGGAGGTGTCGCGGCGGGGGGGGGGGGGAGGGAGGGGAAGACCTCTTCTACTCCTGCGCCGGGCGGTGCGGCGAGTGAGGCCCGGGTCCCGGAGCCGTTGGTTGGCCCTCTGAGGGGTTCGGGGACGTGGCCCCCTTCATTGTCCGTCCTTGATAGGATGCGGGTGGGTGAGGCCTTGGTGGGCACGGTGGCGCCCGGGGCTGGGTCCTCGCCTACCCGACCCTTGGCGGACGCAGCCATTGTGCACTCTCCGGGCTCGCTAGCCTCGGAGGGCTCGGACTCTCCCTCGTTGGGGTCGAGCATGCCACGGTGGAGGCGAACACCAACGTGGAGCTGGGGGATGTGGCCCAGCAGGAGCAGTCCACTGTGGACATGGAGGTGTGGAGGACGAGGGGACGGTGGCTCGCAGGGCGCGGGCGAAGCCCCTAGCATCGGGCCCCCTTGCAAGAGCGCGAGGCTCCACGGCCTGGAGGCTGCCTTGCCTTCGGTGAAGAAGGTGCAACGCCGTGCCGCGGTCAGGAACCTCGAGCCAAGTTTGCCCACCTCCGCCTTCTCTGTGCTCCAGTCTTTACCTGATTCCAACCTTACAAGAGAATGTTAATAATTAGTTCCTTGTGCCTCAGTCTTGTAGTGTCTGGAAACGGCCAACCAGGACTCTCCCTCAGCGTTGATCATTAAGTCAACCCCATCATCGAGGATCTGAACTCAGCACAGAAGTTTATCGATAAAGAAAGCCTCGCAACATCAATTTGTCAAGATCTCACATGGTGATCTCGCTGAAGAAGCAACAACCTCAGAAGTATAGTCAGCCCAAAACCCGTGCCTCGTGCTCCCCTGTTACCACTGGGCAAATCTCGAGGACGAGATTTATTTTAAGGGGGGAAGAGCTGTCACATCCCAAATTTTGGAACTAAGAAAAACTTAGTTTCACAAGACCCAAAATTCAGAACCAACAAAAACTTTTTGAAATGTTTCACTGATGATAGTGCTTTCCTTCCCATTGCTATGTTTGAACTTGTGTGACTTGTTGTTTAAGTTATTTGACTAGTAAATATCAGACCCAACCAATATACAAATATATTTAACTTTGGTGATCAAGTTATGACAAGAAAATATTCCATGTATCTTTTCCATTCTTATTTTGGCCAACTCCATTTCAAATGATACTTGGTTGTCAACAACCCAAAATCAATACCCATTATTTGAGAAAGTAAAAGTATTTCCAAAACTATGTGTTCCCAAAAATATGGAGATCTATATGCTATCTCCTATCTATCTTTTAAACTTGATATTTTGCATTTGTATGCAACTCCCATTTTATAAACTCTTATTTTCCCTCTATTTGGAAACAACACTAGTGGAAAAATATTACCCCACATATTTTGTCTTGCTCAAAACCCTTTTCAAAAATACAAAGGTGGAGTTGAGATAGTTTTAAACATCATCTTGTCATAATTAAGTGTGATCATTTTTATAAGATGGTATTGTTAATTATGGAAATGGTGGTATGATTAATTTTTGTGGTTTAAATTGTGTGGTCTTGATTGTGTTGTTGATATTGTTGTGCTGTTGACATTGTTGTGTTATTGATATTGTGTGTTGTTGCTTGTGAGGGTAATTCCTCAGTTGTGCTTAATACTAAAATAAAACAAAGAGCTAAAACAAGAAAAATCATGTGACAAGTGACAAACATAATTCCCCAAGTGAGAAATTAAGTTTCTTTCATACAAAAATCCAGAGGAGAAATAATTAATCACTCTCCATTTATTCCTACAACTTTTCCCTCCCTAATTCTCTATTTCCTTCAAACAAATATTTTCTCTATGAAAATATAAACTATTTGAAGTTACCATATTTGTCAAAGAAGTTCCAAGATGCTCAAAACAATATCTCTCACTTGATTTAAAAATATTAAAGGAGTAACAAATTTATTTTAGCAAAAATGCCTTATTTAAACCCTATGAACAAAAGTTGTTCAAAACATTTTATTTTCAAACACCAATTTTTGAGGAGCTTCTACAAGTATTGGGGAAGCTACCTGATTTTTCTCACAATTTTCTAAAATGTTTAAGTGTCCCAAATAATTCAAAAACTAGTGCTGTTATTTATTCCAGAACTGAAAAGGAATAAATTGTAAGTGGGAAAAGAAGTCCAAGGGGGTTTTCAGAAAAACATCATCCTCTTCCTGTAGCAGCAGTGGCGCAGCGTCGCCGTGTCGTCGTCCTGCGCTGCTCGCCGCTCGGACCCCCTCCTCTCCGTTGCCCTGCAAGTAGAAGAAAGAGGCCCCCACCCCGAAGACGCTCTGCTCTCCTCACTCGCCCTCCTGCTCTCTCCCTCTCTCTCTTTTCTTCCTCAACCCGAAACCCTAGCCGCAGGTGGCCGAGCTCGCCGTCGCGCCTCGCCGACGATTGAAGCTTCCCCGGCCAAATCCAAGCGCACCAGGAGGTTCACCGCGTCGCCCTCTCCGTCCTAGTCTAAGGAATCAAGCTGGGAAGTGCAGATCGAGCGGGCCGTCTGCATCTTCTTCATTCCTGGCCGCCGCTTGTCGAGCAAGCTCGCGGGTGCCACGGACCTCCGTTTTCCACCATTCCTGCACCCTCGAGTTCCCCTTGCTCTGCTCCTTCTCATGAACCTCTCTGTTTCCTTTTAGGTCCACCGGAGCCGCCACGCCGTCGTCACCGTCTTCCCTGCCGTGCCTCGCCGTCTCTGCATGTCGAGGAAGACGAAGACGACCGCGTACCCCTTCGCCAGCGCAGTGGGCCGGCCCAGCTCTGGTCGGCTCAGATCCGGGCTGGATTTAGCCCATTTCGTTTTTTTAGTAGATCTAATGTCTATTTTAGTTTCCTGTGATAATTGCAGTGTAGCTTTAATTTGTTTGTAGTAGATCTATACATGCAAATATTGTGAGATAAATTTTGTACTATTCCTGTGAGTTTTCCTAAACATGCAGCACTGGCTGTTTGCAAAATAATTATTTTATGTGCCTTTTAGGTTTAAACTTGTAAAAAGTATCTATTTCACTAAATATTCAATATCTAGAGTTTTATATATCCAAATATTACAAACTAAAATTCTATGGATAGGTTGAGATGCTACCTTTCCAGATCTGTTGGCCTTGCTTGCAAATGAAGTCTAAATCAAAAGTTCTATTCATTCTTGAAAACACACCAGTGGCACTTTGGTGATTTATGTAGATTTTTAGGAGTGGAATTTTGGAGTAAATCCAATTGTATTGTCTTCTATATGTATAGAAGAACATATCCCTAAATTGGTTTGAATTTAGGAGTCATTGATTGACTGTGGTGCTAATTATAAGGTTTAGGCCTTTTTCTGCCTATTTTTTTATTAGGGCTTTATTAATTGTTGTGTTATAACTTTATTGTTATAGATGTGTTTCCTAGCATGTGTAGGGTGGTAATCCACTGTTATGATGTGTCTCCTTAATCTTGCTAGCATGTTAGGAGAGCTATCTGTGAATCATGTGTTTGTTAGGGTTTTATTCCCTATATAACTTTTCCTCTAGTAATTAAGAATTGCTATGCTTATTTATGTTAATGTGGGAATATTGTGTGTGATTAAAATGTATGCCTTGCTTGTTAATGATTGTTGTGGTACTGTGCTTACATGTTATTGTTGTTTATCATGCTATAATATGTTAGTACTGTTAGTGGCATGTGTGAGGCTTAATTGAGTTAAACATGTGTTGCTTAGTGGTGATTGAAGCAACCAACAAGTAGTTAATTATGCTTGTGTTGCTTGATATTTTGAATTAGCGAGATAATCTTTTTAACTAAGTTTGGGCTACTAGTTGCTTAGGTTTGCTAATAGAGCATAGCCTTGCTTGTTAGTAGAAACTATTTGGTGACTTAACTTTTGTCTGAAGTATTTCCTGTTTAGGGAAAATGGTTGTTAAGCACCTTTCGTAGAAGGTGTCTTTGTGCCCTCTTGTTTTGGCATGTGTATGGTGTTATACTCCTGATTAGTATAATGCCCTCGTAAATGTAGATCTTAGTTTGTTGCTTGATTAAAATAGTGCTATGTTGTGGTTTGTTCCTTGTTTGTATACCACTTGTGGTTTGGTTTGCTCATTGAGTGTTGTTTTATTTTCATGTTTGCGACGCTAGAGATAAACGCTACCGGAGTGGTATTTGGAGAGGATTTATTGAAGAGGAATCAGAGTTTATTTCTTGATCGATGAGGAGAAGTCCAGGAGCATTATGCTGAAATCAGGCAAGCTACTCTCTGAGCTTGCACCTAAATATATATGCATCTACTTTGATCAAATGATTTGCTCATAAGGCAGTGGTTTACAAAACCTTTTCGAAAGTATATGGACATTATTTTGCCACCCTATGTAGAAATATAAAATGTTATATAAAATTATAGGTTGGAAAAAAAACAAACATGGTTTATTCAAAACTCCTTTGGAAATACTTGGTGCATTATGATGTACCGAGATTTCGGTGTGGAAGTGAATAAAAGGAAGTATGGTGATGTTTATGAAAAATGCACATTGTGTCTTTGTACTATGACGACCAGCCAATAATCTGTGCGACCACATTTACCCCCATATGGGAACGGGGCTTAGTCATATAATTTGCTCTTATTAGTATGGGATACCTCATCGACGGAGATGACTCCGTTTTGCATGAGGGGATGGTCTGAGGACCTACCCTGACCTGGGTCCTCGCTCAAACTCTATGGAAAGATAAGGAGGAGGATTGAAGACTTCATAAATGTGGTCGCCGGAAAAAACATATGAGTCCTCACACTTAGGGTTGCCGACGGGGACCGGACTGAGTGTCGATGGGAATTATCATATGGGTAGGATCCTATACTAGCATGAGCAAAGGAGAGGCTAGGGTCGGTGGCTCAACTTCGCATACACCTGGTATGGCGGGACGTGGCTGACACGATGAGTTACCGGATGGATGTGGGATAAAAGCGTGCTACCTCTGCAGAGGGTAAAACTATTCGAATAGCCGAGTCCTCGGATATGGACAGTTGGAGGCTGTCCTCTGACCATGTGCAAGTTTTGGAAATGTTTAAGAGTTAAAAGGAAAATGGAGATGTTGTATTTGTGCAACTATACCGACGAGTCGGTATGAGGTTGCTGGAAAAGAGGAGGACCCTGAGGGGCTATGATCGAGAAGTGCAAAGTTTTGTGTCCTGAAAGTGGAAAATGTTTTATGCAACTATACCAAGGGGTTGGTAGAAGGTTGTTGGAAAACTGATTTGACCAGGAATGGTTTGGTCGGAAAAGGAGGAGTTTTGGAGAAATAAACAAATGGTGATTTTCCGGGAAAATATTTATAAAAGAGACTTCTTACCTTTTTCAACAAAGATGTATTTTCGGGAAAAGTTTTAAAGAGACTTCTTACAAAGACAGATTTATGGGAAAAGTTCTAAAAGCCTTCTTTTCTTTTTCAATAAAGATATAGAGATTTCAAAACAAAGTTTTATTAAACAAAAGTCTATCCTTCCTTTTCAACAAGGATATAGAGTTTTCAAAGCAAACGAAGTTTTATTTAAACAATAAAAAGAGTAGTGCATGCTCATTCCGGGGTAGTTTGCGAGTACATTCAAATGTACTCATATTGGTTTCGTCCCTGGCTATTGTCTTAGCCAGATTCTGAAGAGGAGCAGTTCGAAGAAGAAGTGGTTAATGACGTCAATGCGAACTAGGGCGCTTCCCAGTCAGCTGCCTGTAGGGTTGGCAAGTGACTTGGGCTCCACGTTGATTTGGTGATTTCCGCTGCGAGTACCTGATGAAGTTATGGCTTCAATCAAGTAAGTAAATTTATTCGGTATTTATGGGTGTTCTGTGATACCAATTCGAGTTATGTGCAACAACAGACTGATCATGGGATTGTTGCAGGAAACATAACGAGTATCTCGGATACCTAATCCGGGGTCCTCACAGACTTGGTATCAGAGCCATCCTGACTGTAACAGACCTTAGTTAGCATGGACGTTAGTTAGGAAAGAAATATTTTGTTAAAAATATATTGTTACCAAAAACATATTTTTATCTAAGGAAGTCCAAAAATAACTTCCACTCTTCTCACCTTCTCAAATATTTCCGAGTCTCATCCCTCTATTTAAGATTTTCAAGGATTTCTCTATCCCTCTTACCGTTCAAAATACTTGACGATGAACCCAAGTGAGACCTATTAGCTAGCACCTACAAGAAGAAGTTTCCATCCCAAATACTCGACATTCAACATCAAGGTGTGATCCGCAAATACCAATATATCGATATCAACAAAGCAAGAGACCTTCGAAGACCTCAACTCAACATCAACAATTCTACTCAGTTACTACCTCGACAATCTCAAGTATTCCAGCTGAAGACTAAGGCGAAAACTATTTTTGGAAAGAAATATATTACTACCTAAATTATTTGTATCTAAGGAAGCCTAAGTATAACTTCCATTCTTTTCAACTTCTCGAATTATTCTAAACCTTGTCCTCGTTTAAAGGTTTATCAAAAGTTTCCATCTGTTGTCTTACCTCCATTCAAACTTACATACTTGACGATATCCCAAACCAGACCCATAGGATCGATAGGATAAGCTCGTTTTACTTGAGCAATCCCCACCTTCCACGGTATTAAACGTCTGTTGGTGCTAAAAGTGCCTTGATTGATCTTTGCTTGTGTGTTGCATTTATGTGTGTTGTTTCCTTGTGTGTTTCACAAAACCGCCTTGTCGGAACCCAAAGTAACCACACTTTTATCTGTTGCTTTATTTTGACTGTTGCAACAAAACTTTTTGCCTTGTTGGCCATAGATGTACTTTTTGTATCCTTTCAAAGTCCGACTTAGAAAACCCTTCAGAAAATTTTCTCTAGTAAGAGAGCAAGGTATGGAATACTCTCTACCCAAGACTCTGTGACCTTCTGCAAACGGATAGCGGCCTTCATACGTCGTTTTGTACAACCACATCAAGCCATCGAGAAAGATGAAGATTCAAGACCCGACGGTAGATGACACTGGTCGTATCCCGTCGGACTAACAAAATAATATGAAAACTAACATAACTAACATAATTTATCTAACTTTAGATCTCTCATCTAACCAAATTTTGCAAAATACTAACTGCTTTTTCTAGACAAGGAAAGAGGTGCCATAGGACGACTCAAAACTAGTTGGTACGAAGGAGGCTTTAGGAAGATATAAGAGTGTTGGGCTATCAGTTTATTAGTCAAAAGGATCCCTTAAGAATCTAGTTGTTGAGATCAAATTTGGTGGATGATGTTGGTAATATCAAAAATTTGGGGTTTAGAATAGAAGTGAAAACTCGAGAGATCGATAAATAATTGGGTTTGAACAGATGATATATTTGATTAATACTCTGGGGCTAACCAGTTGTGGTCCCCAACCATTGGTGGTTATCTGGAGCTAGAAGACGTGACCCTTGATTTAAGGTTTAGAAATAAAGGTGAAGTTATTGGATTTTTAGGAAGCACTTGCTGATAAAATGATGTTTGGATTGGTTAGAAGCAAGTAAATTAAGAAGAATACTCCGGTGTTGGAATGTTTAGGGTGATTCCTAGCGCAAGTGACCTTGTACTAAATTCTTATGGAATTATAGGAAGTGGTCAAAGATGAGTTAGCAAATGAGTAGATCGTTGTATGCAAGAAATAATTGGTGGAGGACAAGTGAATGTTTATCGGATTCTAGGAATCAATGTGACTTGGTCTAGTAGCAAGACATTCTAGGTGACAGTAGTTTTCAGAGCTTGTCACGCTCTGTTTGGATTATTCTTAGAAAGATCTTTTATCTTTGATTAGAGATCAAGGCCCAAAAGTGTGAAAAAATCTGAATTTGGTTAGAAAGTGGGCAATTCTTGATGGAATGATCACATGTTGGATGCTTTATTTAGCTTTGATGATATGATCGTGGGAAATAACCACCTGAAGGAGTAAGATAATATGAGATATGCCTATCTGGGGAGAAAAATCAATCAAGAAATAATTGGTGGACCACTACGATTTTTGTGATAGGATGTAATGGGAAGACTATGCCTGAAAGGTTTGATGGGTATCCGATAGATTGAATTATGCTATGATAAAGAGTTTATGCCCGAAGAAGATGATGGTGGATTAATAACTTTAGCTTGGGCAAAAGCCATGATTCAATTAACTAGTTGATAGTAGTGGCCTTACCAGAGATGTTGGAATGGTATTTTGAAGACTCGAGAATTAGAGGCCTATGTAAAGTTGGTTGTTTTGGATCTTAGGTACAATAAGTTTGATGTTCAGAGTATAGCACCCAACTCCCTTGAAAACTAACTTAAGCCCCTCAACCAGAAAGTTTTCCCGGAAACCCTAACTATTCTGGTGCACTCTAACTTACTTGTGAAGACACCTGCAAAGCTTCGTGAAGACCCGCCAAAGAAGTTTTCAGGACCGCCTTTTTCCGCCAAGCCGAAGGAAGAAAAGCGTGAAGAAGATCTACCGGAAGTCACTAAGAAGAATCAAACAACGGAAGCACCTGCTGTTGGCAACATCAACCACCAAGCAAGCCATACGCCCTTAGAAGTTTATAACATCCCTCTACTAACTAGAAACAAGAGAGAGTCAAGTGTCAGACTTGACGCATCCTGAGAACAACGCGTCCCCATCTGCGACCCTCGTAAGGAGAAAATATCAGGAAGTGATATCTGCACCAACCCAAGCACCGAGGAATGACACCCAACACGAAGATCGTCAAGCTACCCTAGAAGACGATGCCTTCAAGTCAACCCCAGATGCAACCTTCTGCAGGACCGTTTAAAAATCCCTTTTTAAGGGGGGAAGACCTGCAATAGGTATACAAGAGAATGTTAATAATTAGTTCCTTGCGCCTCAGTCTTGTAGTGTCTGGAAACAGCCAACCAGGACTCTCCTCAGCGTCGATCATTAAGTCAACCCCATCATCGAGGATCTGAACTCAGCACAGAAGTTTATCGATAAAGAAAGCCTCGCAACATCAATTTGTCAAGATCTCACATGGCGATCTCTAAAGAAGCAACAACCTCAGAAGTATAGTCAGCCCAAAACCCGTGCCCTCGTGCACCCCTGTTACCACCGGGCAAATCTCGAGGACGAGATTTATTTTAAGGGGGGAAGAGCTGTCACATCCCAAATTTTGGAACTAAGAAAAACTTAGTTTCACAAGACCCAAAATTCAGAACCAACAAAAACTTTTTGAAATGTTTCACTGATGATTGTGTTTTCCTTCCCATTGCTATGTTTGAACTTGTGTGACTTGTTGTTTAAGTTGTTTGACTAGTAAATATCAGACCCAACCAATATAAAAATATATTTAACTTTGGTGATCAAGTTATGACAAGAAAATATTCCATGTATCTTTTCCATTCTTATTTTGGCCAACTCCATTTCAATGATACTTGGTTGTCAACAACCAAAATCAATACCCATTATTTGAGAAAGTAAAAGTATTTCCAAAACTATGTGTTCCCAAAAATATGGAGATCTATATGCTATCTCCTATCTATCTTTTAAACTTGATATTTTGCATTTGTATGCAACTCCCATTTTATAAACTCTTATTTTCCCTCTATTTGGAAACAACACTAGTGGGAAAATATTACCCCACATATTTTGTCTTGCTCAAAACCCTTTTCAAAAATACAAAGGTGGAGTTGAGATAGTTTTAAACATCATCTTGTCATAATTAAGTGTGATCATTTTTATAAGATAGTATTGTTAATTATGGAAATGGTGGTATGATTAATTTTTTTGGTTTAAATTGTGTGGTCTTGATTGTGTTGTTGATATTGTTGTGCTGTTAACATTGTTGTGTTATTGATATTGTGTGTTGTTGCTTGTGAGGGTAATTCCTCAGTTGTGCTTAATACTAAAATAAAACAAAGAGCTAAAACAAGAAAAATCATGTGACAAGTGACAAACATAATTCCCCAAGTGAGAAATTAAGTTTCTTTCATACAAAAATCCAGAGGAGAAATAATTAATCACTCTCCATTTATTCCTACAACTTTTCCCTCCCTAATTCTCTATTTCCTTCAAACAAATATTTTCTCTATGAAAATATAAACTATTTGAAGTTACCATATTTGTCAAAGAAGTTCAAAGATGCTCAAAACAATATCTCTCACTTGATTTAAAAATATTAAAGGAGTAACAAATTTATTTTAGCAAAAATGCCTTATTTAAACCCTATGAACAAAAGTTGTTCAAAACATTTTATTTTCAAACACCAATTTTTGAGGAGCTTCTACAAGTATTGGGGAAGCTACCTGATTTCTCTCACAATTTTCTAAAATGTTTAAGTGTCCCAAATAATTCAAAAACTAGTGCTGTTATTTATTCCAGAACTGAAAAGGACTAAATTGTAAGTGGGAAAAGAAGTCCATGGGGGTTTTCAGAAAAACATCATCCTCTTCCTGTAGCAGCAGTGGCGCAGCGTCGCCGTGTCGTCGTCCTGCGCTGCTCGCCGCCCGGACCCCCCTCCTCTCCGTTGCCCTGCGAGTAGAAGAAAGAGCCCCCCCGAAGACGCTCTGCTCTCCTCACTCGCCCTCCTGCTCTCTCCCTCTCTCTCTTTTCTTCCTCAACCCGAAACCCTAGCCGCAGGAGGCCGAGCTCGCCGTCGCGCCTCGCTGGCGATTGAAGCTTCCCCGGCCAAATCCAAGCGCACCAGGAGGTTCACCGCGTCGCCCTCTCCGTCCTAGTCCAAGGAATCAAGCTGGGAAGCTGCAGATCGAGCGGGCCGTCTGCATCATCTTCATTCCCGGCCGCCGCTTGTCGAGCAAGCTCGCGGGTGCCACGGACCTCCGTTCTCCGCCATTCCTGCACCCTCGAGTTCCCCTTGCTCTGCTCCTTCTCATGAACCTCTCCGTTTCCTTTTAGGTCCACCGGAGCCGCCGCGCCGTCGTCACCGTCTTCCCTGCCGTGCCTCGCCGTCTCTGCGTGTCGAGGAAGACGAAGACGACCGCGTACCCCTTCGCCAGCGCAGTGGGCCGGCCCAGCTCCGGTCGGCTCAGATCCGGGCTGGATTTAGCCCATTTCGTTTTTTTAGTAGATCTAATGTCTATTTTAGTTTCCTGTCATAATTGCAGTGTAGCTTTAATTTGTTTGTGGTAGATCTATACGTGCAAATATTGTGAGATAAATTTTGTAGTGTTCCTGTGAGTTTTCCTAAACATGCAGCACTGGCTGTTTGCAAAATAATTATTTTATGTGCCTTCTAGGTTTAAACTTGTAAAAAGTATCTATTTCACTAAATATTCAATATCTAGAGTTTTATATATCCAAATATTGCAAACTAAAATTCTCTGGATAGGTTGAGATGCTACCTTTCCAGATCTGTTGGCCTTGCTTGCAAATGAAGTCTAAAACAAAAGTTCTATTCATTCTTGAAAACACACCAGTGGCACTTTGGTGATTTATGTAGATTTTTAGGAGAGGAATTTTGGGGTAAATCCAATTGGATTGTCTTCTATATGTATAGAATAATATATCCTAAATTGGTTTGAATTTAGGAGTCATTGATTGACTGTGGTGCTAATTATAAGGTTTAGGCCTTTTTCTGCCTATTTTTTTATTAGGGCTTTATTAATTGTTGTGTTATAACTTTATTGTTATAGATGTGTTTCCTAGCATGTGTAGGGTGGTAATCCACTGTTATGATGTGTCTCCTTAATCTTGCTAGCATGTTAGGAGAGCTACCTGTGAATCATGTGTTTGTTAGGGTTTTATTCCCTATATAACTTTTCCTCTAGTAATTAAGAATTGCTATGCTTATTTATGTTAATGTGGGAATATTGTGTGTGATTAAAATGTATGCCTTGCTTGTTAATGATTGTTGTGGTACTGTGCTTACATGTTATTGTTGTTTATCATGCTATAATATGTTAGTACTGTTAGTGGCATGTGTGAGGCTTAATTGAGTTAAACATGTGTTGCTTAGTGGTGATTGAAGCAACCAACAAGTAGTTAATTATGCTTGTGTTGCTTGATATTTTGAATTAGCGAGATAATCTTTTTAACTAAGTTTGGGCTACTGGTTGCTTAGGTTTGCTAATAGAGCATAGCCTTGCTTGTTAGTAGAAACTATTTGGTGACTTAACTTTTGTCTGAAGTATTTCCTGTTTAGGGAAAATGGTTTTTAAGCACCTTTAGTAGAAGGTGTCTTTGTGCCCTCTTGTTTTGGCATGTGTATGGTGTTATACTCCTGATTAGTATAATGCCCTCGTAAATTTAGATCTTAGTTTGTTACTTGATTAAAATAGTGCTATGTTGTGGTTTGTTCCTTGTTTGTATACCACTTGTGGTTTGGTTTGCTCATTGAGTGTTGTTTTATTTTCATGTTTACGACACTAGAGATAAACGCTACCAGAGTGGTATTTGGAGAGGATTTATTGAAGAGGAATCACAGTTTATTTCTTGATCGATGAGGAGAAGTCCAGGAGCATTATGCTGAAATCAGGCAAGCTACTCTCTAAGCTTGCACCTAAATATATATGCATCTACTTTGATCAAATGATTTGCTCATAAGGCAGTGGTTTACAAAACCTTTTCGAAAGTATATGGACATTATTTTGCCACCCTATGTAGAAATATAAAATGTTATATAAAATTATAGGTTGGAAAAAAAAACATGGTTTATTCAAAACTCCTTTGGAAATACTTGGTGGATTATGATGTACCGAGATGTCGGTGTGGAAGTGAATAAAAGGAAGTATGGTGATGTTTATGAAAAATGCACATTGTGTCTTTGTACTATGATGACAGCCAATAATCTGTGCGACCACATTTACCCCATATGGGAACGGGGCTTAGTCATATAATTTGCTCTTATTAGTATGGGATACCTCATCGACGGAGATGACTCCGTTATGCATGAGGGGATGGTCTGAGGACCTACCCTAACCTGGGTCCTCGCTCAAACTCTATGGAAAGATAAGGAGGAGGATTGAAGACTTCATAAATGTGGTCACCGGAAAAACATATGAGTCCTCACACTTAGGGTTGCCGACGGGGACCTAACTGAGTGTCGATGGGAATTATCATACGGGTAGGATCCTATACTAGCATGAGCAAAGGAGAGGCTAGGGTCGGTGGCTCAACTTCGCATACACCTGGTATGGCGGGACGTGGCTGACACGATGAGTTACCGGATGGATGTGGGATAAAAGCGTGCTACCTCTGCAGAGGGTAAAACTATTCGAATAGCCGAGTCCTCAGATATGGACAGTTGGGAGGCTGTCCTCTGACCATGTGCAAGTTTTGGAAATGTTTAAGAGTTAAAAGGAAAATGGAGATGTTGTATTTGTGCAACTATACCGACGAGTCGGTATGAGGTTGCTGGAAAAGAGGAGGACCCTGAGGGGCTATGATCGAGAAGTGCAAAGTTTTGTGTCCTGAAAGTGGAAAATGTTTTATGCAACTATACCAAGGGGTTGGTAGAAGGTTGTTGGAAAACTGATTTGACCAAGAATGGTTCTGGTCGGAAAAGGAGGAGTTTTGGAGAAATAAACAAATGGTGATTTTCTGGGAAAATATTTATAAAAGAGACATCTTACCTTTTTCAACAAAGATGTATTTTCGGGAAAACGTTTTAAACGAGACTTCTTACAAAGACAGATTTATGGGAAAAGTTCTAAAAGCCTTATTTTCTTTTTCAATAAAGATATAGAGATTTCAAAACAAAGTTTTATCAAACAAAAGTCTATCCTTCCCTTTTCAACAAGGATATAGAGTTTTCAAAGCAAACGAAGTTTTATTTAAACAATAAAAAGAGTAGTGCATGCTCATTCCGGGGGTAGTTTGCGAGTACATTCAAATGTACTCATATTGGTTTCGTCCCTGGCTATTGTCTTAGCCAGATTCTGAAGAGGAGCAGTTCGATGAAGAAGTGGTTAATGACGTCAATGCGAACTAGGGCGCTTCCCAGTCAGCTGCCTGTAGGGTTGGCAAGTGACCTGGGCTCCACGTTGATTTCGTGATTTCCGCTGCGAGTACCTGATGCAGTTATGGCTTCAATCAAGTAAGTAAATTTATTCGGTATTTATGGGTGTTCTGTGATACCAATTCGAGTTATGTGCAACAACAGACTGATCATGGGATTGTTGCAGGAAACATAACGAGTATCTCGGATACCTAATCCGGGGTCCTCACATGGCCCCAAGACCCCTGGGAGGGGTTCGGCTAGGACAAAGGTGGTCGCCCGTCGTGGACGGAGGAATGCCACGGGTGCCTGATGTGTGCCGGCTTCTACAACATCTGGGGTTTCGGATGGCCGGGGCGTCGAATCCAGATAAAGGATTTTATCTCCCGTGAGCGGTTAGACTTTGTGTGTCTCAGGGAGACTATCAAAGCTAATTTTTCGCCGGCCGAATTGCGAAGCATTGACCCTGGGGGCGCTTCGCTTGGCATTCCACCCCAGCTAATGGCACTCCGGGGGGATGCTGCTGGGGGTGAACGAGGACGCCTTTGAGGTGCATAACTGGAGTAGTGGCTCCTTCCACATCAGGGTTGATGTCCGACAACTTGACTCGTCCAAGCAAGCACTGGCATGCTTTGTCATCTATGGTCCAGCGGATCATCGGCGCACGGATGAGTTCTTGTTGGAAATGTCTATTGCCATTATGGCTTGTCCCCTACCTTTTGTGATCAGGGGGATTTCAACCTGATTAGGGGATCAGAGGACAAGAACAACGACAACATCAACTGGCCTCGTGTGCATAAATTCAACGATTTTATCGCCAACCATGCACTCAGAAGATCCGTCGGGGTGGATCTTGATACAAATGGATGAACAGACAGTTGAATCCGGTTCGGTCGGTGTTGGACCGTGTCCTCATGACCACCGAGTAGGATATGCTTTTCCCTTTGTGCTCACTTGTGGCAAAAACCATCGTGGGCTCCGACAATGCAGCACTTGTTCTTATCTATGGGGAAGAGCTTAGGAAGAGGAGCCCTCGGTTCTTCTTCGAGAAGGCATGGTTGGAGCGCCCAGAGTTTGGGGACCTGGTGTGGGACAAGTGGCGGCAGCTCGAGGCGCTGGTGGGCCCCTCGGTTGACCCCATCTCCACTTGGAACATAATCTCGGCTGGTCTTCGCCAATTCCTATGAGGCTGGGGGGCCAACATAGGAAAGGCGGACAAGGGGCTGAAGGTGGACGTTCTCTCCCAAATTCAGGGCTTGGACATGTTAGCTAATTCCTCAGGCCTGGATGATGAGGGGTAGGCCCTCAGATATCATCTGGAGGACCAATTGACCCACCCATCTAAGGTGGACGAGGAATATTGGCGCCAAAGGAGCCGTGTGAACTGGATTCTCAAGGGGGACGCTAACACGGCTTTCTTCCATGCCATTGCCAACGGGAGGAGGAAATGTGCGATTACTCGCTTGATCTCCGACCAGGGGACTATCTCGGACCCGAGGGGTATTCAGGAGCACATCTACGGGTTCTACTGTATCTTGCTTGGCGAGGAAGGGGAGTCGGGGCTCTTCTCTCTCTATGTCCCTCTGGGGCACGCAGGGGCACGTCTCGGAGGAGGAGAACCACGACCTCATGCTTACCTTCTCTGGAGAAGAGATGGATGCGGTCCTGAAAAGCATGAAGATAGACACGGCGCCTGGTCCCGATGGCCTGCATGTGATCGTTTTCAACAAGTTTTGGCATCTAGTAAAACCATTGATCATGGAGATTACTAACGGGTTTGCTCTTGGGAGAGTAGATCTGTCGAGACTAAACTTTGGTGTCCTCACCTTGATTCCAAAAGTGCCCAGGGCAGACGACATACGACAATTCCGACCGATAGCCCTGAACAACGTTATTTTTAAATTCACGGCTAAGGCTTATGTGCTCCGTCTGTCCCCTATTGGGCACCGCACGCTCAGTCTTACCCAATCTGCGTTTATTAAGGGATGTCATATCCATGATGGTATTATCTCTTTACAAGAGATTGTGCATGAGGTTAAGTCCAAGAAACTTGGGGGAGTTTTCTTGAAACTGGACTTTGAGAAAGCCTATTACCGGGTTAAATGGCCTTTTCTTCGGGAGGTCCTGCTCTGAAAACGTTTTGACCCTGGTTGGGTGCACCGTGTCATGGGTTTGGTCTCGGGGGGCCAAACTGCTATCACCATCAACAGAGAGGTGGGTAACTTCTTTCGAAATGGTAGGGGAGTTCGTCAGGGCGACCCCCTCTCCCCCTACTCTTTGACTTTGTGGTGGAGGTGCTCGCTGCCATCCTAGATGCGGCGAAAGGAGCAGGCCACATCCATGGTCTGATTCCTCACTGTCGTCGTATCGGCATCTGAGATAGGAGACGGGGTCCTGCTAGCCGAGGGTGAACGTAGGGCAAGAACGTGGACATCGTCGAGGTCGGGATTGTACACGGCAGTTTACCCAGCTTCAGGCTCCACGGCGGTGGCGGAGCCCTACGTGCTGCTATAATTCACTATGAGGCAAATAGCCGAGGTACAGGTTACAATGAGTTGGTTGTGTGTTGAATCGTGCCTTAAAGGCGTCCCGAGGTCCAGCTTATATAGGCGGCTGGACCTAGGGTTACAAGGTGTTTACGTATCCGGCAAGCATACAGAGTCCTAAACCTAGCCGGCAAGTCTGCCGCCTTCCGTCTTGGTCTTGGTGGCTTCATGGGCTTCGGTCTTGGGCCTCCTCCTTGCCGGCATCCGCCTTCCTTGGTCGTCAGCTATCTGGGCCGCCCGGCAGGCAAATCCTTCACACCACTGCGGGCCACCTGGGACTAGCCGGATTGATCCATGCTGGTGATACCCCTAGTAGGTATATCTCCAACATTAGCCCCTGGAAGGGTTCGAGTTCTTTAGGCGCCATCTTCTTTTGTCGGCGACGTCCATCTTGTCTTGTAGGCGGCTGAAGAGCTTGAAGCATTCCAAAGTTGAAATAGCGGCGATCCGCCTAAAGTAGTCGGATGATTTGCCGCCATCATGGGAAAGACGGCCTAACCGCTGTCAGGAATCTTCCTGGCACCAGTCTCGTCATTTGACCGGTCCCGTCAAATGTTGATGGATGACGTCATGCAGTCCACGATAGTTTGGACTTGGCGTGCGTCATGATTACTTCTCCACTACGCACGAAAATCGGGGAGAAGGCCACAGACACTGTTGCCACGACGTGCAAGTCGTGGGCACGTGGCGGAGATCGTGTGTCCCCCAATCCGCGCACGAATCTTAACGCGTGGAGATAAATACCCAAAGGCACAACGGGGTCGAACTTCTTCCCCATTCGCATTCACCGCAGCCTCCTCAGCTTCTCGAGCGCTCCTCTCCCCCGCACTCAACTCCGGCGAGTACTTGAGCAGAGCTTCCGCGACAAATGGCGAGCACCTCTCAGCAAGATTCGGCGGCGGTGGCGCTGGCTTCTACTTCGGCGGCTACGCCTGGATCTGGATCTGCGCCGGCGGCGGCGGTTCCCGCGAGCACGCCGGAGACCTCTCCTGTCCCCACTGCGGCTGCGAGTGGGGTTTCTTCTTCTTCTCCAGCTCCGGTGGCTCCCGCAGCGTCCACACCCACCTTCCCGCTTCCATCCCTAGCGGCGACCAGCGTTGAGGCCACGGCGGAAGCAGAAGCTGCCACCGACGATGACGCCGAGATGAAGAGGAGGCGGCGGACCTTGGCTCCAGATATTGGCTGCCGTCAGTCATGACGTCAGCTTATCTGAAGGAGCTGGAGGATGGCGGCTACATACCGCCCAAGACGGAGTGCTCCTGGAGGGTTCCAGGCGACGAACCAGTCCCTGACCCGCAAGACGGCGAGCGGTCATGTTGGCGTCGCACAGCCTCCGCGGTATGTCTTTGCCGCTTTCCGCCTTCTTTCTGGCGGTGCTTAGTTTTACGGGCTGCAACCGCACAACATAGCGCCCAACAACATTCTAGTGCTAGCCGGCTTCCAGGCTTTGTGCGAAGGGTATTTAGGCATAGCTGCATCCATAGAGCTATTCCAATACTGCTTCCTATGCCGCCGGCAAACCATACCAGGCGGCCGGCTGGCAACTTGCGGTAGCGTAACCTTCAACTGCCGCCAACCCGACTGGTACCCAAAGATCCCATACATCGAGTCGGTGAAGCACTGGACCAGCACCTTCTTCTACTGCAAGGACATCCCGACACCCGGCACGACACAGGGGATGCCTGCTTTTGTCAACGGTCCGCCAACCCACAAGGCCTGCTGGACGGCAAAGGTGCCCCTTAGCAGCTTGTCGGCTGAGCTTCGAATTGCCGTCAGGCGGATCGAGTTTCTGACGAAGACGATGAAGGCTCCGTTGCTTGACGGAGTTGACACCGTGATCTGCTGGCTGTCGAGGAAGATAATGCCACTCCGCCATCGCCCACTGAAGATGTGCGAGTACAAGGCGGATGACGCCGGCAACAGCACCCTTGACCAAGATGCGCTAGAGTACCGGCTCAGAGAGCTTGTGAAGCCTCTGTCGGTGAAGGCGGCCGAAGGCGTCGCCATGTTCACCCACGATAACCCAGCCCCATGGTAAGCCAGAGACTTGTCTTTTACTTGACATCTTTGTCCACTGGGTACTGAATTAATGTTTTGCCCTTTTCCTTTTCAGCTACAAACCTTGGGGGATGCCGACTTGGCTCCTAACTGGTACGACACCGGTGCCAGCAAGTCGAAGAAGCGCAAAATAGGCGGCTCCACCAAGGATTTGGAGAAGAGGAAGAAGGCGGCCACCTCTGTTGATGCAGAGGATGAGACCTTGGGGGAGAATATCCCGCTCAAGCGGTAGGCAAGCTTTTGCTTTCCCTGACTTAGCCATTTTGATATAAGTTTGTACTGACAAACTTGCACTTTTCTGCTTACAGGGGCAAGCCTGCCATGCCCAAGCTCCGCGCCAACCTGAAGATTTCTGCCGGTAGGGGCAAGCCACCACGTTCTTCTCCAGCCGCTGCGCCGACAACGCCCACAGTTGGCGTTCCCGTGGTTGTATGCCAGGGAACGTACACATCTGCTGGTACCGCAGAGGCGGCTACGGAGAAGATGGCGGGCAAAAAGTCGGTTGCCGGACCTACTTTTTCCAAGACGGCTGAAGCTTCGGCTAATGATGCCGCTCGATTTATTGCCATGAAGCAAGAGATGGATGACGAGATGGCGGCTGGCCATGGCGGATCGTCCTCCCATCCCAGCTCTCAATCTGGCAAAGGGTTACAAGACCCTCGGCAAACGCTAAGGACCATGCGCGAAGGTACCCGTAAATGGTACGCGCACATGGATGATCTCCACGAGACCCTGCACGGTCAACTTGAGGTAATGTAACCTATAGTCGCAGCCCCCGAGCACTTTGGCGGCTGAAAGATTTTTTAGCCGGCAAAGTGGTCTCGTTGACTATATAGTGCTAACCGCAACGTTGTTTTCGTGCATGCAGGCCGTTCTTGCTTCCAATCTTGAGCTGTTCCGTGCTCAAGAGAAGAAAAACAAAGAATGCCAGCAACTGCAGCAGGACGTGGAGATGAAGGACGCCCAGATTGCGAGCTTGGAAGAGGCTCGCAAAAAGGATGAAGGTGACAAATTTTCTTTGCCTTCTTTTCGTCCGACTTCTTTTTGCTTTTCCGACAAGTATTTTAGTCGTCTTTTCTTTATTTGTAGAATTACTAAACACTGCGCAAGATATTCTCAAGAACTCCACTGACATGCAAGCTTTGATGAACGAAGCTGCAGATCTTGCTGAGTTGGTGTCAAAGCTGAAGGCGGATCATGCCAAGGAGCTGGAGGAGCGGGAGCTGGCCCATGCCGCCGAGGTTAGCAAGTTGACGGGACAACTTGAAGCCATGAGCAACAACCTCAACCAGGTGAACAAGAACGCCAAAGAGCAGCAGGAACAACTGTCGAAGGCAGTCCAGCTAGCTCAGGAAACGCTTGAGAACCATCTGGATGAGGTCAACGCCATCCACGAGCATGTCTTGGGTAAGTCTCTTACCCTTCATCCTTCTTTGATACTTTGAACTCTTGAAATTTCAAACTGCAGTGTGTAACTGTTTGCATTGTGCAGTGCCGGCTAATTTAGGCGATGACATGGCTACGACGCCGCGCCTTGCCCGTATCTTGAAGGTTGGCGAAATCGTCAACCAGATTGTCGGTGCGGGCAAAGCGTTTGCCGCCAAGTTCTACCCTGGCGAGGACGGCGATCCCGTCAACTTTGATGCCTGCCGGACTTGCTGGAGAAGGCGGCGACCGAACATGACGCGCTACGATCAGCAGCACGAGGCGGCGCCAAGTTGGCGTTGGCGATGACGGCGGCGTGGTATCCGGAGGCTGATATTCATCAAGTCACCGAGTACTTCCCCACCGAAGACGAAAACAACCAAGCCATCGTGATGCAACGTGCTGCGGTCTGTTCGGGCTATGCAACCCGGGTTGCCAACATGGTTGACATCCGCAAGTTCTACAAGGAACACCCGGATCCACATGTTGCCGTAGCCGATCCCTCCTTGGCGGATCCTGAAGCTGCCGGGGGAGAAGGCGAAGCCGCGCTGACGAGCGCAGCCCCCAGGATGGCGGAGCCAGCCCCAAGGATGCCGGTGTCAGCCCCCAGGATCTCCAACTACCTCCACCAAGCGGCAACTCCTTGACTGTCCTCTCCTGCAATGGTAGCACAAGACACTGCGTTAATCTGTTAACGCAAAAAACTTGTTTATATTTTGGGTTTGTAAATATTCTGGGCCAACTTTTATGCTACACTTGGCGGTAGGCTTATTTAAGTGGCCCGCCTTAATATGTATCTCGTTTGCATGTTTAGCTGTTTCATATGTTGGCGGAACCTCATCTTAGTTACTTTAGCTGAGCCAACCAGGTGCAATACCAACTAATTTAGACTCAGAGACCAAAGCCAGCATGTTGGTGCCAACGACATACTACTAGGCGACCCACACACAAACAGACAGATAGCATATTAGGCGGTGCAAAGATTGTTTGCTTTTTTAGCCGGCAGACGGCAAATGTCAAAAAGTTTGAACCTTAGCACGGAGCAAAAATATTTTTCGGTAACTTTTATGACAACAGATATATGATTGCGAGAAAAGACAAAAGATGGCATGATCCCAAAACTGAATGAGCAAACCACAGACTTTTATTTCATAATCATATAGTACTTATTACAATGTGGAAATTGCTAAGTGTAAAAAGGACGTAGCTGCTCAATGTTCCAGGGTCGCTTGGTTTCTTCATACTTGTCGTCAACCTTCCTCTTGCGCTTGCGACCTCGCTTCTTCTTGTATCCGTCTCGCGCGTCTACCAAGTAATAAGAACCATTGAGCAACACCTTACTGACCACAAAAGGTCCTTCCCATGGCGGGGATAACTTATGCAAGCCTTTCCTGTCTTGGATTAGGCGGAGGACCAGGTCACCAACTCTAAAACTTCGTTGCCGTACTCTTCTGCTGTGATAACGCCTCAAACTTTGCTGATAGATGGCGGATCGTGCGAGAGCAACGTCTCGTTCTTCATCAAGTAGGTCAAGGCCATCCTGTCTTGCATCTTCTGCGTCTTCCTGGACGTAGGCTTGAATTCTGGGAGAATCATACATCATGTCGGTCGGCAACACTGCTTCTGCGCCATAGACTAAGAAGAAAGGAGTGAACTTGGTTGATCTGTTTGGAGTTGTGCGTAAACTCCAAAGGACAGATTGCAACTCATCCACCCAAGCCCCAGCCGCTCTGTGCAATGGTACTTCGAGACGTGGTTTGATGCCTTGTAGGACTAAACCATTTGTACGCTCTACTTGACCGTTTGCCTGCGGGTGTGCTACTGAGGCAAGATCTAGGCGGATACCATGCTTATAACAGTATTCCTCAACTTCGCCTTGCGACAAGTTAGTGCCGTTATCGGTGATAATGCTATGAGGCACCCCGAACCGAGAGATTATTCCCCACAGAAAATTTGCGGCTGTGGCACCGTCTAGCTTTTTGATAGGCTTAGCTTCAACCCACTTGGTGAACTTGTCTACAGCCACAAGTAAATGTGTGTAGCCACCAGGCGCCGTTTAAACGGACCAACCATGTCCAAGCCCCAGACTGCGAAAGGCCATGTGATGGGTATTGTTTTAAGCTCCTGAGCTGGCATGTGCGATTGTCTGGCATAAAGTTGGCAGCCCCTGCATCTTTTGACGATGTCCTCTGCATCTTGCTTGGCTGTCAACCAGTAGAAACCTTGTCGGAAGGCTTTTGAAACAAGGGCGCGTGAGGAAGCGTGATGTCCACACACGCCAGCATGTATCTCATCCAACAGTTCTCTGCCTTCTTCGGGCGAAATGCAACGTTGGTAAACACCAGTGGTGCTACGTTGTACAATTCGCCTTTGATTATTGTGAATGCCTTGGCTCTTCTTATGATTTGCCTTTTCAAAACCTCATCGTCCGGCAACTCCTGATTGATCAGGAAGTCCAAATATGGCGTCGTCCAATCCGGCTTTACCAGGTAGACGGCATAGCTAGCGTCTTCAACTGGTTCTGCCGACTGGGTCAAGGAGGTCTGCTCCTTTTATTGACGGCTTGTGTAGGTGTTCCAGGAAAACATCTTTTGGTACCTTTTTGCGTTCAGACCCCATTCTGGCAAGTGTATCTGCCGCCTCATTTTGAGCTCTTGGGATGTGGCGGACCTCGTAGCCTAGGAAACATTTGGCGAATTCGTCGACGGTAGCTCGATATGCCGCCATTGTCTCGCTCTTTGTGTCCCAAGTACCACGTATCTGTTGCGCCACCAAGTCTGAATCTCCGTAGCAGAGGACACGCTGGACGCCTAGTTCCTTGGCAATGTGTAGACCATGAAGGAGAGCTTCGTATTCAGCAACATTATTAGTTGCCTTGAAGTGAATTTGTAACACATAACTAAGCTTGTCTCCTTGAGGGTTTCTTAAAACAATGCCAGCCCCCGAGCCCTGAAGCATTTTTGATCCATCAAAGTGCATGATCCAATATGCATCTTCAGGGAGAGGTACTTCGTCCATGGCCTCCGTCCAATCTGCTACAAAGTCTGCTAAGGCTTGAGATTTAATGGCCGTTCTGGGTTTATACGTGATGTCGAAGGCGGCAAGTTCGATGCCCCACTTGGCAACGCGGCCTGTCGCATCTGTATTATTGATGATATCCCCCAGAGGTGCCTTGCTCACAACCGTGATTGAATGCTCCTGAAAATAGTGCCTTAACTTTCTGGCGGCGTAGAAAACACCGTAGACCAGCTTCTGGTAATGCGGATAACGCTGTTTTGAGGCGGAAAATACTTCACTGATGAAGTAAACCGGACGTTGTTCCGGCAAGTCTGATTTTTCCGTCTTGCGTTCCACAACCAGGACCACGCTAACAACCAAGTTAGTTGCCGCGATGTAAAGCAGCATTGGTTCCTGCGTTCGAGGAGCTGCTAAGATTGGAGCAGACGTTAACGCGTCCTTGAGCTGCTGCAAGGCGGCGTCTGCTTCGTCTGTCCATTCAAAGTTGTCGGATTTCTTCAGAAGCCGGTAGAGAGGCAATGCCTTCTCACCAAGACGGCTAATGAAACGACTGACGGCAGCCCCGAGCCGGCAAGTCGCTGCACGTCCTTCAGGTCCTTGGGCCTGGATATGTTGAGGATCGCTCTGATTTTTTCTGGATTTACCTCTATTCCTCGTTCTGAAACGATAAACCGAGCAATTTGCCGGCAGGAACCCCGAAGACGCATTTTTTCGGGTTGAGCTTCATCCTATATACCCGGAGGCTATCAAAGGTTTCTCTCAAATCGTCAAGCAAATCTGCCTTCTTTCTTGACATGACGGCAATGTCGTCAACATAGACGTGAACATTGCGGCCAATTTGCTCGTGAAGGCATCTTTGCATACACCGCTGATACGTTGCGCCGGCATTTTTTAGACCGAAGGGCATCGTGATGTAGCAGAAGGTCCCGTAGGGCGTAGTGAACGACGTTTTGATTTGGTCGGATTCTCGCATTTTGATTTGGTGGTACCCGGAGTACGCATCCAAAAAGCACAGCAGCTCGGAGCCGGCTGTAGAGTCTATGACCTGATCTATACGAGGTAAAGCGAAGTGGTCCTTAGGACAGCACTTGTTCAAACCGGTATAATGTAACATCCCAAATTTTGGAACCAAGAAAAACTTAGTTTTATCAGACCCAAATTTCAGAACCAACAAAAACTTTTTGAAATGTTTCACTGGTGATTGTGTTTTCCTTCCCATTGCTATGTTTGAATTTGTGTGACTCGTTGTTAAGTTGTTTGATTAGCAAATATAAGACACAAACGATATAAAAATATATTTAACTTTGGTGATCATGTTATGACAAGAAAATATTCTATATATCCTTTCCATTCTTATTTTGGCCAACTCCATTTCAATGATACTTGGTTTATCAACAACCAAAACTAATACCAGTATTTGAGAAAGTAAAAGTATTTCCAAAACTATGTGTTCCCAAAAATATGGAAATCTATATGCTATCTCCTGTCTATCTTTTTACCTTGATATTTTGCAGGTGTATACAAGTGCCATTTTATAAACTCTTATTTTCACTCCATTTGAAAATAACACTAGTGGGAATATATCACCCACATAATTCCATTTTCAAATCTTTTTGAAAACTATTAAGTTATGAGTGGAGATATTTCCTAAACATCATCTTGTCATAATTAGGAGTGGTCACTTTTCCCCAAGATAGCATTGTGGAAATGGTGGTATGATTAATTCTGGTGGTTTGAATTGTGTGGACATGGAAGTGATGTTGATCTTGTTGTGACTGTTTGCTGGTTGGACTTATGGTTGTGTTGATTGCTAATTCTTGTCTTATTGTTTGCTTGGGTGAATATTTACACCAATATACTTAAATGTTAAGTTGAAAACCCACTGGTCCCTAATTGGAATGTGACTTGAAATTAAAACAAGACCTCTATGATTACTCACACCCTCAAAATAAAAACCTTGATTAAAAGAAATGATCTTATTTAAATTCTCTCTCTAACTATTTCTCTATTTTGTTGTAACCATTATTTTATCTTATAAAATCCAGGAATGAGATGATAACCATCTCATTATCATATTACTCTCTCCTCAAAATATTTACTCTTCAATTACAAAGGTATTTCAATTTCTCAAATTGGTTTTATCCAAAAGTAACATATTTAAACTCTATGAACAAAAGTTGTACAAAACATTTTATTTTGACTCTCCAATTTTTGTGGAGCTTCTACATGTATTGGGGAGGCTACATGAATTTTCTTATAATTTTCTAAAATATTTAAGTGGCCCAAATAATTCAAATACAGTGCTATCTATTTAATCCATAGGAAGAAAAGGACCTAAATGCAAATAGAAAAGTAGTCCAGGGGGTTTCTGCGAAATCTTCATCTTCTCCCTGTAGCAGCAGTGGCCACCCGTCGCCGTGTCGTCCGCTCCCGTGCGTCGCCCGCCCGGACCCCCCCCCCCCCTCGCGCTCTCCTGCCGCTCGGTGAGGGGGATAAGAACGCCACGACGCTCTCCTCTGCCCCCCTTCACTCACTCGCTCACCTGCTCCCTCTCCCTCTCCTTTCCTCTGCCTCTGAAACCCGAGCACTTCGGCCGAGCTCGCCGTTGAGCATCGCCAGTGATTGCAGCCTCCCCGAGCAAATCGAAGCCTGCCATCTTCACCGCCTTGTCTTCCTCTCCATCCCGTCCAAGGAATCGCCGCGAGAAGCTGCGAATCGAGCGGGCCGTCCTTGTCTTCCTCGACCACGGCCGAAGCTCCGCCGCGACATTGCCGCCGTCTTCAACCTCCTCTGTCCAAGCCGAGCACAAGCACGCGTCGAGGGTGAGCGTGTGATTCTCCTGGACATGCTTGTCGTCTATAGTTCGTCGCAGAACCTCGTAACCATCGTAGCCCGTAGCGCGCCGCCGCACGACCTCGTCGCCGGAGCTTTTGCCGGTGACCATTAGGTCCATAACGCCGCCACTAAGTAGCCCGTGCTCGTGCGTGTCGAGTGCGAGCATTATTTGGTCTCCGTACGCTGTAGAACGTCACGCCCGTGCACCTCGCCGCCGGTGGTCGCCGCGGCCGTGCGCGTCGTCACCTCAAAAGGATGCGCACCCGTATACTAACACCAGCACCGAGCCAGCCCAGTGGTACCGCGCCGTGCCGCACTCGCGCGCGTCACTAGTTCGAACCCCGCGCGGCGCACTGCCTTTTTCTTCTTTTCCTCTCGCTGACAGGCGGGCCCCACCGGTCAGTGACCGTGGCGGCCAGCGCAGCCACACCCAGCCCAGTCAGCGCCAGCGTGGCGCTCGGGCCCGCATGGCAGTGGCTCTGGCTAGCCAGCCCCTCGGTGAAAAACGTTTCACCGTGTTTCTCTGGAAAAATAAAAGAAAAGACAGAAAATGGATTAAGTTTGTAAAATGCATATCTTTTTGAATATTGATCCAAAAATTGCAAATAATATACCAAATCGTTCAGAAAAATAAACTCTACCTGTTGGTATCACTCACACATCCAAGTAAAATAATTTAGTTGCTGTTTTATTAAAATAATGAAAATGGCAGAAAAGAAAAGGCTTTTGGAAAATTCATATCTTTAAAAATAATGATCCAAAAATTAAGTTTGACCTATTAAAATGTTTAGCAAGTGATAACCTTCATATTACACCTTGTCTCCAAACATGGATAATTATTTTGTAATGTGGTTTAAAATAAACTAACAAAAGGGCAGATTGAAAAGGGATTTTATAAATTAATCTGTAATGATTTTTGGAGCAAATCCAATTTTGCTAGGTTCCTAGTGTTTCACTTTATCATACCCTAACTTGGTGTGAAGGTTCCACTCATAGAGATTAATTAGTGGCCTAACGTTTGTCTGAAGTATTTCCTGTTTAAGGGGAGGTGCTTGTTGTTAATCTTTGCCTAAGATAGTTTTGTGATCGATGGACCTAGCTGCGTATAGGGGATAGACTACTGATCAAAATAAGGCCCTCGTAAGTGTAGGTCCTAGTTGTTGCTCGAACGATTAGTTTGATGCTTACGGTTTGTTACTTGTCTGTATACCACTTGTGGTTTGGTTTGCTTATTGATTGTTGTGTTATTCCCACGTTTGTGACGCTAGATATAAACGCTACCAGAGTGGTCTTTGGAACGGAGTTATTGAGGAAGGGGAATTTGTTGAACCTGAAGATCAAGACCAAGGTCACTTTGCCGAGCAAGGCAAGCTATCCTCTGAGCTTGTATTTATATACATCTATTTTGGTTCACATGTTTTAGTTATAAAGAGCATAAGTGATTTATGTGGTGTTTACTACTAAAGCTATGATTTTGAAAACCCTTTTCCAAAATATAAGTGTATTATTTTGACACCCTATATGGAGATATTAGTTGGAAATTCTTTTCAAACTATAGGATGGGAAAAATATTGTTTACTCAAAACTCCCTTTGAAAATACTTGTGTGGTTGTGGAATACCGAGATGTCGGTGTGGAAATGGAGAAATGGTGAATGGTGGTGTTTATGAAAAATGCACATTGTGTCTTTGTACTATGACGACCAGCCGATAATCTGTGCGACCACATTTACCCACATATGGGAAAGGGCGTAGTCATATAGTTTGCTCGTATTAGTACTGGATGCCTCAACAACGGGGATGACCCCGTTCCATGAGGGGATGGTCTGAGGACCTACCCCCTGACCTGGTTCCTCTTAAGAGAAGTCTGCCAACAGAGTTGGTATGAGTGTATTAGAGAAAGAGGATTGAAGGTTCCACCATAAATCGCCGGGCAGAACTACGAGTCCTCACACTTAGATTCCGACGGGCTGGGTTAAGTGTGTTGGAAAGTATCGTAGCGGTAGGGTCCTATACTAGCATGAGCAAAGGACAGGCTATGGTCGGTGGCTCAACTTCGCATACACCTTGTATGGCGGGACGTGGCTGACACGATGAGTTACCGGATGGGTGTGGGAAAAGCGTGCTACCTCTGCAGAGGGTAAAACTATTCGAATAGCCGAGTCCTCGGATATGGACAGTTGGGAGGCTGTCCTCTGACCATGTGCAAGTTTTGCAAAGTTTTGAGAATTGAAAATAAAATGGAGATGTGTTGTATCTGCAACTATACCGATGGGCTGGTATGAGGTTGCTGGAAAAGAGGAGGACCATGACGGGCTATGGTCGAGAAGTGCAGAGTTTTGTGATTTAAAAGTGGAAAATGTTTTATGCAACTATACCAAAGGGCCGATATGAAGTTGTTGGGATTGAATGACCATGAAGGGTTATGGTTGAAAAAGGAGGAGTTTTGGGGAAATAAACAAAAGGGTGATTTTCCGGGAAAATGTTTTAAAAGGGACTTATTGCAAAGACAGGTTTATGGGAAAAAGTTCTAAAAGCCTTCTTTTCTTTTTCAAGAAAGATATAAAGATTTCAAAACAAGGTTTTAACAAACAAAAGTATATCCTTCTCTCTTCAACAAGGATATAGAGTTTTTCAAAGCAAACGAAGTTTTATTTAAACAATAAAAAGAATAGTGCATGCTCATTCCGGGGGTAGTTTGTGAGTACATTCAAATGTGCTCATATTGGTTTCGTCCCTGGCTATTGTCTTAGCCAGATTCTGAAGAGGAGCAGTCCGAAGGAGAAGTTGTTAATGACGTCAATGCGAACTAGGACGCTTCCCAGTCAGTTGCATGCGGGCTTGTGGCATATGACTTGGGCTCCACGTTGTTTGGTGATTTCTGCTGCAAGTACCTGTTGAAGCTTATGGCTTCAATCAAGTAAGTAATTCCTTCGGTATTTATGGATGTTCCTTTTGATACCAGTTTGATTGTGCTCAGCGACAGACTGATCATGGGATCGCTGATGTTGTAGGCACAAGGGTATTTCGGACAGCTAGTCCGGGGTCCCCACAGACTTGGTATCAGATCCATCCTGACTGTAACAGACCTTAGTTAGCATGGACGTTAGTTAGGAAAGAAATATTTTGTTAAAAATATATTGTTACCAAAAACATATTTTTATCTAAGGAAGTCCAAAAATAACTTCCACTCTTCTCACCTTCTCAAATATTCCGAGTCTCGTCCCTCTATTTAAGATTTTCCAAGGATTTCTCTACTCCCTCTTACCCATTCAAAATACTTGACGATGAACCCAGGTGAGACCTGATTAGCTAGCACCTACAAGAAGAAGCTTCCATCTCGAATATTCAACATTCAACATCAAGGTGATTGATCTGGAAATACCAAGATCGTCAATGTCAACCAAGCAAGAGACCTCCGAAGACCTCACTCAATATCAACAATTCCACTCAGTTACTACCTCGACAATCTCAAGTATTCCAGCTGAAGACTAAGGCGAAAACTATTTTTGGAAAGAAATATATTACTACCTAAATTATTTGTATCTAAGGAAGCCTAAGTATAACTTCCATTCTTTTCAACTTCTCGAATTATTCTAAACCTTGTCCCTCGTTTAAAGTTTTATCAAAAGTTTCCATCTGTTGTCTTACTCCATTCAAACTTACATACTTGACGATATCCCAAACCAGACCCATAGGATCGATAGGATAAGCTCGTTTTACTTGAGCAATCCCCATCTTCCACGGTATTAAAGTCTGTTGGTGCTAAAAGTGCCTTGTTTAATCTTTGCTTGTGTGTTTCACAAAACCCGCCTTGTCGGGAACCCAAAGTAACCACACTGTTGTCTGTTGCTTTAATTTTGACTGTTTGCAAAAACCTTTTTGCCTTGTTGTCCATAGATGTACTTTTTGTATCCTTTCAAGAGTCCGACTTGGAAAACCCTTCAGAAAATTTTCTCCTAGTAAGAGAAGCAAGGTATGGAATACACTCTACCCCAAGACTTTGTGACCTTCTGCAAAACGGATAGCGGCCTACATACATCATTTTGTGCAACCCCATCAAGCCATCGAGAAAGACGAAGATTCAAGACCCGACGCTATATGACACTAGTCATATCCCGTCGGACTAACAAAAGAATATAAAAACTAACATAACTAACATAGTTTATCTAACTTTAATTTCTCATCTAACCAAACTTTGCATTACTAACTGCCTTTCTAGACAAAGGAAAGAGGTGCCATAGGACGACTCAAAACTAGTTGGTAGACAGAAGACTTTAGGAAGATATAAGAGTGTTGGACTATAAGATTATTAGTCAGCAGGACCCCTTGAGAATCTAGTGATGAGATCAGAATTTGGTGGATGATGTTGGTAATATCAAAATTTTGGGGTTTAGAATAGAAGTGAAAACTTGGAGTGGATCGATAAATTAATTGGGATTGGACAGATGATATATTTGATTAATACTCTGGGGCTAACCAATTGTGGTCCCCAACCATTGGTGGTTATCTGGAGCTAGAAGATGTGACCCTTGATTTAAGGTTTAGAAATAAAGGTGAAAGTTATTGGATTTTTAGGAAGCACTTGCTGATAAAATGATGTTTGGATTGGTTAGAAGCAAGTAAATTAAGAAGGATACTCCTGTGTTGGAATGTTTTAGGGAGATTCGTCGCGCAAGTGACCCTTGACTAAATTCTTATGGAATTATAGGAAGTGGTCAAAGATGAGTTATCAAATGAGTAGATCGTTGTATGCAAGAAATAATTGGTGGAGGATAAGTGAATGTTTATCGGATTCTAGGAATCAATATGACTTGGTCTAGTAGCCAGACATTCTAGGTGAAAGTAGGTTTCAGAGCTTGTGACGCTCTGTTTGGATTATTCTTAGAAAGATCTTTTATCGTTGATTAAGAGATCAAGGCCCAAAAGTGTGGAGATAAAATCTGAATTTGGTTAGAAAGTGGGGCAATTATTGATGGAATGATCACATGACTGCTGGATGCTTTATTTAGCTTTGATGATATGGTCGTGGGAAAACAACCACCTTAAGGGTAAGATAATTTGAGATATGCCTATCTGGGGAGAAAAATCAATCAAGGAATAATTGGTGGATCACTACGATTTTGTTATAGAATGTAATGGGAAGGTTATGCCTTAAAGGTTTGATGGATATCCGATAGATTGAACTATACTATGATAAAGAGTTTATGCCCGAAGAAGATGATGGTGGATTAATAACTTTAGCTTGGGCAAGGGCCAAGATTCAATTAACTGGTTGATAGTAGCAGCCTTACCAGAGATGTTGGAATGGTATTTTGAAGACTCGAGAAGTAGAGGCCTATATAAAGTTGGTTGTTTTGGATTTTAGGTATAAAAAGTTTGATGTTCAGAGTATAGCACCCAACTCCCTTGAAAACTAACTTAAGCTCCCCAACCAGAAAGTTTTCCTAGAAACCCTAACTATTCTGGTGCACTCTAACTTACTTCTGAAGACCCCTGCGAAGCTTCGTGAAGACCCGGAACCAAAGAAGTCTTTAGGACCAGCCTTTTTCCCGCCAAGCCGAAGGAAGAAAAGCGTGAAGAAGATCTACCGGAAGTCATTAAGAAGAATCAAACAACGGAAGCACCTGCTGTTGACAACATCAACCATCAAGCAAGCTCCGACGTAACTAGAGGTTTTAACCTCCCTCTTCTAACTAGAACCCGGAGAGAATTAACTACACAGGCTTGACGCATCCTGAAAACAACGCATTCCCATCTGCGACCCTCGTAAGGAGACAATATCAGGAAGTGACCTCTGCACCGATCCAAGCACCGAGGGATGACACCCAAGACAAAGACCGTCAAGCTACCTCGGAAGAATAATGCCTCCAATTCAACTCCAGCCGCAACCTTCAGGATGAACCTTCAAAACCCCTTTTTAAGGGGGGAAGACCTGCATTAGGTATACAAGAAAAATGTTAATAACTAGTTCCTTGCGCCTTAGCCTTGTAGAATCTGGAACTAGCCAACCAGGACTCTCCCTCAGCGTCGATCGTCAAGTCAACCCCAACATCGAGGATCTGAAATCAGCACAGAAGATCATCGACAAAGAAAGCCTTGCATCATCAAGTTGACAAGATCTCACATGGCGATCTCGCTGAAGAAGCAACGACCGCAGAAGTATAGTCAGCCCAAAACCCGTGCCCTTGTACTCCCCTGTTACCCCGGGCAAATCTCGAGGACGAGATTTATTTTTAAGGGGGGAAGGATCTGTAACATCCCAAATTTTGGAACCAAGAAAAACTTAGTTTTATCAGACCCAAATTTCAGAACCAACAAAAACTTTTTGAAATGTTTCACTGGTGATTGTGTTTTCCTTCCCATTGCTATGTTTGAACTTGTGTGACTCGTTGTTAAGTTGTTGATTAGCAAATATAAGACACCACCGATTTAAAAATATATTTAACTTTGGTGATCATGTTATGACAAGAAAATATTCTATATATCCTTTCCATTCTTATTTTGGCCAACTCCATTTCAATGATACTTGGTTTATCAACAACCAAAACTAATACCAGTATTTGAGAAAGTAAAAGTATTTCCAAAACTATGTGTTCCCAAAAATATGGAAATCTATATGCTATCTCCTATCTATCTTTTTACCTTGATATTTTGCAGGTGTATACAAGTGCCATTTTATAAACTCTTATTTTCACTCCATTTGAAAATAACACTAGTGGGAAATATATCACCCACATAATTACATTTTCAAATCTTTTTGAAAACTATTAAGTTATGAGTGGAGATATTTCCTAAACATCATCTTGTCATAATTAGGAGTGGTCACTTTTCCCCAAGATAGCATTGTGGAAATGGTGGTATGATTAATTCTTGTGGTTTGAATTGTGTGGACATGGAAGTGATGTTGATCTTGTTGTGATTGTTTGCTGGTTGGACTTATGGTTGTGTTGATTGCTAATTCTTGTCTTATTGTTTGCTTGGGTGAATATTTACACCAATATACTTAAATGTTAAGTTGAAAACCCACTGGTCCCTAATTGGAATGTGACTTGAAATTAAAACAAGACCTCTATGATTACTCACACCCTCAAAATAAAAATCTTGATTAAAAGAAATGATCTTATTTAAATTCTCTCTCTAACTATTTCTCTATTTTGTTGTAACCATTATTTTATCTTATAAAATCCAGGAATGAGATGATAACCATCTCATTATCATATTACTCTCTCCTCAAAATATTTACTCTTCAATTACAAAGGTATTTCAATTTGTCAAATTGGTTTTATCAAAAAATAACATATTTAAACTCTATGAACAAAAGTTATTCATAACATTTTATTTTGACTCCCCAATTTTTGTGGAGCTTATACATGTATTGGGGAGGCTACATGAATTTTCTTATAATTTTCTAAAATATTTAAGTGGCCCAAATAATTCAAATAAAGTGTTGTCTATTTAATCTAGAGGAAGAAAAGGACCTAAATGCAAATAGAAAAAGTAGTCCAGGGGGTTTTCTGCGAAATCTTCATCTTCTCCCTGTAGCAGCAGTGGCCGCCCGTCGCCGTGTCGTTCGCTCCCGTGCGTCGCCCGCCCGGACCCCCCCCCCCCCCTCGCGCTCTCCTGCCGCTCGGTGAGGGGGATAAGAACGCCACGACGCTCTCCTCTGCCCCCCTTCACTCACTCGCTCACCTGCTCCCTCTCCCTCTCCTTTCCTCTGCCTCTGAAACCCGAGCACTTTGGCCGAGCTCGCCATCGAGCATCGCCGGTGATTGCAGCCTCCCCGAGCAAATCGAAGCCTGCCATCTTCACCGCCTTGTCTTCCTCTCCATCCCCGTCCAAGGAATCGCCGCGGGAAGCTGCGAATCGAGCGGGCCGTCCTCGTCTTCCTCGACCACGGCCGAAGCACCGCCACGACATTGCCGCCGTCTCCGACCTCCTCTGTCCAAGCCGAGCACACGCACGCGTCGAGGGTGAGCGTGTGATTCTCCTGGACATGCTTGTCGTCTATAGTTCGTCGCAGAACCTCGTAACCATCGTAGCCCGTAGCGCGCCGCCGCACGACCTCGTCGCCGGAGCTTTTGCCGGCGACCATTAGGTCCATAACGCCGCCACTAAGTAGCCCGTGCTCGTGCGTGTCGAGTGCGAGCGTTATTTGGTCTCCGTACGCTGTAGAATGTCACGCCCGTGCACCTCGCCGCCGGTGGTCGCCGCGGCCGTGCGCGTCGTCGCCGTGCACGGTCGTCACCTCAAAAGGATGCGCGCCCGTATACTAACACCAGCACCGAGCCAGCCCAGTGGTACCGCGCCGTGCCGCACTCGCGCGCGTCGCGAGTTCGAACCCCGCGCGGCGCACTGCCTTTTTCTTCTTTTCCTCTCGCTGACAGGCGGGCCCCACGGTCAGTGACCGTGGCGGCCAGCGCAGCCACACCCAGCCCAGTCAGCGCCAGCGTGGCGCTCGGGCCCGCATGGCAGTGGCTCTGGCTAGCCAGCCCCTCCGTGAAAAACGTTTCACCGTGTTTCTCTGGAAAAATAAAAAAAAAAGACAGAAAATGGGTTAAGTTTGTAAAATGCATATCTTTTTGAATATTGATCCAAAAATTGCAAATAATATACCAAAACGTTCAGAAAAATAAACTCTACCTGTTGGTATCACTCACACATCCAACTAAAATAATTTAGTTGCTGTTTTATTAAAATAATGAAAATGGCAGAAAAGAAAAGGCTTTTGGAAAATTCATATCTTTAAAAATAATGATCCAAAAATTAAGTTTGACCTATTAAAATGTTTAGCAAGTGATAACCTTCATATTCCACCTTGTCTCCAAACATGGATAATTATTTTGTAATGTGGTTTAAAATAAACTAACAAAAGGGCAGATTGAAAAGGGATTTTATAAATTAATCTGTAATGATTTTTGGAGCAAATCCAATTTTGCTAGGTTCCTAGTATTTCACTTTATCATACCCTAACTTGGTGTGAAGGTTCCACTCATAGAGATTAATTAGTGGCCTAACGTTTGTCTGAAGTATTTCCTGTTTAAGGGGAGGTGTTTATTGTTAACCTTTGCCTAAGATAGTTTTGTGATCGATGGACCTAGCAGCGTATAGGGGATAGACTACTGATCAAAATAAGGCCCTCGTAAGTGTAGGTCCTAGTTGTTGCTCGAACGATTAGTTTGATGCTTACGGTTTGTTACTTGTCTGTATACCACTTGTGGTTTGGTTTGCTTATTGATTGTTGTGTTATTCCCACGTTTGCGACGCTAGATATAAACGCTACCGGAGTGGTCTTTGGAACGGAGTTATTGAGGAAGGGGAATTTGTTGAACCTGAAGATCAAGACCAAGGTCACTTTGCCGAGCAAGGCAAGCTATCCTCTGAGCTTGCATTTATATACATCTATTTTGGTTCACATGTTTTACTTATAAAGAGCATAAGTGATTTATGTGGTGTTTGCAACTAAAGCTATGATTTTGAAAACCCTTTTCCAAAATATAAGTATATTATTTTGACACCCTATATGGAGATATTAGTTGGAAATTCTTTTTCAAACTATAGGATGGGAAAAATATTGTTTACTCATAACTCCTTTGAAAATACTTGTGTGGTTGTGGAATACCGAGATGTTGGTGTGGAAATGGAGAAATGGTGAATGGTGGTGTTTATGAAAATGCACATTGTGTCTTTGTAATATGACGACCAGCCGATAATCTGTGCGACCACATTTACCCACATATGGGAAAGGGCGTAGTCATATAGTTTGCTCATATTAGTACTGGATGCCTCAACAACGGGGATGACCACGTTCCATGAGGGGATGGTCTGAGGACCTACCCCCTGACCTGGGTCCTCTTAAGAGAAGTCTGCCAACAGAGTTGGTATGAGTGTATTGGAGAAAGAGGATTGAAGGTTCCACCATAAATCGTCGGGCAGAACTACGAGTCCTCACACTTAGATTCCGACGGGCTGGGTTAAGTGTGTTGGAAAGTATCGTAGCGGTAGGGTCCTATACTAGCATGAGCAAAGGACAGGCTATGGTCGGTGGCTCAACTTCGCATACACCTTGTATGGCGGGACGTGGCTGACACGATGAGTTACCGGATGGGTGTGGGAAAAGCATGCTACCTCTGCAGAGGGTTAAACTATTCGAATAGCCGAGTCCTCGGATATAGACAGTTGGGAGGCTGTCCTCTGACCATGTGCAAGTTTTGCAAAGTTTTGAGAATTGAAAATAAAATGGAGATGTGTTGTATCTGCAACTATACCGACGGGCTGGTATGAGGTTGCTGGAAAAGAGGAGGACCATGACGGGCTATGGTCGAGAAGTGCAGAGTTTTGTGATTTAAAAGTAGAAAATGTTTTATGCAACTATACCAAAGGGCCGGTATGAAGTTGTTGGGATTGAATGACCATGAAGGGTTATGGTCGAAAAAGGTGGAGTTTTGGGGAAATAAACAAAAGGGTGATTTTCCGGGAAAATGTTTTAAAAGGGACTTATTACAAAGACAGGTTTATGGGGAAAAGTTCTAAAAGCCTTCTTTTCTTTTACAAGAAAGATATAGAGATTTCAAAACAAGGTTTTAACAAACAAAAGTATATCCTTCTCTCTTCAACAAGGATATAGAGTTTTTCAAAGCAAATGAAGTTTTATTTACACAATAAAAAGAATAGTGCATGCTCATTCCGGGGGTAGTTTGCGAGTACATTCAAATGTACTCATATTGGTTTCGTCCCTGGCTATTGTCTTAGCCAGATTCTGAAGAGGAGCAGTCCGAAGGAGAAGTTGTTAATGACGTCAATGCGAACTAGGACGCTTCCCAGTCAGTTGCCTGCGGGCTTGTGGCATATGACTTGGGCTCCACGTTGTTTGGTGATTTCCGCTGCAAGTACCTGTTGAAGCTTATGGCTTCAATCAAGTAAGTAATTCCTTCGGTATTTATGGATGTTCCTTTTGATACCAGTTTGATTGTGCTCAGCGACAGACTGATCATGGGATCGCTGATGTTGTAGGCACAAGGGTATTTCGGACAGCTAGTCCGGGGTCCCCACATATAATCAATGCACATTCTCATTTCCTTATTAGGTTTTGGAACCATTACAGGATTTGCCAACCAATCAGTGTGTACTACCTCCCTAATGAACTTGGCTTCTTGCAACTAGATGATCTCCTTCCCTATTGATGTCCGCTTCTTCTCACCGTAGCGCCTTATTCCTTGCTTTACTGGCTTGGCTCCTTCATAGACATTAAGAGAGTACTCGGCAAGTTCCTTCGGGACACCTGGCATGTCGGCTGACGACCATGCAAAGATGTCCTGATTCTCATGGAGGAACCTGATGAGCGCGCTTTCCTATTTGTCATCCAGGCCTGCCCCTATGGTGACTTGCTTGGAGCTGTCACCTGGGACCAGGTCCGCCTTCTTTGTGTCTTCGGACGCCTTGAAAGTGTTCTTGGGCTCTGCGGTCTTTACATCCTCCGGCAGCTGCGACGTATCAAGCTCATTTTTTAACATGGCTAATTCCTCTACATGGAGGACTGCCTCAGCGAAGGCGGCGTTGCCACGCTCGCACTCCTTTGCTTTCTTGAAGTTGCCACTGACGGTAATTGTACCGTTGGGTCCCGGCATCTTCAGCTTGCTGTAGATGTAACACGGCCGAGCCATGAACTTGGCGAAAGCTGGCCGTCCAAAGATGGCGTGGTAGGCACTCTTGAAGGGGACTACTTCAAACCTGAGATGCTCCGAGTGGTAGTTTGTCTCAGGTCCGAAAGTAACCTCTAGTTTGATGTTTCCCATTGACTTGGCTTGCTTTCCCGGAACGATGCCATGAAACTTGACTTTGCTGTAGTCAAGCTGGCTTTCCGACAAGTTCATTCGCTTCAGTGTGTCCGCGTAGATGATGTTGAGGCTGCTGCCGCCGTCCATCAACACCTTGGTGAGTCTGAAGTTATCGACAATTGGGTCGACGACAAGGGCGTATTTGCCGGGGTGAGGTACGTGATCTGGGTGGTCATCTCTATCCCAAGTGATTGGCTCCTCAGACCAGTCTAAATACTAGGGAACATCTGGTACTGTGGCGTTGAGCTCGCACATCTCCGTCTTTTCTTCCTTTGTCGAAGGAGTGCCTAAGAAGCACACCAATTAGCCATGTACCTTGGGGTATTTCTTTTCTTTGCACCATCTTAGGTTCCTCATCTTCGGACATGGAAACTGCCCCATCGGCGTCTTCCTTTTTTGTCTTCTCAGCCTTTTTGCTCTTTTTTGACTTCCAGCCAACCTCGGGGTCCTTCTTGAAGTCCTCCATGAACCGGCATTCCCATAATGTGTGGTTAACTTTGCCTAAGGACGCGTGGATTGGGCAAGGCTTTTGCCTGATCGTATGGCAGGCGTTGCTTGCTAGAGCCGCCATCTTTACCCTTTCCTTTCCACTTGCGGTTGCCGCCTTTGCCTTCGAAGGCGGCGGCGACCTCGTTTGATGGTCCGGCTTTGTCTCCTAGGGAGCCTTGCGTTTGTGACTTGCTCGCCTGCTTGGCGCCATGTCATGTGCGCCATCTCCATCGCGTGCATCATCATCCGCCTGTTCGTACATGGCTGCTACTTCGAGCATGACTCCGAGATCCTTGACCTGCATGCGTACGAGCTTATGTCTGAGACTTGAGCCCTTCAGGAGGCCTGTGGTGAAGGCGTGGATTGCTTGATTGTCGTCTACGTTCTCGCAGCTTGCCTTCGTCTGAATCCACCTTGCCAAGAAGCTTGTAGCTGTTTCATCTGGCTTTTGCACGCAACGAACCAAATCTGTGTATGTATTGGGTGGCTTGTATGTGCCTTGGAAGTGATGTGTGAACACCTTTTCCATGTCATGCCAACTATGAATGCTTTTCTCTGGCAAGTTTTCGATCCAGCTTCGGGCTGTCCCCTCTAGCATGAGGGGAAGGAAGCGTGCGGCGACGAGGCCATTGCCCCCGGCAATTTCAACTGCCAGCGCGTAGTCCGACAACCATGAGTTTGGCTTGTCCGCTCCATTGTACCTTTGATGAGTTTTTGACACTGATGTCATATCTCGGGTACTTGGACGTTGCGGATGGCTGGGCCAAAGCACTCAGGTCCTAGGTAGGCATCCTGCTTTCCAGCCTTAATGTCATTGAGACGATGTCGTGCGTCTTGCGGACTGAGCTGCTTGCCGGATCTGTCGGCGTTAGGCTCGTCCTGCACTACCCGGCTGTGCCTAGGCTCATTGTTGTGCCCCCGGCTTCCATCTTCGTGCCTAGACACTGGTGGTGGGGATGGTGTGCGGTCTCTGCTTCTTCTTGGCGGTGGGGCATTGTCGCGATTGCCGCCACTCCTTGGCGGCTGCTTGCTGCCCCTGCTTCCGCCTTCATCCCGCCTAGGCGGAGGGGGTGAGGCCTTGCGCCTGTTGCCGGTTCTGGATGCCTCGTCACGCTGCCTTTTGGGAGGTGGTGACTTGCGTGGGTCCTTCTCGTTGTCTTTCCCTTTTTCGTGGCTACTGGAGCCGGATGGATCTTCGGGGTTGCCACCGGCCGCAGCTTTGCAAGCGCTGGATTTAGATTCCAACTTTCCTCCTCCTGCGTCCGCCATGTCGGCGCGAGAATCAGCACGGGCCTGCTGCTCTAGAGCTTTGTGAGCAAGGATCGTTGCGTAGTAAATCTTCTCGTCCTTGTCGTAGTCATCATTGTTGAGGATGTCTAAGGCGGCTGCAGTGTTGAGGACAGGGGTGGCGAGGATGATGTCCCCGTTCTTGTCCTTACGCTGCGGCGCTGTAGCCCACTCGAAACCAAGATTTTGGGCAGGGGATTTGAAGTTGTCAAGATCCAAGCCTTTCTTGCTTTTCTTCTCTGCCACAGGTCCTGCCGGCTTGGGCAATGGAGTAGTGGTGAAAAGATTGCGCTTGGGGTCTAACTTGGCGGTTATCTTGGCGTTTTCCTCCTTGGCTTCGTCTAGGAGGCCCTGGACCTCTGCTTGCTTGCTTTTGAGGTACTCAGTTTGCTCCACCAAGGTGTTTCGAAGATTCTCCAAATCAGCCGGGTTGGTTTTGTCGGTCACCGGCATATGCCGAACTTCTGCCAGGGCCGCCATGTTCCCTATCTTGCCGGGCTCACCTTTCTCTAGAACCTCTTCTTTGGAGCCCAGGAGGCTCTGGAAACAGTGGATCGGTTGCCGGGGTCCCCAGGTTGGCGGCGTCAGTTGCCGCCGCCTGTGCTGAGGCTGCACCGGTGACATCCGCCACGAAAACTTGCTGCATGTTGACGGAGGAACGCGTAGCTGCCTCAGAAGGCGAAGGCGAAGGTGTAACGAAACACTGCTTGACCCGTTGCTCAAACATGCTTGCAGAATCTTCTTCGGAGTCAGAATCTACGTTGACGTGAACGGTAGATCTCGATCCGACATCCGACATCGCATCATCCTAGAGCACAGGAAGAATAGATTTGGGATCTTGACTATTGGGCTGGGAGTCGGATCCCAGTCCCGTCATGCCGACAAAGTGGAGATCTGAATTTGCGGACTCCTTAGGGAGGCAAACTCAGATCCGTCTTGATTGTAGGGCGGGTGGGATGGCGAGTAAATTCGCGGCAACCCATACGCCTCAGAAGTGTAGCCGATGAATACATCGACGCTGCCAAACGGCACAACTCCGCATCCGACAATGTAGTCGTCTGCGGGGATGTAGGACTCGTCGCAGCTGATGTAGTGGTTGTCGCCGTAGCGAACGGCACGGCCGACGGCGATTGTTTCGCCGATGCCGCCTAGGGTTCCCGCCTGGAACGTGACGCCTGACGCCTTAAGCCCCACGGTGGGCGCCAACTGTCGTCGTATCGGCATAGATAGGAGACGGGGTCCTGCTAGCCAAGGGTGAACGTAGGGCAAGAAGGTGGATGTTGTCGAGGTCGGGATTGTACACGGCAGTTTACCCAGCTTCAGGCTCCACGGCGGTGGCGGAGCCCTACGTGCTGCTATAATTCACTCTGAGGCAAATAGCCGAGGTACGTTACAATGAGTTGGTTGTGTGTTGAATCGTGCCTTAAAGGCGTCCCGAGGTCTAGCTTATATAGGCGGCTGGACCTAGGGTTACAAGGTGTTTACGTATCCGGCAAGCATACAGAGTCCTAAACCTAGCCGACAAGTCTGCCGCCTTCTGTCTTGGTCTTGGTGGCTTCATGGGCTTCGGTCTTGGGCCTCCTCCTTGCCGGCATCCGCCTTCCTTGGTCGTCAGCTATCTGGGCCGCCCGGCAGGCAAAGCCTTCACCACCATTGCGGGCCACCCGGGAATAGCCGGATTGATCCATGCTGGTGATACCCTAGTATTTATATCCCAACACTCACCTCATTCCTGGGGGTATCTCATCTGCAGTACGCGGATGATACGATCATTATGATTCAGCCGGACGATTTGGCTATTGCCAATCTTAAATTTATCCTACTCTGTTTTGAGAGCATGTCCGGGCTGAAGATTAATTTTCACAAAAGCGAAGTCATGGTTTTGGTGAACCCTGACCTCGACTGCCAGAGGATAGAAAATATGCTAAACTGTAAGTTGGGATCCTTCCCATTTTCTTACTTAGGTCTGCCGATTAGTGACAGAGCGTTGACGGCAGGGGATTGGGGTCCCCTACCGAAGAAGATTGGCAAGTGGGCTGACCCTTGGATGGGAAATATGATGTCAGTAGCCGCTCGGCTAACGCTTGTTGACGCTTGCCTATCCAATCTCCCACTACGTGCCATGGGGGTGTACATGCTTATTGGGGGATAACGTCCATGGGGCTATGGATAAACACCGCGCCATATTTTTCTGGGGGAACTTCGGTGTGAAGCGCAAGTACCATTGGGTACGTTGGGCCGATGTTTGCATGCCCAAAGCCTTGGGGGGCCAAGGGATCATGAATACCAAGATCATGAACAAATGTCTTATGGCCAAGTGGATATGGAAGCTATGCACTGGGGAACAAGGCTTGTGGGCCGACATCCTCTGGAAAAGTACCTTAGACATAAAGACCTTCTGGTGGACCATCAATCTCAGGTTCTCAGTTCTGGCGGGCTGTCAATAAGGTTAAAGACGTGTTTCGCTTGGCGGCCAAACATCTTCTTGGTAATGGGACTTCCACTAGACTTTGGCTTGATTGGTGGATCGGTCTGGGTCCCCTTCATGAGAGTTGCCCGGAGATCTTCGCCATCTCCTCAGAGCCGGAGGCTACGATAGCTGAGGCCCTTAGTCCAGAGGGTTGGAATATACCGTGTAGACGAGTGTTTGGACCTGTGGAACATACCCAATGGGTTAATCTCATGAGAGTCCTCGAGCCTACGCGTATCTCGTTAGACTCTGACCGGATCACTTGGGCGCTTGAACTTTTGGGGAGGTTCACAGTCAAGTCCCTTTACCGCAAGTTGTGCGAAGGAACGCCTCGTAGACACTTCTGCGAGATTTGGAGGATTGTCGTCCCCCGAAAAATTAAGGTGTTCCTGTGGCAACTGCTGAGGAAGAGATTGCCCTCCAATGACAATATCCGTCATCGGCATGGCCCTTCCACAGCTTATGTGCCTTATGTGGGGAGTTTGAGGACACCAACCACATCTTCTTCTCATGTCTTCTTGCCAAGTTCATTAGGAGTGCGGTATGATATGTCTCAAACGTATCTATAATTTCTGATGTTCCATGTTCATATTATACCAATTGTTACATGTTTTATATACACTGCATAGCATTTTTATGCATTTTCTGGGACTAACCTATTAACAAGATGGCACAGTGCCAGTTCTAGTTTTCTGCTGTTTTTGTATTCCAGAAAAGCTAGTCTGAAAATATTCTCGGAATTGGACGAAACTTGGACAGAACCTCCAATTTTCCAACACGAAGACGGAGTCCAAAGGAGAGACGGAGGAGGTCCATGTGGCACCCACACCATGGGGCCGCGCCCCCCCCCCCCCCCCGCCGCGTCGTGGGGTGGTGTGGGGCCCTCGTGGCTCCGCAGCCGCCGCCCTTTCGCCTATTTATTCCTCCCGACGGGAAAACCCTAGATACCCGAGCCATTATCCACGAAAAGTTCCAGAGACGCCGCCGTCGCCGCCGTCAACCCTAGCTTGGGAGGGTTCAGAAGCTCTTCCCGGCACCCTGCCGGAGAGAGGAATCATCACCGGAGGGCTCTACATCACCATGCCTGCCTCCGAAGTGATGCGTGAGTAGTTCATCCTTGGTTTACGAGTCCATGGCAGTAGCTAGATGGTTGTCTCTCCACTTTATGCTATCATGTTTAGATCTTGTGAGCTGCCTATCATGATCAAGATCATCTTATTTTAATGCTACATGTTGTGTTTGCTGGGATCCGATGAATATTGATTACTATGTCAAGTTGATTATCAATCTATCTTATATGTTATTTATGATCTTGCATGCTTTCCGTCACTAGTAGATGCTTTGGCCAAGTAGATGCTTGTAACTCCAAGAGTGAGTATTTATGCTAGATAGTGGGTTCATGCATCCGGTAATCTGGGAGAGTGACAATAACTTCTGAGATTGTGATGTGCTGTTGCCACTAGGGATAAAATAACCGATGCTTAGCTTAAGGGTACGCCGTTAGGTCTAATGCATTTGTTTACATTACGCATATTACTTAATGCAATTATCTGTTGCTTGCAACTTAATACCAACGGGAAACTCGGTATGACAACCTGGCGGTGGATTATTAGTCATAGACTTTGTTGGATAACGGTCTATGTATTTTGTCGTAATGCCCACATGAATATCATAGTAATCATCATGTCATATATATGTATTGTATGCGCTCAATATTTTATCAATTGCCCAGCTGTAATTTGTTCACCCAGCATGTTAGTTATCTGTTATGGAGAGACACCACTAGTGAACTGTGAACCCGGTCCATTCTTTTATACTGATAATACAACCAACTGCAAACACTGCTCCTTTTTATCTCTACAATTTACTACTGTTTTCCACACCATACGTTTAATCATTTGTTTTCAGCAAGCCGGTAAGATTGACAACCTCACTGTTTCGTTGGGGCAAATTAGTTTGATTGTGTTGTGTGCAGATTCCACGTTGGCGTCGGATTCCCTGGTGCTGCGCCGTGCCATATTCCGCCACCAACAACCTTCCGAAGCGATTTCTTGCTCCTACTGGTTCGATTAAACCTTGGTTTCATACTGAGGGAAAACTGCTGCTACACTGCATCATACCTTCCTCTTGGGGTCTCCCAGCGAATGTGTGATCCATGCAATCAAGCATATTTTCTGGCGCCGTTGCCGGGGAGCAGAAGCACTTCGGTTCAGTAATCTCCTTGCCTTCCTTCCACACGCCATATTTTCTGACGCTATATTGGGAAGCAACAGGATTTCTGCAAGGTGAGTTTCACACTTCCAATGTCTTTACTTTGTTATTGTCTTGCTTAGTTTATTTTTATTTAGTCTTGTTTGCTTTATTTATCAAAAGCACAAAAAAATTAGTTACTTTTATTTTCAAGTTGTTATCTTTCTGTTTTGTTTTAATTTTGGTAAAATGAGTACCCCTGAGAACACTAAGTTGTGTGATTTCACGAGCACGAACAACAATGATTTCATTAGTACACCTATTGCTCCACTTGGAGCGTCTGTGTGCTTCTATTTTCAGTATTTTATTTTTCGTATGGTCAACTTGATTGGACCCCAGCATTCTTGATTGGGAGAGAGACACGCTTCACTTTTTCATATGAATACTTCTATTCTTCACTTATACTTGTTGAGTATTCTTGTCTAGCTATTGCTATGCTTTTAGCTCCTGTTTTTCGTGCATCTCTTATTTAGAGCTGTTAGTTCTTTTAAATAAAGTACTCTCTTACTTCACTTATAATTGTTTGAAGAGTTTATGTTGAAATAAATTGATTGGTGTTTGGTTGGAACAGAAAATGTTGCATGTGCTAGATGGTATAATGGAAAAAGCTTACATATTCTTGTAGATCGCTGTATTGGATAATTTGATACTTGTCAATTGTTTTGAGTTATTAAGTAGTTCATGATTAAGCTTTTGTATCATGTAGTTAAAACCTATTAATGAAGAACTACCGTAAAGCTCGTTGAAATTTGGTTTGCATCTTTGGTATCTCTAAGGTCTAGATATTTTCTAGTAAAAGGGTTTGGTTAACAAGGAAGACAGTGAGTCTTATAATGCTTGCAATATGTTTTCATATAAGCCTTGCTGTGTCGGTTGATATCCTGTGTTTGATTCAAATAACCTTGCTAGCCTAAACTCTGTATAAAGAGGGAATGCTTCTCGTGCATCCAAAACCTTGAGCCAAATCCATGCCATCTGTGTCCAGCATAACTACCTATATGTGGTATTTTCTTGCCATTCCACGTAAATTTTTCATGTGCTACCTTTAAACTATTCAAACTTTATTACTCCTATTTTGTGTCAATGTTTACCAAGCTCATGAGGACGGTGTGGATGTCTTTATGTCAACTGTCAAACAGACTTTACCACCGGACTAGCGGCATATACATCCGCTTATCCATTAATTTTGCAAAAAGAGCTGGCAAATGGGGTGCCCAGTCCCAATTAATTACAACTTTAACCGCTTAATTCTCTTCACATTTTTGCCCTGATTTATCAGTCAAGCAATGACAAACAGTGAAATATCTGCATGTGTAAACAATAGAGAAAGAGGGATGATCTGCCATGCTGGTAGAAATAATGTCCTTCATGGAGCCGCTCTTAAAAGTCTGGTTGGCAGGGGTCATATTGTACTTTCCATTTTCTGATTCGTTGACAATTAACAAACACCTCTCAAAACTTATTTTTACTCTCTATATGATTTCAAAAACTTAAAAAGCTCTAGCACATGATTTAATCCCTTCTTCCCTCTGCGAAGGGCCTTTCTTTTACTTTTATGTTGAGTCAGTTTACCTACTTCTTTCTATCTTAGAAGCAAACACTAGTGTCAACTTTGGTGCAACAATTTTTATATGCTCATATATTGCACTTATTATATGCTTTGTGTTGACAAATATCCATGAGATATATGTTGAAAGTTGAAAGCAATTGCTGAAACTTAAATCTTCCTTTGTGTTGGTTAAACACCTTTTGCTTAGAATCTATTGCTTTATGAGTTAACTCTTATGCAAAACTCCTTGATGCTTGTCTCGAAAGTACTATTCATGAAAAGTTTTTGCTTATATGATTCAGTTGTTTGCTCATTATCTACTTGCTAGCAAACTATAGACCATTGACCTGGATCACTTCATTCATAACATGTGCTTTACAGTATTATTTGATCAACATTATGATTGTAGCATGTCACCTCAGAAATTATTTTGTTTTTATCGTTTTATCTACTCGAGGAGGAGTAGAACTAAGCTTGGGGATGCTTGATACGTCTCAAACGTATCTATAATTTCTGATGTTCCATGTTGATATTATACCAATTGTTGCATGTTTTATATACACTTCATAGCATTTTTATGCATTTTCTGGGACTAACCTATTAACAAGATGCCACAGTGTCAGTTCCTGTTTTCTGCTGTTTTTGTATTCCAGAAAAGCTAGTCTGGAAATATTCTCGGAATTGGACGAAACTTGGACAGAACCTCCTATTTTTCCAACACGAAGACAGAGTCCAGAGGAGAGACGGAGGAGGGCCACGTGGCACCCACACCATGGGTCCGCGCGGCCCCCCTGTCGCGTCGTGGGGTGGTGTGGGGCCCTCGTGGCTCCGCAGCCGCCGCCCTTTCGCCTATTTATTCCTCCCGACGGGAAAACCCTAGATACCTGAGCCATGATCCACGAAAAGTTCCAGAGACGCCGCCGCCGTCAACCCTAGCTCGGGAGGGTTCAGAAGCTCTTACCGGCACCCTGCCGGAGAGGGGAATCATCACCGGAGGTCTCTACATCACCATGCCTGCCTCCGGAGTGATGCGTGAGTAGTTCATCCTTGGACTACGGGTTCATGGCATTAGCTAGATGGTTGTCTCTCCACTTTATGCTATCATGTTTAGATCTTGTAAGCTGCCTATCATGATCAAGATCATCTTATTGTAATGCTACATGTTGTGTTTGCTGGGATCCGATGAATATTGATTACTATGTCAAGTTGATTATCAATCTATCTTATATGTTATTTATGATCTTGCAGGCTTTCCGTTACTAGTAGATGCTTTGGCCAAGTAGATGCTTGTAACTCCAAGAGTGAGTATTTATGCTAGATAGTGGGTTCATGCCTCCGGTAATCTGGGAGAGTGACAATAAATTCTAAGATTGTGGATGTGATGTTGCCACTAGGGATAAAATAACCGATGCTTAGCTTAAGGGTACGTCGTTAGGTCTAATGCATTTGTTTACTTTACGCACATTACTTAATGCAATTATCCGTTGCTTGCAACTTAATACCAACGGGGAACTCGGTATGACAACCTGGCGGTGGATTATTAGTCATAGACTTGTTGGATAATGGTCTATGTATTTTGTCGTAATGCCCACATGAATATCATAGTAATCACCATGTCATATATAAGCATTGTTATGCGCTCAATATTTTGTCAATTGCCCAGCTATAATTTGTTCACCCAGCATGTTAGTTATCTGTTATGGAGACACACCACTAGTGAACTGTGGACCCCGGTCCATTCTTTTACACTGATAATACAACCAACTGCAAACACTGTTCCTTTTTATTCTCTGCAATTTACTACTATTTTCCACACCATACGTTTAATCCTTTGTTTTCAGTAAGCCGGTGAGATTGACAACCTCACTGTTTCGTTGGGGCAAAATAGTTTGATTGTGTTGTGTGCAAATTCCACGTTGGCGCCGGATTCCCTGGTGCTGCGCCGTACCATATTCCTCCACCAGCAACCTTCCGAAGCGATTTCTTGCTCCTACTGGTTCGATTAAATCTTGGTTTCATACTGAGGGAAAACTGCTGCTACACTGCATCATACCTTCCTCTTGGGGTCTCCCAGCGAACGTGTCATCCACGCAATCACGGTAAGGGAGCTCCTCCAATGTAATTGGAACCCCGCCTGTTTCTCAGACTTGTACCGGGAGTTAGGTCGTCTCCTGAGCCAGTCCAAGAGAGTTCTCTGGACTTGTTGCGTAGCCTTAGTTTGGACGCTTTGGACGACTAGGAACAAGTTTACCATTGAGGGTGTTTTCCCCTCCCAACCTGCTGACGGGCTCTATAAACTTTCTATGTATCTAGAGGTCTGGAAGCCAGTGGCTAGGATACAGGATGGAGAAGCTTTGGAGCTGACGGTTAGCACGATCCGTCTGCTCTACACCCAGGTTCGGGAGGCCCCTGGCTCCTGATCCCCGACCTCCCTGCTTGTATCCCTTTATAGGTGTAGCTTAGTGTGTGGTAGAACCTTGGGGGGTCTACCTGACAACACTGCTCTGTGGTAGCCTGAGGTGCAGATTCACCCTTGTGCTACTCTCTACGCTTTGCTTGACGTATTGTCTTTTTCGATTCGAGCCTGCGTGCTCTGTTGCCGTTTCACGGCGTGTACGAACTGTGTTATCTGTGTGTTGGCTTCATTAATTTAAAACCGGGCTCCGCTTAAGCCTAGGTTCTGAGAGAGAGAGAGAGAGAGAGAGAGAGAGAGAGAGAGAGAGAGGTGTTGACAACGGACGTGCAGTGCACGCAACAAGTCATCAAGCTAACCCAGCCCTTGAACATGACCCGCCAGCGATTGGAAGTGTACCACAGCCGCCAACACGACAACCACGACGCCCCAACTCACACCATGGTTGCAATAGCTATGACATATTGGCATGAAGAAATCTCATTGCTATGTCATGTTACCGGTACTTTAGGTATAGAAATTGGCATGCATAAAACTTAGTCGATTGATGTTTAACTAAATATCAGTCAGCTGATGTCATTTAAATCTCAATTGTATCTTATTTGTAACTAGTGTACAACTCTAATGTAAACACGAATCATAACATAAATCTTATGGCCATAGACATTATTTCTTAGTTGCAACCGATGTGTAACTCTCAGGATAGCACAAATCACGAGGTAATCCATCGTCCTGGGACTCGACCGAGATTTGGTTAATGCTTAGTCGACTAAGAATTAGCCAACCCGTCACTACTAGGAAATAGCCTATCTGTGGCGCACCACTTTTGGCTTTCTGTGGCGCATGGTGGGTGCGCCACAGATATCACGCCACTAAATTTTAATTATGTGGCGCACGGCCCAGACGCGCCACAGAAAAACCAAGATTCTGTGGCGCACCCTCCACCATGCGCCTTTCTGTGGCGCACCACCCACCATGCGCCACAGAATTTTTTTTTGAATTTCAGAAAAAAAAAGGACGGCCAGATCTAGATCTAGATCTAGCCGCTGGAATTTCGTCGGAGCTCGTCGGAGGCCGTGTTGTCGTGGGTGGAGGAGGGGGTCACCGGAGGTGGGTGGGTGGAGGATGGGGGTCACCGGAGATGGTGGAGGAGGAGAAGGATGTCGCCGGAGGAGGTCGCCGGGGTGGAGGAGGAGGTCGCCGAAGATGGTGGAGGAGGAGAAGGATGTCGCCGGAGGAGGTCGCCGGGGTGGAGGAGGAGGTCGCCGAAGGTCGCCGGAGGTGGAGGTCACTGGAGGTGGAGTTGGAGGTGGAGGAGGAGGAGGAGGTCGCCGGGGTGGTGGAGGAGGTCGCCGGAGGTGGAGGTGGAGGAGGAGGAGAGAAGAAGTGGAGGAGAGGAGAGGAGAGGAGAAGGAGGAGGGAGGAGAAGGGGAGAGGAGAAGTAGAGGAGAAGGGGAGAGGAGAAGTGGAGGAGAGGAGAAGTGGCGAAGAGAAGGAGAGAAGGGGAAAAGAGAGGGAGAAGGGGGTGCCGGCGGGATTCAAATTCGAATCCCGCCCAACAATTCTGTGGCGCATATGTGGATATGCGCCACAAAATTGTCTTTTCTATTTTTTAATTTTTTTTTGATTTTGTAGAAAAAGAACTTCTTTCGGAAATAACTTTTTTTCCTTTTGGAATTTCCCGAATCTGAGAAAAAAGGTCAAAATTCATATTTCAAAATTTCTATACCAACTAGACACTAAAACCTAACTACACCTCAAAGGATTTTATTTTTTGAACATTTTATCATTTTCTTTTCTTGTTTGCAAAACTGAAAACGCGATCCACCGGGGGTTGGGTGGGATCTGAGTTCAAACAATTCTGTGGCGCATGGGGATGCGTGCGCCACAGATATGTTGATTTCTGTGGCGCATCTTCTGTGGCGCATGGGTCTAGATGCGCGGGTATAGATGCGACACAGAAATGTGGCTTTCTGTGACGCATCTAGACCCATGCGCCACAGAAATATGTCTTTCTGTGGCGCATGGGGTTTCCGTGCGCCGCCACAGAAATGTGGCTTTCTGTGGCGCATCTAGACCCATGCGCCACAGAAATATGTCTTTCTGTGGCGCATGGGGCTTCCGTGCGCCACAGAATTCCAAATTTTCTGTGGCGCATGCAAAACAATGCTTTTCTGTGGCGCATGACTATTTGGTGCGCCGCAGAAAGTGATTCTATCTATAGCTAGTTTCCTAGTAGTACGTACATAAATATGTGGTTTTCCCTTTTCTAAATAAACACAACTATCACATACGGGCAATAGCCCAGTCATTGACAATTTTATATCCGCTAGGGCAACTGCAATGGTGCCTTTGATATCCTCGCCCAGCCCACCGGCCAAGAGCATTGCCCGCACTCCACACCCACTGCATCAAGCACTCAAGTGGACCCAGTGTCTATACCCCTCTTCTTGCTCACCTCTGGAAGCGATGAAGCAATGAAACAATGGTGGATTAGTGTGGTCGAGGGCTCGGAGGTAAGGGATCATTCCATCAGGGCACATATCTCGAAGCAATGGAGCAAATTAAAAGGTGGGAAATTTGAAGGAGAGGGACATACATTATTCGTTGTTGCTTGTGAACCAATTATTAATTTATCTAGCACAAACTTTATCTTGTATTGCTTCCGTTAGAGATTATAAGGCCTGCTCAAAGTTTGAACCTAACCAACATCATAAAATTAACTAACAAAACACAAAAATATTATTGGAACTTCTTTTAAATAGGAATCTAATGGTGTAATTTTTATGACATATACTGCAGATTTTGTTTGTTAAACTGATGGTCAAAGTTGGGCTCAAAAATCAATTGGGCCTTAATAATCCCAAACGGAGGAAGTACACCCTCGACAATGCATTCCTGAATTGCCATTACTTTTCCCGAGAGAAACAAACCCCCCGTGTCGCACCCCAGGGCGGCACCGGGGGGCGTCTCCGCGCAGCTAGAGAAACCAACCGCCGCCGGCTCCCCTCGCCGCCGCTGCCGTCGGCCCTCGCCGCAGCAGCGGCAGCCGCCAAAGGAGGTCTGGGTTGGTGGGCGTCGGAGATGGCCGCTCGAGCGGCTGTGGCTGCGATGGCCGGCGCGTCGATGCACAGCGACCAGGGCGGCGTCCCTGTGTCGGGTGGCGGCTGAGACCTTCTCCGGTGGCGCGCCATGACCAGCGGCGGAGGGTAGGCTTGGGGCTGGGTTGGAGTCAGAAACCTAGATCGATTTGATTATGGTGGATCCGTGTGCCGCTTCCCCATGTCCAGATTGTCCTCTACACTGCCTGGTACGACCGTCGACGGTGGAGGGTCGCCCCTACTCTGCCGCCCTCGCTGTTTGGAGTGGCCGATCCTGCAGGGCTGTGAGGCGTGGAGGAGGAAGCGGCGGGCGCGGTGCTGCAGGCTGAAGGCGGCGGCACGGCCAAGCCATGCAGCGGCCGCGCTGAAGCAAGCGTGCTTTGCGGCGCTCGGGCCCGATCTTCAACCTTAGGCTCATCTGTGCCAAAGGTAGACCCGCTCGATCCAATCGCCGGAGTCGGCCGGCGGTGTGGGGACTGCTGGAACGACAAGAATAAAGGTGGTTTTGGCCCTGCTGTTCTTCAAGCGTCAACTCGTCGATCAACCAAATCTGCCTCCTCGATTGGGCCGCCGTCGAGTTCCGTTCTTCCTCTCGGAGATTTTCGCAGTATTGGCACAAGATGCTACTAGGTATCTAGAGTGGAATTGATACGGTCGTGCGCACCTGTTTTGGGCGAAGCACGAACCTTCGTCTTGGTCGGTACCATGGGACATTCTTCATATAGATTTCCAGGAAACTGACAGAGATGGAGAAAGGCATGGTGGCTGAGATCGGAGGTAGGTATTGGCAGCGAGAGTTTTGGTCGTGATACAGACAATGCAGCACAGGTTCTCCCTGTGTGTCGGGTGTTCGGCGACTTGCAACAGCAGCCTTGGCAAGCGGGGAGGCAACACAGGTGAACTGCATTTTTGGTGGTGCTAATGAGTACCGAGCCTTGATTTTCAGGGTGAAAACCCAAGGTCTGACCTTCATTGGTTGTACCTGGCAATGACCTTGCTGAAGGCATTGTTTTAGAAACTCGGTCTTTCTCCGGGGTGAAAACCCAAGATTTTCGATCGGGCGACGACAAAGTATGTGCTTTGTTTCCTTCTTGGAGGCGCGGCTTTCGGAGAGCCTAGTTTGTAGTACGGGTGTTGTATTCGGTGGTGATTAGAGTGCTTCTGTTGCGAGTGGTTGTACACCGCGACGGGGTCTTTGTTTTTCTTTTCTCTCTTTTTATTTTGTTCTTGGCTGTGTGCATCCCTGATGTTTTTGGACATCTCGTTGGTGCAGAGGCTGGGTGTAATTGATATTTTCGCGATATTAATATATTCCCTTTATCTAAAAAATTGATTTGTTTTTATATTTTGTAGATGTTAACACAAGCTTTTGTCTTGAGAAAATTATTTTTTTTCAATGGCGACGAGAGAGGAAGTCTATCTAAATGTGGTTTGCTAATTAACTCTCAGCCGGCTGCTGCCTTTTCTCCATAGATTTGAGAAATTATGCAACAGGGTGAACAAAGATTTTATGACAAGTTGGAAGGTGGATAGAGATTTCTAAATTCTCCATCGATTAGAAGACCCTATCTATTATTTGCGCTAGATGAACAAATAGTTACAACTTACAACACAATGAACACTGAACAAACTTAAGAAATCGGCACACCCCATCTAAATATGTATGGAGTGAAGTGCAAACTAGGATTATTTAGGAAGGCTGGGTTGGCATATATATGCAAAAATTGCAGAGAAGATATAACTACTAAGCATGAAAGCATAATACATGACGGCAACATTTTTCATTCAGCTCGATCAGTTCATCAATTCCAGGGAGCCGTACATTGATAGATCATAGATATAGCAGTAGCCACAAAACTAAACGTTAGAGTGTTTGACCACACCAACGAACATTATTTGTGACTGGAATAGATAGGTGCACCCATGCATCATCAATCGATGGCTCCGTTAGCTAGACACAGTCACAGGAGGCGGATGCGACATTCATATGGTAGGGGAGGGAGTTGGAGTAGTGGAAAGGGACCGCCTCGCCGGGTCCGATGGGCCCGCCGTCCTTGACAAGGCAGTCGTCGAAGCCAAGGCGGCGGAAGGTGGCTGGGTCGACGAGCTCCGTGTTGGCGAAGTCGCCGCACGAGAGGTGGACGTCGCAGACGTTGCAGTCGAGGCAGTGGTTTTCTATCTCCACGCTGTAGGACGGCATGCCGCTGTGCAGGCTCGACGCGATGCTCTGGGACACAGTCACCAGCTCCTCCGGCTCCGAGCACCCGGTCACGTCCACCCGCCTCGCCGAGCGGACTCCTCCCCCGCCACCCGTCGGCGAGGAGGATGCAGTGGCGTTGAGCATCTTGCGCATGTGGCGCTGGTCCTGCTGCAGCGAGGAAGACGTTGATGCTAGCAGAAACAAAATGAAACGGAGTGAGCATAAGGATGAAGAATCAACAAGCATGACTGCAGATCTATAAGGTAAGTACGTACGTTGGCAACAAGCTAGGAACAGGAGCATGGTGACGACGACTACAGCCGAAGAACTCATCGGGAAGAACGCCATGGCCTTCGAGCTCGCGCACGTACCAAGAGCTAGCTCTGAGGCTGATCTCGATCTGTTCTTCTCATCTCCGGGCGTGCGTATTTATAGTATCAAGTCCCCGTGGGAAATTAAAAGCCGCCGGCAGCTAAACTGCTCGTACTACGTAGCGCTGCAATTTACCATGCATGCATGCGCGCGTGTCCACACTGACTGCAGCCTCGGGTAACGGAAAAAATCGCTTCGGGTTGAACACCGCGCGCGGAGTTAATAGCCGAGGCGCACGGCCAGCGGCTGCCGGCCAATTTCAACGGTTGGTCTCATGAGTGTAGAAGTAATTTCAACGGTTGGTTGGTAATCTCGATCTCCACGTTCAAGCGCACGCGTGCCAGCTAAATTACTCGTACGCATGAGTGTAGAAGTAATTGGGATGTAGAGTGGGCTGTAGCGCGCGGCTCCCGCTGCACGATGCATGCACACACATCGTATACGGGATTTAGAGTAGCTGCCTATGCTACACGTCCTTCGCTCGTATGCATGCATGCATAGGGGAGTAGAGCCAGAAGTATAGGAGTACTTTCATGCATGGCATATTGGCATGCATGAAGGAATCGCATTGCTATGTCATGTTACAAGAGTAATGCTCTTCCGAATATAAATCTTGAGTCAGGATTTTGCCCATCTTTACAAAAAAACACACACACACACACACAACCGAACAGAATACAAAATATTGAGAAAATCTTCTTACAAAGCAGATCAAAATAAAATAAAAGTACATGAGTAGCCACACACTCAAAGAAGCTCCCAAGACTACCGATTAGAGCTGACAACTGACCCACTTAGATAACCACCGGAACAAGTGTCGCCGGAGAGAGGACCCAATGTCCTCTCGCTTCAAGGTGTGGAGCGACAATCCTGCCATCAGACAACGAAAACTGAGACCGGTCACAACCATGGCACGTGTATAAAATAAGAGGTCGCTAAGATCAATCCAAGCCTGGGGCGAATGGGTTCAAGAAATGTTCTGAACTTCCCACCAATACCAACGAGATGGGACCAAAGGTACCAAGACCCGACGATGACGCCCCAAAGAAGGTGATGAAGCAATGTGTCGTCGATGTATTGACCGAGACGGCTAGGGGTTTTTAAGCGACTCACTGAAGCAAGGGCAGTGACTACAACCACGCCCCCAAGAGGGTCGCAGCACCAAAAGGCATCGCCGCACTGGCGCCAGAGCGTTGTGCTTTCAGCAAAAATCACCTTCACACCACACAAATTAACCAAGCCCGGTTGGAGATGCTCTAAGCCCCTTACTTTGTTCTCCGGAGCACCCAGCACCCTGCAAGCACTAAGCTTAGGGATTTATGGTGGCTCACTCAAGGTTTGACATCACCTATTTTATCGCGGTGTTGCCCGCTCCATCAAGGTGGAGGGCGGTGCGGTGTGTAGGAGAGGCGATCGGACGTGGTGTTCTCGACTCCGTCAGGGTGGATGGTGGTGTGGTGTGTAGTAGAGGAGAACGGAGTAGTTATCATGAGAAGAATGGGAGGTCGATCTCAAGCAGTGCTCGTTTTCTTACATGTCGTTTGCTTGGAGTTGTGTGGGATTATGTAGCAGTTTTTCAGAAGACAGTGGATTTTTGGAACCCAAACTACATGTAGCCCTTTTTTTGAAAAATCGAAAATGACATTTTGAGTTTCCAAAAATCACGAAAAACATCACAGATGTAGATAGTGTCGATATATACAAGCGTGCAAAATTTCACCTTAAATTTTGTTGCATTTTGGGCTGTACAAAAAAGACAAATCAGGGAAATTTCAAAAAAAAAAAACAAATTGTGTATTGTTCACCACCTAGATCCACCATTTGTCTTTTTGCGCAGCCCAAAATATAACGAATTTAGATTTGAAAATTTACACGATTGTAGACCTCGACAATATCTAAATCTAGGAATTTTTCTTTGATTTTTGAAAACTTAAAATGTCGATTTCGATTTTTTTTTAAACGGGCACCATATAGCCCGGGCTCCATTTTAGGTTTTCGTTTTTCAGCACATTTATATCATACGTTGGGTGTGTGGTGTCATGTTTGTATGTTGGTCATTGTTTTATCTATAAAGTGGTGGGACGAAAATCTATTTCGGTGTGTAGTATAGGAGACCGGGGTAGATCATGAGAAAAATGGGAGGGAGATGAAGGGATGGGGATAATGGCGCGCACGCTGACTCGCGTCAAGCGCTAAACGTGGCAACGGTCGACCACGAGGGTAGCAATCGTGAAGAAGCCTAAAATCAATCAGACAAGACGTGGGTGATTTTTCTGGTAGATGTTCTTTTCTTCTGGGGTTCGGGACTTGCCTTGGTCACCGTTCGCAAACACGTACGGAGTACTCCGTACATAATAGACCGAATTCCCTGACGGTCTAGCTAAGCAATGAGCTCACACGGTAGTACTCCGTAGTTAATTAACAAACAAAAGAAACACCTAAAATTCCTTAAATCAATCAGACAAGACGTGGGTGGTTTTTCACACACAAAATCTGGCATGCCGATAAAATGCACAACAGCGCCTGCTTTGACATCGCTTCTCCGTGGATGCGCCGCCTCCACCTAAAATGCACAACAACTACCTTCTCTTTGGCAGATCAAATGTCTTCTTCAGGAATCTGCTGGCTGCCTCATCGTCTCGGTGGCACAGCACGCGGAGAAAAGTGTTGGCGTCGGACGTGCTCCACCATCTTGTCGCGGGCGGCATGGTCGCGCAAGTGGAAGAAGAACGGCGAAACTCGTCGATGAGCTTCTCTGTGGGCAAAGCCATGAGATCCACAACCCCCTCTGCCGTGGAAAACTCCATCTCCACCACTTCCTCCGTCACCAACCCCTCCGCGCAGCTGCAAAAGAGACGCTTCAGGCTCGCAAAGTCCTCAGCCACCGCGCTGTAGTCCTCTCGACTGAAGGCCCGCCCGCTGCCACCAGCGAGGAGCACCATCAGGAAGGCCTCTACGGAGGCCTTCATTACCTCGCGCACCGCCAGCGGCTGCGCCCGGTCATTGAGGACGCTGCAGAGGAATGCCAGATTCTGCTTCATGACACGCAGCACAGGCCGAATGCGAGCCCCAGCGATGCCCCCTTGGTAGAGCGCCTGGTGGAAGCAGTGAGCAGAGTCAAGGAAGACGAGGCGGTAAGCCGAGAGCTCCGTCACGTGGACAACAGATGCGTCAACCGCGGGATAGGCGCGATCAAAGGAGGAGCTCCGAGCACGGCGATGGCCAATGATGTGCCTCTGCTGCCCACGCGGGGCAAGGGACCGGTCGATGGGGTGCAGCACACCGAGCATGTAGTGGAGGGTGTTGAGACGAACGTAGAGCCGCTGCGTGACACTGCTAGTGGTCGGACGAGGCACCCGTGTGGCCCTGGCCATGCTAACAGCAGCTTCACCGCCCCCACCAACACCACAGTTGAGGTTGAGCAGCAGGTGGTGCAGGAGCCTTTTGTCCTGGCTGCACCGTGTCAAGGGCGGCAACGGGGGGATGTAACTCTCCTTGGTCCCTGCACCACACGAGGAAGCGAGGAACGATGCGTACTGGTGCACAAGCCGATCGATGCCGTCGACAAGATTCTGAAGCAGCTCCAACATGGGCCATTGTTGATGAATCTCATTGAGCTCATCCACCGTTGCCTTGGTTATTTTCATCAGATCCACAGCAGACTGGGCGTAAGGCTCGCCCTTGGAACCAGGGTTCCAACTCTCCGAGTCTCTTGCTCTCCTAACACACTCTGCGCCAATCCGTAGCCGATCATCCATCCAATCAGTGACGAGGCCAACAACGATGGAGTTTACATCATAAGGGATCATCTGCTTGCTGCTAACACTGCCATGCCCATCACCATCATCTTGTGCCGTCTGTACCAAGTACTTGTGTAGCTCGGAGACCATTTGCAGGGCACGCATTGACTCACTGCTGAGGCAACCGGCCATCTTGGAGACGTACCGCTTGAAATATGTACTGAAGCTGGTGTGGAGAGTGATGGCGGCAATGGCGGCCGGGCAAGGATGCCACTGTCCAAGTATGGGGGCGTACAAGTCTTTCTCCACCCTCGCCATCTCCTTGGTCTGTGCTGCCACATACATCAGGGTCTCGCTAGGGTCATCCTCCACTTCTACCATCATGCTATTCACCCTGGAATTGCCACTATCGTCCAACTGCATTAGTTTCCAATTATTCATCTTAATTAATTCATTCCTTTCAACTGAGTAGGTAAGCACGTAATTAATCAACGGGAATCATTGGAAAGAAACTCACCTTGGCAAAAGCTCGTCTAACCGACGATTTGATATAGCCATCAATTAGATCAGCAGCAGTAGTAAAAGATGATCCTGCAGCAGCAGCTGGAACGTGTTGGCTCAGCATCTCTGCTGCCGAGACAGAGAGTGCCACGACATTCTTCATTGCGCTCTTGTCAAACGCCTCATGGTAATCCATCAGCTTGTTTTCTGCCCATGAGTACACCGGGCCAGTGTGGCAGACAAGACTCTGCTATATTCTGGCTCCTGCTCGGCTTTCATGGCGTCTTCAGAGACATGCTGGAGCATCACCAAGGTAGCCGACAGCAAGTCCGGCTCAATCTGTCCGGTGGTGACGTACCTCTCGAAGAGGACCCAGGTGAAGCAGACATTGTGGATCACCCTGTTGAGCCCGAGCATGTTCCATGTCTTCTTGATCAGCTCCAGCAGCTCATCAACCTCGTCCAGCAACCATCTTGTCCCTGATGTCGAAGACGGCACGGAGGAGGGACAGGTAAAGGTGCACATTTAGGGGGTAGCCATCGGCCCAGTGACAAACCTCGACGGAACGCCAGGCCAGAGCCGTCACAGTGGCGGACAGGGCGCGCATATTGATCTGCAGCTCGGTGGATCTGATCATCTCACTGAGAGAGAATGCCGCTGCGCTCTGGTCAAGCGGCACAGACGGGTGTGAGACAAGGCCTGCCTCGAGGATCTTGAGCTGGCGGAGCTGCCACAAGCGGTACTCGTCTGCGTTGGCAAACTCAGAGGCCTTGAGGCGTCGAAGGAGCTCCATGGGAAGCACAAGTGATTCCACCTTCTTGGGCATCTATAGACAACAAATTTGCAAGATCAGTCTGTGAATATAAAATATATATTATCTTCAGAATGACGAAATGTATGGAGATACCTTGGGGCCGACGAGGCAGCGGACGAGGGTCTTGCGGACACGGCCATCGGTCTCTTCACTGACCCCCATCTGCCGCCGCATGATCTCCACCGAAGTCATTGGCCGGGCTCCCACCATAGACCTCGTCTTCCTGGCGCGCAGGCCAAGCGACCGCTTCAGGCGGCTTGTCACCACCATGTTCTTTGCGCCCACCAAGTTCTTAGTTCCCTCACCGCCCTCATGGTTCTCCCCAGCGACAGCGAGGCGTCCCCCGGCGGAGGAGCGGCAGGCAGTAAAGAAAATCTCATAGGCGGAGCAGCGAACCTCGTCACGGCTGAGGGAGCCGAGGCTGCCGAAGGGCCACCGTAGATCATGAGGAAACGGGTCTGGGATGGCGCCACCAGTCGCCGTCTCCTGCAAGGAGAGGCGGTGGCAGGCCATGGATAATCGACCAATTCAAGGCCGTCCGGCATGAGGCCGAGGGAAGGAAGGCACGCCGCTCGCATGCATGCATGCAGGATGAGGGGCGTCCCGAACCACCACCATCCATGCAAATATGCAATGCAGGCCAGCTAGCCTGGATCGATTGCCTAAAACAAGCTAGGAACAAGATCCTTGTGCTATATATAGCCAGTAGATAGTTCCATTTGAGAGGAAAGAATACAAAAAACATGTTTGAGAAAGCACATACAGATATAGACAGCAGCACTTGCGTGTAAAAGCAGGTAATACAGGTGAAGCAAACTGGCAGGAAGAAGCTACTGATGCACTTAAGTTGATCGATTAAACTCACAAGACACTGACCACCAAAACTGGGGCAAAGGCATTAGCTGGATGCCTGTGTTTATCAGCAGAGGAAATGGAGCAACCATACATTCGTTCATGTTTTGTTGTATCTCTGATCATCCATCCACCCCTCTTGCGCATTCGGCTCAATTCCTGCCTGTTGTTGCCATATGAATAAACTCCCAGGCAGTCAGGCTGCAGGAATCTTGTACCGCGCCGCCTATGTATCATCGTTTGCTCACCTCTGTCCACAGAGCCAAGTGCAAAGTTGGGCACACAGGGAAACGGCATCGTCCCGGGCGCTGTGAAAACAACATGCACAAAGGTCCCAGTTAATACCATGGATGGACAGACTCATCGACCGAGTCAGTTGATAGCGTTTATATAACACTTGAAGAAGAGCAACAGCAGGAGACCGTCTCTTAGGCTGGCCTGGTCACGGATCATGCTATGTACTACCTCAGTCTATATATACAAGGCCACTTCGTATTTCATAACTTTGACTAATAATTTGACCAATGAGTTATATGTCACTAAAAGGTAATATATGGAAGCTCTTTCAAATGTGAATTCAATGATATACTTTTTATAGCACATAACTCAATTTTTTTACAAATTTAATGGTCAAATGTTAAACCAAAAATGGAGGGAGTATCCGATATGATGCGATGCCACCAGGACAAAGCCAGGGGCAGCATATATGTTTACAGATTAGTAGTACCCCAACATAGTACTTATTTGACGTTATATAAGAGATTTGGTTCGCTAGAGCAAGCTTAATTTGTTTCTTCTTCTGCTCCATCGAACAGACACCCCGTTGTTAACTGAGGGTCTAGTACTGGTACGAGTACAAAAAATGTGAACAGAAGATCAATTAGGAAGGGGAATTGGAAAGGGAATGAGAAGGAGATTGCGAGACAGGGAATTGGGTACCTTGGCTGGAACTCGAGGACCTGCGTTAGGCTGCAGTCGTTGAACCGCACTTTCCTCTGACTCTTCTCCGTCTTCGTCATCCTCTTCCCCACCTTCTCCACCTCCACCTCTCCTCCCGCTGCTCCAATCACATCCGCTTCCGAATCGAGATCAACATCGTGTTCCTGGTGGTTGATCTTAGGCTGCTGTTGCATCACTACTATCACAACAAGACGCGCTGCCGCCGCTGGTGGTGGTTATTGTTGGCTTCCTCCTCCGCGTGCATGGGCAGTAATCGGAGGTGATGCTGGTGCTGCCTGGAGGAGGACGACGAGGATACGATGGGGATTTTTTTTTCTCCGCTCCCTTTCCCTTTTCTCTCACAACTCACGACAGGTAGCAGCCCTCGTCGTCTGCTGTCCAGCTAGACACGACTCACTCCTAGTATAGTAGTAGGAGTATTTTTCTTTTTTAACAATCCAACATACTGACGTTTATCATTATTTAACTCGAGCATCACAAACTCAGTTTAATTTAACTCGCTTAAATCGTAATACAATTGCGATTTCATTAGGGAAGCCTCCGAAACGAATACGTCGACCTCGCTTTCCCAACTTGGGAAATATTCTTGTTGATAGAAATGCCAGGAAACAACCTACTTGAGATATTGGTTGACATCTTGACCATTAACAGAGTATATATATATATATATATATATATATATATATATATATATATATATATATATCCCTTGGCCAAGTTGTTTATTTATGTATTTTCCCTCTTTCTTAATATCAAAATGGCCATGGAGAGCACATATATGGGCGCAAAGCCTTTGCCTCGGATTCCATTCCATTAGATTGAACGTCATACCAGACGAACTTACCAATACATACATCTCTCTACTACTACTACTACTACTACTACTACTACTACTACTATCTATCTATTGTACTACACAGGTCACAGAGTATTCAGGAGATCATCTACTACAGAGATCATAGTACTCAGACAGAACAGGAGGTCATCGCCTGCCTCATCCCAGCAGCTACCATCCACATCCACCTCTTGTCCAAAATGCACACCAACCCAAAAACCACATTCTTCTTCGACTGAAGTCAATACATAACTTCATTTCCCTAATTAACCCTACCTCCCTAACCTAGCAACCATTGGACTGCAGCAGACTTCTTGGCCAACAGCCCAGGTCAGATCATTCCGCGGCGGCAGCAACAGCTACGATGCTTCTCTTCCCTGCAAAACAAAAAGCCAATCAAGCTAAAGTCTAATGTTTCTCAAGGCCAAAAAATGACGATAAACGCTTACTCAGATGATTCCTCCTCCTGCCCCGGCAATACCGGCTCCCGCACAAGCACTCAAACGGTTTCACGGGCTGCTTCTCATCCTGGAAATCAACGCCGTAGTCCTGAAAAACCAACACCATCTCACTGGGCATGTCTTTTGCTGCGGATCTAATATGTGATATGTACATCCCCCCTCACCAAACTTAAAACACAACAACGGCTAAGATCTCTCCATACCCCTTCATAATTAAGGACATGATGGTCATTAAACTTATTAGTTAATTACTAATGAATAATTGGATCAGTATGCGTACATCCGTATACTACAAATCCGTGCAATCCTGGTGGGCCCGTCCCTACAGCGCACGATCATTGTGGCTCCCGTATTCGTCGCCGAGGAGCAGTACCACGCCGTGGATGGTGCTGGCCGGCACAAGCGCCGGCGACCGCGGCCGCCAAACTAGTTGGTGAATCTGTCGCCCGATTTGTTCATGGGTCCTCGGCATCCGGCCGTGCATGGCCATGGCCCTCATGCCGGTGTCCTAGGAAATCAGGACCTGCTTGCAGAAGCAGGTCGAACACCTCGAATGCCAGCCGTGTCTCACCGTACTTGCGGTGGTGTTGATCAGCGCGTTGCAGACGACCTGCTCGTCGACGAGTGCAGCAGCTTGCCAACTGCGCAAGAACCGGTGACGCGACGTCGTGCGGGACGCTGATGATGGTGACCTCATTCAGGTTCAGCGCGGCCTCATCGTCGGAGAGCCTGAGCAACGTGACGGCGTCCTGCGATCTGCCGCTCCTCGCGAGCCCCTCCACGGCTCCACCATCGTGGTTCACGAGAAGTCCTTTCGCTCGGGAGGAGGCCGGCTGTGGAACCGGCAACAACGTCGAGACGGGATGATTTCCGAGCTGGTGAGGATCGGAGATGGCCATCCGAGCAGGCGGTGATCGCGAGATGTTGACGGCCGGAATCGATCCGTGGCCGCCGGAGCCTGATAGGAACGAAGATGGCCGCCGGGAACCATGAGCCGACGTGGAGCGGAGATGGCCGCCGTCGACCGCCGAGTGGGACGTGGTGATCTATGCTTAATACCCGTACGCCGATACCTGGTATACACGGTTTGGATACGGGCCAAGCTAATTTAATCATCTTAATAATTAAGGGCAAAAGACCATATTGACCTTTTGAGTTTGGGGAGGGGGGATGTACCGAAGCAGGGCTCGTCGGCTACATATATGCACTTTTTACTTTTCAAATATATAATACTGTCGACTTGCACAGAAACAATTATTGGACTACAACTAGTAATTAAATAAAGCCAACAGTAAGCACATTGGGTATACATACAGTGGATAAGCCTCAAAATAGAGAACGGGACCCTCAATCTCACTTAGACAGCAATACCATGAGACTCTCACTTTTTGCAGCTATAAAGTTTGACAGTCATCAAAAATACACACCTTCATCTATACCAACAAAGGTTACATGATGCTTTAAAATAAAACTATATGCAACATACCCATGTCAGTTCCTCGAAAGCCTCCACCTTCATGCTTGTGAAGAATGCAAGCTGTTTTTATACAAAAGAAAAGCAAAATCATCAACACGAACACTCTTATTTTATGGTATTTTATGAGTCCGATATGGGTTCTTGCGGTTCTTGTTCTTGTTCTTGCTTGTTCTTCGTGTGTTCTTCGTGTGCGACTCCATCGCGCAATCCCTCCCCGAAACCACAAGCATCCGTTCGGCCCCAGAATAAGCCTACCCCTAGGCATCTGCGTGTTCCCACCACGACAGTTGGCGCCCACCGTGGGGCTGATAGTGGTGCTTGTTGGGTTAATTTCGGATGGGATCTTCATCATCAACGCGGGGACTCAACATCGCCATTGTCCCCGCGCTCTAGCTTGACATCATCGACAAATCCGTGAAGTGAAAAGTGACTCGGGGACTCGACTTCGGCATCGTCCCCGCATGTTGACTCATTTTCGAGTTGGATACAGTGCGAATCCAAGCTGTTCTGGAATCCTGAGATGTTCTGGAATCCGAATCTACTTGGCAATCCGAATCAAGTTTCGGTAATCCGAATCAAGTTTTGGCAAGTTTCGGTAATCCGAATCAAGTTTTGGCATGTTCTGGAATCCGAATCAAGTTTTGGCAAGTTTCGGTAATCCGAATCAAGTTTTGGCATGTTCTGGAATCCGAATCAAGTTTTGGCATGTTCTGGAATCCGAATCAAGTTTTGGCAAGTTTCGGTAATCCGAATCAAGTTTTGGCATGTTCTGGAATCCGAATCAAGTTTTGGCAAGTTTCGGTAATCCGAATCAAGTTTTGGCATGTTCTGGAATCCGAATCAAGTTTTGGCATGTTCTGGAATCCGAATCAAGTTTTGGCATATTCTGGAATCCGAATCAACCTAGCAATCCGAATCTAGTTTCGGTAATCCGAATCATATCTTGGAAATCCGAGTCTATTCTGGTATTCATACTGGCATTAGCGTCTTCCTCGACTTCTTCAACAACCTGGCCTTGTAAGTATCGTTTATATGTCTGCTTTATGCTTCTGCGTAGTCTCAAACAGTACTCGGGGACCACCCCCTCGCTTTTTGTCTAAATGTTTTACCCCGGACAAGATGTCTTGACCCGGGGACTGGGTAGCCAGTCTGTTTTACACCACCTTCTAGATAAGAAAAGTGGCTCGGGGACTCGGTTGAGACCGAGTCTAGTTTTTTGTGCATAGTATCTGCTGTTAGATTCGTTTTCTATCAAGTGCTATAGCTAGTTTGCCTCGGTTAGTATAAGTATTGTTCCCGTCAAATATTATTCATGATATGTATGTTGGACTAACGTTGAAAGGTGACATCGGTTATGTTGAGAACGTTCGCACCGAAGTATTCCAGAAATCCGAGGTGCATGGTAATCCGAGTCAATTTGGAAATCTGGGTCATGTCAGTAATCCGAATCACATTGGAAATTTGAATCATACTGGTAATCCGAATCACATTGGAAATTTGGATCATATTGGTAATCCGAATCACCTTGGAAATCTGGATCATATTGGTAACCGAATCACATTGGAAATCTGGGTCATGTTAGTAATCGGAATCACATTGGTAATCCGAATCATACTGGTAATCCGAATCATATTGGAAATCTGGATCATGTTGGAAATCCGGGTTATATTGGAATTCCGGGTCATCCGGATCATAATTGAAATCCAAGGTATCATGGTTATGTTGGTTATCTCAAATTATCCAAGGTATCCTATCATTATCGGTACTCTCTAGATCGCCGTTTATTTCGGTTTACCACAGTATCACGGTATCACTCCCTATCCCGGATCGCCGTTTATTTCGGTTTGTCACAATATCATGACATCATTCCATATCTCACATCGCTGTTTATTCTGTTTGCCCGCGTATCATGGCATCATTTGCATACCAGATCTTTGTTTATGTTTGTTAGCCAGAAGCAACCTTTGAGATATGTTTTTGCAGGTTGTATGTCAGTCCAGCAGTGGCTGGAGACTTCTATGTCGGTATACGCCCGGAGTGGCTAAAACCGCATTTGAGACATGGTTACGTCAAACCAGCAGTGGCTGGAGACATCTATGTCGGTATACGCCCGGAGTGGCTAAAACCGGCATTCGAGATATGCTTATGTGAGTCCAGCAGTGGCTGGAGATATCTGTGTCGGTATACGCCCGAGGTGGCTAAGAACCGACATATGAGTTATGCCCAAGGAGGCCGAGATACCGAGACATACGTGATATGCCCAAAGAGGCCGACATACCGAAATATGTGTTATGCCCAAAGAGGCCGAGATACCGAGACATATGAGTTATGCCCAAAGAGGCCGAGGTACCGAGACATATGTGATATGCCCAGAGGGGCCGAGATACCGAGACATGTGAGATACATACTTGCAGGTTTATGTCGGTCCAGCCTACGCTGGCGGCATCCGAGTTCGGTAAAAGCCAGGAGGGCTAACCGACGCTGGCGGCATCTCAGTTCGGTAAAAGCCAGGAGGGCTAACCGACGCTAGCGGCATCTCAATTCGGTAAAAGCCAGGAGGGCTAACCGACGCTGGCGGCATCTCAATTCGGTAAATGCCAGGAGGGCTAACTGACGCTGGCGGCATCTCAGTTCGGTAAATGCCAGGAGGGCTAACCGACGCTGGCGGCATCTCAATTCGGTAAAGGCCAGGAGGGCTAACAACCGACAGACAATGGTGGCCATGCAGGCAGTACGCCAAATTGCCCAATGTCGGCAGAGGCATCTGTGTGTGGCCATGCCCATGCAACCAACACATTTCCAGTGCAAAACTGTCATCTCGTTGTTGATTCGGGTGAGCTCGGTCAAACGGATGTCGCATTTGGCCTGAAAGGCATGGCTAGATGAACGAATTACAAAGGCTATGCATATGGAGATTTCCTGGTGTGCTCATTTATTTTTGTAAGTCTGCGCGCGACTCTGCGAGTCCCCCGCAGCCTCGGGGACTACTGTCGGGGATGTGATCCCCGGGTACCCCAAAGTTAGTGTTACGGTTGTGTTGATAAGAGGAATTAAAACAGGAATAAATGGATAAACGGTGGAGAAAAGACAGAAGAAACAAACCTGAGCCGAATCTGGTAATGCCCAGGTTCGGATTAATCTTCTCGGTGGCCGAATTGCATTGCAGACTCGATCTAGGCCGAATTTCCTCAGAGCAGACCGAAGTTTTCTCCAACTCGACGGGCCAAGGTGCTCAAGCAGGCCGAGATCCGTTTTAGCTCTGTCTGAATCGGGTTGGGCCGAGGTCGCGGTCATCCCAGATGGGCCGAGGTCCCAGCTGATCCGGTTAGGCCGAACTCCCCAGCATCTCTGTGCAGGCCGAATCTTCTTTGGTGGACTGAGGTTGGATGGCCGAGTTGCTCTCCCCGGATTGGGCCGAATCTCCAATCTCGGGCGGCCAGGGCCTCCTTTCCTTGTCTCGGTTAGGACGGGCCGCTGCTACATCGGCCGGACCAAGGTCCTGCGTATCTCACCTGGACCGAAGCTGCTCCTGACCCGGTTTGGACCGAGGTCTTGTCTCGGTTAGCATCGGCAGGCTGCAGTGCGGAGCCTCGGTTGCTCAGCCATGGTCGCCAGAGAGCACCTCGGAGCAGGCCAGCACTCCCTTTGCCCCGGACGGACCGGTGACGCGCAGCACCTCAGGCCGGTTTCATATTTCGACTAGCATCGCTCCGAGGCAGCAGACGTAACCTGAGTCGAGGCAGGAGGCCTCGACGTCCCACCATTGCTTCCTCTACTTCGACACCAACTCCTCCAATCCGAATCTACTTCGACCGACGCCGGGTCATCCCTAACCGGATCATCTCCTCCGGTGCCGGGACACCCTTATCCGAATCATCATAAATATCTTCGGGAGAGGATAAGAAGAGGACGTGGAGATTCTCAAGACAATGGCTAGACGACAAAGGAAAGGACGGCATCTCCCGGAGATGCCGGAGACAAGTGCTAGAAGACAAAGGAGTCAACTGTGCTACAGTGCATGGTGTCTCCTCCTCCACTCATTGTTCCCTGGGTTCCACGTTATAAGGGGCACCAGGGAGAGGGGACGGGGAGGAGGGGCAGAGACGCTACGCACAGCCCCTGGGCTCTCTCTCTTCTTCCTCTTGCTCACTGGAGCTTTCTTCTTGCTTGGTTTCCTCTCCATTGCTAGATCCTCACAGCTCGATGAGCACATGTACAAATCATATACAAAGAGGAGAATACACCAAGTAGGCTAGTGCTGCAGTAGGGGTTTTACCTCCTCACGAGGGCCCCGAAGCAGGGTACATCGTGTGTGCTTTGTGTTCTTGCGGTTCTTGTTCTTGTTCTTGCTTGTTCTTCGTGTGTTCTTCGTGTGCGACTCCATCGCGCAATCCCTCCCCGAAACCACAAGCATCCGTTCGGCCCCAGAATAAGCCTACCCCTAGGCATCTGCGTGTTCCCACCACGACAAGTAGCACTTACATGATAATAGCGATGATTAGGAGTCTCCACTTCAACAGGGACCACTGCTAGATTTGCATCACGGCATCTACATGATGGTGGAGTGTTGTTATGACCAGAAAAAATAAATTGGAAAGACAAGTTACAAGCCTCATCTTTTATGCTGTCATTTAAAAATAAAAACATCATAGAAATGACCGCAAAGAGCTAGAGCACACCTGTGGTTGATGAATCTGCCAATGTTCCCAAAAAATGTTCCATCTAGGCATAAAGCCGCTTCATCCTTCAGCACCCCTTCAGAACACCAACCAGCATCCAAAAGCATCGGATGTACATACCTATCATTCTGCGTGTTTTCAATGGCCCTTTCATGTAGCTCTGTACTTGTTAGTATCTCCCCAGCATATTCACAAACAAAAGCTCCTTTTGGCAATTCATCAAGCGTGCGGAGCCCCCAACCTGTCCCTTCCCCAGTGAAGAAAACCTAGATAGTAAAAGTAACAGTAGTTGAAAACCATCCGTATAATCAGAACGCTGCAAGCTCCAGCAATCTATGTTCATAGAAACTTAAATATTACCTGTAGATTGCGTGTTATGCCACGTTGAACCACGCGGTTACCACATTGCATGTTGCAGCCACATTTGCTCCAGCATTCCTTGATAAACTTCCTGACAAGGTGGCCCCTGCAAGGCTCTAGCGAAGCTTTATTTCTAGACTTCTCAAGGGGGCAAGTTTCACAAAACACCTTCTGATGTTCTTCTGGGAAGCGGTTGATAGAGACACACTCATCAATGAATGCTGGCCTAACCAAACCTTCTAGCGTATATGCATATTGACCCCCAGTTTCTCTTGCACAAGCACATGGTTCAGGTGCGGACAAACAGTTTCCAAAGCAATCAGCGCAACAGTCTTCACCGCCAATCTTTGCAAGTGAAATGTCAACATGAGCATTCTCGAACACAACGTTCTGTGGTATATAATAGAAGGAAGGAGGACATTTCTCACTGCCAAATTCATTTACAATTGATATCCTTATTCTTTCTTCTCCCTTGGTTATATCTGTTACATCATGGTTAGTCCTCAATGTGGAAAGTACCAGATGTTGCTGCTGGACAGGAGTCGAATTCACTGGGCCGCCCTCTGAGCTGTTAGGAACCAATGACTCCTCTGCAGCTTTCCGTTTCCTATTCCTATCATCCTCTGACCTGCTGCCATTACCAACAATATCTGATTGTGCAGTATGCTCTACAGTATGTTTGGTGCCCAGTTGTAAAACACACTGGCATATCTCAGTCATGAGGCTGCCAACGGAAAAATCAGGAGGAAGAACCTTGCATGAGCCAAGACATTTATCCTCAACCATCTTGAAAACTGTTTCTAAAGCAGGCATGTGGAACTTTGATGGATCGACAGTGCATTTCAGTGACATCTTAACCTCACCCTTAGTGGATGATGCTACATCAATGTCTAAACCAGGTGTTTCCTGCAAATTTCCAACTCCAGATCCTGCTCCATTGTTCAATGTGCTGCTTGTTGGTTCTACAGACATAGTAGTTATTTCTCTGTTTCCGCAACTCTGAATTGTCCTGTTTCTAGCACCTATAGAAAGTTCAAACGAGTCCAATCAGAATAAGACCATTGCTGGAAGAAGAGAACAGCAAGATGTGATCGATCAAAGACATATTTAACACGGTACTTAACAAGAGTTTAACCAAGCAAAGTCTCAGCAGGTGCCACATCCAAATATCAGGAAGCCTTATTTAACGCATTATGTTACCAAGCAAAGGATCCAGCAAGTGCTGGGAGCAATTATAGAAAGTGTGCCATTGGCATATCTACTTACGGCGGCGCAGGAGATAACTGTAACATTTTAATCACTGTAGAAGATTGTGGAGTTAATTCTCTTATGCTTTAATGATAATATCACTGACGGTTACAAAGCAAAGAAGCACAATGTCATCATCATGATCTAAAAGTAAAAGACGGCAATCTACTATGTGCTTAATGTAGGAGGACAAAAGGATCCAATGGTCAGTGACAACCTGGGATCCGTTCAGGATTTCGATCAGGTTGCGGCGGAGGAGGCATTTCTCGAAACCCCGGCGAGGATGCCGCGCCGCGCCGTGAACGGACGATGAGGCGAGGCTGGACATCCTGAGAGTCCATGTCGACAGGCTCATGCTTGGGCTCCCTCGGGAGTACGGCGTCCTCCGGCTGGAGATACGCGTCGATGGTCTGCATGTGCCGCCTCTTGCGGAGCAACCTCGTCGAGGCTTGGGCCTGCTGAGGCGAATCAGCTCGAGGTGAGATGGCCATGTGCTGTTCGGCTCTGGGACTGGGGGATGGAGGGCCGAGGGAGTCCTCGCGGGCGAGTGAGGTCGACGGAGCTCCTCCTGCCGGGCAAGCGCCGATCTCCACCTGCTCCTGCTCCGGCTCCGGATCTCCGCTGCCGTTAGCCTGAAAAAAAGGCATTTTGTCAGAAGAGTGGATTGGCGAATGGAGGATGGATTCCAAAGAAGGGAGGTCGGGACCTGGGCATCGAGGATGGCGTCGGCGAGGACGGAGTAGTTGTCGTCCTCGATGAGCTCCCACTTTCTGTCGTAGACATCGAAGATGCGCTTGAGGGCGTCTTTGCACTGCTTGCTGGTGAAGCCGAGGGGCTTCATGGCCTCCACCGCCCGCCCAAACCTCTCCCTCCCCGACCGAGAAGAACCCATCCTGCTCTCCTTTCCTTCTCCGATTCGATTGGACTGTGACTCAGAGTGACTCAGTGGGTGGACATTGCTGGCATCGCCATTGCTAGGGTTTGCAAGCTAGGCGAGCTGGGGTTTGGGGGGGATTTGAGTTGGGTCGATTTAGAGTGACTCTGTGTCGGTCAGTCAAATGCGCTTTGTGCTCGTGTTTGGACTTTGGATGAGAACGGCGCCGAGAACCTGCCTGTGGTAAGATGGTTAGGAGGGTGGTTGTATCCCTAGTTCACCAGAGTTCAAACTCCAGGTTTGACGCTGGTGTTTCTCATTTAGGCGGAATATTCTTCAGTGGGAGGCGACGTTCCCGTCGATAGCGAGGCGCCTGTGGTGACTTCGTCAATCTCAAGCTTGATCCGCCGGCTCAGTCTCTCGGAGGTGTTCATAGGGGTAGGGTGTGCGTGTGTGCGTTCATAGGGGTGAGTGTATGCGCGTGTATATGAGCGTCTGCGCTGTACTGTGTTTCACAAAAAAAAAAGATGAGAACGGCGCCGGGATGAGAAGGCTACTCGAATTCACGCCTCCTGGCCTATCTCTTACATAACGGTTCCTTTTTTTTCAGAATCCATCAATTTATTGATCAAATCAAATAAAATCATTAAAAAGATGGATAGACTATGGATCCCATCACATAGTAAAAGTTACATTGTTTTCCAAAAAAAGACTCAGACATTAAAAAAACATCGAACAGTACAAAACACCTCAACAAAAACGAAAATTACAACCAGATTCTTGAGATGCACTTCGTCTTCAACTTCCAGACCGTGTGACGGCGCGCCGCCGCTGCCGCTCCTCCCTAAGCCGGCCTGACGTTGTTGGTTGTGGACGAGAAGTCGACAAACGGGTCAAGAAGACCACATCCGTTCAAGAACCGAAGAAGAAGGATGAACCGCCGATGAAGCTCCGCGACGATTCGGAGATCGTCACCACCACCAGAAGAAGTTATTGAGAAACACACCACTCCCACAAGCTTCTCGGTGTCGCTGCCGAGATGGGACTGAAACCGGGGAGACCTTATTGACAGAGATGTCGTCGCCTCAATCAGAACGCCGCCCTAGCGTCAATTTTAGGCTAAATATAGCGTAGCCTCTCCAAATACGCTATATCGTGCTATTAACCGTGAAATAGCGCGCTATTTTTTTCGTTGGTTTGGATGAGAACGGCGCCGGGATGAGAAGGCTCCTCGCACTCACGCCTCTTGGCCTATCTCTTACATAACGGTTCCTTTTCTTTTCAGAATCCCTCAATTTATTGATCAAATCAAATAAAATCATTAAAAAGATGGATAGACTATGGATCCCATCACATAGTAAAAGTTACATTGTTTTTCTTAAAAAAGGCTCTGACATTAAAAGAAACATCGAACAGTACAAAACACCTCAACAAAAACGAAAATTACAACCAGATTCTTGAGATGCACTTCGTCTTCAACTTCCAGACCGTGTGACGGCGCACCGCCGCTACCGCTCCTCTCTAAGCCGGCCTGACATTGTTGGTTGCGGACGAGAAGTCGACAAACGGGTCAAGAAGACCACATCCGTCTCAGAACCGAAGAAGAAGGTTGAACCGCCGATGAAGCTCCGCGACGATTCGGAGATCGTCATCACCGCCAGAAGAAGTTATTGAGAAACACACCACTCCCACAAGCTTCTCGGCGCCGCTGCCGAGATGGGACTGAAGCCGGGGTTATTGACAAAGATGCCATCGCCACCATCAGAACGCCGACCCAACAAATCTAGACACAAAAATCAGAAAACGGAGTCCTCCCGCGACGAGGACCGAGATCCGCCCCGCCTTAGTGGACTTCTCCATGGTCCGAAGTCCACCGAGGCGGGGCAGATCGTTGGCGGCGCCAACGGGAGGCGAGGGAACCCTAGATAAAGCCTGGGAGCTCTCAAGGCCAGGAGTGTACCGACTGACGAGCTACTTTATATTTTTAAAAAATTACATTGTTGGCGAATCAATCACAACGATTTACTAATATTGAATAAAAGTTACATTGTTGGTGACGTTACTAATACAAAAATCATAACGGAATATCTATTCAGTAGGCAGCAGGCGCCTGATGGTTAGCTTACCTATCTCCCTCACGATTCTCTTGTTCCTCTTTTCCTCTCCCGATCCCATCCCCCACCACCACCGGCACAGGAAACGAACACCACCGAACATACTCGGTACATGCCATTCGTCGCCAGGCTCCCGCCACCGGCCGCCGCCGCCCCTACTATCGCGGCCGTGCTCGCCGCCATCGCCCTGATCTACTACTTCTCCTCCCGTCCCCGCCCACATACATGAGCAGCACTACCCAACCGCCGCTGTCGAGATGATGCTTCTTGTGCTCTCCGGCAAGTCCCCCCCCCCCCCCAGTGGCGGACCCAGAGGGTGGGCCGGGTGGGCCGTGGCCCACCCAGAATTCTGTGAAAATTCCTGACTACCCCTAATATGAATTCAAATCCGTGGCCCTGGTTGGCTGTTTGGGCCTTTTTTCTACTTTTTTTTCTACCGCCTCTTCAGTTGGTCTACTGGACAATGTCTAGATCCTATAACTGAAATCATTAGCTTTCTTATACATGATGTTATATGTTTCTCTAGTAATTATAGAATTGATTATGAAGAGAAATAACTATATTGCGCCTATTTATGCTATACTTCATCATGTAAGACTTTGTTCATGTTTTAAATATGTATCGGAATCACGTTCATTTGAAAAATATGTGTTAAACTACAATGTTGTGTCAATTTGGTAAAAAAAATGCTGTGTGACATTTTTTTAGATTGTGCCCACCCTCCAATTTTTTTCTGGGTCCGCCACTGCCCCCCAGGACTAGCAGGTCCTCGCCTCCGCCGCCGGAGAACTCTCTCTAGACGAAGACGGGGGCGAGATCGCCATCTCCCTCGCGCTCGATGTCGCCGGGGGCGTGGGCTTCGACACCAGCGCCTACATGGGCGTGCTCGTGGCGCACCTGGCGCGGCGCTTCGGGAGGTGGATGATGTGGTCACCACGGATGTCCTCCACGGCTACACGCACCACCTTGTACTGTTGTTCGGACATAATTCTGAATTTTGCCCATCTACCGCTGTACAAGTCTGACGAGTTTCTTCTGTGATACGTAGTGATTGCTCACTGGGATTACACGTGTCTGTGTCTGTGCTTGTTTGCATATTTTCGATATCCAGCAATACAAAAGCTGTAGTTTCTAATGTTTCCTGTATTTTTCTGGAAGGATCAGATCAATTCATGTTTGGGTTGAAGGCCAAGTGGTGAACTGGCGTGCAGTTCTGGAATCCCATGCGAACAATGGCGACTACTGAGCAGGAGTAGTACAACCAACTTGCTTGTTGCAGTTCCATTAGATAGATATTGATGCCATAAGCAAGAATCATGGGTCGGAGGTTAAAATCATGGTCTCCAGAACTGATATCGAATGGCAAATCTTGCCGGCTGAAGTGCCACTGAACTTAACTTCTTGCTTTCTTTTTGTTTGTATGTCCATCGTAAGATCAAATTTATTTTTATACCACACTAGTATGGATATTTTCATCATTCTGTTTCTTGCACTGATGATAAAAAAAGCAACATCCAAGATTCTGTTTGAGTGGCTTAGCGGTTAGATGTCACATAGGTGTTGTTGTACGAGTCTACTTATCTCTGGTTTTCCAATTTTAAGCTGAAATGATTTAAGCTGTAATATTCATGGATTTTGGGAAATTTTATTTTTGAAAAAAACCTGTCAGCTATTTGCCGTAGGCATGCCTACGACAAATAGGACACCTGGCGCTAGCCTATGCTTCCTAAATATGCTATTTGATGAAGGCGTTTAAAAATCTTACAACAAATAATTTTGTTGTTTGCCGAAGGCATTAGTTTTGCTTAGGCAAATACATTTGATGTTTGATATAGGTATTATGTTTGCTTACGACAATACTTTTGTTGTTCGCTGAAGGCTTAATTTTGACTTGTGGTTTGTCGAAGATTTTATTTTGGCATACGACAAATATTTGTGGTTTGCCGAAGGGTTTATTTTGGCCTATGGCAAATATTTGTGGTTTGCCTAGGTCTTTGACGCCACCGTTTTTTGCCTCCACGCTCTCCACCCGCCCACGCTCGCGCATAACACTACATGTCGCTCTTTTGGGTATCTCAAGGTGGGTAGGTAACTCCATCAGTATTAGGTGGGAATTACCTTACTCTTTCGGTAATAGTTACCGACCCAATACTGATGTAGTTACCCACCCAGTACTGATAAAGTTACCTATGTGTTTTCATGATGTAGTTATTCACCACACATCGATTTAGTTGCCATACTCTCTCGGTAATAGTTATCCATCCAATACTTATGGAGTTACCTACCCAGTACTGATAAGATTACCCATGTGTTTTCATGATATAGTTATCCATCATGAAATCGATTTATTTATCATACGCTCTCGGTAATAGTTACCCACACAGTTCTGATAGATTTACCTAGCCAGTACTGATGAAGTTATCCATACGTTCATAATGTAGTTATCCAACACGAAATCGATGTAGTTACCATACTCTTCCGATAATAGTTATCCATGCAGTACTGATGAACTTATCCATGCGTTCATAATGTAGTTATACACCACGAAGTTATCCACTCTGTACTGATAGAGTTACCTACTCAGTAGTGATGAAGTTATCCACTCTGTACTGAAGGAGTTACCCACAAAGTATTGATGGAGTTTACCCACCCTAGTCTAATGGAGTTACCCATCCAGTACCGATGTAGTTACCCATCTTGTACTGATGAAGTTATCCACCCTAAACTGATAGATTTACCCACCTAATAGTGATGGAGTTACCCATCTAGTAGTGATGGAGTTACCACTCTAGATTGGTGTAATTACCCACCCAATAGTGATAGAGTTACCGACCCTAGACCGATAGAGTTACCCATTTGTTACTGATATAGGTATCCATGATGAACATGTAGTCACCATACACTCTCGGTAATTGTTACATATCTAATACTGATGGAGTTACCCACCTAGTACTTATTGAGTTATCCACATGTTTAGGATAAAGTATTCACCCCGAAGTCGATATAGTTAAGTAATAGTCATCCACTTAATACTGATGAGTTACCCACCCAGTGCATATGGAGTTACCCACACATTACTGATGGAGTTACCCATTTGTTCATGATGTAGGTATCCATGATGAAATCGATGTAGTTACCCTACTCTCGTTAATAGTTATACACCCATTACCAATTGAGTTATCCATTTATTCATGATGTAATTATCCACCATAAAATCGATATAGCATGCTCTCTAAATACTTACCCACCCAGTACCGATAGAGTTATCCATCTGTTTTAGGGGTGTAGTTATCACCATAAAATTGACAAAGTTATCACACTAATACTTATAGAGTTGAACAAGTGTTTAATATATAGTTACCCACTTGTACATGATATATTTATCGTCCCAAAAGGTTAACTCACTTATAAAACTAGGAGGTAACTTGAAAACTCGAAAAAATCGAAAAGAACCAAAAGGTGGATATAGTTTCAAACCGAAAATTAGTTGTCACTTGGGAAGGGTAACTTACCTATTATGGCCTGGATAACTCACGTGTTAATGGTGGGTAACTTTCGGGTCAAAAGAAATATCGTTGAACCATATCAACATGAGATTTAATTTCGAAGATCTCGACGCGACTAGTTCAACGGTGAAAACAAATCATAAATCGGATGAACGGTTTGGGCTACAAAACATTTTGTATTTTGAATTTCGCATTTAATGCGAGATGACATCAGTAGTTTCGTCTTTTAGCGCATGCATGCAAAGATGGTTGTTTCTCACACACCGACGCGGTGCGGATGACTAATTGAGTTTTGGCAAACTTTAGATAAGTGCGTACATATTCGCTAAATATAAGGTGTCTGCTACGTAGTCCTGTCCAAATCATAATCTTAGAATTAGGTTTCAGATTTCACAATGTAGGGGAAAAATCCATCGAAGACAAAGGAGATTCAAATGATAGTTTCATTGTAACTGGCGTCATTTTCTACCCAAAACGACCATATTGTCCCAAACGACCAAATATGCAACCTTCAATTCCCACATTGCCGTGGACATACGAGAAACCGATCAGCGCCGGCCACTTTGAAACCTCAAGACTATATGAAATCCTATTTTAATTTTCTTTTATGATCACAGTAAAGAGACATTTGTAGTAAGTAGCCACGTACAAATTTCCGTAATATCCTCTTACAAATAAGCCAATTTTGCGTTACCACAACTCTATTGCTTTTTTTAACATGAACTCTATTGCTATTTATGTCACCTTAATGAGTTCAAGCTACCAGGTGGGCCACCCTTGGTAGTTTTCGTGGTCAGTTTGGTAAAAGAGATACCCTGCTCCGGTACAGTTTATAATACGTACATATAGTTTAAGAAAAACTTTGACCATTAATTTGGTCTGCAAAATATAAATTGTATATCACAAAAAGTATGTCACTGAAAACTTATTTCGAATATGAATCCAATGGTATAATTTTTGTGACACATAGTTTATATTTTGTTGACAAAATCCATGGTCATTTTTTCTTAATTACGTACACTTGTAATTTTTTTTTTGAAAAAGATGCCTTGTAAAATTTACTTGAGGGGTAATTTGGATTTCTTACGTTCCATGTAGACTCAAAATCTACAATTATTATGTGATGAATTTCTCGAAGTTGGCTTGTTGTGTGACTCGTACCCATGTGGTTTCTTTGTTTATGTCCAGTTTAATGTCAAATGTGTTATTTATGTTGACTTTCCCTATAAGCTCTCGTTATGTGAAAGAAAAACCAGCATTTGGGATCTACTCTCTAAATTGTATAAATAAAGTTTATGAGATTTCTTTTGAAAGATGTTGAAATGCCTGAGTTGGTCTGAGGTACCAGATTGCCTTTTCGGGTCGCAAAGGATAATGGGTTCAAACCCATTATCAACATACTTCAAAAAAAAGAAATTGTTTCAGGCTAACAATTTTTCTCAGATTATTATTTAGTCCCTAGCGAATTTAGTCCTACTAGCAGTAGGTTTTGTTTCCATAAATACGAGCTATACCCTTGATTTATTACTTTTCTTTGCCTGTTCGTTTTAACATATTGATATCAATGCATTGAAACTCAAGGCTTTTGCGTTTTCGCTAAAGAAAAAAAATGTTTCTATTGGTGATAGATAAGGAAATCATCTTGAGTTTCAGGTCATATCAGATCACAACTTAGCAGCAAATAATTTTGTACCAACATCGAATGGAGTAGTTCACTACCTTTACATATGCTCACCATCTCGGTCCTACAGATACCATGATTGTTATATAAATTCTCCAAAAACACGCACTTCATAATATGTTTTTTTTGCTTCAGTCTGCCAATTTCTCTCAAGATTTTACAATCCCAGAACTATTATTTAGTCCCTAGAGAATTTAATCACAATAGCAATAGGTTTCATTCCATAAATATGAGCTACACCCCTTGATTTAGGACTATTATTTGTCTGCCTGCTTTTTCCTCAAGCGCGTTATCGCAGGTTTCTTGGAAATCAGGTGATTCCCACTTTTGGGCGGGTCTAATGGCGACGAAGAAATTCTTCTTCCCATATGGCTCCTTCTCTATTAAGGATGGGTCTGAGATAAGGTTCTGCGAGGATACATGGTTGGGTACTACCCCACTCCGAGAACAATATCCTGCGTTATATGGTATAGTCCAAGGACGTCACAAGAGTGATACACTTGCTCAGGTGTTGGTTAATAATCAACCCAATGTGACGTTCCGTAGAGACCTTGTTGGACCCAGGCTGGCATCTTGGCATGAGTTGCTCCTACGACTCGGTACTGTCAATTTGACTCAAGGGACCGATGAGTTTCGGTGGAATCTACGCAATTGCGGTAAATTCTTCGTGGACTCCATGTATACAGCACTTGTTCTGCCGGATGTGCCAGTAAATAATAATAAGAAAATCTGGAAGATGAAGATTCCACTTAAAAACAAAGTTTTTGCGTGGTATCTTCGTCGAGGGGTAATTCTTACAAAAGACAACCTTGCTAAACGCAATTGGCATGGGAGTAAACAGTGTGTCTTCTGTCACAAAGATGAGACAATCAAACACCTGTTTTTCGAGTGCAAATTTGCTAGTTCTATATGGTCCATCGTCCAGATAGGTTCTACTATTTATCCACCTACAAGCATTGCTAATATTTTTGGCAACTGGCTGAATGGGGTGGATAATAGGTTCAAGCAACTTATTAGGGTGGCAGCGCTTGCCGTAATATGGTCGCTTTGGCTATGTAGAAATGACAAGTTTTTTAATGATAAAATTTGTTCTCTTATGCAGGTTATCTACCGGACTACTGTTACACTCCGTTCGTGGTCTCCGTTGCAACGTGTGGGGCATCGAGACCTGTTTATGGAGGTGTGTACAAGACTGGAGGATACGGCGAGAGACTTTTTATCCCTACATGGATGACAACATAATTTGTGGATCGGCCCTCCACCACCATAGGCGTTTTTAGAATTTCTCATATTGATATGTAACTCGCCTTTTATTTTTGTTCGCACTTCGTACTTCAGACTTGTTTCGGTTGTGTGCATCTTTGTTATGCAGAGGCTGGGTGTAATGCTTAAACATTTTAAGTAATAAAAACTCCCTTTATCTAAAAAAAAGAGTTTTACAAAAAAGGAAATCGTATCGAGTTTGAGGTCATAACAAATATCAAATTGACATCAAATAATATTGTACCAACATCCAATGGAGTAGTTTACTTCTTTCACATGCTCACTATCTAATTCTTGCATCGATCATACTTGTTTTAGGAAATTTCTCCAAAATTAATAAACGACGGGTCGGATCATGGATGGCATCATTCATGATAGTTAGCAGCAGCACCAAATGACACCACATTCAAAATTCCCTTGCAGATCGACAATAATGATTTCAAGTGGCCTGCGATTTTCCTATGGAAGGATCCATGTGGAGATAGGCGATACAGGTGACAAAGAAGAGCAACACCTCTGATATCAAATCCCAAATCAAGGATTTATCGCTCTTGATAGGTGTCATAAACTAACACTACATTTATATCAAGGTTATAGAAAACTTTCTTATCTAGTGCTAGAATGTTGAAAAAATAGAATTACAATGGTAAACCATAAATTAAATAGAAAAAATAAATAAACCGGGGCTTATGTTGGATTGGCACATCATAAATCCAAATAGGACTAACAAATAGGTAGATAGATTGCGGAAATGTATTTTGGGTCATAGGAGCATATGTTCCCACTATCCAAATTTCGTTTTAAATGTCAAAAAAATTCAAATAAAAATTTCGGATATACTTCTGGACATTCTATGCCTGCACATAAAGTTTTGCAGGAAAATGACTATTTTTGTACTCTGCGTAAAAAGACAATCCCGGTGTTTCAAAATAAATTTGTATGAGACATTTTTTTGTCTTTTTACATAGGCCAAAAAATGTCTTTTCCTACGAAATTTTGTGTACGGATATAAAATGTATGGATGTTAATCCAAATTTGTTTCAGATTTTTTGACATTTCAAAATGTAATTAAAAATATTTTACTTACAGAGTTCTACCTTCCTTGAAATATACTATGATGTTTTGTTAGACAATTTTAGCCTACCAAAACATCTTATATTTTGGAACTAACGTAATAGAATTTTTTGAGTTTTAAAGCAGTCGATCCTGCCGTCAGATTAGATAGAAGAGTTATAATTACAGTCATTGAAGAATATTAAATAGATATTCACTCATTTGTCCCATCCAAAGAAGATGCTCATGTGTACACGAGAGAATCAAAATCAGCAAACCCATAGATATATCTCTGTGCCTCATGTGTCATGTGTACACCTACTGTCTTTTTTTCAGAATATTACAAGCTCAAATTATATACATCTCCCTGTTACGCTATACAAGTGGCATATGCATATCTGTCGAGATCTTGCTATACAATAGTGCATCACAAAATAATAGGAGAAGAAGAATCTTGTCTATCTATCTATATCTCTATGCAGATTAACTCGGCTTAAGTTGCTTGTTGTTCCTAACTAGCTGGTCACTGCTTGCTGTCCAGCTGTTTGGGTGGTTAGTTTTGGCGATCCGACAGAACAGAATCGCTCCACGAAAGCATAAAATCGCGTGCAACGGATGGTAAATCTGCACAGAGAGTATGATATATATGTGGATCGCTAAGCATGTAGAAATGTTTCCAGACAAGAGCAAGTAAAACAGAGTTTGGTTGATTTACCTTGGATAACCTCAAGAGCAACCGAAGGTATATCTATCTGATCCTCCACCAGTCTGTATACATCAACAAGCTGCAAAAGGAAGAAAGGAGTTGCGGTAATCCATCAAGAAATCTGTCTTGTATAGTGCATAACCATAGGTATATAGTATATTCCCTTCCATCAACATTGACCAATCTATGTAGAGTAGTACCTCCTCTACATGCAACTTGGAGTCCTCCGTGAAAGCCATTACAAGCTGTCTCCTGATCCCAGAATCAATAAGGAACAACCGTGCTCCGTCTTTTATTGTGTCAGTGAGATCCAGTTTTTTCTCCATTTTTTGACTTGCCACAGTTTGCCTGCAGTACGGAAGATCAAAACACTTGCAAGAACAACAAGATAGGTACAACATGACATGACCAGCGGGGTCTAATACTCACAGGGTATTGCTTTTCAGTGCAGGATTGGCGCTCATTTTTGACACATTTTCCTTGGCAAGAACAATCAGGTTCTCCAGTCGTTTCCACTGGAACAACCCATCTTTGAATAACACCTGTTTAGAAAAAAGGTAGGTAAATGGTGACAAAATCTGAATAATGTTATAACCAACAACATTGAAGGTAGCAAAATTGCATGCATAGTACATCAGGCCTTATAAATTATGAACTGTCAGCGTTAACTGATAGTAATTTTCTGCTTTTTCATTTCTGACAGAACATGCTTCCAAATTATGAGGTTGATTCACTAGCCCAGCTTGTACAAGTTTTGTTTGTTCTGCCTTTTATGTCTGTGTTTTGTTTTTCGTTTGCTGTGAAGCCTTGAGGGTTGTTGTATTTGCCAAAATCTGGCTTTCTTCTTCTATTGCCCATGTATTGGAGAAAAAAAAGGTTGCTGTTATAATTTTGTATCGATGCTTCATTTCACACTTCGGTTCACAAAGTGATGTAGTACATGGCAAAAACTACCAACTGGAGATACGTTAAGAGGGTTTATAGAAATTACAACCTACCTGTATCAGCCGTTCACGGAGAGCAGGATTTGGATCTGTCAAAAGACGATTTGCTATATATGGATATGCAACCTAAATATGAAGAAACATAGAGTGAAGGGCATAAGTAACCAAACAGATGTATGCTATTGTTTTCATGAGAACTGAAAAAGGGTAGCACATGTTATACCTCAAGGAACTTAAAATCAGGCTCAAGAGTAAAACAAATTCCTTCTTGAGTTAACAAAGAACGAATGACCAAAGAAAACCTTTCTGGGATACGGATAGGGTAATTGTAGACGAGCTGATTAAACTTTCCTGTGATTTCGAATTTCATTAGTCGTTAGCAAATGAAGTATATCTGAACACATGGAGCAGTGCTACACTAAGAATTCATCATTAGTCCAAGCAAAACGATAAAAAATATTCTTCAACATGTGTGAGCAGGTAAAGTATCTAGAAACAAGGGATTCCTTAAAAAAGTATCATGACTTAATGATCAAGAACTCTTACTCCCATAAACATGTAATCTGACACACATCAAGAATATAGAGCAGGTAGAAGCAAACATATGCACATTTATCAGCAGAATAAAAAATTAGAAAACAGGGATTACCAGTCACACTCCTGAAATTGAAGTCTGCCAATCCTTTTCCAGCCGAGTTTTGCCAAATAGACTCCAGAGCTGGGATAATTGGAGCTACATCTGTTCCACTAGCAAGAAAACCAAGCCTTGTGAAGTCATTTGCCATTTCTGCATAGTCTTCATTTACAGCATGAACTACAGCATCAATCAGGATTTCTTTGTTTTGCTGCATACATGACAAACAACGGCAATAAAAGAAAATGTAAGAAATTTCTCATCTGTCAATGCAATACACTACAAGGATACACTCAAAACAAGGAGGGTGTACATTTCTTCTCTCTTGATTAGACTTCTTTTGCGGAGTGTTAACAGATTGTAGAACTATAAGTAAGCGACTTACATTTACACCACATAAGTGAGAAGTTTTTCCTACTGAACAATCATTGGTAGTATGCCATGCATGATATTTTATTAATCATATATTGACAAACAAGCGTCAATAATAATCCAAATGATTGCAAGTAGAAATATGAATTCTGCAGCTGCCAAACAAAACAAAATCCAGACCTGGCTAAGGACGGCCACATTGCCAAAGTCCACGTAAGCAATACGGCCATCTCGCATCGCAAAAATATTTCCAGGATGTGGATCGCCATGGAAAAGGCCAAACTCGAGCAACTGACGCAATGCTGCACTCACTCCAACTGTGAGAAAGCCTTCAACATCAATCCCAGCTTCTTTTATAGCCTGACAGAATAAACTTGCAAACTCAATGATGCAACAAATTTTAAATGAACTAATTCACATTAGAAATAGGTAAAGAATGATATGATGAATTCTACAAACCTGTGGATCAGTGCATCTGATTCCATCTATCCATTCCATTACCAAAACACGAGAACCTGAAAACTTCTTATATACGAGAGGGATCTTCACAGTTGGATCATTCTTAAAATTTACTAGGAAGTCCTCAATATTTCTAGCTTCCTGATTGCAGAGAAAAGGAAGGATGTCAACTCCCATCCATAAATTCATCACCATCTAAACAATGAACATAAAAACTGTTGCTGAAACAAAGTACCTCTAGTATCTTAATAACACATAAAAGGTAGCAATACCTCCGTGTAAACAAAAAAACAAGGTTGTGATACATAACTGATTATTCCGGTAACTTAATATCGAAACTTTGAAAGGCAAAAGGAACAAAGTAAATACTTACAAGAGTGTAATCAAGTTCTTCCAAAAGCTTTTCACCGAATTCATCAACAATAAGCTCTGCATTGCAGCCTAGTTTTTGAAGGCTAATCCCATTCAAAAAGGAAGCCAGAGTCCGGAAAAGGAACAAATCTCGGTATATTATTGGCTCAATCCCTGGTCTCTGAACCTGCAGTTTTGAATGAGATAAATCAAAGAGAGAACCATAAAATAAGCCCATTCCCTTCATAAGTTCGATAGATGATTTAGGAACTCAGGAAAGAGTACAAGGCGATCTTGGCAGTATTATACTTGAGCATACATAAACATTTGGCTTATGAATTATGCAAGCTATAAAAGTCATGAACTTTATCAGAGAGAGAGAGAGAGAGAGAGAGAGTTTAGAGTCATCCGTGGCCTCTCATAGTGGGGGTAACATAATTGATAAGTGGTGTCATGGAACCCCATGCAGTGCTAACTAGGCATTTGAGTGGCATGTCATATCGTTAAATGATGAAAGAACACTTGGAAAACGGGGCATCAAGTCACAAACTTCAGAGTATTTGAAAGAAGAAAAGAAAATGAAACGAAAACGAACCTTGATAGCAACATCCTCGCCAGTTTCTCTAAGCGTAGCACGGTAAACTTGGCCCAGGCTTGCGGCTGCTATTGTCGCTGATGAAATTTTGCTGAACAATTGTTCTAGAGGTTGCCCAAGATCATCCTCGATTATGGAAAAAGCCACCTGCCAGGAATGCAGAAATAAGCATAGCTTAGTTAAATAGTCCTGATTTGATCGGCCCTACCATAATATGTCTCCAGTTAATTTTGTAGGTGAATTTGGTGATCATATACCTGGTTAGCGAATGGAGGAACGTCATCTTGCAGAATACACAATTCGCTCATATAATCCTCACGAATAATATCAGGCCTGTTAGCTAGAACCTGAAAAAATAATGTAACCAGACAAATGTTGGGACAGTAATACGGAGCAGATAGCACAGCAAAGCCTTATTTTCCATTGAGATTTATCAGAAATGCTAAAGAGCATAACCTGTCCTGCTTTTATGAAGGATGGCCCGAGATCACATAAAAGATTGCGGAGCTGGCGGGCTCGAAATGGAACGATTTCTTCATCCCGTCCAACCAAGTAGTCATACACCAGAGATGACCAGTAAAAGCCTAATTTCCAAATAATCTCCACTCCCCGACTAGCAAGGGATAGTACAGAGCCACTTGATCCCAACACTTTACTCCTGACCTAGCAATTATGGTAGTGGACATAATTATAAAAAAAATCAGCAAACAGATCTTTGTAGACGCAAAAGCTCGTAGTGATCCATACCATTTCAGGAGAGTACTTTCGGAAAGGGATACAGACACCACGCTCGATGTCAAGTTGCTCTAGTGCACTGTTCTTTTTGTTGTTCACAGCTGCACCCTGAGAGGGTGGGAGGCTAGTTGATACAGCATTCATGACATAGAGTGAAGATTGCTTTCTCCTTTTGGAAACCCAGGATCTTGAACTGGCATATTGATGGTACGGCAGTGGACGGGTAAACGTTGATACTCCATGAGAGCGATGTGCCGAAGTCGATACAGAAGCTGTGCAGAGCTCCATGCTGAAAGAGCTATAAGCGATGATATCTGGAAAAAGACAGCAAGCTGCATCAGTAATTCAGTATACTCCAATTTGTACTCCCTGTGAAACGCCATCAATAGCCTTACTTCCTAAATTTCAACCGGGAAGCAGAATTCTGATCTAGTTGGTGTGGCGGGTGTGCACCAGAAATTGTGAAAGTCCCTCCCTAGTGGGGTTAACTGAAAATTCTAAGAAAAACGCTCCCTGCGTTGGATGAGAACAAACAACCCAGCTCATACCTCAAAGTGGAAGGAGACCCAATAGCCAAAGATTGGGACAGCAGCAGGAACTCGTGCGACGCCCCGTCGGCCGTCGGTCGAGGAAGGAGGGGAAAACGGTGGAGGCGGCGACGCGGGAGGTGAGGGTGGGGTTGGACTGAGGCGTCGGCGGCAGCTCAGGACGGAATTGGGGAGAGCAGGGAACGGCTCCAAGAAGATGATGTCGACGCCGTGTGGTTGGGGAAGACCTCACCTTTTCCGGCGAACTCCAAGGCGGAGACGGGGCGTTGTGTGCCGGCCCCTTGATTTGGGCGGGGAGCCGGGGAAGAATGGTGCTTTCTGTGGTGCTGAGTAGATGAGTACACGTAGCCATGGAGACGGGAAAAGAGCAGTAGGAGATAGCCCAACGGTGGCCAACCAAATGTTAGTACCAGTACTAGCTGTCTAGCACGGCCACGTCAGCTCTCATGCATCTCCGGATTGGAAACTTTGCTATCCACAAGTACGGTGCCAGGTCTCCGTCAAAATTTGCCAAAATGAAAACAAAGAGAAGCAACACCAAGAGGTCAGCATTCAAGACACACATGCCTTGATGAATAAAAGACAAAGCACCCTCCGTTGCTAAATAAGTGTATTTCTAATTTTGTCAAAAGTCATTTTTTTAACTTTGACTAATTTTATAGAAAAAATAAAAAGACATTAAATTAGTATATGATATTGTAAATAGCTATGTTTTCTATGAATAAACTTAATTGATTCTGGTTAGAATGAAACTAGAAATAAACTTATTTTGTGACCGAGGGAGTGTACATGTGAGGTTGTCCCTGTCTATTAGGTCTTCTCCATTGTACTTGTAAATTGGGTCATATATGAGCCTATGGTCCGGCCTTGAACGTTGTGCCAAACAACAAGATCGAACTTTGGGTCGATATCATGTGACGTGGGCCTACCTTTCGGTGCCCACTGTGAGGGTACCTGCTGCACGTACAAGGAGCAAGACCTGCATGAAGGCCCATTAAAGATCGAGTCCGAGGCCCACAAAGAAGGAGTATGCTCCAAGTCAAGCGTAGATAGGGTCGGTTTAAACTTACCTTACTTGTAAACCAAGTCGGTTGTGAATCCCCGAGACCCAGCCTCCTATATAAAGGCTGGGAGGGCCGCCGACCTGGACACGCAATACCATAGCCTCCAAAACCTAGCCAGATCGACATCTCGCCGGGACTCCCTTGTAGCTCCATTGTTCGCATACATCAATAAACACACAGGCAGGACGTAGGAGTGTTACCTCCACACGAGGGCCCTGAACCTGGGTAAATCTTGCTTGTCAGCCGTAGTCACCGCAGCGCTACCAAATCTGCTTCCCGATCTCAACCCTAGGTGCCTAACCATGGGATTTGACGAGTTAACACCTCGTCAATTGGCGCCGTCTGTGGGAACGAGTGGCGCTGGATCCACGGTTTCGCCGGCTCCATCTGCATCAGCAACCGGCAGCCCGCCGGTGACCATCACGGGACCGATCCGCTTCGGCTCCTTCGACTACAACCCGCACTCGCCGGAACTACAACCGGCGGATTCAGATCCGCAATCAGGTCAGAACGTAACCCTTGGTCCTTCAAACCTTACTGCTAACCAATCAGGAACGTTCTGCTCGGCGGAGTCGCGTCAACCTGCGGCACCCGCATCACCATCGACTGGATCGGCACCAATGGCATCATCGTCACCCGCAAGGTCGCGACCTCGCTTGCATCAACTCCGCCGCGATCACCGACCCTCTCGAGATGATGTCCTTGATGGCCACACCTGCATCGACTCCGCTGCCATCGCCAACACCCTCAGAGATGGCATCTCTGATGGCTACGCCACCCGCCACGCCACCATCGGCACCCGCATCTCCATCGACTGCATACTGCGCACCTTCACCGGCAAAAGGAAATGCATCAGACGACGACGCAATGGATGTCGAGTCCGTCCACATCGACAACGACTGTGGGCGCCGCGCCATGATCGACTTCTACTTCGACACCGCCCTGCCTTCCTCAACAATCGCAGCGACGGCACAAAAGGCAAAATTTCGCATGACGCTCCCGCCAGGTCTGCATGGTGCAGATAGAGAACAACGAGGATGGCAGAGCACCCGAGACATCGGCGAGTGGTGCAAGTCGCCCTGACGTCAGGAGCTATCCGATGACAGCCACCATGCCAGACGGCAGCACGATCGTCATCACAAGGGAGCAGGCGATCAAAGCAATCAAAGCCATACATGATTGTACCATGATGCCCGAGGACTCGACGCCCGAAGAACTTGCTGCGCACAAATATATCTTCTGGCAGGAGAACTTGAGGCTGAAGAACCTGCATGCAACCCTCGACGAGCGCAGGAAGGCTGCTAGCGCGTCGAGTGCGCGACGTGCCCAGCTGTCGGCTGTCCAATCCTCTGGAAGGACGCAACACCACTCGCGATCCAGGCTGGCGCACCTGCAAACAGCTCAAGGAGCCCTCATGTCGGTGGCCACATACCTGAAGGCGACACAACCCCCAGATAACGACCCGAACGCGGCCTTGCATTGCCAGCAAATCAGGTCGCTCCACATGGCGGGCGGAGCCTTGGCCACAGTCGACGAGCGTCCCGAAGGAAGCTGATCCCGTCGCGAGGCCAGCCCGCGACGAGAGTTACAGACCAGAGATAACCGCGACCGCGCAGTCGCCACCCATGAAGACCGAGACGGTCAGGACGTGATCGACGTGGAACTCGACAGCATGAGGCGAGTGGAGATCGCCGTGATGTCATGCCACAGCGTCGAGTCAGCAAGGGCAGAAGCAGAAGATCCACACGATCCCCTAGCAGCGACTCATACTCAGACGAGGAATGGGAGCCTTGTGGGGCGCTATGCTTCACGACGCATCCGCGAGACAAAGATGCCCAAAAGATTCAGGCTGACGTCTGAAACACCCAAGTTCACGGTAGGCAGGAACCGTCGTCGTGGCTGGAGGATTACAAGACAGCAGTCTCTGTTAGCGGGGTTCGACAACAACCGCAATGCAGTACATCCAGCTTATGCTGTCGGGGACTGCGCGGGACTGGCTGAAGAGCCTACCCAAAAACTCATACGACTCCTGGGAACGCTTCCAGGAGGACTTTATCAAAAACTTCCTCGCAACATGCGACCGACCGGCGACATTCGCAGAGTTGCAAGCCTACAGGCAGCGGTCAAACGAGTCGTTGCGAGAGTACATCAACGATGGACGACGATGCGCAACTCTGTGGGTGTGGTATCGGAGGACAGGGCAATCGACGCGTTCATCGCAGGAGCTGCCAGGCATGACTTCCGGGAAGCATTAGGGCGCCAAAAGCCAAAGTCCATAGCACAACTCATGAAAATAGCCAATGAATGGGCGGACGGAGAAGACTTGGTGCGGGAGCACCATGAGTCACCGCGTGGCAACGGCAACCACGGCAATTGGAGCCGAAGAGACGGCCGGGGTAATGACAGAAGACGCAAACGCAAATCCCACCACTACGACGACCCAGACGGAGTCGAACTCGTCGCGGCTGGCTACGTCGACAACCGCGACGATCGCAGCCGCAGCGCAGGCCGTCAGGATGATCGCGGCAGGAGCCGCCAGGATGATCGCCGCGACTACGGGGCACGCAGAGACGGATACCGCAAACAAGAGTGGCGCAAGCGTCGTGATGACTCGTCCGAAGGTTCGGGTGATCAAGAGCTGGACGAGGAATGCAGGTTCCACATGTTCAAAGGCCAAGATGGCAAGCTTCACTCCAGCCACCTGGTAAAGGATTGCAGAAAATTCACCAGGCTAACAAACGCGTACATAAAACTCCTACAAACAGCTCCGGGCGCAGAAGCAAAAGGAAGTGCTCCTACACCACCTCCCCCTCCTCCTGCTCCACCAGCAGGCCCAACCGCGCACATGGCGGGCGCGGTACACCATCAGGCTCGCATAGAAGCCCCGGCGGACTCGGCGGACCGGTACCCCGAGTTTCGTGGACAGATGAACATGATACAGAAGGGGAGGCCAACCAACAGGGAGCAGAAGCTGATCACTCGGCAGGTCAATATGGCCGTCATGGCGCCTCCGGCGGTACCCGAATACCTGAAGGGGTCCGAAACAAGCATAACGTTCTCCCGCGAAGACCACCCCCCATCCGTGGTGCGACCAGGGCACGCTGCCCTGGTACTCGACGCCCAGATCGGTGGCTACGCCATGTCCAAAGTCTTCATGGATGGAGGAAGTGGAATCAACATCATATTTGCGGACACGCTTCGCAAGATGAATCAATCAGTCGAGAACCTCCCGAAATCAGACACCACCTTCCATGGCATAGTCCCAGGAAAGAAGTCTTGCCACTCGGGATGCTAGAACTCCCAGTCGTCTTCGGTGAGCCAGGAAACTTTCGATCGGAGAAGATCGACTTCGAGGTTGTTGACTGGAAGTCACAATATCACGCAATCCTTGGACACCCGACGTTTGCTCGGTTCATGACGGTCCCGCACTATGCCTACCTGATGATAAAGATGCCGGGACCCAAAGGAATCATCACCGTGAAGGGCAACTTCCAGCGCTCTGACAGCTGCGATAGAGAGTTCAGCAAAATATTCGAGATGTTCGGGATGCAAGAACAACTCCAGGAGCTCTCCCTCACCAACGATCGCACAATATTCCCTCAAACAAAGAAGCAGGCACCCGACGCCGCTTTCAGCGCAACAAACGACACAAGATCGCACCAGGTCCACCCAACGGACCCGACGAAGACGGTCAACGTGTCATCAAGCTTAAACTCCGCATAGGAAGGCGCGCTCGTCGAATTCCTCCGTGAAAACTGGGAAATCTTCGCCTAGTGTCCAGCTGACATGCCAGGTATTCACAGGGAATTCGCCGAGCACTCTCTCCAACTCTTTCCAGACGCAAGTCCTGTGAAGCAAACAATGTGCCGGTTCTCTGAGCCGAAACGCGCAGCTATTGGAGAAGAAGTCGACAGATTATTAGACGCAAAAATTCATTCGAGAGATCAAGAAATCGGATTGGGTCGCTAACCCTGTCTTGGTGCCAAAGAAGAACTCAAAAATCCTCCGCATGTGCGTTGACTTCACTGTCGTGGGATTGTCACGTCAGGTGTCATCGCATTGACTTCGTAGGTGTGGGATTTAGTACGCGCGGAGATCGTCGAGGTGGGTTTGCACACGAGAGAAAGATTTATACAGCTTCAGGCCCCGGGAAACATCGTCCGATAAAAGCCCTACATGCTGTTTGTGGCTAGATCTTATTCCGTATGCCGATGAGCGAGTCGTCGATGAGGCGGCTCTCTCTGTTTTGTTGTCTCTAGTCTATTGAGATCTGAGAGCTTTTGGTGCGCCTTGCCCCTCCTTATATAGGTGGAAGGGGCAGGCTTACATGTGGTGTCCTAATAGGATACAAATTAGGGTTTCTATTACAAGTCGGTTCGTGGAGTCCTTGTGCGACTCAGAACGTTAAGTCGCCTTATTGGGTCTTCTCCATGTTGGGCCGCATTTATCATATGTCAGGATATCCGTATCCTATATCCCCGACAGTAGCCCCCGAGCTTTTGGTCGACTTGAAGAGTCGGGCGGAAGGTCTTGATTTGATGATGATATTGTCTTCCTGGGACAAGAGGCTCATGCCGAGTTGTTGAAGTAGTGGAGTTGACTCGCGAACATTAAGCTTGACAAATCATTGATGTCGATGCCACTAAGTCGCAAGCATAGAAGCTGTTGAATCGCGGAATCACTTTCGAGTCTGTAAGTGTTACCGATGCGGCGATGTTGACGTTGTCGAGTTCTGGACGTCGATGGTGATGAGTCGCAAGCGCTGCGGCTTATTGATCCGCTGATGTAGAAGCGTTGAGTCGCCACTGATGTTTGTTGATGCTATGTTGTATCTTGAACGTCGAGTCTGCGACTCACAAGGTAGCTGGAGAGTTGAGGTAGAGGACTTTGAGTTATACGCACTGAACCCATCGTGCCATCCAGCAAAACTGTTGGTGTAGACTGTCCAGGACGCTGGGTCGCATGAAAGCAGAGCTGGCCAAAAGTTACGTGCATGGAATTGACACCTCGCCATGAAATCCATGCACACGCATGCATGAGTGGCCCTAGCTTGATTCTTGCTTTGGATATTTCGAGTGATAAATATTCCTTTGTCCCCGTAACTGCAAACTGCCTTTGCCTGCGGTAATGTTGTAAGTGGGCAGTCCAATCCTGATTACTTGATGATTTGTTAGTAACGTCGTACGACGTCGCCGAAAAAAATTCTCAATCTTGGAGATTCAATTATCCACGCGGCTCATGCTTGATGGACGACTCATCGAAGACGGCGCGGCTCATGCTGTCAGGCCGGATGCATGTCCGTGTCGAGGTCGTCGACAAGGGCGGAGCCAGGAAATTTTTATTGGGGGGGCCGACCAAACAAGACGACTCTCGTGCTAAAAGTTTTTGCCAAAAAATGAACAGCGATAGTAGCAAAATGCAGTTTTTTACTGATCATACCACCATTTGTTGTCATGAACCTTAAGAAACTAGGGAAGAGGATGCGGCTGATGCATGCATAGAATAATAGGGCGCTAGCTGCCTGGTTGTGCATTGGTTTTGGAATAAAATACTAGAAGCAGTAGGGATTCTCTACTGTTAGCATTCTCTATGAACATAACAGAATTTTAGAGGTAAGAAATCAGTGGGTAGTAAACAAAATTTTGCATGTTAGGGGGGGCCCTGGCCCCAGCTGGTCCCCTGCTGCCTCCGCCACTGGTCGTCGATCCCTTTGAGTCGCTGATCACGGAAATCGGCGACGATTGTGATTACTTCTCCTTTAAACTGAACGCTCCTTCTTTATTCCTCTCTTTTTTTTTTTCAAAAGACACGTATAGCTGCTGCTATCTTCACGTGATGTCTCCCTTTTGTCATGCCTGGAAAACTTAAGGCCACCAGGAAATACGAGCGTGAATTGGATCGATCGTTCGCTGGCATATATACAGTCCTGCTCACACTCTGATAACGTGGTGTAAGTCGCGGTCCATCATTGGAGACGCTGCGCGCTCTTTGAGTCGAATTTATATTCACGTCCCGGTCAATGAACTGTTGAGTCGCCATGCCGAGCCGTCACTGCCATCCAGGAAGTACATCCAGGTGTTGATGGAGTCGGTGGCTTTTTGGAGTTGCACCCGCTGCTTTTCAGTGCACCAAAATGTGTACGAGCGGCCATGATGGCTAACTGGTCTTTATTGATTCTCTTGACTCATTGAATCAGTGGGAGCTTCACGTTGAAGTTTCATGTAGGCAGCTAACTTGTAGAATACATGCATGGGTCGATCTCCTTGCCGCAAAATCCATGCACACAAACAATAATATGTTGATTGATTGGCCATTACGACTGGTAGCCATTGGAGCTGGATTCAGGCCACCACATGCCAATGACGTGTAGTTGTCAAGCCCCGGGCTTAGCACTCATTGCGGGCTCATGAATATGTAGCCACTGATTTGACTTGAAAGCTCTCCGAGACACTGTTTTTGTATCTTTGCAGTTGTGATGTTGGTGGATATGTAGCCCCCGAGGGTCGAGTCGCATGCTTGATCGTGCTGCTCGAGACTCAAATAATCCTTCAATTTATGCAAAAACTTGATTTGTCCTAGCCCTCGACGTTAAGTAGGCATGCTTTTGTCATCCTGCTTGATTTCATATATATCTCCTTTTGCAATTTAATCTTGCAACAGCTTGAGCAAAATTGTTGCTTGCAAGAAAATAATGATACTTGGAGTAGAGCAATGCCACTTTATAAACTCCAAACTATGAAATATTATTTCAGCCGCTAGGAAGAAAAATAATAATTCTAATTAATATTGTAAAGATAAATGTATGACTTATCTTTAAGAATGGATGTAATTATATCAATAATAATGGCTTCAACAACTGATGTCGGGAAGATGATCATCCCAATAGAATTCCAGTCGTGCCTGTTCCAACTCGTGTCCCCGAGTTATAAGTTCATATAATTCGAAAGGCAAAGCCCCCAAGGAAGCAATGATGATAACTTGATGATAATATGTTAGCTTTGGCGGCTAGTAATAATTATGATAAAATATTAGTACTCCGCATGATAGCATACGGTATCCTGCATGATAGCAAATTGTGACCTGCATGATTGCATACTATAATCTGCATGATAGCAAATTGTGACCTGCATGATTGCATACTATAATCTGCATGATAGCATAATGTACTTTGCCTGATAGCGAATAGTATTTTGCATGATAACAAGTTGTATTTTGCATGATAGCAAATAGTTGCATGATAGCAACTGGTAAGATGCATGATAGCATATGGTACGATGCATGATAGCATATGGTACTTGACTCAGTATTTTCCAAATCTAATGTATGTTCAGGGTCGAGAACGGCCATGATAGGCATTCAGACTCGATTGACACCACACGCGGGTACTTTAGTCCTTCTGAATTATCTCTATTACCATTAAGTAGGTCTTCGCACGGCTCAGTATTTCCCAAGTAAAAACGCGTGTTCAGCGTCGAGAGCGGCCATGATAGGCAATCAAACTCGATTGACGCCGCGCCCCAGTACTTTGGCCGCATAGTGCAAAGATACTTCTGACTTAAGGCGAGAATAACTAGGATAATTTGCCACAACGAGCGATTCCACGAGAATAAGCCGAGCTTATAAAGCTGCAAAGCCCCCGTGAAACCCAGAGATTAGTGAAAATAAAGTCTCAGCAACTCAAATTGAAGCGATATGACAAACCCCCGGATACCGGTGGTGCCCGCTTTATTTCACTAATCCTGATGTGCGACCGCACGTAGGCGGCAGTCGACTTTTGATATAAGCAGCTGCAATAGCTGTGACGATAGCTCTGAATAGGTTTGATGATAACCAACTCTGATTAGCTGCAAATGTGATACCACGGGTTACTAATTTGACCCAAGGATTGATACAACGAGTCACCTTTTTAACTCAAATATCGATAAGATGATGATTCGTTAGTGACTCGCAAACTGATGTAATGAAGAGCTGTATGCGACTCATAAATGATATAAAGGTAAATCACTAGGTGACTCATAAAATGATATGACAATAAGTCGGTGATGATTCATAAAGTGATATAATGATAAATCATGAAATTATATAATGGTAAGTCGCATGTGATGCATGAAATAATATGAAAGTAAATCAGTGGGCGACTCATGAAATGATATGACAATGAGTTGATAATGACTCATAAAATTATATGATGATAAGTCATGAAATGATATAGTGAGTCCCCAAAGGTTAATGCTTGAACATGTAACGATGATATCGGTATATTAAGAATTCCGTTGGGAATGTAAATAAAAGTTGACTTGTCAATAAATCATGCAAGCTATATAAAGAACTCAACTTTAATAGATATAATGAGCTATATGCATCTACATTTTGATAGGTATAGTGCGAGCAATAAAGAACTTGAATTAATAAATCCAATACGGGTAGTAAGACCCTACTTTAAAAAGTGGATGTAATTAAGCATTCAAAATGATATGAATTGAATTCTGCGGCGTGATATAATTTGAATCGCATTAATATTGATAATAAGCCTTATAAACTAGATTTGTAGCCCCCGAGATAAACTCGAAGGTGAAACATAATCTTATTGATAAAGATAAAAAGCTATGAAATTTGAACACGAAAACAACTTAGCTTGTTTTTATTCTCCCGATATTTTTGACGCGATATGATCCATGGACCGTAGATGTCGAGTCGCCATGATGAGGTTGATCAGGTCGGCGAGCTTTATTGGTGATGGTCTCGCTTAGCTTTATAACCGCTGATCATGACGGGTCGTCGTGCTAACCAACGTATTTTTGCCGATGGATTAAACTGAAAACTGATTGATCCAGCTGAACACGTTTATCTCTTTTCTTTGTGTGAATTGCTCCATTTTAGCACACAACCCATGATTGATTGTAGTTCCTGTGCATGGCCAGATAATACGTGCATGCCTTGGTCTTCTTGCCGGGAAATCCATGCACACAATCATGTATTGGCATTTTATGTACATGCATGTCAATACCACGAGTTGGAGATGGTCGGCTTCTTCGTGATTGTATTGTTAGCCTGCTAGATTCCTGAGCACGGCAAAAATCTTCATGCAGCGGCAGGTCGTGGGAGCCGCTCGCGGAGATAGAGATGCAGAACAACTGGGATCTGGTTGATCTGGTTAGCAGCGCACGCAGACGATGTTGATGTCTTGATAGACTACTACGAGTACTGGTTTCACCCGTCTTGCATTTTTCCATACGTATTTCTTGAGGTAGCTCATACAACGTGTTAACTCCTGACACTATTGATTCTTGAACGTAGCTTCCTCAATCGATCGAGCCGCTCTGACCAATTGAATTCTCAGCAGAACGCGTACTTATTTCTTCGCGATGGTACATATGAACATGACTTGATCGATCCATGTGAGTACTAGTAGCACTTGGTTTGTATATTTTCATCTTGAGTCGCTTGGTGATTTGCCGAGCCGCGGACAACTTGGCAGCAGACTGGAACGACGTACTGTACTCCCTGCTTCTTGGCGACACAGCGCTTCGACGAATCGTCGAGACACGGCAAGTGATGACGAAAAATCTCTGATTAAATGATTTGGTTTTACCCCTCGCGCTGATACATTGATGATCGGCGTTTGTCTCCCTGCAGCTTGATGATTTGCGCAGCCGGTGCTTATACCGTAGTCGGTGTGCCGGCACTGGATGAAACTTGTCGCTTCTTGCCTCGAAAATTGATCCGTTGCATGTGATGATGTAGATGTTAAGTCGTCACGGCGAATCTTACCGACCGTGCTTGAGTCGCGCCGTCTTTTTAAGTCGGACACAATGCTTCTTCCTTTCTTCCTTCTGAACAAGTAATCTTGTGAGTCGCTGATGTCTGCGACCTAATGATGTCTGACCCACAGATGCACGCGAGAGGCAATGTTGATGTAGAGCCCCGAATGTTGCCGCGACAAGTCGCCGCTATTGTTGATTTTGACGAACCGCGGGTGAGAGTAAATGTCGAGCCGCATGTCCGTGTCCAGGTTATCGAACTATTGAGCAGTCGGGCTTTGTTGAACGGCCAAAGTTGAAGATGATTGTTGGAGTCAACGACGATCGTGCTGATTATTGGAGTCGCCCACTGCTGTCTCGAGTTGTTCTCTATTTCTGTATTGAGGATGCGGAGAGACCCTGCGGATGTCGATTTGTCGACGATCTTGCGGATCAAGGCGGCGAGTTAGGCCGACAAGAGTTGTAGACGGTCGCTTTGAAGCCGCCGGTCACGATGCCGGCGACGTGGAGGTCGCCTGTGCTAGTTCGATGATGATATATAGCAGTGGAGTTGATGTCGTCAACCGCGGTATAGCCGTAGTCGAAGTCGCTTGCGGCGAACCGGCGATGATCATGGTGCGTCGCTGATGGCTTTCAGCTGACCTCACTTTCCTCTGCTCTGATCGGAGCAACTGCTGGCCACTCAATTTTTTGCTTCTCCATCCTTGAATATACTTCCTTGATCCGCGTTCGAGTCCAAGTGGTATTACTAGTTGGGACTTGCTCCGTTGATGGAGCTCGCTTTCTTTAATTAGTCGTCGGAAGTATCATGACTTCGTAGTACTGTTGTTTCTTCTGATTAGGCCTGAGTCAGTAAATCCTGAAGTTCCAACTCCTTTCGATCTCGGCGAAACGACGGAACCGCGTAAGATTTCTGCAGCGGCTGTGTTTATCAGGGATTTTAGTTCCACGGACGGAACTCCCCTGAAAATTTCCGATCTGATCTGATTAGTCGCATGCGAGGGATTGAGAGGATTGGTTGATGTCGATCCCTTGCGTACGTATCGCTGATGATCACCGGATCTAATACGGCGATGATGTCGCAGCTTTTGTTGATGAAGATTGGACCCATCGAAATCTGAATCCACGCGCACGTCGCCCCATGGTGGGCGCCAACTATCGTGGGATTGTCACGTCAGGTGTCATCGCATTGACTTCGTAGGTGTGGGATTTAGTACGCGCGGAGATCGTCGAGGTGGGTTTGCACACGAGAGAAAAATTTATACAGCTTCAGGCCCCGGGAAACATCGTCCGGTAAAAGCCCTACATGCTGTTTGTGGCTAGATCTTATTCCGTATGCCGATGAGCGAGTCGTCGATGAGGCGGCTCTCTCTGTTTTGTTGTCTCTAGTCTATTGAGATCTGAGAGCTTTTGGTGCGCCTTGCCCCTCCTTATATAGGTGGAAGGGGCAGGCTTACATGTGGTGTCCTAATAGGATACAAATTAGGGTTTCTATTACAAGTCGGTTCGTGGAGTCCTTGTGCGACTCAGAACGTTAAGTCGCCTTATTGGGTCTTCTCCATGTTGGGCCGCATTTATCATATGTCAGGATATCCGTATCCTATATCCCGACATTCACCTCCCTCAACAAGTGTTGTCCCAAGGACCACTTCCCCTTGCCGCGTATCGACCAGATTGTCGACTCGACGGCAGGATGCGAGCGCCTGTCCTTCCTGGATGCCTACTCAGGCTACAACCAGATAAGGATGAGAGAAGAGGATGAAGACAAGACTCCCTTCATCACCCCCTACGGCGTCTACTGCTACACAACTATGCCCTTCGGGCTCAAGAAAGCGGGTGCTACGTACCAGCGCATGATGCAAAACTGTCTCAGGAAGCAAATCGGACGCAACGTCCAAGTCTACGTAGATGACATCGTCATCAAAACAAAAAAGGAGTCGACACTCCTCGACGACCTGCGCGAAACATTCACCAACCTCAAGCACTACAAGATCAAACTCAATCCTAAGAAGTGTGTCTTTGGCGTGCCAGCCGGACAGCTCCTGGGATACCTCGTTTCAGCCCGGGGCATCGAGGCAGACCCGGAGAAGCTACAAGCCATCCTGACCATGCCACCACCCACCAAGCTTCGAGAGATCCAGAAGCTGGCCGGTCGAGTCGCGGCGCTCAGCCGCTTCATCAGCAAACTGGGCGAAAAGGTGCTCCCGTTCTATCAGCTGATGAAGAAATCAGACAAATTCGAGTGGACACCTGAAGCGCAAGCGGCCTTTGATGATCTCAAGCGTGTGCTGACGAGCCCTCCGATCCTGGTTGCACCCCAGGAGCGCGAGCCGCTGTTCTTATACGTTTCTGCAACTAATCGGGTGGTCAGCACAGTACTGGTGGTCGAGCGCATGGAAGATGGACATCCTCATGGCATACAGAGTTCCGTCTATTACCTTAGCGAGGTCCTCTCAATATCAAAACAGTGGTACCCGCATTATCAGAAGCTAGCCTACGCTGTGTTCATGTCATCGCGAAAGGTTACACACTACTTCGCCAAGCACCCCATAACCGTCGTCAGCTCGGCGGCGCTGCGCGACATCCTCACAAACCCCGATGCAACCGGGCGAGTCGCCAAGTGGGTCATCGAATTGGGACCTCGAGACATCCGGTATGAGCACCCGAAAGCAATCAAGGCACAAGTTCTTCCTGAGTTCACCACCGAGTGGATCGAAGCCCAGTTACCCAACATTCCAGATTTGTCCAACTCGTGGACCATGTACTTTGACGGGTCAAAAAAAGCATGAAGGCGTAGGTGCATGCGTCATACTTATATCACCAAAAGGCGACAAGCTCCGCTATGTCCTGCAAATGGACTTCCCCAAACCCTCAAACAACGAGACAGAATACGAAGCCTTGCTGCACGGCATGCGGATGGCCAAGGCCTGCGGCTGCACCGGACCCATGATCTACGGTGACTCGAACCTGGTGGTGCAGCAAACTATGAAGGCCTGTGACGCTACAGCAGACAACATGATCGCCTACCGCGAACTGTATAACATCATGGAAGGCAACTTCGACGGATGTGAGTTGCGCCATATTGGGCGCGAGAGCAATGAAGAGGCGGACATACTCGCCAATATCGGCTCCACAAAGGCACAGGTACCGCCCGGTGTCTTCCTTGAGAAAATCGAGCATCGATCTATCAAGACAAAGCAAAATGCGGAGCCGCAAACTTCGACTGCCCTATCCGCAGCCCAGAACTCTGCACCCAGCGCAAAAGATCCGCCAGTCGAAATCTTCCTCATCGAGCCAACATGGACACATCGTTTCTTGGCGTATTTGAAGAACGGCGAGCTCCCAGAAGATGTAACAAAAGCACGACGAGTCGCCAGACGCGCTAAGGCATACACCATCATCAACGGTGAGTTGTACAAGCGCAGCATCTCGGGGATCCTCCAGAGGTGTATAGCACACGAAGACGGCAAGGCCATCCTTCGAGACATACATGCAGGGACCTGCGGACATCATGCAAGCAGTCGAGCTCTCGTCGCCAAAGCCTTTCGAGCAGGGTTCTATTGGCCCACATCACTCAGGGACGCATAAGACATTGTAAGAAAGTGCATCGGCTGCCATAAATTTGCAACCAAGCCACATGCACCGGCGTCAGAACTGAAGACAATCCCGTTGGCGTGGCCTTTCGCCCAATGGGGACTCGACATGGTTGGGCCACTCAGGAAATCCTCTCGCGGAGGACACACTCACCTCCTGGTGGCAGCCGACAAGTTCACCAAGTGGATTGAAGCAGTCCCCATCACAAGCTCGACTGCCTCTAGTGCGGTCAATTTTATCAAGTCGATCATATACCGATTTGGGGTCCCTCATAGCATCATTACTGACAACGGCACCAACTTCACGGCGGAGGAGTTCCAGGACTTCTGTAAGGACCAAGGAATCAAACTCAACTACGCATCAGTGGCGCACCCGCAATCAAACAGCCAGGTGGAGAAGGCGAACGGACTTGTGTGCAGCGGGATCAAGAAGCGACTCTTTGTCCCGCTCAAGCGAGCAACAGGCGCATGGGTCGAGGAACTGCTGTCAGTCCTATGGAGCCTTCGTACAACTCCAAACAGGTCGACTCAGTACACGCCCTTCTCATGGTGTACGGTGCAAAAGCAGTCCTGCCGTTCGATCTTCGATTCGACGCACCTAGGGTCACCGCATACGAGGAGGACGAAGCAGATGAGGCACTCGCAGACGACGTCGACACGCTGGACGAGGCCCGCGACATCGCCCTTGCCCGTACAACCGTCTATCAGCAAAGCCTCCGCAACTATCATAGTCATCGACTGCGCACCTGTTCCTTCATGGTGGGCGACCTGGTCCTCCGCCTGAAGCAGAAAAAGGTTCGCAAGCTCGCCTCTCCATGGGAGGGGCCCTTCATTGTTACAGAGGTCATCGACGGCGGAGCGTATCGACTGAAGCACGTGAAGACGGGAGAACTCTCCCACAATCCATGGAACGTCGCACAGCTGCGCCGTTTTTATGCTTAGACTGCTCAGTCATCAAATGTAATAGGCGTTATGTCGGATAGCTGCAGGTTTCAGATGCGCTCTTTTCCTTACCAGGGTACCTAAGGGGCTGGAAGGTTTTTAATGAGGCGGCCTGCAGCTTAACTTACAAAGAGTGGAATAAAATCAATGTTCCTCTCATTCTTTATTTCTTTGCATACACACCACGAACAATTTGGCCACACCCGAACTCTCGGGGGCTGCATCGTCCGAACTTGAAACCAAAAAGCAACGTACCTTAGCTACACTCGAAGACTCGGGGGCTAAGCCGCCAAAAATTTCAGAAGCTAACACAAACCGGCTGCACTCGAAGACTCGGGGGCTGCATCGTACAATGGTCATATGTCTCAACACTCAGCCGCACCCGAAGGCTCGGAGGCTGCGCTGTAAGTTAATCAAACACAAACAATTCAGCCGCACCCAAAGGCTCGGGGGCTGCGCTGTAAGTTAATCAAACACAAACAATTTAGCCGCACCCGAAGGTTCGGGGGCTGCGTCATATCGCAAATTCAAAGAACATCCGAACGCTCGGGGGCTTGCCTTCACACTAACAAAGAAATTTCGTTCACACATATATACTGCAACAACGCAGCAAAACATAACTGTACATTACAAATTTCATATTACAAAGCACCAGCCTATTGTGATGGTTCTTCCTTCGGCTCCACCCAGTTCTTTTCTTCCTTCAACACGCTGTGAACTATAACAAGTGCATCCACACGAGTCGCCTCGTAGTGCTCCAGCATGGGTACAGGACCGCCACCAGGCACAGGCGGCGGCCCCGCGGCAACCTTTTTGAAGTCGAAGTTCGGGTAGTGAGACCGGATGAAGCCGAGTGCAACGTTGGCTCCGCCAATAAGTTGCTCTCGAACAAATTTCTTGATAGCTTTGCCCTAGCGGAATCTTCTCAACAATTCGGCCAGGTTTTGTGGTTGCTCGTTCAATGGGAACAACGAACGGTGCACTCGAGTCAGAGCTAACCTGCAGGTTTCCAACACAATAGCCGCGTGCCAGGAGCGGTCCAGGAGTCTTGCCAGTACATGACCCTTAGCCCTATCTGACCAGAAGGGGTGGGTAGAGTACTGTGAGCTGCTGGCGTAACCATCCAGCCGATCGCGCAAACGTACCTCCTCTGCCGGCCGATCGAAGCTGGCACCTACCGAAATGCATTCCAAATTATCAGAAAAGCAAATCACAGCAAACTCGAAGATGGCGAAGGGTGAACTTACAATCTAATTGATGATTCACATTTTCCAACTCTGCAAGCAAAAAGGCCTCTCGCTCATCGCTCGGTGAAGATCTTGACTGAAGGTCAGCAAGAGTAGTTTGGCATCCTTCAGTTCTTGCTTCACGTCCGACAGCTTCTGCTGGAGGTAGTCGATGATCTTCTGGTCATTCTTGCTGCGAGTGTTTATCTTGGGAGTGGCACTCCTCGCAGAGGAACCAGCAAATGCATCGGGTGCTTCAGGCTACAAAAAAATAGTTTCGGGAATAAGGACAATGACAACAAACAAAAATCACCCCCATCTCAACAAGCTCGGGGGCTGATAACTTTAAAAGAACAGTCACATCACAAAATGGGAAAGCAAAAAGCAGGCTGTGTTGATAAAAAAACTCCTTATAACATCAAGATTCATTACAAAATATGCAAAAGCAACACATAATCGACCTCACTACTTAAGAGGTCGACTCAGACCTAGCCCTAGCAGCACGAGCCGCACGCTCAACGAAATTGGCAGCCCGCTTCTCCATCATAGCTACCATGTCCTTCCCCAGCTGCGCAGATTGCTCTTTGATGACACCCAGGGGAACCATCGACATTTCGTTTTTCTTTGGGAAGCCGGCCACAACCTTCTCGTAGTCGCCGGCAATTCCGTGCATCAGCATCAGCATAAATGCAGACTCCGAGCCACATACCGTTTGGGCGCGCGCAAAGTCCACCAGAGTCGACGACCCGGGGCCAAAGAGCTTGATCAATTCGTCGGTCGACGAAGGGGAACGCCTTGCAGAAAGACGCTCTGGTAGATAGCAGCAAGGGCACCTTTGGACTGGCTCAGGCAGTCCTTGACCTGGGCGCACAACAAGTCGAAGGCACTAACAACACCCTCGAGCGAGTCGTCCCCTACTTTTTTAGCAGGTTTCACGCCAAGAGCGTCTAGTGGAATACACAAAAACATACCAGATCAGCACAAGGTCAATCGCCCTTCATTTTTTATGGAAAGACAAAGCACAAAATTTACCTTCAACCACATCAGCCATTGCGTGGAGCCAAGCTGCCTGAAGGCCTTCAGCTTCCTTCACTCGCTTCAACCTCCGCTCGACGTCAGCGTGCTGAGACTTGAGCTCCTTTTCGAGCTCCTGCACGCGGTCGAGTGCGGCCTTGTGCTCACCTGCGAAAAATGGCACGGTTCGCCTCAAAGTGCAAAGGAAGTAAGACTAACAAAAGTAGAAGAACCCTTACGTTCCATTTGTTCCATCTTCGCTCGTAGCTGGTCTCGCTCTTGCTCCATTTGCACATACGTAGTGCCTGTTTTGACCATAAGACGGAAGAAGGGCTGCCCAAAAGAAAAAAAACTTAGCATAAAACAAAAAAGCGAGACGAAGTTTCCTTGAGCCTATAGCCAACTATACCAGTTGCCTATAGCCTCGGGGGCTACTCCCATCGGGAGCGCTGTCGCGCACCCGATAGGATTCGGAGCAAAGTACAGACTTACGTGTTCACAGTGCAAAGGTGGAGCAGCGCCTGAAGAAGAAGAAGGTGTGTACTCCGGAGGATTCAGAGGGGCGCTCGCGCTAGTTGTCGGGTGCGGCTCTGCCCGCACCGCTTCGCCAGTTGATGACGCAGGAGTTACTTTCGGCACACTCGAAGGAGTGATAACCGGTGGGGCGTCGTCTCTATCAGGACTGGAATATGAATAATCCAGGCAAAAAACAAAAATCAAACAAACAGCAGAATGGTGTTATGTCAGATGAAGGCATAGCAACTAGCAAATAGGGGTGCATACCTGGCATCATCATCGTCAACAAGACTGTTGATGTCAAGAAGCGTGCCAAACCAGGGCGCGCCTTCGGGGGGCGCCTTGCGAAGGGGAGTTGCCGCCACAGATTCCCTCGCCATAGGGGATGATGAGCTCGAGTCATCATCATCGTCGAGCTCGGTGGGCTGGTGCTCCGATCGTGGGCTGGCGGCAGTCGAAGTGGCCTTCCTCAGACGACGCTTCTTGCGAGCTCGTTCCTTGTCCTCTTCCTCCTCATGCTCTGAGTCTTCTGCTTCATCGGTTGGTGTGTGCGCGGAGGCAAGAGAAATCTCGTCGACATCCAACTCAGCCTCTAGCACCTCAACCTCCGAAGTCTCCTCACCCTCGGGCAGTGGAGGCAAGCAAATAAAAGAGGGGTGACCCTGCATGCACAGCACAAACATTGTCATTCGGTAAAAGGCGTGTAAAGATAGACAAGGCAAATCAGTCATACCTCAGGCAACGGATGCTCACTGTCGTAAGCATCAACTGGACAGTCGAGATGGCACGGGTCATTCTTTGTCAACTTGGTGATCGAACGTACCCGAGTCTCCACATCTCTCTTCGAGGGTAAAGGCTCTTTTCCGCTAAGCGTGTTGGGTCATCCGCACCTTGGAATTCCCACATCGGGTGTGCTCGCACTCGCAAAGGTTGCACTCCCCTCTTGATGAATGTCAAGATCAAATGCATGCCACTGACCACGCGACCAGTGGCCTTCATCAGCTTCTCGATCTTCTCCATCAAAGGCTTGGCTTCGGCCTCTTCAGCAGCGGAAGTATGGTGTAACCACGCTCGGGTCTTCACCAGAGGTGCGTGGGCATCAAAATCCGGCAGTCCTTCTTGCTGGGTGCTGAAGTAGAACCACTTCTTGCGCCAGTTCTGCGTGGACTCGACTTGCCGAATGTCGAAGTATTCAACCTCCTTGCGAGTCTGGATGTTGAAGCCACCAACACCATAGAATCTGGCGGGCCCGGCATTCCTCTTCACATTAAAGATCTTTTTCCAAAGACCCCAATGTGGGTGTACCCCCAAAAAGCATTCGCAGAGCACAAAGAAAACAACAATGTGCATGATCGAGGTGGGGGGGAAATCATGCAGCTGCACCTTGTAAGCGTACATCAAAGCACACAGGAAATCGTGGATAGGGAATGAAAATCCCTTAACCACGAAATCATGCAAGCAGACGCGCTCGCCCTTCTTGGGTTGAGGGCTTACCTCGTCACCAGGGACGCGCGTTGGCAGCACATCGGCGGGGGGAAGTAAGCCGTCCCGCCGATATCCATCATGCCTCGACGCCGAGAAATTGGACCTCGTCCAGTCACTAGCCTTATTCTTTTGCGGGGCTGCGGCGCTCGTGGTTGCGGCGGCCGGAGTAACATCCACGGCGGCGGCGGCGTCGGCGGCGGCCTTTTTTTCTCTTGTCCCCCTTGGCCATGGCACCGGAGAACGCAAGCTCAGGAGATTGTGAGAGGCAGAGTAATGGCAGAATCGCAAGGAAGAAGAAGAAGCACAGGAAGCGGTGGAGAGAAATGGCAAGTAAATCAATCTGTCCCACCGGCGCATTATTTATCAGTATGAGCCCTCAATCTTGGTCATCGAAAACGGGCTTCGCACAACACGACATATCTGGCCGTACACGTGGCAGCATTAGAGAGCAACCGTCGCTGGCTGCTCTGCCCACTACGCACGAGAAAAGAGGAAGCCATCATCACGTACGCCGTGAAAACCGCGCCAGAGCGGTCAAATCCAATCCAAATGGCACCGTCGTTGGTCAAAACTGCAAGATGGGGCCCACAGGTCATGTCCCATCTATCACGCAGAGCGTGACACCGCTTGTCAGATGGCGCAGTCGCCAAAAGACGTCATCCCTGATGTCATTCCTCTGTGGAAGAGTTGAAAACAAGCAAAGGATTGTTCGGGTGACACCGTTCCAAAGGAAAGTACTCCCATCGGGAGCGAGTCAAAATTTAGTCGACTGCTGCAAAAAGGTTTTAAGAGTGAGATTATCCTCAACTGCAAACAATTAAGCATAATCTCAGGGGCAACTCCCATCGGGAGCGCTGTCGCCCACCCGATAAGGCACAAGTCAGAGCAAAAGACACCATGTTCAGTCGAGTAATATTCGACTGAGCTGCTTAGTTGACCGCATAAAGCAAATCTCGATCACAATCTCCCCAAGATGTATCTTCGACCCTTGGAAGCTGCACACATGGTGCATAGGTAAGACCCTTCGATCCGTCGAGTGGGCCGGGGCCCGCACGTACTGCGTTTGCTCTGAAACTTTCCGTGTCTGACGACATGAAGAAAATCCTAGCGGACGTGTTAGGTACCCGCAAAGTTATGCTGCAGGTCGACTCTGTAAGACCTCCGCGGCCTGAGTCGGTCCTGACCAGCCAGTTCCAGGTTCGAGTCTGGGGACTCGAGCTTGAGGTAGGCTAGTAAGGTTTTTGCCCAAGAGCAGTTAACTGGTCCGATCCGTCGAGTGTACCAGGCCTACTACGTCGATATCCCTAAAAACTGTCATAAAAGCAGTAAAACCGTGTTCAAAGCATCAGTCGACTTAAACTCGACTTCAAGACATTATCGTACTGAAACTTGCAAACAGGTCAGCCGAAGCGTTGTCGACTGATCAGGTACACGAGCAAGATGATTCAAGACGTGCACTTACGGAGGAGTCCCTACCCGAATCTTCGAGTCAACCAGGCACTTGGGGTCTACTGACGTAGGCCTACCTTTCAGGTGCCCCACTGTAAGGGTACCTGGTGCACGTACAAGGAGCAAGACCTGCATGAAGGCCCATTAAAGATCGATTCCGAGGCCCACAAAGAAGGAGTATGCTCCAAATCAAGCGTAGATAGGGTCGGTTTAAACTTACCTTACTTGTAAACCAAGTCGGTTGTGAATCCCCGAGACCCAGCCTCCTATATAAAGGCTGGGAAGGCCGCCGACCTGGACACGCAATACCATAGCCTCCAAAACCCTAGCGAGATCGACGTCTCGCCGGGACTCCCTTGTAGCTCCATTGTTCGCATACATCAATAAACAGACAGGCAGGACGTAGGGTTGTTACCTCCACACGAGGGCCCTGAACCTGGGTAAATCTTGCTTGTCAGCCGTAGTCACCGCCAGCGCTACCAAATCTCCTTCCCGATCTCAACCCTAGGTGCCTAACCATGGGATTTGACGAGTTAACACCTCGTCATCATGCTTTACACCCATCCACACAGGCATAGAATATGCATTCCTCTCACACGCATACGCGCACACCAATGGGATGTATGGGAAGGTGTGTTCATGTTTGAGGATGGTCTAAGAAGATCAACTCCCTCCGTTTTTAAATATAAGATGTTTTAGATATTGCACATGTTTTCTACATGCATAGTAAAGTGAGTGCACATACACAATAAAACATGTCTAGAAACATTTATATATAAATGAATGTGGGCAAAGTGTAAAACATCTTATATTTAAAAACGGAGGGAGTACCAGCTAATGGAGCTGGCTAGGGTCGCCCGAGCTCGCTGCCTGACGTGCACACAAACTGTTTGACTGGAGTCGTCAGGTGTTGTCAGAGAGAGAGAAAGGTGCAATGACATAAAATTGCGCTAGCACGACAAGCGGACACCTTTGTGTCACTATGAGTTGGCGGACGCAAGTCTTTGTGCACAAGGAGAGGGTGAGAGATAGCAATGAGGTGAACTCAATGTTGTAGTCATTCTAGAGAAAAACCCTGCAAGATTTGCAAAGTCTTACCTCTAGTCAGGAAACACAAAGGTGCCAAGCAGAAGAGACAAGGAGATAGGGTTCGCTGAGATTGATTTGAGATACAGAATTTACTTGATGGGGTTTGCTTGGATTTAGGACATATTTGAATCCTTGATTCAAATTTTAATTATTAAACTTTCCACCAAGCCTTTTGTGTTGAAATAAGTTCTAAATAACCTATGATACCTTTGGAATTATTCCAAGATTTTTAGATACAAGAATAAGTATCAAAACATGTTTTCCCTTTTATGAAAAAACAGGGTAAACTGTTACGCTACTAATTTATAAATATGTTTTCATGGACTAGGGTTCTCTATATAATTTGGTATCAAAATATGGTATTTTTTATATCTTGATAGAAACTACACTTGTATCCCTTTAGAAAGTAATTTAAATATTTTTGGTATGTCCTCTCTCATGGTAGGTATCTTTAGTTCATCGTTTGAATCAAAGATGGAAGGAAATGATGGTAGGGTCAAAAGCTAAATTATTAGTTATTAAAGCAAGTCATGAAAACACAATGGCAAGAAAATTCAATTCCCTGGCCCAATTTTTTTAATTATCTCGCTTTTTTTCTTACAACACTTGAAACTCCAAAGTGAAAAATTGGGCCGTAACACCTGCTTTTCGTATTTTGACGTTTCAGAAACCTCTGGAAGCCAATTAAATCGGGAAAATACCATGATTTTTTACCGAAACCAAAACAGACACATACAGAAAATCCGCAGTGACCAATCAAGACACCAAGGAGCACCTAAGGCCCAATCTCCTTTCTTGGCCGCCATCAAGACATACATAAATTCTTGTCATATGTTTGTCTTTGATATGTTGTCGATTCATATTATTACCCCGTTCTTCACGATAGACATGATCAATTTAGTTAGATGAGACGTGTGAGGAGAAACGTGTGTATTAGTTGGGGTAGATCTTGTAGTGTTATTAGCTAAGTGACAAAAAAATAGTAAACCCACTAGTGTACTTGAGAAACCCCACTAGGTACAAAAGGGAAAAATGGACAGTACTTTGTACTTGTATTTAATAGCATCCTTTAGTGGTTGCCACCATTCACGATTTCTTCTATATGCTCCGTAGAAATATATTTACCATCAACCGTTCTTTTGTTATCAGGTCTTGACAACTGAAGAGAAAGTATCCAGAAGACATGGTTATCACGGTAATATTCAAGAAAACATCTGTTTAAAGATGCCTACATTTAGCTATGCCACTTTTTTGAAGCGAAACAGTGGGAAAGGCTCCCACTGCAATTTTCCATTTTCTATTAAACACAACAGCGTATGTACAAATATTTACAACCCATAGAGTTTAAAAAAGATTAAAAAAAATCTATAGTCGTGTTTGCAGCCAAATACTAAATTGATCTACATACTTCTTCTTCATTCTGTAGCTAACAAGATGTAATTCTTGTAAGTATATTGCCTTCCAACTTGCAAAACTTGGATTCTGGTTCTTGAATATCAGATTGTTTCTAACCATCCAGATCCCCCATGATGCAAGGATAATAATTTCCATCGCAAAATGAACTTTAAGCTTCATCTTCATATCAGCGAAAGCTTCATGTACCGAAAGATTTCTAGCTCTTTGTGGGCAGACATAATCCCAACACTTTTTGGCGAAAGGGCAAGACCAGAATAGATGAATCAGAGTTTCTTCCTGAGCACATTGTAGCGTCGCACAGTTATAGGACTGAACATGGAAGTTCTTTCTTCTTAACAAGTTTCAAGTGTCAAGTCTGTCATGCAGAAGCAACCAGAAGAAAAATTTGTGTTTCACTTGACAGCAAGATTGCCAAATCCATCTGAAGTGTGGCAAAGCTGGCTGAAATCCTACCAGCACGTTATATGCCTTTTTGGAAGAAAATTCAGCGTTTCCCCAAATGTAATTCCAAATATCTTCATTTCCTTCTGAAATCTTTGTTCTTGCATTGTGGCAAATTTCTTCTAGCTGTAGGAATTCAGCATATGCCTGTGTAGAGAGAGGCAGATGAAAAATTTCTTCTAAGGCTTCTTGATTGATGACTTCAAGAATGGTCATGTCTATTTTCTTGGCAAAAGTGACCAAATGTGGCATTGAATGGTGCAGACATCTATCTTGCCAGAGATCGGTCCAGAAGAAAGCTGTTTTACCACTACCCAGGTTGCATCTTGCCATGCCTTTATACGTATCAATGAGCTTGATATGTGCTTTCCACCAAAAAGATCCTTCAGTCTGATTGCCAGGAAGTGAACCATTTGCATAGTAGGTGCTCCAAATTAATTTAACCCAAGGGATGTCATGTTCATTGTAAAATTTATGCAGATTCTTTAGAAGTAACGCTGTATTCTGGATATTCAAATTGAGCACACCCAGTCCTCCTTGATTTTTTGGCTTGCATATTTTATGCCAGGCAATCAGAGCCGATCCTTTGGATTGAACATCTGCAGTTTTTTTCCTCCATAAACAATGCCTGAAGTATTTTATCACTTGGGTTTTAATCGTAACTGGCACCTCGAAGCAGCTGAGATAGAAGATGGGAAGTGATGACAGAACATATTTCACCATTTGAAGTTTACCTCCATAATTCAAGAAGTCCGCAATACTACATAGTCTTCTTTCAACTCTGTGCACCATTGGCAAGAAGAATTCCAGGTTTGGCTTGGTCAATCCTAAAGGCAAGCCTAAATAGGTGAAAGGCAGGCTTCCTTGTTTGCAGTTCAAGGTCAAGGCAAAATGATTTAGCCTCTCCTCATTCATATTGATTGGCATCATGCTTGATTTATGATAGTTGACCTTCAAACCAGTGGATTCAGCAAAAGTATGTAACAATGCTTTTAGGCAAGTGAGCAGAGTAGCATCTGCCTTCATAACCACAAGGGTGTCATCTGTGTATTGTATCACAGGAAAGTCAGGGCAGGCAGGGCAATTCAGAGGAAGAGAGAGAATGTTTTGTTGCAAGGCTTTAATCAAAATGGATTGCAACAGATCAGCAGCCAGCACAAACAGCAAAGGCGAGAGCGGGTCTCCTTGTCGCACCCCTCTCCTGCAGTAAAACTTTTTACCAGGAACACCATTCAAGAGCACTGATGAGGTTCCTGATTCCAGAATTAGCTTAATCCAATTAATCCATTTCTCTCCAAAACCCCTTGCCTTCAGAATTTCAAGTATGGTGGAGTGTTTGATTCTGTCAAAAGCTTTTTCAAAATCCAGTTTGATCACTAAAATCTCTTATTTTGATTGATGACACTGAAATAGGTATTCAAAGGCCCAGCCCAAGCAGTCTTGAATCGATCTTTTCTTCAGAAAACCTTACTGATTCTTGTGCACAATTTTCAGAATGATCTTCTGTAATCTGTTCGCCAAGATCTTAGTGATTAATTTTAGAACACCATTCAGAAGAGAAATGGGCCTAAAATCATTAGCAGTCGTTGGATTATCAGTCTTCGGAATAAGAGTGATATGAAGAATTTATACTTTCGAGAGCAACATTGCCATTATAGAAATCCTGAATGAGAGCTTTAACATCTGACCCAATAATAGACCAACAATTTTTCATGAATTCATTATTGAAACCATCGGGTCCTGGGGATTTATCATTGGGCAACTCCTTGACGACATCTTCAATTTCTTTATCTGTGAAAGCTAGTTCCAGCTCTTGGAACATCTCAGAATTGATAGGTTCCCCAAGTACTTCCTCAAGATTAAACTGCATGGTTGGCTTGTCAGTTTTACCCATTCTTTCTTTGAAGGCATTCCATAAAATGGAAGCTTTGCCTTCATGATCCGTAATTTGAGCTTGATCACTGTTCTGCAGCATTGCAATATAGTTGTGCCTGTAACTAATAGTTGCTCTTGTGTGGAAGAATTTGGTATTCGCATCCCCTAGTTTGACCCATTTAATTTTCCCTCGCTGCTTCCAGTAGGATTTTTGGTTTTGGAGCAAGGTGATAACATGAGCTTTCAGTACATCTCTCAAGTTCTGTTCCAGATCAGAGAGCATCCGTACTTCTTCCATCATGTCCAGCATGCTTCCAGTAGGATTTTTGGTTTTGGAGCAAGGTGATAACATGAGCTTTCAGTACATCTCTCAAGTTCTGTTCCAGATCAGAGAGCATCCGTACTTCTTCCATCATGTCCAGCATGCCAATGGTGTCATTAACTTTGGTGATTAGATGCTTAAGACAAGGCAACTGTTTAGACCAAAGCTTTAGCCCTGTTCTCACATTCTTGAATTTGGCATTCACTCGTTTTGCAACATCAGTATAACCCACTGGAATGTTCCAAGCATTTTCAACTACACTCTTGAACGCACTGTGTTGCATCCAGTAGTTTTCAAACCTGAAGATTTTCGCTCTTGGGATTTTTGTGTCAATGGAAATAACACAAGGCAAGTGATCAGATGTTGGGATTTTTGAAGCTATGCCACTTCAAAAGCTTCATTGGCCTTTTCTTGTGGTCAACTGTCAAGACAGTACAAAAAACACAATAAATAATAAAAATTATATTCATATACATAGACCAGCTAGCTACGACTACAAACACTGAAGTGAGCTGAAGATGCGCCACTGTTATCGCCACTCCCTTACTAGAGCCAGGCAAACCTTGTTGTAATAGTCAATCAGGAAGTCATTGTGCTAAGACCCCACAAGATCAGCACACCAGAACAGCCACGGTCACCGAGAAACATGATCAGAAGGATCCAGACTATAGACACACGTACGAAGATGAGCAAATACTGATCCAAACGGATCACCGAAGACAAACACCGACCGAATCTTGGGAGATCCACCAGAAACACACCTCCATACGTTCTCCGATGATGCTTGACGCACCGCCGGGATGGGGGTGGGGGGGGGGGGGGGCTAGACGGGGATAACCTTATTCCAACTTCAGGGAGCCGCCATGTTGCCATCCTGAATAGGACACAAAGCCGAACAAAACTTGAGAAAACACCTAGCTGAGGCCTCCCACCTGCGAGGACTTTGATTCACCGCGCGTACATGGCCTTAAGGCCACACGAGACTAGGCAGATCGGTGGCGCCGCCGACGGGAGGCATGAAACTATCGCCTGGGTCTCTCCCCGAAAGTTGAATAAAGGGGTATGCGTGCTTCATTAGTCTTTACCGTGATGGATTTTCATTGGATAATGCGATTGAAAAATAGGTGAAATTATAGGTATATAAAGTCATGGTGATCATTGATCAAATATTAAATCTGGGTTACGCATCTAATTTAAAATACAATTCGTGCACATTTGGTGGTTGGTGGCAGCTCCTTTTCATTGTTAATTTTGATTTTTAATCATTTTTATCTTGCTTAATAGTGTTGCCGTAACACGAGAGCATCATGGCCTAAAATTCAATTTGTAGAAGTATTTATATTCCATTTTTGAAAGCATGATACTATGACAAGGCCAAGGAGATGTTCGAGATAATCGTTGGCTTTGTTAACGTGTCGTGATGCTCGGTTGGACGTGCCCGCCTATCATGCAGCCAGCCTTGTGTGTCACAATCTTCTGAAATAAATGGACTCTTTTTTTTTTTTTTGCAAAACGGCGCTCACATACACGCGCACACACTCACCCCTATGAACGCACGTACGCACACCCTACCCCTATGAGCACCTCCGAGAGACTGAGCCAACGGGTCGAGTCTTGAGATTGACGAAGTCACCACAGTCGCCTCGCTGTCGACGGGAACGTTGCCTCCCACTGAAGAGTATTCCGCATTAAATGAGAAACACCAGCGATAAATCTGGAGTTTCAACTCTGGTGGGCTAGGGGTGTAACCACCCTCCTAACCATCCTGCCACAGACAGTTTCTCTTGAAATAAATGTACTCTGATGATGTAATGAATTTGCATGATCGAGTGGTCTTGTTAGCCGGATGTGCTAAAATGCGGGGGTTTACTATAGTAGCTACTCCCACCTACTCACTCCATTCCTAATTATAATAGATTTCAATATGGATTGCATAGAGACTGAAATGAGTGGACATACACGGGAAAATGCGTCTAAATACATACGAATCAGGATAAAAGGTACAACATCTTATATTTAGAAACGGAGGTAGTATTATTAACTCAAACTTTTCCTGCTAACATCTTTAAATATTTTTTTCAAAAAAGAAAAGTCCTAGCCTGTGCATTGATTGATGCATCTTTAAATATATTGATGTTTGATACTTATAATCATATGCACAATTCATCTTAAATACTAATATATTTTTCACAATGCATAATTGTGTGAGACTTATATGAGTCTAATGCAACAAAAATCACAGAACGGACTTTCCATTTTGATGATTGTGCCAATGTTCAAAACGAAAATTTCTATTTTGGAAAAATTGAAGTTCAAACTTAGAAGTGAAGGTAAACTGAGAAACACATCTTTGATCATTAGAATTCTGAATAGGTACAATCGAAGTCCCATAGAACTAATAATGCACACGCAAACAGATGATGCATTTGAAAAACACCGAACTTAATCATGTTTATATGATACAATATTGGTGATTGTTTGACAGGTACTTGGAGTGAGATCCTACATAATTGTTGTCACTTTGATGACTTTGTGCTACTATGATTGGTACTTTTGGTTCGTGTGAGTACAGCAAAAAAGTTAGCTGCACATGTGCCCTACAAAACACTTTTGATTGCAACGAGTGGCACAATTTATGTAATGAGATCCGTGAAGCAAACATCTACCTAGAGAATTTCATACTGACAGCGACACTTGATTTTTTTGAAAAAAAGGGGCATGAACAGATTATGTCATTGCTTAAGCTGAACTTGTTGCTCTAGTAGTTTTGATAGACTTTTCAGTTACAGAGTAAGCAAAGTTTGGTGTTTTTCAAATGTATCAGATTGTGTCGTTACTTAAGCTTAGGAATCTCAAAGTATTTTAAGTCATAGTGTGCACGGTGGGGCTGAAACTTGTGTATCATCACTTCATCAGTTCCATTGAATGTGAAATTGGGGGACCGTGAGCTCCTTAATTCGAAAAGGCTCTAGCCTAACAAGCCGCATCCAAATCATCCATTTTATTTCATCAAATTATAGAAGTCCCGGAATGGCGTTCTTGCCATGACTAAACAGTCTAAACTCATCAGAGTTGCAATCGGGCCTGGTAAGCGGCCGCGCACATCACGCTGCGTTAACGAAGGCGACGATCCTGTGAAGCATCTCCTTGGCTTTGTCGCAGTCGGGCTTGAAGAGGTAGAAGACGTGCCCCTCCCCCTCCGTCTCCAGCAGCTCCACCACCTGCTCGCCGGCGCCCATTGCCGCGGTCACCGCCTCCGAGTACGCGCGGCCGCGCCACCTGAGGAAGTCGCCCTCCGCCGTGCACACCATGACCCTCTCGCACGCCAGAGCCTCCAGCCCCGGCGCGCCGGGAGCCATGGGGTTGGCCCGTGGGTCGTCCGCGCCGCTCGTGCCGGGGCACGCGAACATCCACAGTCCAATGGCACGGGCGCGCGCCGCGGTGTCGCGCGTCTCCTCGCCCACGGCCTCGGAGCCCCAGAACCAGGGGTGGATCAGCACCGCGCCCTTGAGGCGCGCGACGTCCGGCTGGATGGCGTGGTGGTGGCAGATGTTGCCGCCGGCGCTGTCACCGGCCAGGAAGACGCGGCCCAGGTCGCCGTGCGCCGCGATCCAGGGGTCCCCGCCGAGAGGACCCAGCCTAGGGCGGCGAGGCAGTCGTCGTACGCCGCCGGGAGCGGGTTCTCCGGGGCGACGCGGTAGTCGACGGAGACGCCGAGGGCTGGGCAGGCGGAGGCGAGGTCGTTGAGGAAGCGGTGGTAGACGGGGGACTTGGCAGACCCGGCCACGAAGCCGCCGCCGTGGACGTAGACGATGACGGGGAGCTTGGCCCCGGCGGACGGGGGCAGGTAGAGGCGGGCGGAGTAGACGCCGAGGCTGACGTCCTTGGATTCGACGCCGGTGGAGGGGTCGAGGCCGGGCGCGACGGGCGGGGCGTCTAGCGGGCGTTCGATGCGGCCGTTCTTGTAGACTCGGAGTAGCGGGGGGAATTCGTGGACCAGCTCGTCGTCGACGGTGGGTGCGGCGTTGGACGCCATGGTCGCTACTGCTTGGGTGGTGAGGCGAGGAGGTGCGGGTGAGCTGAGCCGGTGCCTTTACTCGTGTTGTCTTTATTGGCCCGAAAAGTCCCACACGAACGACCATGCTGCACAAGCACAATCAACTGGTATAGATGTGCATGTCAAAAAAAAAATGGTATGGATGTGCACAGGACACAAAATCCCGTCTTTCAAAAAAGTAAAAAACGAACATGCTGATATGGATGTGTACAGGAGTAGAAATACTACGCACGAGTTTGGTTTCCTGCATCACATCATTTTTAGGCTACTCGACTCGTCAGTGTCTGGCTCAGGAAAAACGCAACAAAAACCAACACTCCAACACGATCCGTGTGAGGCGGTGAGCAGAGCCTTGGTTTTTACTGGCTCTGCACATGCTCCCAAGTCCAACCAACACTCCAACACGATTCGTGAACTCAACTACTCCAGGTTACATAAGCTCAACTAGGATGGAAATCATCTACTCCCTCTATCTCAAAATAAATGTCTCAGATTTACTTGAGACAAACGGATGGAGTAAGAAAAACTAGGATTGGAAACTACTCCCCTGTATCAAAATATAAGATGTTTTATCATTTTGCACTCACATGTATCTAGACATGTTCATGTGCAAGATGCGAATCTTGACATGTTCATGTGAATCTTGCACATGAACATGTCTAAATGATCCAAAAATGCTATTTTGATATAGAGGGAGTAATAACTATGGATAAAGAAATGCACCCAATTCCTGTCTACTCGGGGATTTATAAGAACCCCAAGGCCGTCGTGGAATAGCCGCTTCTAATAGGCTAGCACATCCAGCAGCGCTCCTGTCCGACGCGGCTGCCGGACAGGCTATATAGAACCCAAGGCCATGGTCGCCTCCTGTTTAATTACCTTCCGCCAAACTGAAACATGCTATAACGCCAAGTACTTCACCTTTCCCATCTTATCTGAAAATTATTGGTTGGAGTGCAAGTTACAACTATATATGATGAACATGGCTAGCTCATCGACCATGCAACAACATGATCTCTCCATGCATGTGGAGATAGATAGCTATAGACTTGAGAGGCAACCGGGAACTAAGACGCTCTATTATCACATCGATATCCCCATAAGCCGGCTAGTTAATAAGTAGGGTTGTGAGCGCTAGTGTTTCCGTCTAGCAAATCCAATCTCGTAGCTTTCCACTCTTGTCTCGTTTCTCTTCCACGACCAGCCCCACAGCCGCAAGGTTTGTGCTCACGCTGTCCAAGGCGCGCCGTGCCTGCCTAGTCGAGCCGTGGCGCCTGTAGATCGTTACCCGCAGTGAACGATTCAGCAACGAGCACAACTATTGTCGCGTGGCTTCTCTTGCAATCTCTTGCAAGCACGCAATTTGAATTGGATCCACCAACTTGTTTATGGTGATCACCATAGTCTCTTGATAAAGGAAGGTGGATAAGAACTCTCGGGTCCTTTTCGATATGGAAATACAATGGATTCAAACTTGTACTTTATTATAAAATACTATTATAAGACATTTTAGACATACATCGATTAATATATTGAACTTTGTCCGCACCATTTCTTCTCGCATAGTCGGAATTGTTGGATAATTAGGCAATAATTCCATGATTAATTCCAGAATATTAAACATAACTACACCAGCTACTAACATGTAGAATACGAACATACTAGATGTACTAATCAACATGAACAGCAGCAACACATACGCCAACAGATCCATAGCAAAACAGTTCAGAACACGCCGCACGTACCGAACGGTTGTAGAGGAAGTAGTCGTTGGAGCAGCGACGGCAGCAGCTTGAGCGGCGACGGTAGCAGCTCGAAGGAGACGACGTTGGAGACGAGTCGCCCGCGGACCCGGAGATCGTCCAGGAAGTCGAGCCGTGATGAAGAACTTGAAAGCAGTCGCGCGGAGCGCTTCCCAAAAACCTTATTCGCCCTCTCCCGTACAGGATCACAAGGACGAGCGGTTCCGGAGACCTGCTGTCCCGTTCGCCGGTGCACGCCGGCGCACGGGATGGAGTAGACTACGGTGGCGGCGCAAGGCACGAGATTGGCAAAACCTAGATTGGTTCGGTGGTTTGCAGCGCACGCAGTGCACGACTTTATATAGTGCGGCTCGGGAAAACCCTAACGGGTACAACGTGGGCCAAGTCCACGTCGCGCACGTTTTAGGTCGGTTACAGTAGCCCACGATCCGGGAGCGACCCGAACCGACTAACTGTGACGCGTCCGTCCAAACCGTTTTCCCGGACTGCAAAAATAAAGCTCGGCTCGGCGAGATTCCCGCAACCCGCGGCGCGTCGTGACGAGACGGGCGGGCGGTGCGGTGCGTGCGAGCGGCGGCGGAGGAGGAGGAGGAGGAGTGCGCACGAGAGAGCCTCTTGTTCTCACAAGCTTACCAAGTGGTACAACACTCCACCTTATAAGGTGGTGTTTGTCTCCTCCAACTAGCAATGTGGGACTAAACTTTAGCACCACTTTGCACCTCCAAAATTCTGCCATGCACATGGGCCAATTTGAGATTTTCAGGAATTTTATTGGGCTGCCCAAAATGGGCCCAAAATCTAACAATCCCCCACCAGATCTCAAATTCCCATTTAGAGATTTTGCCAAACCTCGTTTCTTGTTTATATACCAGTGTTTCAGCAGAGACTGTTAAGTTGAACTTCCGCCTAGAGCTTCAAGCTACATCTACCAGCAACTTGAACAATGGACGAACCTTGAATTGCAAGTTTGGTGCCAATAGACTTCACTCAAAGTCATAACCAGTACGTGGCTGCCAGTAGCCTACCCCGCGGGTGGAGCATATGCGTCATACTCCCTGGTCTCTTCATGAGCTTACTAGAGATCACCCAAATCTCATAGACTGCGACGTTTAACAGTCGGACTCATATAGGTGTGTTCTTTCAAGGTCGCTCTGTAGGACAGCACCTTTGCTACGAATAGCCAACAAAACACATTAAGGCATATTGCCAACCTGCCTTACAGAATGTGAGAGTTATGCATCTTCCCACGGAGAGGGTTATAAAATAACTCTCCTCAGTTAAACCACTAGCTTGTTCTTCCCAGGTCCTAATTCACGGGATCTCCGATCACATAGGTTGGGTTACCACTATGGTGTAACACTCACGGGTCTCAACCCCATCTCCCTCGATGCACTATCTATCACATTACGTGATAGTCCCTTCGTAAAGGGATCTGCCAGGTTTTTGTCTGTTTGAATATAACTAACAGTTATTACTCCGGAGTTTCTCATTTTCCTGACAGACTTCAAGCGTCTCTTGACGTGTCTTGATGACTTCGCATTATCCTTAGCACTGTTCACTTTCGTAATAACCGTTTGGTTGTCACAGTTCATAAGGATGGCCGGTAATGGTTTCTCAACCACCGGCAAGTCCATCAAGAGCTCACGCAGCCATTCTGCCTCAACAGAAGCTGTATCTAAAGCAGCAAGTTCTGCTTCCATGGTTGACCTCGTCAAAATGGTCTGTTTGCAAGACCTCCATGACACTGCGCCACCTCCAAGAATAAATGCATATCCACTTGTGGCGTAGAGCTCATCAACATCTGAGATCCAGTTCGCATCACAATATCCCTCAAGCACCGCAGGGTGCCCTGAATAGTGAATCCCATAACTCATTGTACCGTTCAGATAGCGCATGACCCTTTCAAGTGCATGCCAATGATCAATACCCGGGTTAGACATGAACCTGCTCAACTTGCTCACAGCAAAAGAGATATCAGGTCTTGTCGCGCTCGCAAGGTACATGAGTGAACCGATCACTTGAGAATATCTTAATTGATCTCTCGTTTCCTTTTTGTTCTTTCTGAGTGTCACACTGGGATCATAGGGTGTTGGAGAAGGCTTGCTGTCTATATAACCAAAGCGGCTCAAGACCTTCTCAACATAGTGTGATTGCGTTAACGTAATCCCACTCTCATCCCTAATCAGCTTAATGTTCAGGATCACATCAGCTTGTCCCAGATCTTTCATATCAAAGCTCTTTGACAGGAAAGACTTGACCTCATTTATCACTATCATGCTTGTACCGAAAATCAGTATGTCATCAACATACAAGCATAATATAACACTATCGCCCCCACCATGGCGATAATATACACACCTATCAGCCTCATTGATGGCAAAGCCTGCAGAAGTTAAAGTTCTGTCAAACTTCTCATGCCATTGCTTAGGTGCTTGCTTCAGCCCATACAAAGATTTTAACAATTTGCACACCTTTCTCTCTTCACCTTTTACTACAAACCCATCAGGCTGATCCATATAGATTTCCTCTTCCAACTCTCCGTTAAGGAAAGCTGTCTTTACGTCCATTTGATGAACGATAAGACCATAGGAGGCAGCCAGGGAAAGTAGTACTCGAATGGTGGTGAGTCTAGCAACAGGTGAATAGGTGTCAAAGTAATCTTCGCCTTCGCGCTGGGTGTAGCCCTTGGCTACAAGCCGTGCCTTGTACTTCTCAATAGTACCATCAGGCCTTAGCTTCTTCTTGAACACCCACTTACAACCCACAGGTTTGCAGCCGTAGGGTCGTTCAGATAATTCCCAAGTTCCATTAGAAAGAATCGAGTCCATCTCATTATGGACAGCTTCTTTCCAGTCATCAGCATCAGGAGATGCAAATGCCTCTGCAATGGACGTGGGAGTATTGTCCACAAGGTACACAATGAAATCATCACCAAAGGATTTTTCAGTCCTCTGTCTCTTGCTCCTCTTGGGAGCTGATTCATTGTCATCCTTCTCAAGGACTTCCTCAACAAGTGGTTGTTCAGAATGATCAACAGATGTACTAGGTTCAGCAAATATCTCAGAAGAAATTCTAGCAATGCTATGCATATCCTTCATAGGAAACATGTTCTCAAAAAATGTTGCATCACGAGATTCCAAAATAGTATCAACATGCATATCAGGTATCTCAGATTTAACCACTAAAAATCTATAGCAAATGCTCCGCTGAGCATAACCTAGAAAGACACAATCCACTGTCTTCGGTCCAAGTTTTCGTTTCTTAGGAATTGGAACATTGACTTTCGCCAAACATCCCCAAGTACGAAAATAAGAAAGTGATGGTTTTCTCCCAGACCACTCCTCGTAAGGTGTCTTCTCTTTATCCTTGTTAGGAACTCTATTCAGGACATGACACGAAGTCAACAAAGCCTCCCCCCACCATGCCTTAGATAAACCAGCAGTGTCCAACATGGCGTTCACCAAGTCGGTCAGCGTGCGGTTTTTCCTCTCGGCAACCCCGTTTGATTGGGGCGAATAGGGAGGCGTCCTCTCATGAATAATACCATGTTCCTCACAGAATTCATCAAATACGTTGGAGAAATACTCGCCACCACGATCTGACCTAAGACGTTTGATCTTTCTCTCTAATTGATTTTCAACTTCAGCTTTATAAATTTTAAAGTAGTCTAAAGCTTCATCTTTAGTGTGCAACAAATATACATAACAGAACCTAGTAGCGTCATCGATTAAAGTCATGAAATATCTCTTATCACCTTTTGTCAACACGCCATTCATCTCACATAGATCCGAATGTACGAGTTCTAGAGGTGCCAAGTTTCTCTCCTCGGCCGCCTTGTGAGGCTTTCGAGGTTGCTTAGATTGCACACAGCTATGGCACTTAGAACCTTTGGCAATGGTGAAAGTAGGAATTAAACTCAAACTGGAAAGTCTACTCATTAAACCAAAATTAACATGACATAAACGAGAGTGCCAAACATTAGCATCCGAATCCACACTGCCACAAATATGGTTTACTGACTTATTACAAAAATCCGATAATGAAAAGCGGAACAAGCCTCCGCACTCATACCCTTTACCAATAAATTGTCCAAACTTTGACACAACTACTTTATTGGACTCCAAGACTAATTTAAACCCATCTCTGCATAGAAGGGAGCCGCTAACAAGATTCTTGTTCATAGTAGGGACATGCTGCACGTTCCTCAGCTGCACGATCTTCCCCGAAGTAAACTTCAGATCTACCGTGCCAACACCACGAACAGAAGCATGTGATCCATTCCCCATTAAGACGCTTGAATCTGCGACCTGATAAGAAGTGAACATAGAGATGTCAGCACATACATGAACATTAGCACCCGTATCAATCCACCAACATGGAGATTGAAATACTGAAAGCACAGTCGGTAAATTACCGTACCCATCAGCATTGCTAGCGGTCACGACGTTGACATGCTTCTTCCCTTTCTTGTCTGCACGATCTGGGCAGTCCACAGAGAAGTGTCCGGGCTCTCCACAAGTGTAGCACTTTAGCTCAGATTTGTTCAGCATCTTCTTCTTCTTCTTGAAAGAAGTAGTCTTGGTAGGCATGTTGAAGGAAGACTTGCTCTTTGCCTTGCTCTTGCCATGGTGAAAGTTCTTCTGCACCATGTTGGCGCTAGACTGACCTTCACCACCTCTCTCAGCAGTGTCCTTAGCCCGAGCCTTCTCCTCAACATCAAGAGACGCTATCAGGTTTTCAACCGAAATCTCCTGTCTCTTGTGTTTGAGAGTTGTGGCGAAGTTCCTCCATGAAGAGGGCAACTTTGCAATAATGCATCCAGCCACAAACTTGTCAGGTAAGGCACACTTAGCGTGCTCAAGCTCCTTAGCAATGCACTGTATCTCATGAGCCTGTTCGACTACAGAACGGTTGTTAGCCATCCTGAAGTCATGGAAGCTCTCCATGATGTACAGTTCACTGCCAGCATCTGCTACACCGAACTTAGCGTTCAGTGCCTCCCAGAGCTCTTTGGCATCTGTAATGTGCATGTACACATCAAACAGCTTGTTGCTAAGAGCACTCAGAACGAGTCCCACAAAGGCAGTATTGGTTTCCTTGAACTTGTTCTGATCCTCGTCAGATATAGTTCCTTCAGGTAAACCCTCACTAGCCTCGAACACTTTCAGAGATCGCAACCACAGTGTGGTCTTGTACTGCCATCTCTTAAAGTCCACACCGGTAAACTTGTCCGGCCTCAGCGCATCAGATAGATGTCCCATGTTTAACTCAGGAAATTGCCTATAACACATATAAGGTTTTTGGATTGTTGGATAATTAGGCAATAATTCCATGATTAATTCCAGAATATTAAACATAACTACACCAGCTACTAACATGTAGAATACGAACATACTAGATGTACTAATCAACATGAACAGCAGCAACACATACGCCAACAGATCCATAGCAAAACAGTTCAGAACACGCCGCACGTACCGAACGGTTGTAGAGGAAGTAGTCGTTGGAGCAGCGACGGCAGCAGCTTGAGCGGCGACGGTAGCAGCTCGAAGGAGACGACGTTGGAGACGAGTCGCCCGCGGACCCGGAGATCGTCCAGGAAGTCGAGCCGTGATGAAGAACTTGAAAGCAGTCGCGCGGAGCGCTTCCCAAAAACCTTATTCGCCCTCTCCCGTACAGGATCACAAGGACGAGCGGTTCCGGAGACCTGCTGTCCCGTTCGCCGGTGCACGCCGGCGCACGGGATGGAGTAGACTACGGTGGCGGCGCAAGGCACGAGATTGGCAAAACCTAGATTGGTTCGGTGGTTTGCAGCGCACGCAGTGCACGACTTTATATAGTGCGGCTCGGGAAAACCCTAACGGGTACAACGTGGGCCAAGTCCACGTCGCGCACGTTTTAGGTCGGTTACAGTAGCCCACGATCCGGGAGCGACCCGAACCGACTAACTGTGACGCGTCCGTCCAAACCGTTTTCCCGGACTGCAAAAATAAAGCTCGGCTCGGCGAGATTCCCGCCGCGGCGCGGCGCGTGTGACGAGACGGGCGGGCGGTGCGGTGCGGTGCGTGCGTGCGAGCGGCGGCGGAGGAGGAGGAGGAGTGCGCACGAGAGAGCCTCTTGTTCTCACAAGCTTACCAAGTGGTACAACACTCCACCTTATAAGGTGGTGTTTGTCTCCTCCAACTAGCAATGTGGGACTAAACTTTAGCACCACTTTGCACCTCCAAAATTCTGCCATGCACATGGGCCAATTTGAGATTTTCAGGAATTTTATTGGGCTGCCCAAAATGGGCCCAAAATCTAACAGGAATTCTCGATATGTCTTTGTCATCTTGATAGGCACGGTGTGACTTACAGAAGTTAACTTAGACGAAAGATAGCTGAGCTTAAAGTTGCATACATGGCAAACAAATTAAGACTAATTTGTTGGAATAAAAAAGAGTGAATTTTACTTTTTACCTATAGTCATTTGTGACACATATTTCCCCATTTAGTGAAAAGTTTGCTGAAGTGCTTCATTTAGGAAATTTGAACATGGTGTTTACCCCATGTTAGCATTCGACGTGTTGTTAGATAAGATCTGCATGCTAGGTCGATGTGGCATGAAAGATATATGTAAAGATCAGATGGCTTAATCGACGATCAGGTGCAGCCTATTGTTCACCATATGTTCTATTACTCTCCGTCGTCCTGCTAATGGTGAGACTCAATCATCACTCACATCTTGTTCAACATATATGAATCACAAAAAAGAGAGTCCAAAGTTTATATTAGAGTTAATCTAGACAATTTTTTGACAAGATGTTAATTAGTGTCACACATACACAACTAAAGGGTAAAAGTAGAATTCACTGAAACAAAAAATATCATCAAAAGAGCAAAATATGCATGCCGACTTTACAAATACATAGCCCCTGACGAAAGCATCTACATGCAACTCTATTATTGACACACGACAACACAAGAAATCTCTACGGATGTATGTCACCGTTTGAATCTTAAGTTACTTAAGAGATCTCATCGGTAATTTCAAATAACTAAGCAAATTCATTCAACATTTCTGAATGGATGGAATCCAAAACGTTTGGTATAATATTTTTTCAGCTCGAGATAGTCATCATATTCCTAACACCATGCACAACGCGCATGAACACATCCTTGTTCATCCCAAAACCCTGACAAAACAGAATCAGATCGTTAGCTGAGTTCTTAGAAAATTACTCATTGCATTACAAATTTACAACACATGACCCATTGATTTTTCACAGTTATTGTTGGCTAGCTGCCCCGGCCTCGATCCTCCGTGCTTGGAAGTGGCTTCCAACTCCACTAAGCAAATTCATTCAACATTTCTGAAGGGATAGGAATCCAAAATGTTTGGTATAATCTTTTTTCAGCTCGAGATAGTCATCATATTACTAACACCATGCACAATGCGCATGAACATCCTTGTTCATCCCAAAGCCCCGACAAAACAGAATCAGATCGTTAGCTGAGTTCTTTGAATATTACTCATTGCATTACAGCACATGACCCATTGATTTTTCACGGTTATTGTTGGCTAGCTACTCTGGCCTTGATCCTCCGTGATTGGGAGTGGCTTCCAACTCATGTTACGCAGCTAAAAGAATAGTGAGTACCAGATTCTCTTCGTCAACGGGTGCAAGGTTGGCATATTCTTCCATCATTTAGAAAAACATGATCTCATTATTGCTAACCTATTTAGTAACAATGAAACAAGGCAAATAATTTCAAGCAAAACAACTATTTGGCACTGAACACCTTGCGTGCGGGGCGGAAGGTTGATAGTATCAACCGCTTGAAGAACGAGCTGTTGTGGAGCAAACGAGAACTGAGAGCAGCGGCGAGTCAGCCTAGGTGGTTGATATGGACTCCTGGCTAGAGTTGTCGATGATAAGGGGTGGCGGCGACAACATGATTCGATGGAAGATTGGGTAAACTACGATGGGATAGAGCATGGAGTGGGCGCGCAAATGGCTACCAGCTTCTGCTGCTCCATGCCTATGACATGAGAGGCCTGCCTATTGGATGGCGTGTCCGAGCGTTATCCACGCCCCCAAGTAGGGCCCAGAAATTGGGGGTGGCCATGAGGGGTACCAGAGAGTTTGTTGGGTGGCCCAGACTAGTGAGCGTACTGCCGGAAACCTTTTTTTAGTCCAGAACCCATTGAGCTTATAGGGGCCTTAGGGGGTATGCCAGTGGAGATGTCTAAAGAAACGTAACCAATCTCTACCCACTCGGGTCAAATTCCATAGGAACCCCAAGGACCCCAAGGATGTGGTCGCCTTTACCTCCTACCAAACAGGTCATAACGCCAAGTAATTGACATTTTACTGCATCTTTTCTGAATTTTTTTGGTTGGATTGCATTAATGAGCCATTGGCACTAGGGCATCTCTACAAACTGCAGACGATGGCGTTATTTTGAGAAGCTAGCAGAAAGCAACTATAGTAGTTTTTTCTTTTTTTGTACCATAATGCATTGCACCAATGAATGTTCCAACTATATATGGTGAACATAGCGAGCTCATCGACCATGATGTACCATGGTCTCTTGACCTCTCCATGCATGTTGGAGATAGCTAGCTATAGGCTTGGGAGGCAACCGGGAACCAAGCCACTCTATTATCACATCGATATCCCCCTACGCCGGCTAGTTAATAAGTTGGACTATCTTTGAATGTTTTTCCGCCTAGCAAATACAATGCCCCGGCTTTCAGTCTTGTCTTGCTTCCCTTCTAGTACCAGCCCTACGCCGGCAAGGTTTGCGTTCACGCTGTCCAAGGCGCAGCGTGCCTGCCTAGTCGAGCCGTGGAGCCAGTAGATCGTTACCTGCAGTAACAAATTCGGCAAGGAGCACAACTATTTCTCGTGCCACTCTTCTTAGTGCCACTTGCAAGCACGTAATTTTGAATTGGATCCTCCAACTTGTTTATGGTGAATTGGTGATCACCATCGTCTCTTGATAAAGAAAGGCGGATCCGATTGTGGTTCTTCTTGGTAGCTTAGGGTGGTTTTTGCACTTTGTAGGGGTCCTTTTGTGTTTTCTGTTTCTTTGTTGGACTTTTTTGTAAAGTGTATGAGCTACCTCATTATACGAATCGGATCCTTTCCTAAAAAAAAGAAAGGCGGATGAAAACTCCGAATCCTTTTCGATAGGGAAATACACCCATAGATTCAAACTTTTCTTTATTGCTGAACTATTTTTCCCTACAAAAGTCGTGTTTTACTGTAAAAGACTATTATAAAATATTTCAGACATACTGTTGAGTATTTAAGCAATTGTTCGATTAAATTAATCCAAGAATAAATCATGAACATGACGTAAGCAGTGCTGATGACATACTGAAACTTGATGATATAAGCATGTACTAGATATATAGTAGAAGGATCTACGGAAATTACTAGTACTGCAGACATGGAAATAAACATGAGAGGATAAACATGTTATACCCTCCAGTAGGCCAGTTAGCCGCAGCAGCAGCAGAGGCGGTGGCTTCGTCGGCGATCCTCTTGTCAGCAGCAGCTTGCTCCTTGTCGGCGTCGGTGGTCATGGCGATGATGAAGGCGACGCAGACGTAGTTGATGCAGATGTAGTTGAAGAAGACGAACAGCGGCGAGCAGTCGCGTAGGAGACGCTCCCCAAAAACCTAATCGCCCCTCTCCCGTACAGGATGTGGAGAGGCGGGGTTTCGGAGGCCTGCTCTCCCGTCAGCCGTGTACGCGGGGGACGGGATGGGATCAGCGGTGGCAACAACAGCGAGAGGAACTATGGTGGCGGCACGAGCAGATGAGATCTTTCTGTTGTGTATCTGCTGGAGAGGAGCGACCTCTCGTATAGACACACACGTAGGCAGAAGGTCAATGGAAACGCACGCAATTAAGGGGAGAATTAAGAGACTCGAAACGCCCGTACTTAAGAGCACTTAAGACAGAACGTTTCAGCTCACATTCATTTTCCATTAACGCCATTAAGACAAAAACGTTTCCCTTGCCGCTCACATTTTTCCTGCGTGATAAAAAGATAGGCTCGGCTCGGCGAGATTCCCGCAACCCGCGGCGCGGCGCGTCGTGGGGTGGCGTGGCGTGGCGGGCGGCGGAGGAGGAGGAGCGCGCGTGTAGAACGCCTCCCTTCTCTTCACAGCCAACACCTCATACATGGTGGAGAAGAGCTCATCTTATAAGTTGGTGTACATCTCTCTAAACTAGCCATGTGGGACTAAACTCCCACCATTTGCCACAGCATGGGACTTTAGCGATTTTTCTGGAAATGCTAATGGGCCCAAAGCCCACCCAATATTTCAGCACATACATGGATTAATATATTGAACTCTTTTTTTTTTGCGAAACACTGTACAACGCAGACGCTCACATACACGCGCATACACTCACCCCTATGAACGCACACACGCACACCCTACCCCTATGAGCACCTCCGAGAGACTGAGCCGGCGGTTGGGTCTTGAGATTGACGAAGTCACCACGGACGCCTCGCTGTCGACGGGAACATCGCCTCCCACTGAAGAATATTCCGCCTAAATGAGAAACACCAGCGTCAAACCTAGGATTTGAACTCTGGTGGGCTGGAGGAACAACCACCCTCCTAACCATCTTGCCACAGGCAAGTTCTCATATTGAACTCTGTCCACACATTTCTCCAAAAGTTTATGCATGTCTTTGTCATCCTGTCAACTTACAGAAATTAACTTGGACGAAAGATAGCTGAACTTAAAGTTGCAGATTTGCAAATAAATTAGGACTAATTTGTTGGAACAAAAAATATTATCGAAAGAGGAAAATATGCCTGCTCTGCAAATACATAGCCCTTGACGAAAGAGGATGCGTGCAGCTCTATTATTGTTAAACAACAACATAAGCAATCTCTGCAGATGTACGTCACTGTTTGAATCGGGAGTTACTTAAAGAGATCTCATCGGTAATTTCTTTTGCCTAAGAAAATCTCAGCAGCAAGCCAGCAATTTTCTTCTTAGACATCTGGATCGCTAATTTTCATCTAGAAATATAGTATTCTCCTCAAACATATGATCCTTGCTGCATATGCTCCCCACTAACACGGACTGAACATGGATACATATGCTTATCTGCATCCAGCTCTATTGTTGATGAATCATTGATGCACCACAACACAGGCAATCTCTGCAGATTTCTGCCAATGTTTGAATCGGGAGTTACTTCTTTGGATGTCAAAATATCTCATCGTACTTTCTTTTGCCTAAGCAAATCTCAGCAGCAAGTTTATGTTAAGGCATCTAGATTGATAATTTTCATCTAGAATTTAGTATCAAAGTGTGTGTAAACAAGTTTTGCGGTTTTTATGCACAAGTGCAAAATAGAAATCAAAGTGGTTTTGGCGTCGATAGCCATGTAACCCTTACTTGCATGTTATCAAATCTATAATTTGCTTATCTTTCATTGCATTGTGATAAATATATCTTACTTTATAGATAGGGTTGCCGCCACTTTGTATCATCAAGTCACCAATTCACTTTGTCTTATTGTTGACTCAAATTAAATGGGAAACCGAAGTGGTGCACCCTTTTCGAAGATCTCAAGAATCTCATAAAGAAGATGAAGAACAATGATGTATCTTGTTATAATCTATCTATTGCATTAGATGATGATGACGTGGTGGCGGACGGAGAAGGTTCTGTTCCAAATAGAAAATGACATATGATGATGAGGAGGAGGAGGGAGAAGGAAAGGGTCGTGCGTGATGGCGCGGCAAACAAAATGTCCGCCACATAGTCGGACATCTTTTCCATCAAAGGGGAGACCTTGAATCAAACTGAATAGAAAAGAGAGGAAACAAAGTATGAGATGTACAAACTCTTCTTGGATTTACAAAGGTAGAGAATGCTGTTTGACCGAGCGAGGCTCCGAGACAAGATGGACTTCTAGAGGGAGAGGATGAAATTGGAGAAGCGAGTAGTGTGAGGTTCACGGAGGAGTCTAGGATCATGTTTCAAGATGCTAGTCTCATGGGTAATAAAAGGAAAAAGTGGTTGGTAAAAATGAAGAAGTAGATCAACGAACGCGAAAATGATGGTCTTTGATTTATTCTTATATCATTTTTGTATGAATTGTTGAATTTTATTTTAGCTTGTGTTGAATTGAGACTTATTTTGATTTTACCTTGAATTGTTGAGTTGGTGATGAATTGTGATCGATCTCGTGCATGTATGTGCATGGATTTGAGATTTTAAAAGAGGGGGTGTGGTTGCCTTGGCGGACAAATGCGGGTTGGCCGGCCCCTATTTTGCGGACACGTCAGACGTGTTCGCGGACATACAGTGGTCAAATTTGTCTTGTTCAGCAGGAGCTGTTCTTAGTGCCTTACTGATCATTATAGCACATGCCCTTTGATCCTATCATCCTGTAACAATTACTTTGCTTTCTAACCTTCCCAGACGACAGCTGTTCTTTCTTAATTTGGATACAGCAAGTGAACCTAAAAAACTAGAACCATAACATCTGGGTTGAGCTGATGGTCAACATTCAGATGTACTCCCTCCGTTTTTAAATATAAGATGTTTTAGGTGTTGCACATGATGATTAGATTCACACTAAAATGAGTGAATATACAAACTAAAAGATGTCTAGATACATGTGGATACATATGAACGTGGAAAAAAGACTAAAACATCTTATATTTAAAAACAGAGGGAGTAAGTTCGATCATACATCATTAGAATATCATGCTTCTGACTCTGACATAGATATTACTCATGGACAACAACTGTAATGATTTTCTGATGCATGTAACTTCTGATGCAGCAAAAGCCTTATTTTCCATGGAGTAGCTAGATTTGCACTTACCAAGTTGTTTGTGTACAAAGAAAGACCGTACAGGTTCCATGCAGTGTGCCTTTGCTTTTTCATGGGGTAGCAGATTAATTACCTCTGTGGGAAGTACAACTAGTACAAAGAGATTGATGTCCGTGTTAAACAGATTCTAGGGTACATAGTATCTCTGACCATGATGATAAGATCATCCTCTATATAAGTGTATCACATCTTGATGAACCTTTTGAGTCTGTCTTCTTCACCAACAGAGTTCTCACTGAACGGCAGCGGAGCTCAACAAAACTCTTCATTAAAGGAATCCTCGTGCCTCATCACACCAGACGATTTATATGTTAGACATGGCGGGTCTCAGGAATTTAATCCTAGCGAAGAAGGATGGTGCGACTAATAACGCTACGGAAGGTATCAGCTCACTTTTCTTTTATTTCTTCGATTGCTCAATTTCTCTGTCCACGTTTCTTTTATCATCATAAGACACAGCTCTAATGTATTTTGTTCCCGTAAACAGGGACAAGGGAAGATACAGAACCTACTAGGTAAATGTGGTGCGGCGACACGCCGCACCCGTGGTGACAAAAAAATTTATCTGAGTGTATGATCATTGTTACTGAAAAGGGATAGAAGTATAGAACATAAAAACATGATTTTTTGCGAAATAAACAAAAACAAATGTTCAGACGAATGTAGTAAGATTAGATGTATATAGCAATAGTGCAATTGAGAACTAAATTTATGTGTGCTCTGACGCCACAATATAAAGTGACATGAAATCTAAGCATTTGTAGTTGTTGTATTTTTTTTTGAAAAGAAAATTGCATTTCCACAAGCTCCATAATTAATAGTAAAAAGGTTATATTAGTTCTTTTATTTGAAATTATTTAAAGATGTTTAATCATGAATAGGAATGTGTTAGTTGTAAAGATTTCATTTTTTGTGCAAATTTTGGTATATTATTTGTATTTTTTTCGAAAGTTTGGTAAAAAAAAATGATATTTTTTAACTTCATAGTTGAAAAATTGTCATTTCTCTCTTCGTTGAAGTATGTTCGCACAAATCCTTAATAACTGCAGATACAATATTCTTACTATTTTAATGCAATATATTAATAGCTCACATCATATTTTTTTGGGAAATAAAATTCCTTAGCTAAAAGCATGAGCATAAGTAATTAGCATTTTCCCGAGCATTTTGATGTTTTTTTCATATTTTTCCAGTGGATAGATTTATAGATATTGATTTTGCATTGTTAGTCATTTTGTGGAAATTGTTTGAATAAGTGGGACCCATCTGTCAGCGGTTTATCAATTTCTAGAAATATCTGCGAAAAGAATGAAAATATGACATGTGGGGCACACTGTGACGTCGGGGTGTCGTTATCAGTGGACGGGCCTCCCACGGTGACGACGGCGATGACCACGGCGGCGCCGTGCCAGGGCGATGTGGGACGCGCGGTTGACGTGGGGGACGCGCGTGGAGGCGGGGTTTGGATGTTTTGTCATTTATATGGAAAAGAAAATTGTTGAAAATTATGATTTGTGAGTAAAGAGGAAAAAAATAGAAAGTTCTAAAATGTTGGAAAGGTAAGGAGCGTTTTGTAGGAAACTCGAGATCTTTTCCGCAAAAAGCGGTGTGCGGGGACTTTTGATGCGAAAAGTTTTATTCTGGAGGGCCGATTTATGTTTTTTGGAAAACGTGAGGGCTTTATTGCGGAAAAACGACGAGCACTGTAGAAGTGTATATCTATATGTTCGTCAAAATAAAAAGGCTAAAACATGAAATTTGTTTGAAAGGGTGATACGTATCTACTCGTGAAAGGAAAATTCAAATGGGTGACTGATCGCGACGAATTTGGCAAAATTCATCGAACGTTTTTGTGAATTTGGATCACAAATTAGGGAGATAGAGTGAACAAAACTCGAAACCGATTACGAGAATAGAACTTATTCGTCGACACGCATATATTTCATGTATAGATTTTTTTGAGAAAAGCAGGGTTATTTTTGGTTTAAAAAAATGTAGTTGCTACAGTACCTGTGGCACTGTAGCGGGAAACAGTACCACTGGGGTACTGTACCAGCTACAGTCGCCGAGCGCTCTCAGCCCGCCGTTTTCAGCAATCACTGTACCAGCTACAGTCGCCGAGCGCTCTTAGGCCGCCGTTTTCAGCAATCTTAATATATAGAGGTAATAAGTGGCATCCAGGAAGACCCTCACAATCTGGCAAGAGACTTCTACCTTTTGCCTTCATCTAAATGACTAGGACGTACAGTACAACTGAAGTTCCTTGGAAGTTCCGATATTTATCAGCCTCCGACGCTTAAGGTCTAAGCCCTCGGCTAGTACACAAAAAACTCTCGACACGTGGGGACAATCTCTCGACAAAGACACTCGATCGGAGCTAGTACTAGATGAACTTGTACACCTTATGCGCTTCATTCTTCTGGTTCAGTATTGGCAATTTTGACTTGTACACTCAAAGATCTCGACTCACATATGCATTCTAAACCCTGAGCGGCTGTCAATACGTATAGTCCGAACTCTGGACTATATCACTCACTGACGCATAGAAATACAGTTCAATCTTTCCACTAGTACTCTAAATCTTGACTAGTGCCGTAAACTCGGGCAAACCCATGTTTACGTTGAGTAAGGGACAGGACCCCACTCAAAACTACAATTGAATTTTCTAGGGTCAAAATGATTAGACTAATTTTCAATCAAAACCATTTCAAAATCCAGAAGTTGCAATAAATGGTAAGAGCTTTTGACATCCGAACTCAATGGTCTGAATCCCGCTCCGGTACTTAATAGGAATATGTATGGTATTGCTAATATACCTTGATATAGAATAAACTGAATTTTATAGTCGGATAATGTTAGAAGAATAAGTAAAAGCTAGTAGTACATGGATGTCATCCTTGTCTGTCTATAGATGCTAGATGGCACATATGCTAGTTAGTTTTATTCGGACTTTTATGATCTACTAGTGTTTTATTTCGACTTTTATGATCTTCAAGTGTTTTATTTGGGCTTGTAAGCATTAATCTGCTCTGGGTACCCATAAGAGTTTCTATGTAGTTTCTTAAAAGGTTAAATTTTATTTATGCAAGGCTTGCCCTGCCTTAAGAAATATTTTGTGTCCGTCCCTATGTGAACTACTCCACTAGTATAAAACAGGGGTTCCGTTTGGCCCATTTGTCCCGGCCACAATTAGAACCGGAACTAATGGGGCCATTAGTTCTGATTCGAATGGCCAGGGAGCCAGAGAGCACCAGTCCCGGTTCATAAGGAACCTTTAGTCCCGGTTCGTGTTACGAACCGGTACTAAAGGGTTGCTACAGCGGCCGCAGAGGTGGGGCCAGCGCGAGCAACCTTTAGTACCGGTTCGTGATACGAAACCGGTACTAAAGGGTTCCCCTATATCATCTTCTTCCACCCGGCCACTCCATTTTTCCTGCTCGAAACTTCACCATTTTTTCCTCTTTTTCCTCTCCCAAGCTCTAGTTCATCCCCATTTTTTTCCACCATTTGTCAAGATTGACGGCACCCCATCTCTATTCAAGGGTTAGCAACTACATCCTTTCTTCCGGCGTGCTACTTTAGCTCATTTCATTGTTAGTTTACCTCATTTCATTTTTGTAGTGCTAGCTAGGTGTTTGATGAAATGCCTAAGTTAGGGAGCTCATTTTTTTATATGCATTTTGAGCTCAAATTAATTTATGATTTGTGGGTTTTAGTGTCGTCCCGTCCCCGTCCTCACCGCCGTCGATAGCCCGCGCCGTCCCGTCACCGGCACCACCTCGGTGAGCCTCTTGTTTTTTATATGCATTTTGAGCTCAAATTACTTGTATGATTTAAATGCATAGTTATTACTTGTATAATTTATTTATTTTTTAATATGTATAGTGTCATGGTTTTGATATCCGTCCCCGTCGGCCCTCGTCCGGTCTATGATTCGGATGTGGTATATTTTTATAACTATTTGTTTCATTTCGTGTTTATAACAATTATGCCTACCAACTTGACATAGATTTTTTTATCTAGGAGGTAGTTGAACCGGAAATTCCAACCGACCATATTGTCGAGTTTTTTGAAAAAGAAAACAATGGTTTGAAAGCAAAATTGAAAAGAAGTGAAGATCTTCATCTACAATGCCTAGAAGAGAAGATGAAATTGGAGTTCGATCTTGCCGACGTCGTCGATAAACACAAGATCAAGATGGATGCAATGCGCTTGAAAATTAGAAAGATTAGAAAATATGTCATTGATAAAGAGGCTTGGTATCATTATGCTGTTGGTTCAATAATTAGCTTAGTTGCGATTTTGATCGCATTTGTTGTTGGGTTTAAATTCTTTAGATAGTTGTATGTTAGTTTCAATGTATGTTTTATGTGAACTATGTATTGCATGTGGTCACTACTCTACTTTGGTTTTAATGTGATGAACTTGTATTAATTAATTTGGTCACTATTATATATTCATGATGTAGTGTAATAGTTTTTGATATATTTATATAATGCAGATGAGCCGGCAATGGATGTACGGTGACCGACGTTGTCCCGACTTTATTAATGGCATGCATGATTTTCTCCGTGTGGCTGAGACAAACAAGCGGTCGAATGGTTTTATTTCTTGTCCATGTAGTGTCTGTAAGAATACGCAGGATTACTCTACCTCAAAAACCATTCACGTCCACCTGTTGCAGTCCGGTTTCATGTCCGGTTATAATTGTTGGACCAAGCACGGAGAAAGAGGGGTTATAATGGAAGACAATGAAGAAGAAGAGGATAATGACAACTATCCTATGTTCACTGAAGACGGTGGTACTACAATGGGGGAAGACGAAGCTGAAGAAGAGCCCATTGTTGATGAGCCCGATGATGATCCTCGTCGGGCCATTCGTGATGCACAGATAAAATGCGGAAGTGAAAACGAGAGGTTGAAGTTGGAGAGCATGTTAGAGGATCACAAAAAATTGTTGTACCCAAATTGCGAAGATGGCCAAAAAAGCTGGGTACCACACTGGAATTGCTGCAATGGAAGGCAGAGAATGGTACATCTGACAAGGGATTTGAAAATTTGCTGAAAATAATAAAGAAGATGCTTCCAAGGGATAACGTATTGCCCCCCAGTACGTACGAAGAAAAGAAGGTTGTCTGCCCTCTAGGATTAGAGGTGGAGAAGATACATGCATGCATCAATGACTGCATCCTCTACCGCGGTGAGGAGTATGAGAATTTGAATTCAGGCCCCGTATGTGGTGCATTGCGGTATAAGATCAGGCGAGATAACCCCGGTGATGTTGAGGGCGAGCCGCGCCCCAGGAAGAGGGTTCCTACCAAGGTGATGTGGTATGCTCCTATAATACCACGGTTGAAACGTTTGTTCCAAAACAAAGAGCATGCCAAGTTGTTGCGATGGCACAAAGAAGACCGTAAGAAAGACGAGATGTTGAGACACCCCGCTGATGGGTCGCAGTGGAGAAAAATTGACAGAGAGTTTAAGGAATTTGCATGTGACGTAAGGAACTTAAGGTTTGGTTTAAGTGCAGATGGCTTTAATCCTTTTGGGGAGCAGAGCTCGATTCATAGCACCTGGCCAGTGACTCTATGTATCTATAACCTTCCTCCTTGGTTGTGCATGAAGCAGAAGTTCATTATGATGTCAGTGCTCATCCAAGGCCCGAAGCAACCCGGCAATGACATTGATGTGTACCTGAGGCCATTGGTTGAAGAACTTTTACAGTTGTGGCGTGACGAAGGTGTACGTGTGTGGGATGAGCACAAACAGGAGGAATTTGACCTACGAGCGTTGCTGTTTGTAACCATCAATGATTGGGCTGCTCTTAGTAACATTTCAGGACAGTCAGATAAGGGATACAATTCATGCACGCACTGTTTAGGTGAGACTGAAATTATATATTTAGGTAACAAGAATGTGTACCCGGGGCATCGTTGATTTCTTCCAAAACAGCATCCCGTAAGAAAGAAAGAAAGAAAGAAAGGCAAGCATTTCAAAGGTGAGGCAGATCACCGGACGAAGCCTACTGCCCTACTGGTGTTGATATATATGACATGGTCAAGAATTTAAAAGTAATCTTTGGAAAGAGTCTTGGCGGACAATCTGTTCTGAATGACACTGACGGACACGTACCCATGTGGAAGAAGTGCTCTATATTTTGGGAGCTACCCTATTGGAAAATCCTAGAGGTTCGCTCTGCAATCGACATGATGCACGTGAGGAAAAATCTTTGCGTGAACCTGCTAAACTTCTTGGGCGTGTATGGGAAGATGAAAGATACACCGGAATCACGGCAGGACCATCCATGTATGCACGAACGAGACAACCAGAATCCAGAGAAGTATCAAGGTCCTGCCAGCTACGCTCTTACCAAAGAAGAGAAGAAGATATTTTTTGAAGTCCTGAGCAGTATCAAGATCCCATCTGGGTTCTCGTCAAATATAAAGAGAATAATAAACATGACAGAAAAAGTTCCAAAACCTAAAGTCGCATGACTGCCACGTGATTATGACACAATTACTTCCGGTTGCATTGAGGGGGCTTCTGCCGGAAAATGTTCGAGTACCCATTGTGAAGCTACGTGCATTCCTCAATGCAATTTCTCAGAAGGTGATCAATCCAATTTCCCTACCAAGTTTACAGAAGGATGTGGTCCAATGTCTTGTCAGCTTCGAGTTGGTGTTTCCACCATCCTTCTTCAATATTATGACGCACCTCATAGTTCACCTAGTCGAAGAGATTTCCGTTCTCGGTCCTGTATTTCTACACAACATGTTCCCCTTTGAGAGTTTCATGGGAGTCTTAAAGAAATACGTTCATAACCGTGCTAGGCCAGAAGGAAGCATCTCCAAGGGCTATGGAACAGAGGAGGTCATTGAGTTTTGTGTTGACTTTATTCCTGACCTTAAGCCGATCGGTGTTTCTCAATCGCGCCATGAGGGGAGACTGCGTGGAAAAGGCACGCTAGGAAAGAAAGTAATAATATGTAAGGACTGGTATTCTTTCACTCAAGCACACTACACAGTTCTACATAATTCCAGCTTGGTGGCTCCGTATATCAAGGAACACATGAATAGTTTACGCTCTAAATAACCGGAGCAGCCTAAAGAATGGATTGAAGGAGAACACATGAAGACTTTCAGCGGGTGGTTGCAAACACGTCTCATTAATGACACCACTGTTGGAGAACAGCTATACTTGTTGGCCAAAGCACCATCTTCGACTATATTGACTTTTCAAGGGTACGAGATAAATGATAATACATTTTACACGGCCGACCAAGATACAAAGAGCACCAACCAAAACAGTGGTGTCCGCTTTGATGCAACAAACAACAATGAGAAAAAGGACACATATTATGGTTACATAGAGCAGATATGGCAACTTGACTATGGACCTTCTTTTAAGGTCCCTTTGTTCTGGTGCAAATGGTTCAACCTGAAGGGCGGGGTACAGGTAGACCCACAGTACGGAATGACTACAGTGGATCTCAAGAATCTTGGGTACGACACCGAACTATTCGTCTTAGCCAATGACATGGCTCAGGTTTTTCTATGTGAATGACATGTCTACCAGACCGAAAAAAGAAAAGATAAGTAAGCGAATACATCAGCCGATGAGCCAAAGCGCCACATAGTTCTTTCAGGGAAAAGAAACATCGTGGGAGTGGAGGACAAGACAGACATGTCAGAAGATTACAATAAGTTTGATGAAATTCGGCCCTTCGCAGTGAAAACTGACCCAAGCATCGTGTTAAATGATGAAGATTATCCATGGTTACGGCGCAATCAGAAGAAAAGGACACACACGAAGAAGAAGTTTATACCACAACACTAGATAGGGACGTTGGTGGTGATGTGTTATAATGTATTAAACTTTTTATGTAACTGTGTTGTGAAAACTCAGAAGAAAACTCTAAACACTGATTTTTGGTTCTAAAAACTCCAACGACGCTCACAAGCGCTCGAAAAAGTTGGAACAAAACACACGGTTTCCTATGCATACAGCCCGACGGTGACTCCTGAGTGCCCGCATATCAAATGCACCATCGGATGTATCCAGGGAATCCGAATAATTTGTATTCGGTCGATTAACTGAAGGATTTTGTAGATAGAACAAAACACACGGTTTCCCCTGCATACAGCCCAACGGTGTCTCGTGAGTGCCCGCATATCAACTGCACCGTTGGACGTGTGCAGAGAATTCAAATGCTTTGTATACCAAAATGAACTACGATGAGTACACACTGAGTCCCGAACATGTCCGAGGGTGGGCTATATATACGGTCATGTGGCTCACGAAGTGGTCGTGATAGTGCTGATCCAACAGCTCACAAGCCCTCAAAAGAAACACACCCCTGATCCAACGGCTCACAAGCGCTTGAAAGAAACACACGATCCGTGTGCCTCTTCAGTCCCGGTTGGTGTTACCAACCGGGACTAAAGACGGGCTTTGCGGTCACGACTCGTGTCAGTCACGTGTCTGCGAACGGGGCTGGCTCCTCCCGCCGTTCCCCTAATCCTACGGCCTCCGAGCCAACAAGTCCGTTTATGTAGTAATGCAACTGTTAGTGATGTGTAATAATATATTATACCTTTTATGTAACTGTATGGGATGTTGTTAAGGATGTTTTTAAAATAAAGAGATGATTATTACAAATTTTAAGATAATTAAATCAATAGATATAAAAGAAATCAGAAAAAGATATGATTTTCATAAATATTTAAACAATTAAATTGGACTTGATTTGGAAAACATAAACAAAACAATAAACCAAATAGATATAAAGCAAAACAGAAAACAGAAAAAACAAAACAAATTTGACTTGATTTGGAAAATTAAATCAATAGATATAAAAGAAATAAGAAAATTTGATTTAATAACATGTTTATTTGAGGTCACATTGAATTATTTGCTTTTATTCAATTTGACTCCATAATTAAGAAAAATGGAATTTTTGTAATTTCCAAGAACTTGCAAATTTGAATTGTTCAAACATGAATCAATTTGGCATATATAGATAGGGTTTATTTTTCTGAGCATTTTGATATATTAATCATAATTTTCTATATAAATGAAAACAGAAAAAACAAAAAGAAATTAGAGCAAAAAGGAAAACAACTCGAAATATCTTTAGTCCCGGTTCCAGCCACGAACCGGAACTAAAGGTCTGAGCTTCGCGCCAGAATTTTCGGCCGCCCAAAGCTAGACCTTTAGTTTCGGTTCCAGTTACGAACCGAAACTAAAGGGCCTTTAGTACCGGTTCGTGGCTGGAACCGATACTAAAGGTATTTTTAGTGCTTTTTAGATCAAACCGCGCCCCTCTTCCTCCTCACATCGAGCAGTTCTTCGTTCCTCTCCCGACGCCAGCGACGCCGGCTCCTGTCTGCCCTACCACGAGGTGCTGCCGCCGCCGGAGGTGCTGCCCCCTCCCCTCAAAGACGCGCTGCCATCGCCGCCGTCGCCTCATCCCCCCTTCTTCTCATCCTCTCCTCTGTCCTTTCCGCAGATTTCTAGCACCCGCGCCGCCGTCCACCCGCGCCAGAGTCCGGAGTTCGAGGTTGCCTCCCTGCCCTGCCGCGTCGTCGCCGCCGTGCGCATCCGTCGCCCCGCGCCCAAGGTTCCGTCCTGTGCTCCTCCGGCCTCCACGACGCCACCGTCTCCTCCCCGGCCTCCCTCTCCGCCGCCCTGATACGTCTCAAACGTATCTATAATTTTTGATGTTCCATGCTTGTTTTATACCAATTGCTACATGTTTTGCATCTACTTTATATCACTTTTATACTTTTTTTGGGACTAACCTATTAACAAAATGCCGAAGTGCCAGTTCCTGTTTTCTGCTTTTTTGTATTACAGAAAAGCTAGTCTGGAAATATTCTCCGAATTGGACGAAACTTCACGGGGATCCCTATTTTACCAGAACACACCTGAAGGACCAAAGGAGCAGCAGAGGAGAGCCACTAGGGCGCGGGTCCCCCCCTGGCGTGCCCTAGGGTGGTGTGGGCCCCTCGGGGGTCGTCAGCCGCCGCCCTTTCGCCTACTTATTCCCCTCGACGGGAAAACCCTAAGTGCCTGAGCCAATATCCATGAAAAGTTCCAGAGACGCCGCCGCCGTCAACCCTAGCTCGGGAGGGTCCAGAACCTCTTCCGGCACCCTGCCGGAGAGGGGAATCGTCACCGGAGGCTTCTACATCGCCATGCCTGCCTCCGGAGTGATGCGTGAGTAGTTCATCCTTGGACTACGGGTCCATAGCAGTAGCTAGATGGTTGTCTCTCCAATTTGTGCCATCATGTTTAGATCTTGTGAGCTACCCTACATGATCAAGATCATATTATTGTAATGCTACATGTTGCGTTTGCTGGGATCCGATGAATATTGAATACTATGTCAAGTTGATTATCAATCTATGCCCTATGTTATTTAAGATCTTGCATGCTTTCCGTTACTCGTAGATGCTTTAGCCAAGTAGATGCTTGTAACTCCAAGAGAGAGTATTTATGCTAGATAGTGGGTTCATGCCTCCGGTAATCTGGGAGAGTGACAGCAACTTCTAAGGTTGCGGATGTGCTGTTGCCACTAGGGATAACCTAACAATGCTATGTCCACGGTCATATGTATTTGTTTACATTACGCACTTTACTTAATGCAATTATCCGTTGCTTGCAACTTAATACCAATGGGGGACTCGGATGACAACCCGGCGGTGGATTATTAGTCATAGACGCTGTTGGATGACGGTCTATGTATTATGTCGTAATGCCCAATTAAATATCATAGTAATCATCATGTCATATATATGCATTGTCATGCGCTCACTATTTGTCAATTGCCCAGCTGTAATTTATTCACCCAACATGTTAGTTATCTTTTATGGAGAGACAACACTAGTGAACTGTGGACCCCGGTCCATTCTTTTACACTGATTAAACCACCACAAACTGCAAACTGTTACTTTTTCATTCTCTGCAATTTAATACTCATTTTCCACACCATACGTTTAATCCTTTGTTTTCAGCAAGCCGGTGAGATTGACAACCTCACTGTTTCGTTGGGGCAAAGTAGTTTGATTGTGTTGTGTGCAGATTCCACGTTGGTGATCGTGTTGCGCCGCGCGAGCCACCAACAACCTTCTGAAGAGTTGCTGCTCCTACTGGTTCGATAACCTTGGTTTCTTTCTGAGGGAAAACTTGCTGCTGAACTGCATCATACCTTCCTCTTGGGGTCTCACAACGAACGTGTGATTCACGCCATCAAGCTGTTTTTCTGGTGCCGTTGTCGGGGAAGTACTCATCATCACCATCATCATCATCCTCAAATACTCTCCCGTCAACCAGGCGCCAGCATCTTTTTCTGGCGCCGTTACCTGGGAGACAGCAGTCTTCTGCAAGGTGAGTTTCACGCTTCCAATCTCTTTACTTTGTGTTTTGTCTTGCTTAGTTTATTTTATTTTATCTTGTTTGCTTTCAATTATCAAAAACACAAAAAAATTAGTTACTTGCATCTAGTTTACTTTCAAGTTATTCTCTGTCCTATTTTTTAATTCTGCTAAAATGAGTACTCCTAAGAACATTAAGTTGTGTGATTTTACTAGCATGAACAACAATGATTTCATATGCACACCTATTGCTCCACCAGCTGCTTCAGCAGAGTTTTATGAAATTAAACCTGCACTTTTAAATCTTGTTATGAAAGAGCAATTTTCTGGTGTTAGTACTGATGATGCTGCTGTTCACCTTAATAACTTTGTTGAACTTTGTGAAATGCAAAAGCTCAAGGAAGTAGATGGTGATATTATTAAACTGAAACTTTTTCCTTTCTCCTTGAGAGGACGTACTAAAGAATGGTTGCTATCTTTGCCTAGAAATAGTATTGATTCATGGACTAAATGCAAAGAAGCTTTTATTGGAAAATATTATCCTCCTGCTAAGATTATTTCTTTGAGAAGTAGCATAATGAATTTTAAGCAATTTGATAATGAACATGTTGCTCAAGCATGGGAGAGAATGAAATCATTGGTTAAAAATTGTCCCACTCACGGACTGACTACATGGGAGATAATTGGTGTTGGTAACGTTTCCACTTCTATTGCAAAATGTCCTAAATTGCTTGATAACTCTGAAACTGTCCTTGATAAAAATGCTGAAATTTCTAGCAATAAGGAAGATAATAACTCCAGTACTTTTGATGATAATGATTTTGATTTTGATGGTTGTAATCTTTCTGAAGTAATTACATTCTTGCAAAAGCTTGCTAGAAGTCCTAAGGCAAGTGAGATAAACATGGCCTTCACTAAACATATTACTAATGCTCTCATACAAGTGAGGGAGAAAAAATTGAAACGTGAAGTATCCATCCCTAGGAAGTTAGAAGATGGTTGGGAGCCCATCATTAAAATGAAATTGAATGACTTTGATTGCAACGCTTTGTGTGACCTTGGTGCTAGTATTTCTGTTATGCCTAAAAGATTCTATGATATGCTTGATTTAGCACCTTTGGAAAATTGTTACTTGGATGTTCACCTTGCTGATTCTACCATTAAAAAACCTTTGGGAAGAATTGATGATGTTCTTATCATAGTTAGCAACAATTATGTCCCCGTTGATTTTATTGTCTTGGATATTGAATGCAATCCATCATGCCCTATTGTGCTGGGAAGACCTTTTCTTAGAACTGTAGGTGCTATTATTGATATGAAAGAAGGGAATATAAAATATCAATTTCCTCTCAAGAAAGGTATGGAACACTTTCCTAGGAAGAAGATTAAGCCACCTTATGATTCTATTGTTCGAACAAATTACAATGTTGACGCTTCTTCATTTGGTAATACTTGATGCATGCTTTGTGCCTAGCTAAAAGGCGTTAAAGAAAAACGCTTATGGGAGGCAACCCATTATTTTTATTTCTGCAATTTTTCTTTTATTGAGTCAAGGAGGATGTTTACTTCTGTAGCAACTAATTTGTATCTTTATTTTCTCGAATTGTTGTGCCAAGAGTAGCCTCTAATGTTAAGACGATGCTTAATTTTGATTGCTGCGCAGAAACAGATTTTTGCTGTTCACTGTACGAAATTCCTAAAATCACCAGATTGTTAATTAAATCTATAAAAATTTGTGCGTAATCTTTATGAATGTCTGAATCTTTCATTAGTTCAAAGTTTTTCGATCTGAGCGTCGTAAGTGCCTCGAAAAAATTCGTCTTTGCGGACTGTTCTGTTTTAGACAGATTATGCATTTTTATTTTATATTCTCTCTTTTACTAGTGTTGATTGAAATTCTTTGGGTGAAAGAGCTTCACATAACATTAGTGGCTGTAGCTAATGTTTAAAGTAACAAGTCATATTGCGTCTTTATAGAACATGTGAGTTTTTGATTATGCAATAACCCTCTAAGGAGATCTACTTTGAGTTTGGTGTGACGGAAGTTTTCAAGTGTCAAGAGAGAAGGATGATATAATAGGATCAAGAAGAGTGAAGAGTTTAAGCTTGGGGAGGCTCCCATGGATCTCCCAGCATATTTCAAGAAGACTCAAGCGTCTAAGCTTGGGGATGCCTTCATCGGCAAAATTATCAGGTCATCTCTAGTGAAACTATATTTTAATTCTTTCACATCATATGTGCTTTTCTTGGAGCGTCTGTGTGCTTTTATTTTCAGTATTGCACTTTTATTTTCAATAAAGCTTGACTGGACCCTAGCATTCTTAATTGGGAGAGAGACACGCTCCGCTTTTTCATGAGAATACTCATATTCTTCACTTATATTTGTTGAGTATTCATATCTAGCGATGTTCAGCTTTTAGCTCTTGTTTTCATGAATCTCTTGTCAGAGCTATTAGCTTTCTTTTGTAGAAAGTACTCTCTTGCTTCACTTATATTTGTTTGGAGAGTTGATTAAATAAATTGATTGGTGTTTGGTTGGTTCAGAAAATGTTGCATGTGGTAATTGGTATAAGGAAAAACTTGCTTAATCTTGTAGATCACTAATTTGGATAACTTGATGCTTGTCAATTGTTTTGAGTTAACAAGTAGATCATGATTAAATTTGTGCATCACATGAGTTAAGCCTATTAGTGAAGAACTACCGTAAAGCTTGTTGAAAATTTGGTTTGTATCGGTGGTATCTCTAAGGTCTAGATATTTTCTAATAACAGGGTTTGGTTAACAAGGAAGACGGTATGAAGTCTTATAACGTTTGCAATATGTTTGTCATATAAAACTTGGTGTACGGGTTGATATTCTTGTTTGCTTACATAAACCTTGCTAGCCTAAACTCTGTACCGAGAGGGAATGCTTCTCGTGCATCCAAATCCTTGAGCCAAAATCCATGCAGTTTGTGTCCACCATAACTAACTATATGTGGTATTTTCTTGCCACTCCAAGTAAATTTTTCATGTGCTACCTTTAAATTATTCAAAATGTTATTATTCCCTTTTTGTGTAAATGTTTACTAGCTCATGAGGAATTAGTGTGGTTATTCTTTATTCTATTTGTCAAATGGACTTTTACACCTGGACTAGCGGCATATACATCCGCTTATCCTCTAATTTTGCAAAAAGAGCTGGCAACGGGGTGCCCAGTCTCAATTAATTACAACTTTAACCATTAATTCTCTTCACACTTTTGCCCTGATTCATCAGTAAGCAATGAAAAACAGTGAAATACCTGGATGTGTCTAAACCAAAGAGAAAGAGGGATGATCTGCCTTGCCGGTAGAAATAACGTCCTTCATGGGAGCCGCTCTTAAAAGTCCGTTTGACAGGTAGAATAATGTTCTCACCCGCTACCATTCGTTGACAATTAACAAACACCTCTCAAAAATAGATACTCCTCCATGGTATGTGATTGATGGAAGGCACCCGAGGATTCGATTAGCTATGGCTTGTGTTAGCAAGGTTGGGAGGAGTATCAAATATTTTATGCAATCTCTATATGCTTTCAAAAACCTAAAAGCTCTAGCACATTGATGATCCTGAAGAGCAAGGCTTTGATACCTGCAAAAGTAAACGGGATTAGGTTGAGACTCCAAGTGCAGAGTGTATAGTAAGTGGAAGACAGTTTTCCCCACGAGGGGTGACTCGAGGGTTTAATATCGAACTCTCGGGGAATCTGAAGTGGTAGATTTATCTTCTTATCCTTCTTTTGGTTACCTACAAAACAAGGTTAGATGTTTTGGTCCTCAACCTCACCTGTGGTTGTCAAGCACAAGGTGTAAGAATGATATCAGGATAGTTATGCAATGCAAACAAGAAATAAATATGCAATGATGGTGGATGCAATGATAAATGATATTTTTGGGTTTTTGAATGATGTATGCAAGATGAAAAGTATTTTTGTATTTTCGGATTTAATGATGGCTGAAAATAGAAAAGTGGTATATGGTGTTGGAAAGGTGTTTCTTATGATTAAAAATGGACTGGGGTTCATGGTTTCACAAATGCACTCTCTCTTTATAAAGTGGTAGACAATGGAACACACACAGTTAACATATGAGATTGCAACACAGGGTTTGATAACAAGTTACTTAGATATATGGGCATCACGTCCTAACATAGAGATCTTTTGGTTATTAACCTCTCTTATACTCCACCAAGATGCGAACTAAATCATAACACCTCAGTAATTAAGATAACTCAGAGTATAGCATTAAGTATCATGACATGAAGTGAAAATAAGAACATGCTAGATCTAGTCATGGAGTAGTGGCAATGGTCACGCCCACATCCCCGGTAGCATGGTATTTTAGTTTATCCCTAGTGAGGTAACAAAGTAAGGTAAAGATACCAAAGTGGATCGCAGAACTTTCTCTCACGTTCACTGCACTAGCCACCCCCCGTTACTCCAACTAATGCACACGTTCCCCCACACACGCTCTCATAAACATGCTTGATCAAAACAAGTAGACAAGAACGGGGTACATAATATGCATCTATACTCATAACTGAAACAAACATTGCAATCTCAAACATATATTAACTCATAAAGATCCACCACAAAGGTATTACAACGGTGACCGTAATCATGTTCAGCAGCTCATACGGTGCTAATTAGTGAAGCTCAAGAGAGGAGAGATACATAAGTTACTTCCACAAACCCATAGTCCAGAGGTGGACTACTCCCTCTTCATCATGGAGACGGTGGAGAAGTCGATGGAGAAGATGGAGACCACGCCGGCAGCGCCCCGCCGGAGTTTTCCCCCTCCAATCTGCAGCTCCTGATCTCCGTTTCGGTGTTTCTGTGTTTGTGCGGCGCTCCTTCCAGAGAACGTCGGGGGACCTTTTTTATAGGCGTTTTTAGGTCAAGACGATGTCGGTGGAGAAGATCGAGGCAACGGAGCCACGAGGCCCAAATGGGTGGGTCCCACGCGGCTACAGTACCTGGCCGCGTGGGCCCCCCTCGTTTGGCCCTCGGCCTCCGTTTGCTCGCTTCCTTCGCCCACAGGTCTTCTTCCTTCCAAATATTGACGCCCGTAAATTTCCAGGTGATTTCGTTGACGTTTGGGTCCCTGAAACATTAAAATAAGAAAACGGGGTTTTCTGCCTGTGCAGGGTTAATTCCATAAAAATAGGAAATAAATGAATATTCCCAAAATCATTATAAAACATTGATATAACCCTTATATGATGCAAATATGATTGGAATATAAGCAATTAAAGTGCAAAGTTCATGTATGCATTTTACATGCATCAACATCCCCAAGCTTAATCCATGCTCGTCCTCGAGTATGAAGATGATAAAACTAACATGGACTTTGCAATTTAATACTTAACAATGAATCAAAGATGATTACTATTGCTACATATAGTCAAATGATTCATTCTTCAAAGGAGTAGCAATATGCAAATAGTTTATGAAGTGATATCAAGTATTCAAGACAAGGATGTTCATTGATAGTTCACAAAGTGTAACATGGTAGCAAGTAATATGGAACACATGTATGCATAATGATAAGTAGAACATCCTACAATGGTCATAGAGTGTAGATGAAAATCTGAATATGATAGGTGTACACTTTGGAAAGATGTATATGTGAGTAGAGGTAAAGCATGCATAAGTTTCATCCAACTTCCAAACTCTTCTACTTAAGTTAATGATTGCAATAAGGTATTCATTGGTGTCAAGCTCTCATTGCCCCTATCATAGCATCTTGAATGATTAAGGTTAAAGTGAAAGCAAATATGAGTAGTGTGCTTGATAAAGAATGGGTTGAATGTCTCATGCCCCTTGAATACAAGTACTTACACCATGTGTTACTCAACTTGGGAAACAAAGCAAGTTCAATTAAATATCATTGTAAGCATAATAGTATCATCAAGAGCGTCAACTGGGGTACCTCTTGTCCCAAGATATGGAACAAGCCCATATCAAAATGACAAGACAAACAAACAAAATGAACAATCTCAACACCCTTTTTATTTACCATTTGGAATAGTTTTTTATTGCAAGGTGTATCACAGAAGGTTCACCATAGTATGTAAGTAAATTTCCACCATGAATGATGCATGGCTTAGATTAGCGGCCCAGGCGTCTCTCTAACCATTTACACAAACTCATTTAAACTCACTCTATTTCCACATTTATTTCAACATGATAAGCATCCATAGACAAAAGCACATGATATCAACTAAATGAGATGAAGAGCGTGTTGAAAGCTTGCCATGTGACAGCACATATGGGCTAACTTCCAACCCAAAACATTCATCAAGCCACAAACATCATAATCTTAATCACAATGGGTCAAGTTTTATTATGCAAATAAAAGAACATTGTGCATCAAGTTCGTGAGAGCTATATAACCAATTTTTTCCATTGCAATCAATAACATAAACATTTTCATTCAGAGGTAAGATAACACAAACAACATGTTAAACATACTCGGAATAGCATAAAGCCAATAGGTAGATATGGTGGACTCACTGGAATAACTTTGGTTGAAGGTGTTGGAAACAAGTTTTTGCTTGTTGGAGTTTTTGGGCTAGCAAAAGGGAGAAAGTTGACCATCTAGATGCATGCATGAGTGTCCATAGAACTAACTAATCCATGTTAAACCAAGTAAATAACAATCAGCACCAAAACATGAATAAGTGATAGCTCTACAAAAAGAATTTGCAAACTATTACTCATAAACAAGCTCATGAATCATGCAACTATATGTATCATTAAAAATCAAGTCAAACATCCCTTTTCCCAATCTTATAAAAGCATCCAACATATTTCAACCCATATTTCCAGTAGCTCTCTCATATATAATTGATAGTGTGGTGGTCTCTCAAGACTCAAACAAAAACAAAAAACGACGCTCCAAGTTTATGCGATAAAGTGTTTCGATCGAAAAACAGAAGTTGGACGTGTGCAAACCGAGAGTGTGTAGGTCCAGCGGGGTTGTCTTCACATCCCCAAGCTTATGGTCTTCACCATCCTTGGATAGCTCTTGGTGCATCTCCTCCAATCCCTGTGAAAAAACTTCAAAACACCGTTTCTCCCATCTCTTTTCTGTGGGGTGCATTAATAGTGATAAACAAATAGGTTCCTTGCTGCATATAATCCTTGAACAAAAATTCATATGACATGTCCAGAAAGTGTATAATGTTGTATGCCTACTCATAAACTCAATTGGATCAAAAAGATTCAACTTAAAAGCTCAAAGCATGCATCAAACAAAATGGGACAGAATCTGTCCAGAAAAACAGCAGCAGCAAAACGTATTTTTCTACCCTACCAAACTTTCTCGAAAAATTCCGAAAAAATTCATGCATACAGAGGATGAAAAGTTGCAACTACAGTTCAAATATGAGCTCATTCGGAGTTACAGAATAAGAATTAAAAATCATACCGTGCACTGACTTGTGCAGGAATAAAATCTCCGAACGCTATAAGCAACTTTTTCAAACCAAAAAGGGTAAAACTTGGCACTTTATTAAAACTCCAGAACCTAAACTAAACAAATCTCTTGTTACAGCAAGAGGACACAAAGAAAATCACACATAAAAATAACCGGGTTGCCTCCCGCAAAGCGCTTTCTTTATAGCCATATAGCTAGGCTTCTTACTTGTTGTTTTATTGTGGACGAAGCTCATGAGGGAGCTTGAACTTTGGTGGTTCCCTCTTCCTTGGAAAGTGTTCCATGCACTTCTTGTGTGGAAACTGAAACTTTACATTCCCTTCCTTTGAATCAATGATAGCACCTGTGGTACGAAGAAAAGGTCTTCCAAGAATAATAGGACTAGAGGTTTTATTCCCCATGTCCATGATTAGAAAATCCACAGGCACAAAAGTCATATGTAACTCTACCATAACATCACTTACTTTTCCCAAAGCATGTTTAATAGAGTCATCAGCAAGTGCTAGTTCAATAGAGCATTTTTCAAGATTTTTCAATTCAAGCACTTCATATAGTTCTTTAGATAAAACAGAGACACTAGATCCTAGATCAAGTATGGCATGGTGTGTCTCTTTTCCAATAGTTACTAGTACCTTAGGTATCCACATATCCCCAAGCTTAGGTGGTATCATAGCCTCTTGGTTGTACCTAGCAATCTTTTCTTTCAAGACATGATTAGCAATATAAGAACCAAAACCTGCTTGGTTAGTGTTGATGGAAGGATCACTTGCAAATTTTTGTAAGATAGATATTAATTCATGCAAGCTACAATTTTCTAAGTCAAGCAAAGGATCCTTGACTTCATTAAGCATTTTAACTTCCTCAACTTCAACCTCTTTCATTACCCCAATAGATTCTTTAGCAACTCTCTCTTGCTCATGAATGTGTTCCCAAGACTTATTGATAACCTCTTGGCAATATTTTATTGTTTCCTCATGTTTTTGGGCTGTAATGATGCTCTTTAATGATGAGACTTCCTTAGTAAGCTGATCTACCCTTTCAAACAAAGCATCTTGTTTTTCAAACTTAGAGATAAATTCCTTATTAAGCTCTTTTTGGGTAGATATAAAAGATCTAATGGTGTTTTCCAAGTCACTAGAAACATTACCACTAGAAGCATATTTATTTGGCACATATGGGGGTTTATTATAAGAGTTATAATTGTTGTTACCATACCCATTATTACCATAGTTCCTAATGAAGTTGACATCAATATTTTCAGAATTGTTTCCAACTAGTTCTTGCAAAGGAACATTTTCAACACTAGGTTTATTAAGCAAAGCAAGAATAGTATCCATTTTAGATGACAAATCATTAGTTTCTTCAATAGAGTTCACTTTCTTAGAAGGATTAGGTGCCCTATCAGTATGCCATTGACTATAGTTTTGTAAAATGCTTTCCAATATATTTTTAGCTTCTACTATAGTCTTACTCATAAAAGCACCTCCAGCAGCAGAATCAAGTATGTTTCTAGACATGTAGTTTAAACCATTGTAGAAAGAGTGTAATATGGTCCATTCATTAACTCCATGTGAGGGACAAGTTCTAAGCATAAGTTTTATCCTATCCCAAGCCATAGCAACATGTTCATTTTCATTTTGCCTAAAAGAAAGGATGTTGTTTCTATTTTGCAAAATTTTAACAGGGGGATAATATTTCTTAATGAAAGCTTCTTTTAGATCATCCCAAGAATTAATACTACCAGATGGCAAGGAATGCAACCACTCTTTAGCTTTTCCTCTAAGTGAAAAAGGAAATAACTTCAGTTTTAGGATATCACTTTCCACATTTTTAAACTTTTGCATGTCACATATTTCAACAAAGTCATGAAGATGCATAGAGGCATCCTCCATAGCACTACCACCAAATTGTTCCCTAGTTATCAAGTTCAACAAACTAGGACTTACTTCATAACTCTCAGCATTTATCTTAGGTGTGGCAATAGCTCTCGTGATAAATTGATCATTAGGAGTGTTTGTGTAGTCACACAGCTTAGTTCTTTCTCCCATTTTAGCAAGTTTTTTTTGGTATTTTTAATTTTTTATGCAAAACTGAAATAAATATGATATGATATGCAATGACACTAACAAAACAAATAAATTGCTTTGTAAGTAAAGATGGATAAGATGGTGCTCACGTAGGTGCAACCTCCCCAAGCTTAGGTGTTAGCACAAGTTGGTGACGTTGACTTTGTTGTGAGATGAATGCGATGATGCACACCCTTGGATAAATCTCTCAGCTACGATTCCCCGGCAACGGCGCCAGAAAACGTCTTGATGATCCCGAAGAGCAAGGCTTGATACCTGCAAAATAAACGGGATTAGGTTGAGACTCCAAGTGCAGAGTGTATAGTAAGTGGAAGACAGTTTTCCCCACGAGGGGTGACTCGAGGGTTTAATATCGAACTCTCGGGGAATCTGAAGTGGTAGATTTATCTTCTTATCCTTCTTTTGGTTACCTACAAAACAAGGTTAGATGTTTTGGTCCTCAACCTCACCTGTGGTTGTCAAGCACAAGGTGTAAGAATGATATCAGGATAGTTATGCAATGCAAACAAGAAATAAATATGCAATGATGGTGGATGCAATGATAAATGATATTTTTGGGTTTTTGAATGATGTATGCAAGATGAAAAGTATTTTTGTATTTTCGGATTTAATGATGGCTGAAAATAGAAAAGTGGTATATGGTGTTGGAAAGGTGTTTCTTATGATTAAAAATGGACTGGGGTTCATGGTTTCACAAATGCACTCTCTCTTTATAAAGTGGTAGACAATGGAACACACACAGTTAACATATGAGATTGCAACACAGGGTTTGATAACAAGTTACTTAGATATATGGGCATCACGTCCTAACATAGAGATCTTTTGGTTATTAACCTCTCTTATACTCCACCAAGATGCGAACTAAATCATAACACCTCAGTAATTAAGATAACTCAGAGTATAGCATTAAGTATCATGACATGAAGTGAAAATAAGAACATGCTAGATCTAGTCATGGAGTAGTGGCAATGGTCACGCCCACATCCCCGGTAGCATGGTATTTTAGGGCGTGTTGGTTTGGTGCCCAAGTAGCCCTGCCAAAAAATTGGCTGCCTATCAAAGTTTGGCCACTGTTTGGTTTGTAACCAAAATTTTGGTTGCCAATGATTGTCACCCTTCCCTCTCACAGATTCTTGCCAAAATTTTGGCCAAACGTGGGCGGAGGATTTCTTGGCCAAAAAATTGGCAAGCCAATTCTTGCCATATTTGGTTGGGCAAATGTTGGCACCAACCAAACACACCCTTAGTTTATCCTAGTGATGGTAACAAAGTAAGGTAAAGATACCAAAGTGGATCGCAGAACTTTCTCTCACGCTCACATGCACTAGCACCCCCTTACTCCAACTAATGCACACGTTCCCTCCACGCACCTCTCATAAACATGCTTGATCAAAACAAGTAGACAAGAACGGGGTACATAATATGCATCTATACTCATAACTGAAACAAACATTGCAATCTCAAACATATATTAACTCTATAAAGATCCACCACAAAGGTATTACAACGGTGACCGTAATCATGTTCAGCAGCTCATACGGGTGCTAAATTAGTGAAGCTCAGAGAGGAGAGATACATAAGTTACTTCACAAACCCATAGTCCAGAGGTGGACTACTCCCTCTTCATCATGAGACGGTGGAGAGTCGATGGAGAAGATGGAGACCACGCCGGCAGCGCCCCGCGGAGTTTTCCCCCTCCAATCTGCAGCTCCTGATCTCGTTTCGGTGTTTCTGTGTTTGTGCGGCGCTCCTTCCAAGAACGTCGGGGGACCTTTTTTATAGGCATTTTTAGGTTAAGACGATGTCGGTGGAGAAAAGATCGAAAGCAACGGAGCCACGAGGCCCAAATGGGTGGGTCCCACGCGGCTACAGTTACCTGG